>CM042249.1:13571428-14773928 GCA_023566225.1 Romanogobio albipinnatus | reverse complement strand
CTGTGGGGTCCTTTTTATAAGGTTTCTTGCTGAATACCTGCTAAACGAGTGATAAATCGTTGTTTCTTTCTGTCTGATGTGCACAGAGAGAGGAACGCAAGGTGCTGAGGGAGGTGAAGATCTGGCTGGATCAGCTTGAAAGAGATATTCTGCGAGCACAGGGATCTGAAGAGAGTCTCACTGACAAATATCAGGTAAAGCTGACAATTTTCCATCTACGATCTTTAGAATTAAACAGGCTGTTTTTGCTGCGTTTAGAACCTCTACATGTAAATAAGCTCTATAATGATTGGCTTAATATAACGATTAGCTCTATAATGATTGCATTTGGGAGTTTGCTGTCAATTCAGATGTATTTAGTGCTGCCCCATCCTTCTTTTATTGGCTGCAGGCCTTTAAGAGCTTCCGTGTGCAGTACGAGATGAGAAAGAAACAGATCGAGTCTCTCCTGCAGCCGATACACAGAGACGGTAAACTGTCAGTGGATCAGGCCGTGGTCAAGCAGTCCTGGGATCATGTGTCTGTCAGGGTACGTGCTTCGCCTGATGTAATTAAAGAGTTTGTTCGCCCAAAATGTTTTATTCTGTCATCATTTACTCAACTCCGGTTGTTTCTTTTTTTCAATGGAAGACAAAAGGAGATGTTTAGCATTATGTTCGTGCCACTTTTTATACAGTGAAAATGAATCAGGACAGAAACTGTTGTACTCCAAAAATGACAGAAAAAGCCCCATAAAAGTAGTCAGAAGTTGTGCACTAGCTTTGTGTGAGGAACAGACTGATTCACTTACAATTTCCCCATCACCGCACCTCAGCTCTTGTTGTTGCATGTGGCACATAACTAATCATTTAAAATGATTAGGTATGTTTAAATATGTGTATACACAAATGCTTTTTTTGATGGCTGTGATGAAGAGAAAATTAGCACACATTTCAACATCTCAAGATAAAAATATCTTAAATATCTCAAGAATCACTTAAATATCACTAATAATATAAAATCACAGCCTTCGCTAAAATAATTATTTAAAAGTGAATATATTTATATAATGGCTAAATATGTTAAATTCTTACTGGGCCTGTTAAAACCAGTGTTAATTTTGACAGCAAATTTTGATTTAGTTTTAGTCGTAGTCTTTTGACTAAAATGCCATTTAGTTTTAGTCATATTTTAGTCACCTGAATTGTTTTTAGTTTTAGTCTAGTTTTAGTCGACTAAATCTACAGTAGATTTAGTCTCCTAAAATCTAATGAGTTTAGTTAAATTATAATACATTAAGTCACTTGAACTGACATTTCGACATCATTTTGTTTTTGAGATTAAAAATACACGAAACAGAGCTCAATTAACTTTTTTGTTTGTTTTTTAAAAACATCTATATACTTTTTATAACTATGTATTTCTGTTTTAGTTAGTAGGCCATATCAGGTTAAGCTAAACATTTATTTAATTTCAAGTAATTACGTTTTTTTAAATGGTTTTAGTGAACTATTATAACCCTGATACTTTATTGAATATGTGTCAAATACTGGTCTTTCCTCCTGACTATGAATTAAATGGGAATGAAATTAAATACAGTTTATTGTGTAACCAAAAACGAATATATAATGCGTGACTTTTAATAATAAACAAGCTGGAAATGCACATTGACTCTTATTTTGAAATGTCTGTGCCTTACTATTGCAGTTGCAATCGTTGGTTACAACCGTCTAAAACATTGATTGAGCCGCTCTGGAGCGCTGGATTGGGGGTGAGCCTGTAGACGCGCAACAGCGCCGTGTTCTCCAGCGGTTAGATCAGCTCAACTCAAATGTGCGCATCTGTGACACAGGACATCAGTTCTGACTGGATCTCTTCCCTAATCGACCCTTCCTAACATTTTTGTCATGTTTTTATTTGTTGACGAAAATGACGTTATAGTTTTTGTCCTCCATCACTAGTTTTTATTTAGTTATCGTCTCGTTTTCGTCAGTGAAAAAAGGTTGTTGCCGAAAATTATGACAAATTATTCGTCAACGAAATTAACACTGGTTAAAACTGATCTGTTTACGCAACATTGACAAAATAATTCACATAATTAACGCAGCATTTGTTTTTTCCTGTCATCCTTTGACTGCACTACAGAATATGATCATGCTATCTTTCGTTCAAGTACTTTTTAAACCATTTAAGCGCAAAAAAGAACTCAGATCTGTACTGGCACGATGTATGTGATGCGTTTCTCTGTGAACAAACACGGAATGTGCATAGAGAAAGCCGTTTTGGACAGCACGGCAGCGCCGCATTGAGTCAAATTCCCGTTTGTCCCGTTATGCTCGTAAGCACAGTCTTAAATTAGTTAAAAAGTGTTAAATGAACACAAGGAGTTGTGGGAAAATAGGATGCGCGTCCGATCCGGGTCATGTGCGGCAGGTCTTAAAGTGACAGCAGCCTAATAAACCTGCTGCTGTCTGTCATTTAAGGATAATCAAAGAACAAAAGAAAAAATCACTCACTTACCTTTTTAGCTTTAATAAGGATAAATCTATATTCACGTTATAATTTATGTGGTGAAGACTGTGCCAGAAATTATTCAAGAAATTATTAAATTTCTGTATATTTACCTTTTAGACCTTCCTGAAAATATTAAAGCACTGTTTACAGGGTTACATGGGTCAAAATCTATGAAAACAATAACTTTTTTTTGCCTTTTAGTAGGGCAGGTACAAATCTGAACTGTCCTGCCTGGAAAAAAAAACTTTAGTGTTGAACCCTGATATTTTATGGCTGGTTTCAACCGAGCGGCATCAGTACAGTACATTACAGTATGATTCAGGAACGGAAATCATGATCCAGCTTGTGTTTCCACTGCCAACAGTACCCTTTAGTACCGGACTACTGTGCTAGGTATCCCAACGGAAGGGTGCCAAAAAAGTGGTATGGTATGGTTCGGAATTAGGGTACCTAGGCTACTTCTGACAATGGAACCGGCAAAAATTGCGTACCATACTGAATTGTACTGAACCGTACCATAGTAAATGTGACATTTATTACAATAGGTTTATGTGAAGATAGGTTTTAAGTTCACTTAAATTAAACATTGTTATATTTTTAAAAACATATTAAATGTTAGAAATTATAGCTTTCAATTATACTGTAATGTTAAATGGCTATAATTAATGCCTAAAATTGAGAAAGAAATCAATTTAATAGAGACATCAGTATTGGTATCAGCTATACTGGCCTTCATCCATAGTGCGTAGTAAAAATATGCCATTGTTACAAATATTTAAAATATACTGTCTTTATGTTGTTTCTACATTATTTTGGAGATTCAATGTGAAAGTATTAAAACATAAAAATATATTAAAAACTTTAAACATTAGATAATATTAATCATGATGAATTAGTTTTAGTTCATTCTTATATAGTCTTTTAAATGTTTGTTAATATTTTATAGAGCTCAGTTAATTTCTAAAGGCAAATTAATACTTTAACATAAGCTAAATTTTGTAAATATTAACTGTTATATTTTTTGTACATAAATTCACTATTGGGTTGATTATGTCTGAAAAATAGTTTTTGTTGCTGCTGTGAGAATAAATGAGTGTGCACTTGTCTAGTTGTCATTAGCTGTAATGAAGTGTGAATTGGAGCGTAGACCATGGATACAGGGTTCATTACTGAGGAAAGAGGACAGACACACAGAGGCTGTTTTGTTTAAAGGAACAGAGAAGTCCATAGAGTGGAAACAGCAATCTGGCCAGACACTTGACAGCTTGAAAGGTCCTCGCAAACAGTGAGCGGCATTAAAAAACAGATCTCTCCTTTTGATATTTGCGATGCATTTTTGTGGTTTGTGCAGCTCTTAGACTGGCACATCCATCTGGATAAGTCTTTGCCGGGCCCTCTGGGAGTGATCGGAGCCTGGCTGCATCGGGCAGAACTTTCCCTGAGAGAGGACGTACCGATTCAACAGGCCCACGAAGAGACGGCCAACATCATCCACAGAAAACTGGAACAGCACAAGGTAGGTGCAAGAACTTTTATCTTTCTTTCTTGAGGGACTTTCTCTGATCACTGTGCTCCTAAAATTAGAAATGGTGTGCTTTCTGTACAGGAGGTGATGAAGAATTTGGAGGGGCACCGACAGACATTTCAACAGATTCACAGAGACCGATCAGTAAATGGCGTCCCGGTTCCACCAGAGCAGCTTCAGGACATGGCAGAAAGGTAAACTCTGATGACATTAGGTTTCACTGTTTATAGGCAACATGAAACAGCATTTGCAATGCATTTAATATCCAATTATGCAATATATTTTTGGAGTGAAAGTGTGAGACTTTCATTGGGATTTGAAGTATTAAACTGAATGGATGACAAACAGACAAAACAATCTCATAAACTTATAACGAACGAGGGAACTTAGCCATATTTAGAGCCCAGAACATCAAATACCCAAACTTTGACTTGAGACACCTAGTAACCACCCTGAACAACTACCTAGAACGCCCCTAGCAACCACATAGCACACGTGCTCACACCCTTCAGAACATCTGGAACAACTCTGCAACCACATAGCAACGTCCTAGCAACCACATGGGCTCGACAATGCATGCATTTCACTCGCATTTGCGACTAAAAATAGATGTGTACGAACTGTGAAATGTTTTTTTGGAGCATGTGTGCAAATAAAAAAAATCTTAAATTTTCTTAAATGTAAGCTCATAAAGTCTTTAATACCTTAAATGGTATAACAAGCGTCTTAATGATCGTTTAAGTAGTCTTATATTTTGGGGATGAAAAACATAAATCGCGATACTGCCTAAAAATATTTTATTGTAATATGTTATAGTTAACAAAAACTAAAACCATAAAATACATTTTTCATTACTTGAAATAAATAAATGTTAAACTGACATAAAATATAAAACATGTATTACAAACTTATTATATTATATTATATGTATAATATATAGTTACCACAAGCAATGTGCACAAAATCACTCAGAACATGTAGAACAACTTTGCAGCCATAGAAACGTCCTAGCAACCACGTAGTACTCCTAGTAACCACATAGCAACATGCTCACAATCACTCAACATGTGGAACAACTCTGCAACCACGTAGTACCCCTAGTAACCACAAAGCAATGTGCTCACAACAACTCAGAACATGTAGAACAACTTTGCAGCCATAGAAACGTCCTAGCAACCACAGCGTACTCCTAGTAACTACATAGAAACATGCTCACAATCACTCAACATGTGGAACAACTCTGCAACCACATAGCAATGCCATAGCAACCACAGAGTACCCCTAGTAACCACATAACAATGTGCAAACAGCCACTCAGAACATATGGAACAACTCTGCAGTCATAGCAACGCCCTAGCAACCACATAGTACCCCTAGTAACCACATAGCAATGTGCAAACAACCACTCAGAGCATGTGGAACAACTCTGCAGTCATAGCAACGCCCTAGCAACTACATAGGACTCCTAAACCACATAACAATGTGCAAACAGCCACTCATAACATGTGGAACAACTCTGCAGTCATAGCAACGCCCTAGCAACCACATAATAGTACCCCTAGTAACCACGTAACACTGTGCTCACAACCACTCAGAGCATGTGGAACAACTCTGCAGTCATAGCAACGCCCTAGCAACTACATAGGACTCCTAAACCACATAACAATGCGCAAACAGCCACTCATAACATGTGGAACAACTCTGCAGTCATAGCAACGCCCTAGCAACCACATAATAGTACCCCTAGTAACCACGTAACACTGTGCTCACAACCACTCAGAACATCTGGAACAACTCTGCAACCACATAGCAACGCCCTAGCAACTACATTGTACCCCTAGTAACCACATAGCAATGTACTCACAACCACTCAGAGCATGTTGAACAACTCTGCAGTCATAGCAAAGCCCTAGCAACTACATTGTACCCCTAGTAACCACATAGCAATGTGCTCACAACCACTCAGAGCATGTGGAACAACTCTGCAGTCATAGCAACGCCCTAGCAACTACATTGTACCCCTAGTAACCACATAGCAATGTGCTCACAACCACTCAGAGCCTGTGGAACAACTCTGCAGTCATAGCAACGCCCTAGCAACCACATAGTACTCCTAAACTACATAGAAATGTGCTCACAACCACTCAGAACATGTGGAATTCCGCAACCACATAGCAATGCCCTAGCAACTACACAGCAATGTGCAAACAATTGGTTACATTCACATAAATTAAAGTATTTTCAGAGATGAAGAATGTTATCACATTTTAAGGATAACAAACTAATAATGAATGATGTACAATAAGACCAGCAACATTTATTAATACATTATTTTTTGTTTCATGTTGAGTTTAAATACTAAGGTCTTAAATCCCATCGATTACTGCTATATTTACTGCTATTTCATGTCTTCACAGGTTTAATTTTGTGTCCACATCATCTCACGTCCATCTGATTAAATTTGAATTCTGGGAGATGAAGTATCGACTCATGGCTTTTCTTATGCTGGCGGAGTCAAAGCTCAAATCGTGGATCATTAAATACGGCCGACGGGACTCAGTGGAGCTTCTTCTGCAAAATTATATTGTACGTCATCCAGCGTACTTAATAAACTCTTTTAAATCTGCTTTATAAAAAAAGATTCAGCTGACATATCACATGTCCTCATTTACACACAGGCGTTCATTGAAGGCCACAAGTTCTTTGAGCAATATGAAACCACGTTTCGGACTCTGAAACAAGCTGCAGACACCTACTTGAAATCTGGGACTTCAGGTAAGACGCATCTCACTTTCATCAATTTTCCCCTGAGGCCGGAGATTCATGCAGCTTTTTATAATCATTCCCTGGCAGCAATTCTGAACTCTGGCAGCCAGAATGAGCCTCTTGCTTTGTGATCAGGCAGCCTCATTCTGTCAAGCGTCCTTGAAACCATCATTACAGTGGGCAGTGGTGAAACAAGTGCTCTGGAGTAATAATTATATCTCACTTAAAATTACACTTGACTCTCATTTGCTACAAATGAATGTTCAAGTCATATTTCACCGCAAAATCATGAGAAAAAAAACTTTAAAATATTATTTTGCATAATGAAAACAAAACCTATTTTAGAACCATTACAGTTTTCTTGCAATGCCACATTGTTTTCAGGATAAGCCTAAGAGGCTTATTTTAAACAAAAAAATCTTACTGAACCCAAACCTTTGAACTTTATATGTTGTGTATGTGTGTGTGTGTGTGTGTGTGTGTGTGTGTAATATGTACGGTACACATTACACACACACACACACACACACACACACACACACACACACACACACACACACACACACACACACACACACACACACACACACACACACACACACACACACACACACACACACACACACACACACACACACACACACACACATACACAACATTATGTGGCCAAAGGGATGTGCAGAGGGGATATTTATTTTTTAATGATCCTACATATTTTATTAAACCATCAAAATATGAGGGAAATATATTACTATACTTAGTATATTAAATATACTTTAAATATGAGGTAAGAACAAAGCACTAAACTTCGTAAGGTATTTATCTAAGAGCTTTATCTACAGCTACAGGTTTTATTTGATTTTACAAACAAATGCATAGAAAAACAAAAAGCTCACTGGAAAAAGCACACACTACCTACAACAGAATCAGAACAGTTAATAATATTTTGATGGTTATCTCTTATTTTTGCACGATAGCCTGGCTAAAAATTATGTCTGCACATTTTGGCATGTTTAATTGCGCTATCACAAATAAAACATTGACTGCAAGCACAACTAAGCAATAGCAATTACAAAATCTTTAACAAACTTTTAATAATTCTTGAATAAAGGAAGAAGATGTCAATTTTCCTAAGCTGGACATCACTTTTGGCTACTATTGTGTGTGTGTGTATATATATATATATATATATATATATATATATATATATATATATATATATATATATATATATATATATATATATATATATATATATATATATATATATATATATATATATATATATATATATGCAATACATATTATCATCCAAAATAAAAGTTTGTGTTTACATAATATACGTGTGTGTACTGTATATACAGTGAGGAAAATAAGTATTTGAACACCCTGCTATTTTGCAAGTTCTCCCACTTGGAAATCATGGAGGTGTCTGAAATTGTCATCGTAGGTGCATGTCCACTCTGAGAGAAATAATCTAAAAAAAAAAATCCAGAAATCACAATATATGATTTTTTTACTATTTATTTGTATGATACAGCTGCAAATAAGTATTTGAACACCTGTCTATCAGCTAGAATTCTGACCCTCAAAGACCTGTTAGTCTGCCTTTAAAATGTCCACCTCCACTCCATTTATTATCCTAAATTAGATGCACCTGTTTGAGGTCGTTAGCTGCATAAAGACACCTGTCCACCCCATACAATCAGTAAGAATCCAACTACTAACATGGCCAAGAACAAAGAGCTGTCCAAAAATTTGTACACCTCCACAAGGCTGGAAAGGGCTATGGGGAAATTGCCAAGCAGCTTGGTGAAAAAAGGTCCACTGTTGGAGCAATCATTAGAAAATGGAAGAAGCTAAACATGACTGTCAATCTCCCTCGGACTGGGGCTCCATGCAAGATCTCACCTCGTGGGGTCGCAATGATCCTAAGAAAGGTGAGAAATCAGCCCAGAACTACACGGGAGGAGCTTGTCAATGACCTGAAAAGAGCTGGGACCACCATTTCCAAGGTTACTGTTGGTAAAACACTAAAGGCCAATTTATACTTCTGCGTCGAGTGCACGCAGAGGGTACGGCGTACCCTACGCATAGACGCGTTGGATACGCCGTACCCTACGCCGTACCCTGACGCGCACCTCTCCAAAAATGTAACAACGCGTCAATTCTACGCGGACCGCAAGCGCTGTGATTGGTCTGCCAGAACCCTTCCCTCAGGTCAATAAATAAATAAAAAATCTGCGATAGGAGTGTGTGTGTGTGTCCAGAAATTGGATGATAGTTCCTTACGTCAATATTTTGCAGTCCAGCGATTCTTTATGGTAGTAAATAAATACATAGATACGCTGAGTATAGTTTATTTATTTTCTCATTAAAACCAAAGATGTTAATCAGTAATTGTATATCAAGAACAGGGACACATTAGGGTATATTTCGTGAATGAAGTCTCCGCAACAGCAATCGATTGCTCGAGCCACCGCTGCTGAAAACAGTGGCCACGAGCTCCGCCTGATTTCACAAACACATTCCAGCGCCAGATCGCCTTATTTAACTTTACTAATCAACTAGAGATGCTTAATTTGCTTTAGATACAACAACTCAAGCTGCAAGAAAAGCCGCTCTCTCACTGCTGCTGATACTCCGACATGAATGTACAGATTCTCCACACGAAGCTGCTTCTTCTTCGGCTGTTCTCTTGATTACACCAACATGCCCGAGGACACTGCCTACTAGCGTCTGCATGTGGAATTGCACATTTACGCAGACAACAGCGCAGAAGTATAAATGCTCACGACGGCGTCGGCTACGCGCGTAGCCTACGGCGTACACTACGGCGTACACTCGACGCAGAAGTATAAATTGGCCTTAAGACGTCATGGTTTGAAATCATGCATGGCACGGAAGGTTCCCCTGCTTAAACCAGCACATGTCAAGGCCCGTCTTAAGTTTGCCAATGACCATTTGGATGATCCAGAGGAGTCATGGGAGAAAGTCATGTGGTCAGATGAGACCAAAATATAACTTTTTGATCATAATTCCACTAAACGTGTTTGGAGGAAGAAGAATGATGAGTACCATCCCAAGAACACCATCCCTACTGTGAAGCATGGGGGTGGTAGCATCATGCTTTAGGGGTGTTTTTCTGCACATGGGACAGGGCGACTGCACTGTATTAAGGAGAGGATGACCGGGGCCATGTATTGCGAGATTTTGGGGAACAACCTCCTTCCCTCAGTTAAAGCATTGAAGATGGGTCGAGGCTGGGTCTTCCAACATGACAATGACCCGAAGCACACAGCCAGGATAACCAAGATTATCAACCAAGCATATCAAGGTTCTGGCATGGCCTAGCCAGTCTCCAGACCTAAACTCAATAGAGAATCTTTGAGAATCATACATTGTGATTTCTAGATATTTTTTTTATAGATTATGTCTCTCACAGTGGATATGCACCTACGATGACAATTTTAGACCCCTCCATGATTTCTAAGTGGGAGAACTTGCAAAATAGCAGGGTGTTCAAATACTTATTTTCCTCACTATATATACAACAAATATATACATACACGTGTGTCTATTTATATATACATAATTATACACAGTACACACACGTATACTATGTAAACACAAACTTTTTTTGTGATTTGACAGCACTAATCTATATATATATATATATATATATATATATATATATATATTGCATTACAGTAATGATAATATTACTATTAATATTATTTTTGCATTATGATATTGTTAAATGTTAAAAAAACAACCATTTAAATATATTTTTAATTTATGCAAAATATAATTTCTTATTATTATTCTTTTGAAAATGGCAAGAAAACCTGGATATGTTTGTGACAGTTTCAAAAACAGATTCACTTGAATACGAAGGTACCATGTACAGTGTAGTAATGTGGCTAAATATTTCATATTGTAGGGTGTAAAATCATCAAGAGAGGTGAGTTTAGAGGAACCAGAGTACTCCATAACATAGTGACTCTTTAGATAATATGCTTGCTCTAGCTTGACTGTGCACAAGTGTTTAACCTCGCATTACAGTGATTTCACTTCTAATAACACCTACTAGCAGTTCTCTTACGAGAGGTTCTCTCGTATTGCGTAAGTTCCTTACGCTACGGGAAAGTATTCTTTCTTCGAGATTTCTGAAAAACCCAAAATTATCCTTAATTTTGTAACATTGTCAACGCAGTGCGGCAGCCTGGCAGACCATAGCAGGCTATTCCAGCGTGCTATTGGCTGCTCTGCTGGCAACTGCAGCAGCCTATCGGTGAGCCCGCGTGACGTGGCGACCAATGAGGGCGCTTCGCGCCCACCTGGCTTCATTTGCCTACAGGCGGGGCGTGGCCACGTGTATATAAGCAGGGCTCACGGGCTGCATATTCGATTTTCTTTTCTTCAGCGAAGCCCTTCGCATCGCTGGATCTGGAACCCGCCGCCGTTGAACGTGCAGACGAGCAAGCAGAGGACAGCGCCTGAAGAAGCCGGCAGCATCGCGCCACCTTCAGCCATCCGTGCCTGCTCTGCTATCCGGCAGCATTATATCCTTTCATTGCACGTGTTCTCGCCGTTGCGTCACACGTTTCATAAAAGAGCACGAGCGTTTTTATCAAAACGCCTCGTTCCACCTGCGGCTCGTGCCACGTGCAGCTCAGCACCAGAGACCGCCATGTGTCTGCGCTCTCTGTCTGGGCCGTGACCACGCCGCCGCCGCCTCCTCGCGGGCGAATGCCCCGAGTGTGAGGAACTCTCTATGTCGACCCTGCGGGCTCGACTCGAGCAGTTTTATGACGACATCACTCCGCTGTTCCCCCCCTCTGTTCAAGCCGCGCCACCGCGCCGCTTACAAGAGATGGTTGAAATGAACGGTCTCGGAGCGAGCCTCCTCCCCCTCTGTTCAAGCCGCGCCGCTTACAAGGGATGGTAGGAATGAACGGTCGCGGAGCGAGCCTTCTCCCCCTCTATTCAAGCCGCGCCACCGCGCCGCTTTCAAGGGATGGTAGGAATGAATGGTCTCGGAGCGAGCCTCCTCCCCCTCTGTTCAAGCCGCGCCACCGCGCCGCTTGCAAGGGATGGTAGAAATGAACGGTCTCGGAGCGAGCCTCCTCCCCCCCTCTGTTCATGCCGCGCTGATGCGCCGCTTATATACAAGGGATGGCAGAAATGCACGGTCCTGCAGCTCTCTTTACGTTACAAGAGAGCTGTTCCACCCTCGCGCACATTTTTCAGTCCCCTCATGAGTTCAGGCGACTGGAATTGTTCATATTGCTGTACACGAGCCTGTTAAGACACGCACGCCAGCAAACATACGCCGTCATAAGACATGACGCTGACATATGCTCTCCAACGAACCCGCACTCCCCCCTCTTGGACCGCGCAGATTGCGCCGTTCACAAGGAATGTGAGTGCGCTCGGTCACGAGCACGTTCAGCGCGCGCGCACGTGCGCGCGCCACACTCACCGGGAAATTAACAGAGGGTGTTTTCGTCCCGCTGTGGCCGGACGAACCGCCATTCTCTAGCATTTCTCAGCCCCCTCTCCAGTTCAGGCGGCTGGAAATATTACTATTGCAGTAACGAGGCTGTCTTTTATGCACGCACGACTGCCAACAAGCACGAGGACGTACTGCTGTATGCTCGCGCTAACTGAACGCTATTGTGTCCCTCCCGGTAGCACAGTGGCAAAATTAGCGGCTGAAACGCCGGAGACCCGAGTTCGAGCCCAGCTCTCGCGGCAGATAAAAATGTTTTACTGCCCGCTTCCCCGGGCTCGCGGCCAGCTTTTCTTACATACAGAAAGCTAACTCGCACCACGTGGTGCTCGAGTATTTTTGGACATCTATACATAAGGAGAGAAAAGACGGTTAAGTCCCGCTGCGGCCGGACCACCGTTAAAACTCTGTTTTTCCTGTCAGTCCCCACTCCTGTGGCTACTGCAGATGTTTTCCACGCAGCCTACGAGCCGGCGAACTCGCCCTCTCGCCTGTTTCCAACTGTAGCCCCTCCAAAGTCCTCCTAGCAGAGGGGGGAAGCGACGGTTAAGTCCCGCCGTGGTCGGACCACCGTCAAAACTCTTCTTCCTGTCAGCCCCCACTCCTGTGGCTGCTGCAGATGGCTCTCACGCAGCAAACGAGCCGGCAAAACTGCCCTCTCGCCTGTCTACAACCGCCGTTTTTATGACGAACCAGAGAAATCACGAAGTTGCCTTTTTTCTGGTTGCACGGCTCACGCCGTATGTGTTTTCAAATGCAGTAAACGTGCCCACTTTTGTGTTCACCCCTGCACCCAAGCACCACAAATCCCGTGTCTCTCACTCACATAAAGCGGCCACCGGCCGCTCGAGTGCTAGAGTTAGGTCACGTGTCCGCTTATTTGCGCCCACGCCTAATCACCACACGCGCTGTCACACGGCCACTCTTAACCGGTCATGTTCCACGCGTAAGAGTTGTGCCCGCTCAAACGCGCTCACACATTTTCGCGAACATTCTGCCCCCGGCGCCATGCGCCGCGCCACACACCATTTGTTCTCCGCCCAAGGTGGCCGGAACAACGAGTGTAAGGCCACACACAAGCCACTCCCTGCTCGAAGCGGCAGAGATACAGTGTGTAGGGCGGCCAGCCATCGCGAGCGATCGGCTGGCCCACAGCACAGAGTGCGCGCGCACTGCGCCCGCCCCTCCTATACAGGCCGTCGAACCCGCAAAGCGCGGCGTTTCGAGCCCGGAGGCCGTTCTATCCCGTGTGGCACACGCGAGAGCGTGGGAAGCCATTCCAGGTGTATCAGAATGGGTGCTGAAAACAGTGAAGCACGGCTACACTCTGCAGTTCGCTCGCCGCCCTCCGCGCTTCTGTGCGCGTATAGAGACGAGAGTGAGCGAAGAAGTAGCACATCTACTTCGAGCGGAGATAGCCACGCTGCTGTGCAAAGGGGCTATAGAACCGGTTCCCCATTCTATGAGCGAGTCAGGCTTTTACAGCCGATATTTTCTCGTGCCAAAAAGGGACGGGTCGCTCAGACCGATTCTGGATCTGAGGCGTCTGAACAAAGCTCTTTTGAGGAGATCGTTCAAGATGCTTACGACCAAGCAGATCCTCGCGCATATTCGCCCGAGAGACTGGCTAATTTCCCTAGATTTGAAAGACGCATATTTTCAAATCAAGATAACACCGCGTCACAGGCCATTCTTACGATTCGCCTTCGACGGCCAGGCTTATCAATACACCGTCCTTCCGTTCGGCCTGTCACTAGCACCCCGTACATTTACGAAGTGCATGGACGCGGCCCTCGCTCCCCTGAGAAACCGGGGAATGCGAATATTGAACTACTTGGACGACTGGCTCATCCTGGCGCAGTCAGAGGCCGAGCTCCTCGCCCACAGGGCAATGCTGCTCAGCCATTTGGACAGCCTGGGGCTCACGGTCAACTGGACCAAGAGCTCATTAGTGCCCACGCAATCAACCTCATTTCTGGGTTTGAATCTGGACACTGTGGCTATGTCTGCCCGCCTGTCACCACAACGCACGCGCCAAGTTCGGCGCATGGCTGCGTACTTCCGGCCGGGCAAAATCGCACCTCTCAAGCTTTTTCAGAGGATGCTGGGACGTATGGCCTCAGCTGCAGCTGTGCTCCAGCTGGGCTTAATGCGCATGCGCCCGCTGCAACGCTGGTTAAACGCCCGAGTGCCTCACAGAGCCTGGGCTGCCGGAGGTTTCAGGATCAGAGTGACTCAGGGCTGTGTTGCAGCCCTAGAGCCCTGGTTAGTAGCCGACTGGTACCAGCGGGGAGTGACAATGGGAGCCATCTCACACCGCAAAGTCATCTCGACGGACGCCTCCACCTCGGGTTGGGGCGCCGTTTTCGAGGGCAGACCGGCCTCGGGCCTCTGGTCGAGCGGAGAAAAACTCCTACACATAAACTGTTTGGAGATGATAGCGGTAGAGAACGCGCTCAAGCAGTTTCTCCCGTTTATACGGGGACACCATGTGTTGGTCCGGTCGGACAATACCACGGTGGTGTCCTACGTGAACCGGCAGGGCGGTGTCAGGTCCAGGTGTCTGGGCAATCTGACGGAACGCCTGCTCGTGTGGGCACACAGCTCGCTGCGCTCGCTGAGAGCGGCGCACGTTCCGGGCCACCTCAACGTGGGCCCGGACAAGCTGTCCAGGGGCCTCATTCTCCCAGGAGAATGGTCCCTGCACCCCCAGAGAGTCCAGCTGGTATGGCGCCTATTCGGCAGAGCGGAGCTCGACCTCTTTGCAACAAAAGAGAACGCCCGCTGCTCGACGTTCTTGTCCAAAAGCGAGGATGCGCTGTCCCAACTTTGGCCCAGCCTCCCGCTGTATGCTTTCCCGCCGATTTCCCTATTGACCCAGGTTATAGCGAAAATCAGGGAAACGCGCCGCCCGGTGCTCCTTATAGCGCCGCGCTGGGAGAACCAGATTTGGTACCCAGAGCTGGTGAAGCTGTCGCACTCACCCCCCTGGCCAGTTCCGCTGAGAGCAGACCTCCTCTCTCAAGCAGGAGGGTCAGTTTGGCATCCCCATCCAGAGCGATGGTCTCTGCATGTATGGGTGACCAACGGATACCCGTTGACCTGCCCGAAGGGGTTATGAACACGATCTCACACTCTAGAGCCCCCTCGACGAGGCGGTTATATAGTTCTAAGTGGTCGGTGTTCACTGAGTGGTGTGCTTCCAAGGGATTGGAACCGCAGCAATGTGGGGTCCAGCGGGTGCTCTCCTTCCTCCAGGAGCTCTTGGAACTGGGCAGGTCCCCTTCCACGCTCAAAGTGTATGTGGCGGCTATAGCAGCGTTCGCTCAGACGACGCTAGGTAGCACGCTAGGAAGGAACGAGCTCATCATCCGTTTCCTCAGAGGAGCCAGACGGATGAATCCCCCACGGCCCCCGTCGGTTCCTATATGGGATCTGGCCTTGGTCCTAGAGGCCCTGAAGGCTCATCCCTTTGAACCGCTCGAGACTGTGGAACCAAGGTTCCTTTCGCTAAAAACCGCGTTTCTGATAGCTCTGGCTTCAGTGAAACGCGTGGGGGATCTACACGCGCTCTCAGTGAGCCCGACGTGTATGGAGTTCGGTCCTAATGACTCTAAGGTCATTCTCAAACCGAGGCATGGTTATGTCCCCAAAGCGATCGGCACTCTCTTCAGGGCGCAGATTATCTCCCTCTCGGCTCTGCCAGCATCCGATGAGGGGGACGGTGGCAATTTCCTCTGCCCTGTCAGGGCATTGAGGGTTTATGTCACACGCTCCGCCGCCTTCAGGCGTTCTGAGCAGCTATTTGTTTCGTTTGGTGGGCGCACTAAAGGTCTCGCCTCCTCGAAACAGACCCTGTCCAGGTGGATAGTGGACGCGATTGCAGCTGCATACGCTTCCAAACACCTGCAGTGCCCGCTAGGTGTCAGAGCACACTCCACCAGAGGCATGGCCTCTTCGTGGGCTTGGGCCAGAGGGATTTCCATCCACGATATCTGTATGGCGGCAGGCTGGGCCTCCCCGTCTACGTTCGTGAGATTTTACAATCTGGAAGTTCCTGCCTTACAGGCGAAAGTGTTATCAGTTCAATAGGGCTGTTGGTTCTGCCCAGTGGTTCTGCGCAGACATAGCTCACATACTGGTAGTAAGTTCGGTACTAGGCTCATTGTGAATTTGAAGGAGACCGGCGGTGCCGTTCCCTCATTTACGAGACGAGCTGTTGTGAGTTTGAAGGTGACCGGCTGTGCCGTTACCTCACTCATATAACAAGATATTGTGAATTTGAAGGCGACCGGCGTTGCCGCTCCCTCATTCATGAGACAAGGTGTGGTGAATTTGAAGGAGACCGGCAGGTGCCGTTCCCTCATTCATGGGACAGGGTGTTGTAACCACCCGTCGTAACCACCCGTCAGTTCGAATGAAGTGTCTGTATATGTGGTGGCCCGTTTTCCTTACCGGCCACCCTGCCCGAGCAGTGTTATGGTCCCCGGTTCCCTGGGATACATATGCTGTATGCGAGGCGCGCACGGCGTTGACAATATGTTCCCGTAGCGTAAGGAACTTACGCAATACGAGAGAACCTCTCGTAAGAGAACGATACTCGGTTACTTAACGTAACCTCGGTTCTCTCTAGAAGAGGGAACGAGTATTGCGTTCCTTGCCGTGCGCCCCGCGGGCTTTTACGCTTCAGAACTACGAAAACCGAATATGCAGCCCGTGAGCCCTGCTTATATACACGTGGCCACGCCCCGCCTGTAGGCAAATGAAGCCAGGTGGGCGCGAAGCGCCCTCATTGGTCGCCACGTCACGCGGGCTCACCGATAGGCTGCTGCAGTTGCCAGCAGAGCAGCCAATAGCACGCTGGAATAGCCTGCTATGGTCTGCCAGGCTGCCGCACTGCGTTGACAATGTTACAAAATTAAGGATAATTTTGGGTTTTTCAGAAATCTCGAAGAAAGAATACTTTCCCGTAGCGTAAGGAACTTACGCAATACTCGTTCCCTCTTCTAGAGAGAACCGAGGTTACGTTAAGTAACCGAGTATCGTTCTCTTACATTAGCTGATGCTCTAATCTGTGCACACCTTCTTGACTCTAGGGATTGTTTTGCACTTCTTGTGTACCTCAAAATCTGATTCAGAAATGCAATTGTTTTAAGTTACTTTATTATTGATCAAGTTTTATTCATAATGTGATTTTCATTCAGTTGAAGAGGTAGAAGGGGTGAATAAGTTCCTGAGCGATGCAACAGCGCAATGGAAGAACCTGTCAGTGGAGGTGCGCAGCGTCCGCAGCATGCTGGAGGAAGTGATCTGCAACTGGGAGAAGTACAGCAGCACAGTGGCCAGTCTGCAAGCCTGGCTGGAGGACGCAGAGAAGATGCTCAACCAGTCAGAGAGCGACAAACGGGTGTGTTGTCAAAGTTTGTGACTTTCAGATGAAATGCGTTGGGATAAACGTCAAACAGCTATTGCGTATTTAAACAGTGTGAATTTTTCTATAGGAGTTTTTCCGCAATCTTCCACACTGGATTCAGCAACACATGGACATGAACGATGCTGGAAACTTCCTGATTGAGACCTGCGATGAGCCCGTGTCCCGAGAACTCAAACAGCAGTTGCTCCTTCTCAACGGCAGATGGAGAGAGCTGTTCGTCAAAGTCAAACAAGTAAGACAAGTTGTGTCACATTTAAGGTTTTCTTATCGTAAAGGGCTCATATTCTACACTGCACGTCAAGCATTTTTTAAATATGCTTCGAGCCATGATTTCTTGCACCAAAAACAATGTTTCATGACCGTTTTCCTGACAGTCATCACTGTTGCTTCTGCACCTTTTAAGAAATAATGTAGATGTTGGTGTAAACACAATTCTGATGACATATATATTTTTCGTAGTATGCAAGAGCAGATGAAGTGGACAAACTGAGGAAGGATTATGACGATGGGATTGAAGCTTTAAAGGCGTTTATTGACACGGCCAATGAGAGGATGAACACTCCAGTTCAAGTCTCGTTTCTGAACATACGGACATATCTACAAGATGTTGAGGTAATCAGAGTTCACAAAGCTTGCTACCTTGCTCTCTGAAATACTTGATTCTGATTGGGCGATTGCAGCATAAACCCCTTTAGAGTGATAATATCCCTCAAATTTGCGACATTGACCAGCTGACAGTACATTGATTTATGTACAACAAAATTTGGGGTTGGTAATGACTTTTCAAAGTAAGCTCTTATGCTCACCAAGGTTGCATTTATTTAATCAATAATTCAGTAAAAGAGTAATATTGTGAAATATGATTACAGTTTAAAATAACAAAGTTAAAGTTTTCTAGTTTTAATATATTTTATATAAATCTGTGATGGCAAAGCTGCATTTTCAGCATCATTATTCTAGTCTTTCAGTGTCACATGATCATTCTAATATCAATAAACCTTTATTATTATTAGGGGCCAAGCACAGAATGTGCGTAGGCACCTATTGAAACCGTTCGATTTCTTATTATTAGGGGCCAAGCACAGAATGTGCGTAGGCACCTATTGAAACCGTTCGATTTCTTATTAGGGGCCAAGCACAGAATGTGCGTAGGCACCTATTGAAACCGTTCGATTTCTTATTATTAGGGGCCAAGCACAGAATGTGCGTAGGCACCTATTGAAACCGTTCGATTTCTTATTATTATTATTATTATTATTCCGCCGAAAGTCTATGGCAGCCCATAGAACCGCTTGCGGGAAAGTTGTGAAATTTGGCACACAGATAGAGGACAGTCCCAGCATTAACCACGCCAATTTTGGAATCTCTAAAACAATCCCTCTAGCGCCACCACATGTCCAAAGTTGCACTAATGTTTATGCTAATAACTTTTGAACCATAAGGGCTAGAAACAAAATTCTTTTTTCCTCTGATTCCTTGGCTCAAGCCAATTCGATTGCACCCTATGACGTCATTTTGCGTCATGATAATTTTCCCGCCATTTTTAATTAACCGAAAAACCTACTTTTGCAAACTCCTCCTAGGCCGTTGCTCCAATTTGCACGAAAATTGAACCAGATCATCTTCAGACTATGGTGACAAAAGCGTATTAGACTCAAGATGATTAGTCAAACTGTTCTTGAATAATACTCGAATGAAATCGACTAATTGCCCACAAAAATGAAAGTCAGGCTCTATCTCCACAACGCTTTATCGTATTCAAACCAAACTTGGTACATGTCATCACATGTATGACCTGAGGCAACATGCAGCGTTTCGGCGCAGCGCCGCCTAGTGGTCCAGAGATACATACATTTTATATTTTTGATTATAACTTAAGAACGCTTTAGCCAAATATCACAAAACTGGTCTCTTAAGAGTCGGGGCATCACGCCGAGTCTTACCATACCCAATTTTCCCATATCAACCATTTTGGGCGTCGGCCATTTTGAATTTTGTCAGAAAGTGCTATGTTTTACAAACGCATTGGCGTATCATTACGAAACTCGGTGTGTGTCTTCGTCACCAAGCTTTGAAAGTACTCAAAAAGTTTCAAGGCAGCGCCACCTTGTGGACAAAAGTTATAATGAATTTTCCAATAATGCTAATAACTTTTGATTAAATTTGACTATTGGCATAAATCTGGTTTTAATAGATTCCTTGGGTCATGCCAAGATCAGAGATCCCAATTTTACCATATTTGGCCAAACATTCTGTTCGCCATTTTGATTTCTTTTAGAAACCGACTTTTACAAACTCCTCCTAGACCATTTGTCTGATTTTCACCAAAATTGAATCGTAACATCTTCAGACTACTACAGCAAAAAGTTATTAATTTCGTGTCAACAGACAAACCGGTTTTCATATACTGCAGCGACAAAGTTGAGCCATGATGCCAAAATGACTCTTGAGGCTGTATCTCTGCAATGCTTTGACATACTGACACCAAACTTTGCCTTTGTCATTGTCATCTCACTTTGACCACACCACATCAATTTCGTTACTGCGCCACCTATTGGTCAAAAGTGACAAACCATTAAATCATATTATTAGTGACTGTATATATGATTTTTCTTAAAATGCCTTTAATTGCTCATTGTTGCAGTTGGTCTAACAATCTCAGCTATGTTGGCATGTTTTATTGGCTTGTTTGCACTTGTTAGGGGCCAAGCACAGAATGTGCGTAGGCACCTATTGAAACCGTTCGATTTCTTATTATTATTATTATTAGGGGCCAAGCACAGAATGTGCGTAGGCACCTATTGAAACCGTTCGATTTCTTATTATTATTATTATTATTATTATTCCGCCGAAAGTCTATGGCAGCCCATAGAACCGCTTGCGGGAAAGTTGTGAAATTTGGCACACAGATAGAGGACAGTCCCAGCATTAACCACGCCAATTTTGGAATCTCTAAAACAATCCCTCTAGCGCCACCACATGTCCAAAGTTGCACTAATGTTTATGCTAATAACTTTTGAACCATAAGGGCTAGAAACAAAATTCTTTTTTCCTCTGATTCCTTGGCTCAAGCCAATTCGATTGCACCCTATGACGTCATTTTGCGTCATGATAATTTTCCCGCCATTTTTAATTAACCGAAAAACCTACTTTTGCAAACTCCTCCTAGGCCGTTGCTCCAATTTGCACGAAAATTGAACCAGATCATCTTCAGACTATGGTGACAAAAGCGTATTAGACTCAAGATGATTAGTCAAACTGTTCTTGAATAATAATCGAATGAAATCTACTAATTGCCCACAAAAATGAAAGTCAGGCTCTATCTCCACAACGCTTTATCGTATTCAAACCAAACTTGGTACATGTCATCACATGTATGACCTGAGGCAACATGCAGCGTTTCGGCGCAGCGCCGCCTAGTGGTCCAGAGATACATACATTTTATATTTTTGATTATAACTTAAGAACGCTTTAGCCAAATATCACAAAACTGGTCTCTTAAGAGTCGGGGCATCACGCCGAGTCTTACCATACCCAATTTTCCCATATCAACCATTTTGGGCGTCGGCCATTTTGAATTTTGTCAGAAAGTGCTATGTTTTACAAACGCATTGGCGTATCATTACGAAACTTGGTGTGTGTCTTCGTCACCAAGCTTTGAAAGTACTCAAAAAGTTTCAAGGCAGCGCCACCTTGTGGACAAAAGTTATAATGAATTTTCCAATAATGCTAATAACTTTTGATTAAATTTGACTATTGGCATAAATCTGGTTTTAATAGATTCCTTGGGTCATGCCAAGATCAGAGATCCCAATTTTACCATATTTGGCCAAACATTCTGTTCGCCATTTTGATTTCTTTTAGAAACCGACTTTTACAAACTCCTCCTAGACCATTTGTCTGATTTTCACCAAAATTGAATCGTAACATCTTCAGACTACTACAGCAAAAAGTTATTAATTTCGTGTCAACAGACAAACCGGTTTTCATATACTGCAGCGACAAAGTTGAGCCATGATGCCAAAATGACTCTTGAGGCTGTATCTCTGCAATGCTTTGACATACTGACACCAAACTTTGCCTTTGTCATTGTCATCTCACTTTGACCACACCACATCAATTTCGTTACTGCGCCACCTATTGGTAAAAAGTGACAAACCATTAAATCATATTATTAGTGACTGTATATATGATTTTTCTTAAAATGCCTTTAATTGCTCATTGTTGCAGTTGGTCTAACAATCTCAGCTATGTTGGCATGTTTTATTGGCTTGTTTGCACTTGGCCCCGTTAATGGCTGCTCGCAGCTATATTTATTATTATTATTATTCCGCCGAAAGTCTATGGCAGCCCATAGAACCGCTTGCGGGAAAGTTGTGAAATTTGGCACACAGATAGAGGACAGTCCCAGCATTAACCACGCCAATTTTGGAATCTCTAAAACAATCCCTCTAGCGCCACCACATGTCCAAAGTTGCACTAATGTTTATGCTAATAACTTTTGAACCATAAGGGCTAGAAACAAAATTCTTTTTTCCTCTGATTCCTTGGCTCAAGCCAATTCGATTGCACCCTATGACGTCATTTTGCGTCATGATAATTTTCCCGCCATTTTTAATTAACCGAAAAACCTACTTTTGCAAACTCCTCCTAGGCCGTTGCTCCAATTTGCACGAAAATTGAACCAGATCATCTTCAGACTATGGTGACAAAAGCGTATTAGACTCAAGATGATTAGTCAAACTGTTCTTGAATAATACTCGAATGAAATCGACTAATTGCCCACAAAAATGAAAGTCAGGCTCTATCTCCACAACGCTTTATCGTATTCAAACCAAACTTGGTACATGTCATCACATGTATGACCTGAGGCAACATGCAGCGTTTCGGCGCAGCGCCGCCTAGTGGTCCAGAGATACATACATTTTATATTTTTGATTATAACTTAAGAACGCTTTAGCCAAATATCACAAAACTGGTCTCTTAAGAGTCGGGGCATCACGCCGAGTCTTACCATACCCAATTTTCCCATATCAACCATTTTGGGCGTCGGCCATTTTGAATTTTGTCAGAAAGTGCTATGTTTTACAAACGCATTGGCGTATCATTACGAAACTCGGTGTGTGTCTTCGTCACCAAGCTTTGAAAGTACTCAAAAAGTTTCAAGGCAGCGCCACCTTGTGGACAAAAGTTATAATGAATTTTCCAATAATGCTAATAACTTTTGATTAAATTTGACTATTGGCATAAATCTGGTTTTAATAGATTCCTTGGGTCATGCCAAGATCAGAGATCCCAATTTTACCATATTTGGCCAAACATTCTGTTCGCCATTTTGATTTCTTTTAGAAACCGACTTTTACAAACTCCTCCTAGACCATTTGTCTGATTTTCACCAAAATTGAATCGTAACATCTTCAGACTACTACAGCAAAAAGTTATTAATTTCGTGTCAACAGACAAACCGGTTTTCATATACTGCAGCGACAAAGTTGAGCCATGATGCCAAAATGACTCTTGAGGCTGTATCTCTGCAATGCTTTGACATACAGACACCAAACTTTGCCTTTGTCATTGTCATCTCACTTTGACCACACCACATCAATTTCGTTACTGCGCCACCTATTGGTCAAAAGTGACAAACCATTAAATCATATTATTAGTGACTGTATATATGATTTTTCTTAAAATGCCTTTAATTGCTCATTGTTGCAGTTGGTCTAACAATCTCAGCTATGTTGGCATGTTTTATTGGCTTGTTTGCACTTGGCCCCGTTAATGGCTGCTCGCAGCTATATTTATTATTATTATTATTCCGCCGAAAGTCTATGGCAGCCCATAGAACCGCTTGCGGGAAAGTTGTGAAATTTGGCACACAGATAGAGGACAGTCCCAGCATTAACCACGCCAATTTTGGAATCTCTAAAACAATCCCTCTAGCGCCACCACATGTCCAAAGTTGCACTAATGTTTATGCTAATAACTTTTGAACCATAAGGGCTAGAAACAAAATTCTTTTTTCCTCTGATTCCTTGGCTCAAGCCAATTCGATTGCACTCTATGACGTCATTTTCCGTCATAATAATTTTCCCGCCATTTTTAATTAACCGAAAAACCTACTTTTGCAAACTCCTCCTAGGCCGTTGCTCCAATTTGCACGAAAATTTAACCAGATAATCTTCAGACTATGGTGACAAAAGCGTATTAGACTCAAGATGATTAGTCAAACTGTTCTTGAATAATACTCGAATAAATTTGACTAATTGCCCACAAAAATGAAAGTCAGGCTCTATCTCCACAACGCTTTATCGTATTCAAACCAAACTTGGTACATGTCATCACATGTATGACCTGAGGCAACATGCAGCGTTTCGGCGCAGCGCCGCCTAGTGGTCCAGAGATACATACATTTTATATTTTTGATTATAACTCAAGAACGCTTTAGCCAAATATCACAAAACTGGTCTCTTAAGAGTCGGGGCATCACGCCGAGTCATACCATACCCAATTTTCCCATATCAACCATTTTGGGCGTCGGCCATTTTGAATTTTGTCAGAAAGTGCTATGTTTTACAAACGCATTGGCGTATCATTACGAAACTCGGTGTGTGTCTTCGTCACCAAGCCTTGAAAGTACTCAAAAAGTTTCAAGGCAGCGCCACCTTGTGGACAAAAGTTATAATGAATTTTCCAATAATGCTAATAACTTTTGATTCAATTTGACTATTGGCATAAATCTGGTTTTAATAGATTCCTTAGGTCATGACAAGAACAGAGATCCCAATTTTACCATATTTGACCAAACATTTTGTTCGCCATTTTGATTTCCTTTAGAAACCTACTTTTACAAACTCCTCCTAGACCATTTGTCTGATTTTCACCAAAATTGAATCGTAACATCTTCAGACTATTACAGCAAAAAGTTATTAATTTCGTGTCAACAGACAATACCGTTTTCATATACTGCAGCGACAAAGTTGAGCCATGATGCCAAAATGACTCTTGAGGCTGTATCTCTGCAATGCTTTGACATACAGACACCAAACTTTGCCCTTGTCATTGTCATCTCACTCTGACCACACCACATCAATTTCGTTACTGCGCCACCTATTGGTCAAAAGTGACAAACCATTAAATCATATTATTAGTGACTGTATATATGATTTTTCTTAAAATGCCTTTAATTGCTCATTGTTGCAGTTGGTCTAACAATCTCAGCTATGTTGGCATGTTTTATTGGCTTGTTTGCACTTGGCCCCGTTAATGGCTGCTCGCAGCTATATTTATTATTATTATTATTATTATTATTATTCCGCCGAAAGTCTATGGCAGCCCATAGAACCGCTTGCGGGAAAGTTGTGAAATTTGGCACACAGATAGAGGACAGTCCCAGCATTAACCACGCCAATTTTGGAATCTCTAAAACAATCCCTCTAGCGCCACCACATGTCCAAAGTTGCACTAATGTTTATGCTAATAACTTTTGAACCATAAGGGCTAGAAACAAAATTCTTTTTTCCCCTGATTCCTTGGCTCAAGCCAATTCGATTGCACCCTATGACGTCATTTTGCGTCATGATAATTTTCCCGCCATTTTTAATTAACCGAAAAACCTACTTTTGCAAACTCCTCCTAGGCCGTTGCTCCAATTTGCACGAAAATTGAACCAGATCATCTTCAGACTATGGTGACAAAAGCGTATTAGACTCAAGATGATTAGTCAAACTGTTCTTGAATAATACTCGAATGAAATCGACTAATTGCCCACAAAAATGAAAGTCAGGCTCTATCTCCACAACGCTTTATCGTATTCAAACCAAACTTGGTACATGTCATCACATGTATGACCTGAGGCAACATGCAGCGTTTCGGCGCAGCGCCGCCTAGTGGTCCAGAGATACATACATTTTATATTTTTGATTATAACTTAAGAACGCTTTAGCCAAATATCACAAAACTGGTCTCTTAAGAGTCGGGGCATCACGCCGAGTCTTACCATACCCAATTTTCCCATATCAACCATTTTGGGCGTCGGCCATTTTGAATTTTGTCAGAAAGTGCTATGTTTTACAAACGCATTGGCGTATCATTACGAAACTCGGTGTGTGTCTTCGTCACCAAGCTTTGAAAGTACTCAAAAAGTTTCAAGGCAGCGCCACCTTGTGGACAAAAGTTATAATGAATTTTCCAATAATGCTAATAACTTTTGATTAAATTTGACTATTGGCATAAATATGGTTTTAATAGATTCCTTGGGTCATGCCAAGATCAGAGATCCCAATTTTACCATATTTGGCCAAACATTCTGTTCGCCATTTTGATTTCTTTTAGAAACCGACTTTTACAAACTCCTCCTAGACCATTTGTCTGATTTTCACCAAAATTGAATCGTAACATCTTCAGACTACTACAGCAAAAAGTTATTAATTTCGTGTCAACAGACAAACCGGTTTTCATATACTGCAGCGACAAAGTTGAGCCATGATGCCAAAATGACTCTTGAGGCTGTATCTCTGCAATGCTTTGACATACTGACACCAAACTTTGCCTTTGTCATTGTCATCTCACTTTGACCACACCACATCAATTTCGTTACTGCGCCACCTATTGGTCAAAAGTGACAAACCATTAAATCATATTATTAGTGACTGTATATATGATTTTTCTTAAAATGCCTTTAATTGCTCATTGTTGCAGTTGGTCTAACAATCTCAGCTATGTTGGCATGTTTTATTGGCTTGTTTGCACTTGTGATTATTATTATTATTCCGCCATGGAAGTCTATGGCAGCCCATAGAACCGCTTGCGGGAAAGTTGTGAAATTTGGTACACTGATAGAGGTCATTACCAATAATACCCACACCAATTTTGGAGTCTCTAAATCAATCTCTCTAGCGCCACCACCTGTCCAAAGTTTGACTCATGTTTTTGCTAATAACTTTTGAACCATAAGGGCTAGAAACAAAATCTTTTTTTCTTTCGATGCATTGGTTCAAGCCGATTCGATCGCACCCTATGACGTCATTTACGTCATTACAATGTTCCCGCCATTTTGAATTAACCGAGACCCAACTTTTTCGAACTCCTCCTAGGCTGTTGATCCGATTTAAACGAAAATTGAACCAGATCATCTCCAGACAGTGTTGACAAAAAAACATGGAATTCAAGTTGATTCGTTAAATCGTTTTTGATTTACACGCAAACAAATTTTACGTAATGCTTGAAAAAACACACTTAAGCCAATATCTCCGCAACGCTTTATTGTATTCAAACCAAACTTGGTACAAGTCATCACAAGCATGACCTGAGGCAACATGCAGCGTTTCGGCGCAGCGCCACCTACTGGTCCAGAGATACGAAAAATGGCTATTTTTGCTTATAACTTCTGAACTGTTTGTCCAAAAATCATAAAAGTGGTCTCGTTAGATTCAGGACGTCATGTCGAGTCGTCTGATATCCAATTTTACCATATCGGCCATTTTGGCTGTCGGCCATTTTGAATTATGTGCTAAAATGCTGTATTTTATGATCGCATGAACGGATTGTTACAAAACTCAGTATGGGTCATCAGCACGATGTCCTGAAGTAGCCTGAGAAGTTTCGAAACAGCGCCACCTAGTGGATAATTTTTTTTTTCAAATGCTTATAACTCTGGGTGAAATTGACTTATTTTCATGGGAGTCACTTTTTTTGTCTCCTGAATCCTCACCGAGTCCAACAATACCAGACTTGCTAGGTTTCCGCATACGGTTTGTGCAGCGTTTTAATTTAGCGCTTTAAAAACATTAGCTGATATCTTCGAAACCGCTAGTCTGATCGAGACGAAACCAGCGTCAGAAGTTCGGAAACATAGGTCGATAGCTATACGCTAATGCCCAAATGTCAAAATATTGATAGTAAGGGGGTGTAAAATCCAATCAAAGTCAGGTGTCAGTCATTTTTTACATGTTTTTTCATATAAATGTCTATAACTCAAAAACGAAATGAGATATTTTCACCAAAATTGACACAGACATGTATGGGCTCACTCCGAGGACACATAAAAAAAATGGTAGGATTGTGCCACTTGGTGGCGCTATAATAGAACAAAACATGAAATTCCCATTGACTACAATGCAGTATTATGACATAAAATGCTACACTTTACAAATTAATTGTTGTATCATTACGAAACTTGGTATGTGCCATCAGCACCAGGCCTTTAAGGTACTTAAAAGGTTTCAAAACAGCACCGCCATGTGGTCCATACTTATAATGAAAAGGCCTCTTGAGGCTAGATCTCTGCAATGACATATTGACACTATATTGACCCCGCATTGATTTATTGACACCAATCTTTGCATGTGTCATTGTTCCCTTATTCTGACCACACCATATCAATTTCGTAACTGTGCCACCTATTGGTTGAAAGTGATAAATCATTAAATCATTATTATTGACTGTATTTATCATTTTACAGCTATTTTGCCTAAAATCACCTTAATAGGTCTTTAATTGCTCATTGCTGCAGTTGATCTGACATTGCAAGCCATTTTGGCATGTCTTGTCTTCTTCTTTGCGCTTGGCCCCGATAATGGCTGCTTGCAGCTATATTTATTATTATTATTATTATTATTCCGCCGAAAGTCTATGGCAGCCCATAGAACCGCTTGCGGGAAAGTTGTGAAATTTGGCACACAGATAGAGGACAGTCCCAGCATTAACCACGCCAATTTTGGAATCTCTAAAACAATCCCTCTAGCGCCACCACATGTCCAAAGTTGCACTAATGTTTATGCTAATAACTTTTGAACCATAAGGGCTAGAAACAAAATTCTTTTTTCCTCTGATTCCTTGGCTCAAGCCAATTCGATTGCACCCTATGACGTCATTTTGCGTCATGATAATTTTCCCGCCATTTTTAATTAACCGAAAAACCTACTTTTGCAAACTCCTCCTAGGCCGTTGCTCCAATTTGCACGAAAATTGAACCAGATCATCTTCAGACTATGGTGACAAAAGCGTATTAGACTCAAGATGATTAGTCAAACTGTTCTTGAATAATACTCGAATGAAATCGACTAATTGCCCACAAAAATGAAAGTCAGGCTCTATCTCCACAACGCTTTATCGTATTCAAACCAAACTTGGTACATGTCATCACATGTATGACCTGAGGCAACATGCAGCGTTTCGGCGCAGCGCCGCCTAGTGGTCCAGAGATACATACATTTTATATTTTTGATTATAACTTAAGAACGCTTTAGCCAAATATCACAAAACTGGTCTCTTAAGAGTCGGGGCATCACGCCGAGTCTTACCATACCCAATTTTCCCATATCAACCATTTTGGGCGTCGGCCATTTTGAATTTTGTCAGAAAGTGCTATGTTTTACAAACGCATTGGCGTATCATTACGAAACTCGGTGTGTGTCTTCGTCACCAAGCTTTGAAAGTACTCAAAAAGTTTCAAGGCAGCGCCACCTTGTGGACAAAAGTTATAATGAATTTTCCAATAATGCTAATAACTTTTGATTAAATTTGACTATTGGCATAAATCTGGTTTTAATAGATTCCTTGGGTCATGCCAAGATCAGAGATCCCAATTTTACCATATTTGGCCAAACATTCTGTTCGCCATTTTGATTTCTTTTAGAAACCGACTTTTACAAACTCCTCCTAGACCATTTGTCTGATTTTCACCAAAATTGAATCGTAACATCTTCAGACTACTACAGCAAAAAGTTATTAATTTCGTGTCAACAGACAAACCGGTTTTCATATACTGCAGCGACAAAGTTGAGCCATGATGCCAAAATGACTCTTGAGGCTGTATCTCTGCAATGCTTTGACATACTGACACCAAACTTTGCCTTTGTCATTGTCATCTCACTTTGACCACACCACATCAATTTCGTTACTGCGCCACCTATTGGTCAAAAGTGACAAACCATTAAATCATATTATTAGTGACTGTATATATGATTTTTCTTAAAATGCCTTTAATTGCTCATTGTTGCAGTTGGTCTAACAATCTCAGCTATGTTGGCATGTTTTATTGGCTTGTTTGCACTTGGCCCCGTTAATGGCTGCTCGCAGCTATTTTTATTATTATTATTATTCCGCCGAAAGTCTATGGCAGCCCATAGAACCGCTTGCGGGAAAGTTGTGAAATTTGGCACACAGATAGAGGACAGTCCCAGCATTAACCACACCAATTTTGGAATCTCTAAAACAATCCCTCTAGCGCCACCACATGTCCAAAGTTGCACTAATGTTTATGCTAATAACTTTTGAACCATAAGGGCTAGAAACAAAATTCTTTTTTCCTCTGATTCCTTGGCTCAAGCCAATTCGATTGCACCCTATGACGTCATTTTGCGTCATGATAATTTTCCCGCCATTTTTAATTAACCGAAAAACCTACTTTTGCAAACTCCTCCTAGGCCGTTGCTCCAATTTGCACGAAAATTGAACCAGATCATCTTCAGACTATGGTGACAAAAGCGTATTAGACTCAAGATGATTAGTCAAACTGTTCTTGAATAATACTCGAATGAAATCGACTAATTGCCCACAAAAATGAAAGTCAGGCTCTATCTCCACAACGCTTTATCGTATTCAAACCAAACTTGGTACATGTCATCACATGTATGACCTGAGGCAACATGCAGCGTTTCGGCGCAGCGCCGCCTAGTGGTCCAGAGATACATACATTTTATATTTTTGATTATAACTTAAGAACGCTTTAGCCAAATATCACAAAACTGGTCTCTTAAGAGTCGGGGCATCACGCCGAGTCTTACCATACCCAATTTTCCCATATCAACCATTTTGGGCGTCGGCCATTTTGAATTTTGTCAGAAAGTGCTATGTTTTACAAACGCATTGGCGTATCATTACGAAACTCGGTGTGTGTCTTCGTCACCAAGCTTTGAAAGTACTCAAAAAGTTTCAAGGCAGCGCCACCTTGTGGACAAAAGTTATAATGAATTTTCCAATAATGCTAATAACTTTTGATTAAATTTGACTATTGGCATAAATCTGGTTTTAATAGATTCCTTGGGTCATGCCAAGATCAGAGATCCCAATTTTACCATATTTGGCCAAACATTCTGTTCGCCATTTTGATTTCTTTTAGAAACCGACTTTTACAAACTCCTCCTAGACCATTTGTCTGATTTTCACCAAAATTGAATCGTAACATCTTCAGACTACTACAGCAAAAAGTTATTAATTTCGTGTCAACAGACAAACCGGTTTTCATATACTGCAGCGACAAAGTTGAGCCATGATGCCAAAATGACTCTTGAGGCTGTATCTCTGCAATGCTTTGACATACTGACACCAAACTTTGCCTTTGTCATTGTCATCTCACTTTGACCACACCACATCAATTTCGTTACTGCGCCACCTATTGGTCAAAAGTGACAAACCATTAAATCATATTATTAGTGACTGTATATATGATTTTTCTTAAAATGCCTTTAATTGCTCATTGTTGCAGTTGGTCTAACAATCTCAGCTATGTTGGCATGTTTTATTGGCTTGTTTGCACTTGGCCCCGTTAATGGCTGCTCACAGCTATATTTATTATTAGGGGCCAAGCACAGAATGTGCGTAGGCACCTATTGAAACCGTTCGATTTCTTATTATTATTATTATTATTATTCCGCCGAAAGTCTATGGCAGCCCATAGAACCGCTTGCGGGAAAGTTGTGAAATTTGGCACACAGATAGAGGACAGTCCCAGCATTAACCACGCCAATTTTGGAATCTCTAAAACAATCCCTCTAGCGCCACCACATGTCCAAAGTTGCACTAATGTTTATGCTAATAACTTTTGAACCATAAGGGCTAGAAACAAAATTCTTTTTTCCTCTGATTCCTTGGCTCAAGCCAATTCGATTGCACCCTATGACGTCATTTTGCGTCATGATAATTTTCCCGCCATTTTTAATTAACCGAAAAACCTACTTTTGCAAACTCCTCCTAGGCCGTTGCTCCAATTTGCACGAAAATTGAACCAGATCATCTTCAGACTATGGTGACAAAAGCGTATTAGACTCAAGATGATTAGTCAAACTGTTCTTGAATAATACTCGAATGAAATCGACTAATTGCCCACAAAAATGAAAGTCAGGCTCTATCTCCACAACGCTTTATCGTATTCAAACCAAACTTGGTACATGTCATCACATGTATGACCTGAGGCAACATGCAGCGTTTCGGCGCAGCGCCGCCTAGTGGTCCAGAGATACATACATTTTATATTTCTGATTATAACTTAAGAACGCTTTAGCCAAATATCACAAAACTGGTCTCTTAAGAGTCGGGGCATCACGCCGAGTCTTACCATACCCAATTTTCCCATATCAACCATTTTGGGCGTCGGCCATTTTGAATTTTGTCAGAAAGTGCTATGTTTTACAAACGCATTGGCGTATCATTACGAAACTCGGTGTGTGTCTTCGTCACCAAGCTTTGAAAGTACTCAAAAAGTTTCAAGGCAGCGCCACCTTGTGGACAAAAGTTATAATGAATTTTCCAATAATGCTAATAACTTTTGATTAAATTTGACTATTGGCATAAATCTGGTTTTAATAGATTCCTTGGGTCATGCCAAGATCAGAGATCCCAATTTTACCATATTTGGCCAAACATTCTGTTCGCCATTTTGATTTCTTTTAGAAACCGACTTTTACAAACTCCTCCTAGACCATTTGTCTGATTTTCACCAAAATTGAATCGTAACATCTTCAGACTACTACAGCAAAAAGTTATTAATTTCGTGTCAACAGACAAACCGGTTTTCATATACTGCAGCGACAAAGTTGAGCCATGATGCCAAAATGACTCTTGAGGCTGTATCTCTGCAATGCTTTGACATACAGACACCAAACTTTGCCTTTGTCATTGTCATCTCACTTTGACCACACCACATCAATTTCGTTACTGCGCCACCTATTGGTCAAAAGTGACAAACCATTAAATCATATTATTAGTGACTGTATATATGATTTTTCTTAAAATGCCTTTAATTGCTCATTGTTGCAGTTGGTCTAACAATCTCAGCTATGTTGGCATGTTTTATTGGCTTGTTTGCACTTGGCCCCGTTAATGGCTGCTCGCAGCTATATTTATTATTATTATTATTATTCCGCCGAAAGTCTATGGCAGCCCATAGAACCGCTTGCGGGAAAGTTGTGAAATTTGGCACACAGATAGAGGACAGTCCCAGCATTAAGCACGCCAATTTTGGAATCTCTAAAACAATCCCTCTAGCGCCACCACATGTCCAAAGTTGCACTAATGTTTATGCTAATAACTTTTGAACCATAAGGGCTAGAAACAAAATTCTTTTTTCCTCTGATTCCTTGGCTCAAGCCAATTCGATTGCACCCTATGACGTCATTTTGCGTCATGATAATTTTCCCGCCATTTTTAATTAACCGAAAAACCTACTTTTGCAAACTCCTCCTAGGCCGTTGCTCCAATTTGCACGAAAATTGAACCAGATCATCTTCAGACTATGGTGACAAAAGCGTATTAGACTCAAGATGATTAGTCAAACTGTTCTTGAATAATACTCGAATGAAATCGACTAATTGCCCACAAAAATGAAAGTCAGGCTCTATCTCCACAACGCTTTATCGTATTCAAACCAAACTTGGTACATGTCATCACATGTATGACCTGAGGCAACATGCAGCGTTTCGGCGCAGCGCCGCCTAGTGGTCCAGAGATACATACATTTTATATTTTTGATTATAACTTAAGAACGCTTTAGCCAAATATCACAAAACTGGTCTCTTAAGAGTCGGGGCATCACGCCGAGTCTTACCATACCCAATTTTCCCATATCAACCATTTTGGGCGTCGGCCATTTTGAATTTTGTCAGAAAGTGCTATGTTTTACAAACGCATTGGCGTATCATTACGAAACTCGGTGTGTGTCTTCGTCACCAAGCTTTGAAAGTACTCAAAAAGTTTCAAGGCAGCGCCACCTTGTGGACAAAAGTTATAATGAATTTTCCAATAATGCTAATAACTTTTGATTAAATTTGACTATTGGCATAAATCTGGTTTTAATAGATTCCTTGGGTCATGCCAAGATCAGAGATCCCAATTTTACCATATTTGGCCAAACATTCTGTTCGCCATTTTGATTTCTTTTAGAAACCGACTTTTACAAACTCCTCCTAGACCATTTGTCTGATTTTCACCAAAATTGAATCGTAACATCTTCAGACTACTACAGCAAAAAGTTATTAATTTCGTGTCAACAGACAAACCGGTTTTCATATACTGCAGCGACAAAGTTGAGCCATGATGCCAAAATGACTCTTGAGGCTGTATCTCTGCAATGCTTTGACATACTGACACCAAACTTTGCCTTTGTCATTGTCATCTCACTTTGACCACACCACATCAATTTCGTTACTGCGCCACCTATTGGTCAAAAGTGACAAACCATTAAATCATATTATTAGTGACTGTATATATGATTTTTCTTAAAATGCCTTTAATTGCTCATTGTTGCAGTTGGTCTAACAATCTCAGCTATGTTGGCATGTTTTATTGGCTTGTTTGCACTTGGCCCCGTTAATGGCTGCTCGCAGCTATATTTAGGGGCCAAGCACAGAATGTGCGTAGGCACCTATTGAAACCGTTCGATTTCTTATTATTATTATTATTATTATTCCGCCGAAAGTCTATGGCAGCCCATAGAACCGCTTGCGGGAAAGTTGTGAAATTTGGCACACAGATAGAGGACAGTCCCAGCATTAACCACGCCAATTTTGGAATCTCTAAAACAATCCCTCTAGCGCCACCACATGTCCAAAGTTGCACTAATGTTTATGCTAATAACTTTTGAACCATAAGGGCTAGAAACAAAATTCTTTTTTCCTCTGATTCCTTGGCTCAAGCCAATTCGATTGCACCCTATGACGTCATTTTGCGTCATGATAATTTTCCCGCCATTTTTAATTAACCGAAAAACCTACTTTTGCAAACTCCTCCTAGGCCGTTGCTCCAATTTGCACGAAAATTGAACCAGATCATCTTCAGACTATGGTGACAAAAGCGTATTAGACTCAAGATGATTAGTCAAACTGTTCTTGAATAATACTCGAATGAAATCGACTAATTGCCCACAAAAATGAAAGTCAGGCTCTATCTCCACAACGCTTTATCGTATTCAAACCAAACTTGGTACATGTCATCACATGTATGACCTGAGGCAACATGCAGCGTTTCGGCGCAGCGCCGCCTAGTGGTCCAGAGATACATACATTTTATATTTTTGATTATAACTTAAGAACGCTTTAGCCAAATATCACAAAACTGGTCTCTTAAGAGTCGGGGCATCACGCCGAGTCTTACCATACCCAATTTTCCCATATCAACCATTTTGGGCGTCGGCCATTTTGAATTTTGTCAGAAAGTGCTATGTTTTACAAACGCATTGGCGTATCATTACGAAACTCGGTGTGTGTCTTCGTCACCAAGCTTTGAAAGTACTCAAAAAGTTTCAAGGCAGCGCCACCTTGTGGACAAAAGTTATAATGAATTTTCCAATAATGCTAATAACTTTTGATTAAATTTGACAATTGGCATAAATCTGGTTTTAATAGATTCCTTGGGTCATGCCAAGATCAGAGATCCCAATTTTACCATATTTGGCCAAACATTCTGTTCGCCATTTTGATTTCTTTTAGAAACCGACTTTTACAAACTCCTCCTAGACCATTTGTCTGATTTTCACCAAAATTGAATCGTAACATCTTCAGACTACTACAGCAAAAAGTTATTAATTTCGTGTCAACAGACAAACCGGTTTTCATATACTGCAGCGACAAAGTTGAGCCATGATGCCAAAATGACTCTTGAGGCTGTATCTCTGCAATGCTTTGACATACTGACACCAAACTTTGCCTTTGTCATTGTCATCTCACTTTGACCACACCACATCAATTTCGTTACTGCGCCACCTATTGGTCAAAAGTGACAAACCATTAAATCATATTATTAGTGACTGTATATATGATTTTTCTTAAAATGCCTTTAATTGCTCATTGTTGCAGTTGGTCTAACAATCTCAGCTATGTTGGCATGTTTTATTGGCTTGTTTGCACTTGGCCCCGTTAATTATTATTATTATTATTATTATTATTATTCCGCCGAAAGTCTATGGCAGCCCATAGAACCGCTTGCGGGAAAGTTGTGAAATTTGGCACACAGATAGAGGACAGTCCCAGCATTAACCACGCCAATTTTGGAATCTCTAAAACAATCCCTCTAGCGCCACCACATGTCCAAAGTTGCACTAATGTTTATGCTAATAACTTTTGAACCATAAGGGCTAGAAACAAAATTCTTTTTTCCTCTGATTCCTTGGCTCAAGCCAATTCGATTGCACCCTATGACGTCATTTTGCGTCATGATAATTTTCCCGCCATTTTTAATTAACCGAAAAACCTACTTTTGCAAACTCCTCCTAGGCCGTTGCTCCAATTTGCACGAAAATTGAACCAGATCATCTTCAGACTATGGTGACAAAAGCGTATTAGACTCAAGATGATTAGTCAAACTGTTCTTGAATAATACTCGAATGAAATCGACTAATTGCCCACAAAAATGAAAGTCAGGCTCTATCTCCACAACGCTTTATCGTATTCAAACCAAACTTGGTACATGTCATCACATGTATGACCTGAGGCAACATGCAGCGTTTCGGCGCAGCGCCGCCTAGTGGTCCAGAGATACATAGATTTTATATTTTTGATTATAACTTAAGAACGCTTTAGCCAAATATCACAAAACTGGTCTCTTAAGAGTCGGGGCATCACGCCGAGTCTTACCATACCCAATTTTCCCATATCAACCATTTTGGGCGTCGGCCATTTTGAATTTTGTCAGAAAGTGCTATGTTTTACAAACGCATTGGCGTATCATTACAAAACTCGGTGTGTGTCTTCGTCACCAAGCTTTGAAAGTACTCAAAAAGTTTCAAGGCAGCGCCACCTTGTGGACAAAAGTTATAATGAATTTTCCAATAATGCTAATAACTTTTGATTAAATTTGACTATTGGCATAAATCTGGTTTTAATAGATTCCTTGGGTCATGCCAAGATCAGAGATCCCAATTTTACCATATTTGGCCAAACATTCTGTTCGCCATTTTGATTTCTTTTAGAAACCGACTTTTACAAACTCCTCCTAGACCATTTGTCTGATTTTCACCAAAATTGAATCGTAACATCTTCAGACTACTACAGCAAAAAGTTATTAATTTCGTGTCAACAGACAAACCGGTTTTCATATACTGCAGCGACAAAGTTGAGCCATGATGCCAAAATGACTCTTGAGGCTGTATCTCTGCAATGCTTTGACATACTGACACCAAACTTTGCCTTTGTCATTGTCATCTCACTTTGACCACACCACATCAATTTCGTTACTGCGCCACCTATTGGTCAAAAGTGACAAACCATTAAATCATATTATTAGTGACTGTATATATGATTTTTCTTAAAATGCCTTTAATTGCTCATTGTTGCAGTTGGTCTAACAATCTCAGCTATGTTGGCATGTTTTATTGGCTTGTTTGCACTTGGCCCCGTTAATGGCTGCTCGCAGCTATATTTATTATTATTATTATTATTCCGCCGAAAGTCTATGGCAGCCCATAGAACCGCTTGCGGGAAAGTTGTGAAATTTGGCACACAGATAGAGGACAGTCCCAGCATTAACCACGCCAATTTTGGAATCTCTAAAACAATCCCTCTAGCGCCACCACATGTCCAAAGTTGCACTAATGTTTATGCTAATAACTTTTGAACCATAAGGGCTAGAAACAAAATTCTTTTTTCCTCTGATTCCTTGGCTCAAGCCAATTCGATTGCACCCTATGACGTCATTTTGCGTCATGATAATTTTCCCGCCATTTTTAATTAACCGAAAAACCTACTTTTGCAAACTCCTCCTAGGCCGTTGCTCCAATTTGCACGAAAATTGAACCAGATCATCTTCAGACTATGGTGACAAAAGCGTATTAGACTCAAGATGATTAGTCAAACTGTTCTTGAATAATACTCGAATGAAATCGACTAATTGCCCACAAAAATGAAAGTCAGGCTCTATCTCCACAACGCTTTATCGTATTCAAACCAAACTTGGTACATGTCATCACATGTATGACCTGAGGCAACATGCAGCGTTTCGGCGCAGCGCCGCCTAGTGGTCCAGAGATACATACATTTTATATTTTTGATTATAACTTAAGAACGCTTTAGCCAAATATCACAAAACTGGTCTCTTAAGAGTCGGGGCATCACGCCGAGTCTTACCATACCCAATTTTCCCATATCAACCATTTTGGGCGTCGGCCATTTTGAATTTTGTCAGAAAGTGCTATGTTTTACAAACGCATTGGCGTATCATTACGAAACTCGGTGTGTGTCTTCGTCACCAAGCTTTGAAAGTACTCAAAAAGTTTCAAGGCAGCGCCACCTTGTGGACAAAAGTTATAATGAATTTTCCAATAATGCTAATAACTTTTGATTAAATTTGACTATTGGCATAAATCTGGTTTTAATAGATTCCTTGGGTCATGCCAAGATCAGAGATCCCAATTTTACCATATTTGGCCAAACATTCTGTTCGCCATTTTGATTTCTTTTAGAAACCGACTTTTACAAACTCCTCCTAGACCATTTGTCTGATTTTCACCAAAATTGAATCGTAACATCTTCAGACTACTACAGCAAAAAGTTATTAATTTCGTGTCAACAGACAAACCGGTTTTCATATACTGCAGCGACAAAGTTGAGCCATGATGCCAAAATGACTCTTGAGGCTGTATCTCTGCAATGCTTTGACATACTGACACCAAACTTTGCCTTTGTCATTGTCATCTCACTTTGACCACACCACATCAATTTCGTTACTGCGCCACCTATTGGTCAAAAGTGACAAACCATTAAATCATATTATTAGTGACTGTATATATGATTTTTCTTAAAATGCCTTTAATTGCTCATTGTTGCAGTTGGTCTAACAATCTCAGCTATGTTGGCATGTTTTATTGGCTTGTTTGCACTTGGCCCCGTTAATGGCTGCTCGCAGCTATATTATTATTATTAGGGGCCAAGCACAGAATGTGCGTAGGCACCTATTGAAACCGTTCGATTTCTTATTATTATTATTATTATTATTCCGCCGAAAGTCTATGGCAGCCCATAGAACCGCTTGCGGGAAAGTTGTGAAATTTGGCACACAGATAGAGGACAGTCCCAGCATTAACCACGCCAATTTTGGAATCTCTAAAACAATCCCTCTAGCGCCACCACATGTCCAAAGTTGCACTAATGTTTATGCTAATAACTTTTGAACCATAAGGGCTAGAAACAAAATTCTTTTTTCCTCTGATTCCTTGGCTCAAGCCAATTCGATTGCACTCTATGACGTCATTTTCCGTCATAATAATTTTCCCGCCATTTTTAATTAACCGAAAAACCTACTTTTGCAAACTCCTCCTAGGCCGTTGCTCCAATTTGCACGAAAATTTAACCAGATAATCTTCAGACTATGGTGACAAAAGCGTATTAGACTCAAGATGATTAGTCAAACTGTTCTTGAATAATACTCGAATAAATTTGACTAATTGCCCACAAAAATGAAAGTCAGGCTCTATCTCCACAACGCTTTATCGTATTCAAACCAAACTTGGTACATGTCATCACATGTATGACCTGAGGCAACATGCAGCGTTTCGGCGCAGCGCCGCCTAGTGGTCCAGAGATACATACATTTTATATTTTTGATTATAACTCAAGAACGCTTTAGCCAAATATCACAAAACTGGTCTCTTAAGAGTCGGGGCATCACGCCGAGTCATACCATACCCAATTTTCCCATATCAACCATTTTGGGCGTCGGCCATTTTGAATTTTGTCAGAAAGTGCTATGTTTTACAAACGCATTGGCGTATCATTACGAAACTCGGTGTGTGTCTTCGTCACCAAGCCTTGAAAGTACTCAAAAAGTTTCAAGGCAGCGCCACCTTGTGGACAAAAGTTATAATGAATTTTCCAATAATGCTAATAACTTTTGATTCAATTTGACTATTGGCATAAATCTGGTTTTAATAGATTCCTTAGGTCATGACAAGAACAGAGATCCCAATTTTACCATATTTGACCAAACATTTTGTTCGCCATTTTGATTTCCTTTAGAAACCTACTTTTACAAACTCCTCCTAGACCATTTGTCTGATTTTCACCAAAATTGAATCGTAACATCTTCAGACTATTACAGCAAAAAGTTATTAATTTCGTGTCAACAGACAATACCGTTTTCATATACTGCAGCGACAAAGTTGAGCCATGATGCCAAAATGACTCTTGAGGCTGTATCTCTGCAATGCTTTGACATACAGACACCAAACTTTGCCCTTGTCATTGTCATCTCACTCTGACCACACCACATCAATTTCGTTACTGCGCCACCTATTGGTCAAAAGTGACAAACCATTAAATCATATTATTAGTGACTGTATATATGATTTTTCTTAAAATGCCTTTAATTGCTCATTGTTGCAGTTGGTCTAACAATCTCAGCTATGTTGGCATGTTTTATTGGCTTGTTTGCACTTGGCCCCGTTAATGGCTGCTCGCAGCTATATTTATTATTATTATTATTCCGCCGAAAGTCTATGGCAGCCCATAGAACCGCTTGCGGGAAAGTTGTGAAATTTGGCACACAGATAGAGGACAGTCCCAGCATTAACCACGCCAATTTTGGAATCTCTAAAACAATCCCTCTAGCGCCACCACATGTCCAAAGTTGCACTAATGTTTATGCTAATAACTTTTGAACCATAAGGGCTAGAAACAAAATTCTTTTTTCCTCTGATTCCTTGGCTCAAGCCAATTCGATCGCACCCTATGACGTCATTTTGCGTCATGATAATTTTCCCGCCATTTTTAATTAACCGAAAAACCTACTTTTGCAAACTCCTCCTAGGCCGTTTTTCCAATTTGCACGAAAATTGAACCAGATCATCTTCAGACTATGGTGACAAAAGCGTATTAGACTCAAGATGATTAGTCAAACTGTTCTTGAATAATACTCGAATGAAATCGACTAATTGCCCACAAAAATGAAAGTCAGGCTCTATCTCCACAACGCTTTATCGTATTCAAACCAAACTTGGTACATGTCATCACATGTATGACCTGAGGCAACATGCAGTGTTTCGGCGCAGCGCCGCCTAGTGGTCCAGAGATACATACATTTTATATTTTTGATTATAACTTAAGAACGCTTTAGCCAAATATCACAAAACTGGTCTCTTAAGAGTCGGGGCATCACGCCGAGTCTTACTATACCCAATTTTCCCATATCAACCATTTTGGGCGTCGGCCATTTTGAATTTTGTCAGAAAGTGCTATGTTTTACAAACGCATTGGCGTATCATTACGAAACTCGGTGTGTGTCTTCGTCACCAAGCTTTGAAAGTACTCAAAAAGTTTCAAGGCAGCGCCACCTTGTGGACAAAAGTTATAATGAATTTTCCAATAATGCTAATAACTTTTGATTAAATTTGACTATTGGCATAAATCTGGTTTTAATAGATTCCTTGGGTCATGCCAAGATCAGAGATCCCAATTTTACCATATTTGGCCAAACATTCTGTTCGCCATTTTGATTTCTTTTAGAAACCGACTTTTACAAACTCCTCCTAGACCATTTGTCTGATTTTCACCAAAATTGAATCGTAACATCTTCAGACTACTACAGCAAAAAGTTATTAATTTCGTGTCAACAGACAAACCGGTTTTCATATACTGCAGCGACAAAGTTGAGCCATGATGCCAAAATGACTCTTGAGGCTGTATCTCTGCAATGCTTTGACATACTGACACCAAACTTTGCCTTTGTCATTGTCATCTCACTTTGACCACACCACATCAATTTCGTTACTGCGCCACCTATTGGTCAAAAGTGACAAACCATTAAATCATATTATTAGTGACTGTATATATGATTTTTCTTAAAATGCCTTTAATTGCTCATTGTTGCAGTTGGTCTAACAATCTCAGCTATGTTGGCATGTTTTATTGGCTTGTTTGCACTTGTTAGGGGCCAAGCACAGAATGTGCGTAGGCACCTATTGAAACCGTTCGATTTCTTATTATTATTATTATTATTATTATTATTATTATTATTATTATTATTCCGCCGAAAGTCTATGGCAGCCCATAGAACCGCTTGCGGGAAAGTTGTGAAATTTGGCACACAGATAGAGGACAGTCCCAGCATTAACCACGCCAATTTTGGAATCTCTAAAACAATCCCTCTAGCGCCACCACATGTCCAAAGTTGCACTAATGTTTATGCTAATAACTTTTGAACCATAAGGGCTAGAAACAAAATTCTTTTTTCCCCTGATTCCTTGGCTCAAGCCAATTCGATTGCACCCTATGACGTCATTTTGCGTCATGATAATTTTCCCGCCATTTTTAATTAACCGAAAAACCTACTTTTGCAAACTCCTCCTAGGCCGTTGCTCCAATTTGCACGAAAATTGAACCAGATCATCTTCAGACTATGGTGACAAAAGCGTATTAGACTCAAGATGATTAGTCAAACTGTTCTTGAATAATACTCGAATGAAATCGACTAATTGCCCACAAAAATGAAAGTCAGGCTCTATCTCCACAACGCTTTATCGTATTCAAACCAAACTTGGTACATGTCATCACATGTATGACCTGAGGCAACATGCAGCGTTTCGGCGCAGCGCCGCCTAGTGGTCCAGAGATACATACATTTTATATTTTTGATTATAACTTAAGAACGCTTTAGCCAAATATCACAAAACTGGTCTCTTAAGAGTCGGGGCATCACGCCGAGTCTTACCATACCCAATTTTCCCATATCAACCATTTTGGGCGTCGGCCATTTTGAATTTTGTCAGAAAGTGCTATGTTTTACAAACGCATTGGCGTATCATTACGAAACTCGGTGTGTGTCTTCGTCACCAAGCTTTGAAAGTACTCAAAAAGTTTCAAGGCAGCGCCACCTTGTGGACAAAAGTTATAATGAATTTTCCAATAATGCTAATAACTTTTGATTAAATTTGACTATTGGCATAAATCTGGTTTTAATAGATTCCTTGGGTCATGCCAAGATCAGAGATCCCAATTTTACCATATTTGGCCAAACATTCTGTTCGCCATTTTGATTTCTTTTAGAAACCGACTTTTACAAACTCCTCCTAGACCATTTGTCTGATTTTCACCAAAATTGAATCGTAACATCTTCAGACTACTACAGCAAAAAGTTATTAATTTCGTGTCAACAGACAAACCGGTTTTCATATACTGCAGCGACAAAGTTGAGCCATGATGCCAAAATGACTCTTGAGGCTGTATCTCTGCAATGCTTTGACATACTGACACCAAACTTTGCCTTTGTCATTGTCATCTCACTTTGACCACACCACATCAATTTCGTTACTGCGCCACCTATTGGTCAAAAGTGACAAACCATTAAATCATATTATTAGTGACTGTATATATGATTTTTCTTAAAATGCCTTTAATTGCTCATTGTTGCAGTTGGTCTAACAATCTCAGCTATGTTGGCATGTTTTATTGGCTTGTTTGCACTTGGCCCCGTTAATTGCTGCTCGCAGCTATATTTATTATTATTATTATTATTATTCCGCCGAAAGTCTATGGCAGCCCATAGAACCGCTTGCGGGAAAGTTGTGAAATTTGGCACACAGATAGAGGACAGTCCCAGCATTAACCACGCCAATTTTGGAATCTCTAAAACAATCCCTCTAGCGCCACCACATGTCCAAAGTTGCACTAATGTTTATGCTAATAACTTTTGAACCATAAGGGCTAGAAACAAAATTCTTTTTTCCTCTGATTCCTTGGCTCAAGCCAATTCGATTGCACCCTATGACGTCATTTTGCGTCATGATAATTTTCCCGCCATTTTTAATTAACCGAAAAACCTACTTTTGCAAACTCCTCCTAGGCCGTTGCTCCAATTTGCACGAAAATTGAACCAGATCATCTTCAGACTATGGTGACAAAAGCGTATTAGACTCAAGATGATTAGTCAAACTGTTCTTGAATAATACTCGAATGAAATCGACTAATTGCCCACAAAAATGAAAGTCAGGCTCTATCTCCACAACGCTTTATCGTATTCAAACCAAACTTGGTACATGTCATCACATGTATGACCTGAGGCAACATGCAGCGTTTCGGCGCAGCGCCGCCTAGTGGTCCAGAGATACATACATTTTATATTTTTGATTATAACTTAAGAACGCTTTAGCCAAATATCACAAAACTGGTCTCTTAAGAGTCGGGGCATCACGCCGAGTCTTACCATACCCAATTTTCCCATATCAACCATTTTGGGCGTCGGCCATTTTGAATTTTGTCAGAAAGTGCTATGTTTTACAAACGCATTGGCGTATCATTACGAAACTCGGTGTGTGTCTTCGTCACCAAGCTTTGAAAGTACTCAAAAAGTTTCAAGGCAGCGCCACCTTGTGGACAAAAGTTATAATGAATTTTCCAATAATGCTAATAACTTTTGATTAAATTTGACTATTGGCATAAATCTGGTTTTAATAGATTCCTTGGGTCATGCCAAGATCAGAGATCCCAATTTTACCATATTTGGCCAAACATTCTGTTCGCCATTTTGATTTCTTTTAGAAACCGACTTTTACAAACTCCTCCTAGACCATTTGTCTGATTTTCACCAAAATTGAATCGTAACATCTTCAGACTACTACAGCAAAAAGTTATTAATTTCGTGTCAACAGACAAACCGGTTTTCATATACTGCAGCGACAAAGTTGAGCCATGATGCCAAAATGACTCTTGAGGCTGTATCTCTGCAATGCTTTGACATACTGACACCAAACTTTGCCTTTGTCATTGTCATCTCACTTTGACCACACCACATCAATTTCGTTACTGCGCCACCTATTGGTCAAAAGTGACAAACCATTAAATCATATTATTAGTGACTGTATATATGATTTTTCTTAAAATGCCTTTAATTGCTCATTGTTGCAGTTGGTCTAACAATCTCAGCTATGTTGGCATGTTTTATTGGCTTGTTTGCACTTGGCCCCGTTAATTAGGGGCCAAGCACAGAATGTGCGTAGGCACCTATTGAAACCGTTCGATTTCTTATTATTATTATTATTATTATTAGGGGCCAAGCACAGAATGTGCGTAGGCACCTATTGAAACCGTTCGATTTCTTATTATTATTATTATTATTATTATTCCGCCGAAAGTCTATGGCAGCCCATAGAACCGCTTGCGGGAAAGTTGTGAAATTTGGCACACAGATAGAGGACAGTCCCAGCATTAACCACGCCAATTTTGGAATCTCTAAAACAATCCCTCTAGCGCCACCACATGTCCAAAGTTGCACTAATGTTTATGCTAATAACTTTTGAACCATAAGGGCTAGAAACAAAATTCTTTTTTCCTCTGATTCCTTGGCTCAAGCCAATTCGATTGCACCCTATGACGTCATTTTGCGTCATGATAATTTTCCCGCCATTTTTAATTAACCGAAAAACCTACTTTTGCAAACTCCTCCTAGGCCGTTGCTCCAATTTGCACGAAAATTGAACCAGATCATCTTCAGACTATGGTGACAAAAGCGTATTAGACTCAAGATGATTAGTCAAACTGTTCTTGAATAATACTCGAATGAAATCGACTAATTGCCCACAAAAATGAAAGTCAGGCTCTATCTCCACAACGCTTTATCGTATTCAAACCAAACTTGGTACATGTCATCACATGTATGACCTGAGGCAACATGCAGCGTTTCGGTGCAGCGCCGCCTAGTGGTCCAGAGATACATACATTTTATATTTTTGATTATAACTTAAGAACGCTTTAGCCAAATATCACAAAACTGGTCTCTTAAGAGTCGGGGCATCACGCCGAGTCTTACCATACCCAATTTTCCCATATCAACCATTTTGGGCGTCGGCCATTTTGAATTTTGTCAGAAAGTGCTATGTTTTACAAACGCATTGGCGTATCATTACGAAACTCGGTGTGTGTCTTCGTCACCAAGCTTTGAAAGTACTCAAAAAGTTTCAAGGCAGCGCCACCTTGTGGACAAAAGTTATAATGAATTTTCCAATAATGCTAATAACTTTTGATTAAATTTGACTATTGGCATAAATCTGGTTTTAATAGATTCCTTGGGTCATGCCAAGATCAGAGATCCCAATTTTACCATATTTGGCCAAACATTCTGTTCGCCATTTTGATTTCTTTTAGAAACCGACTTTTACAAACTCCTCCTAGACCATTTGTCTGATTTTCACCAAAATTGAATCGTAACATCTTCAGACTACTACAGCAAAAAGTTATTAATTTCGTGTCAACAGACAAACCGGTTTTCATATACTGCAGCGACAAAGTTGAGCCATGATGCCAAAATGACTCTTGAGGCTGTATCTCTGCAATGCTTTGACATACTGACACCAAACTTTGCCTTTGTCATTGTCATCTCACTTTGACCACACCACATCAATTTTGTTACTGCGCCACCTATTGGTCAAAAGTGACAAACCATTAAATCATATTATTAGTGACTGTATATATGATTTTTCTTAAAATGCCTTTAATTGCTCATTGTTGCAGTTGGTCTAACAATCTCAGCTATGTTGGCATGTTTTATTGGCTTGTTTGCACTTGGCCCCGTTAATGGCTGCTCGTTATTATTATTATTATTCCGCCGAAAGTCTATGGCAGCCCATAGAACCGCTTGCGGGAAAGTTGTGAAATTTGGCACACAGATAGAGGACAGTCCCAGCATTAACCACGCCAATTTTGGAATCTCTAAAACAATCCCTCTAGCGCCACCACATGTCCAAAGTTGCACTAATGTTTATGCTAATAACTTTTGAACCATAAGGGCTAGAAACAAAATTCTTTTTTCCTCTGATTCCTTGGCTCAAGCCAATTCGATTGCACTCTATGACGTCATTTTCCGTCATAATAATTTTCCCGCCATTTTTAATTAACCGAAAAACCTACTTTTGCAAACTCCTCCTAGGCCGTTGCTCCAATTTGCACGAAAATTTAACCAGATAATCTTCAGACTATGGTGACAAAAGCGTATTAGACTCAATATGATTAGTCAAACTGTTCTTGAATAATACTCGAATAAATTTGACTAATTGCCCACAAAAATGAAAGTCAGGCTCTATCTCCACAACGCTTTATCGTATTCAAACCAAACTTGGTACATGTCATCACATGTATGACTTGAGGCAACATGCAGCGTTTCGGCGCAGCGCCGCCTAGTGGTCCAGAGATACATACATTTTATATTTTTGATTATAACTCAAGAACGCTTTAGCCAAATATCACAAAACTGGTCTCTTAAGAGTCGGGGCATCACGCCGAGTCATACCATACCCAATTTTCCCATATCAACCATTTTGGGCGTCGGCCATTTTGAATTTTGTCAGAAAGTGCTATGTTTTACAAACGCATTGGCGTATCATTACGAAACTCACTGTGTGTCTTCATCACCAAGCCTTGAAAGTACTCAAAAAGTTTCAAGGCAGCGCCACCTTGTGGACAAAAGTTATAATGAATTTTCCAATAATGCTAATAACTTTTGATTCAATTTGACTATTGGCATAAATCTGGTTTTAATAGATTCCTTAGGTCATGACAAGAACAGAGATCCCAATTTTACCATATTTGACCAAACATTTTGTTCGCCATTTTGATTTCCTTTAGAAACCTACTTTTACAAACTCCTCCTAGACCATTTGTCTGATTTTCACCAAAATTGAATCGTAACATCTTCAGACTATTACAGCAAAAAGTTATTAATTTCGTGTCAACAGACAATACCGTTTTCATATACTGCAGCGACAAAGTTGAGCCATGATGCCAAAATGACTCTTGAGGCTGTATCTCTGCAATGCTTTGACATACAGACACCAAACTTTGCCCTTGTCATTGTCATCTCACTCTGACCACACCACATCAATTTCGTTACTGCGCCACCTATTGGTCAAAAGTGACAAACCATTAAATCATATTATTAGTGACTGTATATATGATTTTTCTTAAAATGCCTTTAATTGCTCATTGTTGCAGTTGGTCTAACAATCTCAGCTATGTTGGCATGTTTTATTGGCTTGTTTGCACTTGTTATTATTATTAGGGGCCAAGCACAGAATGTGCGTAGGCACCTATTGAAACCGTTCGATTTCTTATTATTATTATTATTATTATTATTATTATTATTATTATTATTATTATTATTATTATTATTATTATTATTCCGCCGAAAGTCTATGGCAGCCCATAGAACCGCTTGCGGGAAAGTTGTGAAATTTGGCACACAGATAGAGGACAGTCCCAGCATTAACCACGCCAATTTTGGAATCTCTAAAACAATCCCTCTAGCGCCACCACATGTCCAAAGTTGCACTAATGTTTATGCTAATAACTTTTGAACCATAAGGGCTAGAAACAAAATTCTTTTTTCCTCTGATTCCTTGGCTCAAGCCAATTCGATTGCACCCTATGACGTCATTTTGCGTCATGATAATTTTCCCGCCATTTTTAATTAACCGAAAAACCTACTTTTGCAAACTCCTCCTAGGCCGTTGCTCCAATTTGCACGAAAATTGAACCAGATCATCTTCAGACTATGGTGACAAAAGCGTATTAGACTCAAGATGATTAGTCAAACTGTTCTTGAATAATACTCGAATGAAATCGACTAATTGCCCACAAAAATGAAAGTCAGGCTCTATCTCCACAACGCTTTATCGTATTCAAACCAAACTTGGTACATGTCATCACATGTATGACCTGAGGCAACATGCAGCGTTTCGGCGCAGCGCCGCCTAGTGGTCCAGAGATACATACATTTTATATTTTTGATTATAACTTAAGAACGCTTTAGCCAAATATCACAAAACTGGTCTCTTAAGAGTCGGGGCATCACGCCGAGTCTTACCATACCCAATTTTCCCATATCAACCATTTTGGACGTCGGCCATTTTGAATTTTGTCAGAAAGTGCTATGTTTTACAAACGCATTGGCGTATCATTACGAAACTCGGTGTGTGTCTTCGTCACCAAGCTTTGAAAGTACTCAAAAAGTTTCAAGGCAGCGCCACCTTGTGGACAAAAGTTATAATGAATTTTCCAATAATGCTAATAACTTTTGATTAAATTTGACTATTGGCATAAATCTGGTTTTAATAGATTCCTTGGGTCATGCCAAGATCAGAGATCCCAATTTTACCATATTTGGCCAAACATTCTGTTCGCCATTTTGATTTCTTTTAGAAACCGACTTTTACAAACTCCTCCTAGACCATTTGTCTGATTTTCACCAAAATTGAATCGTAACATCTTCAGACTACTACAGCAAAAAGTTATTAATTTCGTGTCAACAGACAAACCGGTTTTCATATACTGCAGCGACAAAGTTGAGCCATGATGCCAAAATGACTCTTGAGGCTGTATCTCTGCAATGCTTTGACATACTGACACCAAACTTTGCCTTTGTCATTGTCATCTCACTTTGACCACACCACATCAATTTCGTTACTGCGCCACCTATTGGTCAAAAGTGACAAACCATTAAATCATATTATTAGTGACTGTATATATGATTTTTCTTAAAATGCCTTTAATTGCTCATTGTTGCAGTTGGTCTAACAATCTCAGCTATGTTGGCATGTTTTATTGGCTTGTTTGCACTTGGCCCCGTTAATTAGGGGCCAAGCACAGAATGTGCGTAGGCACCTATTGAAACCGTTCGATTTCTTATTATTATTATTATTATTATTATTAGGGGCCAAGCACAGAATGTGCGTAGGCACCTATTGAAACCGTTCGATTTCTTATTAGGGGCCAAGCACAGAATGTGCGTAGGCACCTATTGAAACCGTTCGATTTCTTATTATTATTATTATTATTATTCCGCCGAAAGTCTATGGCAGCCCATAGAACCGCTTGCGGGAAAGTTGTGAAATTTGGCACACAGATAGAGGACAGTCCCAGCATTAACCACGCCAATTTTGGAATCTCTAAAACAATCCCTCTAGCGCCACCACATGTCCAAAGTTGCACTAATGTTTATGCTAATAACTTTTGAACCATAAGGGCTAGAAACAAAATTCTTTTTTCCTCTGATTCCTTGGCTCAAGCCAATTCGATTGCACCCTATGACGTCATTTTGCGTCATGATAATTTTCCCGCCATTTTTAATTAACCGAAAAACCTACTTTTGCAAACTCCTCCTAGGCCGTTGCTCCAATTTGCACGAAAATTGAACCAGATCATCTTCAGACTATGGTGACAAAAGCGTATTAGACTCAAGATGATTAGTCAAACTGTTCTTGAATAATACTCGAATGAAATCGACTAATTGCCCACAAAAATGAAAGTCAGGCTCTATCTCCACAACGCTTTATCGTATTCAAACCAAACTTGGTACATGTCATCACATGTATGACCTGAGGCAACATGCAGCGTTTCGGCGCAGCGCCGCCTAGTGGTCCAGAGATACATACATTTTATATTTTTGATTATAACTTAAGAACGCTTTAGCCAAATATCACAAAACTGGTCTCTTAAGAGTCGGGGCATCACGCCGAGTCTTACCATACCCAATTTTCCCATATCAACCATTTTGGGCGTCGGCCATTTTGAATTTTGTCAGAAAGTGCTATGTTTTACAAACGCATTGGCGTATCATTACGAAACTCGGTGTGTGTCTTCGTCACCAAGCTTTGAAAGTACTCAAAAAGTTTCAAGGCAGCGCCACCTTGTGGACAAAAGTTATAATGAATTTTCCAATAATGCTAATAACTTTTGATTAAATTTGACAATTGGCATAAATCTGGTTTTAATAGATTCCTTGGGTCATGCCAAGATCAGAGATCCCAATTTTACCATATTTGGCCAAACATTCTGTTCGCCATTTTGATTTCTTTTAGAAACCGACTTTTACAAACTCCTCCTAGACCATTTGTCTGATTTTCACCAAAATTGAATCGTAACATCTTCAGACTACTACAGCAAAAAGTTATTAATTTCGTGTCAACAGACAAACCGGTTTTCATATACTGCAGCGACAAAGTTGAGCCATGATGCCAAAATGACTCTTGAGGCTGTATCTCTGCAATGCTTTGACATACTGACACCAAACTTTGCCTTTGTCATTGTCATCTCACTTTGACCACACCACATCAATTTCGTTACTGCGCCACCTATTGGTCAAAAGTGACAAACCATTAAATCATATTATTAGTGACTGTATATATGATTTTTCTTAAAATGCCTTTAATTGCTCATTGTTGCAGTTGGTCTAACAATCTCAGCTATGTTGGCATGTTTTATTGGCTTGTTTGCACTTGGCCCCGTTAATGGCTGCTCGCAGCTATATTTATTATTATTATTATTATTATTCCGCCGAAAGTCTATGGCAGCCCATAGAACCGCTTGCGGGAAAGTTGTGAAATTTGGCACACAGATAGAGGACAGTCCCAGCATTAACCACGCCAATTTTGGAATCTCTAAAACAATCCCTCTAGCGCCACCACATGTCCAAAGTTGCACTAATGTTTATGCTAATAACTTTTGAACCATAAGGGCTAGAAACAAAATTCTTTTTTCCTCTGATTCCTTGGCTCAAGCCAATTCGATTGCACCCTATGACGTCATTTTGCGTCATGATAATTTTCCCGCCATTTTTAATTAACCGAAAAACCTACTTTTGCAAACTCCTCCTAGGCCGTTGCTCCAATTTGCACGAAAATTGAACCAGATCATCTTCAGACTATGGTGACAAAAGCGTATTAGACTCAAGATGATTAGTCAAACTGTTCTTGAATAATACTCGAATGAAATCGACTAATTGCCCACAAAAATGAAAGTCAGGCTCTATCTCCACAACGCTTTATCGTATTCAAACCAAACTTGGTACATGTCATCACATGTATGACCTGAGGCAACATGCAGCGTTTCGGCGCAGCGCCGCCTAGTGGTCCAGAGATACATACATTTTATATTTTTGATTATAACTTAAGAACGCTTTAGCCAAATATCACAAAACTGGTCTCTTAAGAGTCGGGGCATCACGCCGAGTCTTACCATACCCAATTTTCCCATATCAACCATTTTGGGCGTCGGCCATTTTGAATTTTGTCAGAAAGTGCTATGTTTTACAAACGCATTGGCGTATCATTACGAAACTCGGTGTGTGTCTTCGTCACCAAGCTTTGAAAGTACTCAAAAAGTTTCAAGGCAGCGCCACCTTGTGGACAAAAGTTATAATGAATTTTCCAATAATGCTAATAACTTTTGATTAAATTTGACTATTGGCATAAATCTGGTTTTAATAGATTCCTTGGGTCATGCCAAGATCAGAGATCCCAATTTTACCATATTTGGCCGAACATTCTGTTCGCCATTTTGATTTCTTTTAGAAACCGACTTTTACAAACTCCTCCTAGACCATTTGTCTGATTTTCACCAAAATTGAATCGTAACATCTTCAGACTACTACAGCAAAAAGTTATTAATTTCGTGTCAACAGACAAACCGGTTTTCATATACTGCAGCGACAAAGTTGAGCCATGATGCCAAAATGACTCTTGAGGCTGTATCTCTGCAATGCTTTGACATACTGACACCAAACTTTGCCTTTGTCATTGTCATCTCACTTTGACCACACCACATCAATTTCGTTACTGCGCCACCTATTGGTCAAAAGTGACAAACCATTAAATCATATTATTAGTGACTGTATATATGATTTTTCTTAAAATGCCTTTAATTGCTCATTGTTGCAGTTGGTCTTACAATCTCAGCTATGTTGGCATGTTTTATTGGCTTGTTTGCACTTGGCCCCGTTAATGGCTGCTCGCAGCTATATTTATTATTATTATTATTCCGCCGAAAGTCTATGGCAGCCCATAGAACCGCTTGCGGGAAAGTTGTGAAATTTGGCACACAGATAGAGGACAGTCCCAGCATTAACCACGCCAATTTTGGAATCTCTAAAACAATCCCTCTAGCGCCACCACATGTCCAAAGTTGCACTAATGTTTATGCTAATAACTTTTGAACCATAAGGGCTAGAAACAAAATTCTTTTTTCCTCTGATTCCTTGGCTCAAGCCAATTCGATTGCACCCTATGACGTCATTTTGCGTCATGATAATTTTCCCGCCATTTTTAATTAACCGAAAAACCTACTTTTGCAAACTCCTCCTAGGCCGTTGCTCCAATTTGCACGAAAATTGAACCAGATCATCTTCAGACTATGGTGACAAAAGCGTATTAGACTCAAGATGATTAGTCAAACTGTTCTTGAATAATACTCGAATGAAATCGACTAATTGCCCACAAAAATGAAAGTCAGGCTCTATCTCCACAACGCTTTATCGTATTCAAACCAAACTTGGTACATGTCATCACATGTATGACCTGAGGCAACATGCAGCGTTTCGGCGCAGCGCCGCCTAGTGGTCCAGAGATACATACATTTTATATTTTTGATTATAACTTAAGAACGCTTTAGCCAAATATCACAAAACTGGTCTCTTAAGAGTCGGGGCATCACGCCGAGTCTTACCATACCCAATTTTCCCATATCAACCATTTTGGGCGTCGGCCATTTTGAATTTTGTCAGAAAGTGCTATGTTTTACAAACGCATTGGCGTATCATTACGAAACTCGGTGTGTGTCTTCGTCACCAAGCTTTGAAAGTACTCAAAAAGTTTCAAGGCAGCGCCACCTTGTGGACAAAAGTTATAATGAATTTTCCAATAATGCTAATAACTTTTGATTAAATTTGACTATTGGCATAAATCTGGTTTTAATAGATTCCTTGGGTCATGCCAAGATCAGAGATCCCAATTTTACCATATTTGGCCAAACATTCTGTTCGCCATTTTGATTTCTTTTAGAAACCGACTTTTACAAACTCCTCCTAGACCATTTGTCTGATTTTCACCAAAATTGAATCGTAACATCTTCAGACTACTACAGCAAAAAGTTATTAATTTCGTGTCAACAGACAAACCGGTTTTCATATACTGCAGCGACAAAGTTGAGCCATGATGCCAAAATGACTCTTGAGGCTGTATCTCTGCAATGCTTTGACATACTGACACCAAACTTTGCCTTTGTCATTGTCATCTCACTTTGACCACACCACATCAATTTCGTTACTGCGCCACCTATTGGTCAAAAGTGACAAACCATTAAATCATATTATTAGTGACTGTATATATGATTTTTCTTAAAATGCCTTTAATTGCTCATTGTTGCAGTTGGTCTAACAATCTCAGCTATGTTGGCATGTTTTATTGGCTTGTTTGCACTTGGCCCCGTTAATGGCTGCTCGCAGCTATATTTAGGGGCCAAGCACAGAATGTGCGTAGGCACCTATTGAAACCGTTCGATTTTTTATTATTATTATTATTATTATTCCGCCGAAAGTCTATGGCAGCCCATAGAACCGCTTGCGGGAAAGTTGTGAAATTTGGCACACAGATAGAGGACAGTCCCAGCATTAACCACGCCAATTTTGGAATCTCTAAAACAATCCCTCTAGCGCCACCACATGTCCAAAGTTGCACTAATGTTTATGCTAATAACTTTTGAACCATAAGGGCTAGAAACAAAATTCTTTTTTCCTCTGATTCCTTGGCTCAAGCCAATTCGATTGCACCCTATGACGTCATTTTGCGTCATGATAATTTTCCCGCCATTTTTAATTAACCGAAAAACCTACTTTTGCAAACTCCTCCTAGGCCGTTGCTCCAATTTGCACGAAAATTGAACCAGATCATCTTCAGACTATGGTGACAAAAGCGTATTAGACTCAAGATGATTAGTCAAACTGTTCTTGAATAATACTCGAATGAAATCGACTAATTGCCCACAAAAATGAAAGTCAGGCTCTATCTCCACAACGCTTTATCGTATTCAAACCAAACTTGGTACATGTCATCACATGTATGACCTGAGGCAACATGCAGCGTTTCGGCGCAGCGCCGCCTAGTGGTCCAGAGATACATACATTTTATATTTTTGATTATAACTTAAGAACGCTTTAGCCAAATATCACAAAACTGGTCTCTTAAGAGTCGGGGCATCACGCCGAGTCTTACCATACCCAATTTTCCCATATCAACCATTTTGGGCGTCGGCCATTTTGAATTTTGTCAGAAAGTGCTATGTTTTACAAACGCATTGGCGTATCATTACGAAACTCGGTGTGTGTCTTCGTCACCAAGCTTTGAAAGTACTCAAAAAGTTTCAAGGCAGCGCCACCTTGTGGACAAAAGTTATAATGAATTTTCCAATAATGCTAATAACTTTTGATTAAATTTGACAATTGGCATAAATCTGGTTTTAATAGATTCCTTGGGTCATGCCAAGATCAGAGATCCCAATTTTACCATATTTGGCCAAACATTCTGTTCGCCATTTTGATTTCTTTTAGAAACCGACTTTTACAAACTCCTCCTAGACCATTTGTCTGATTTTCACCAAAATTGAATCGTAACATCTTCAGACTACTACAGCAAAAAGTTATTAATTTCGTGTCAACAGACAAACCGGTTTTCATATACTGCAGCGACAAAGTTGAGCCATGATGCCAAAATGACTCTTGAGGCTGTATCTCTGCAATGCTTTGACATACTGACACCAAACTTTGCCTTTGTCATTGTCATCTCACTTTGACCACACCACATCAATTTCGTTACTGCGCCACCTATTGGTCAAAAGTGACAAACCATTAAATCATATTATTAGTGACTGTATATATGATTTTTCTTAAAATGCCTTTAATTGCTCATTGTTGCAGTTGGTCTAACAATCTCAGCTATGTTGGCATGTTTTATTGGCTTGTTTGCACTTGGCCCCGTTAATGGCTGCTCGCAGCTATATTTATTATTATTATTATTATTATTATTATTATTATTATTCCGCCGAAAGTGTATGGCAGCCCATAGAACCGCTTGCGGGAAAGTTGTGAAATTTGGCACACAGATAGAGGACAGTCCCAGCATTAACCACGCCAATTTTGGAATCTCTAAAACAATCCCTCTAGCGCCACCACATGTCCAAAGTTGCACTAATGTTTATGCTAATAACTTTTGAACCATAAGGGCTAGAAACAAAATTCTTTTTTCCTCTGATTCCTTGGCTCAAGCCAATTCGATTGCACATTATGACGTCATTTTGCGTCATGATAATTTTCCCGCCATTTTTAATTAACCGAAAAACCTACTTTTGCAAACTCCTCCTAGGCCGTTGCTCCAATTTGCACGAAAATTGAACCAGATCATCTTCAGACTATGGTGACAAAAGCGTATTAGACTCAAGATGATTAGTCAAACTGTTCTTGAATAATACTCGAATGAAATCGACTAATTGCCCACAAAAATGAAAGTCAGGCTCTATCTCCACAACGCTTTATCGTATTCAAACCAAACTTGGTACATGTCATCACATGTATGACCTGAGGCAACATGCAGCGTTTCGGCGCAGCGCCGCCTAGTGGTCCAGAGATACATACATTTTATATTTTTGATTATAACTTAAGAACGCTTTAGCCAAATATCACAAAACTGGTCTCTTAAGAGTCGGGGCATCACGCCGAGTCTTACCATACCCAATTTTCCCATATCAACCATTTTGGGCGTCGGCCATTTTGAATTTTGTCAGAAAGTGCTATGTTTTACAAACGCATTGGCGTATCATTACGAAACTCGGTGTGTGTCTTCGTCACCAAGCTTTGAAAGTACTCAAAAAGTTTCAAGGCAGCGCCACCTTGTGGACAAAAGTTATAATGAATTTTCCAATAATGCTAATAACTTTTGATTAAATTTGACTATTGGCATAAATCTGGTTTTAATAGATTCCTTGGGTCATGCCAAGATCAGAGATCCCAATTTTACCATATTTGGCCAAACATTCTGTTCGCCATTTTGATTTCTTTTAGAAACCGACTTTTACAAACTCCTCCTAGACCATTTGTCTGATTTTCACCAAAATTGAATCGTAACATCTTCAGACTACTACAGCAAAAAGTTATTAATTTCGTGTCAACAGACAAACCGGTTTTCATATACTGCAGCGACAAAGTTGAGCCATGATGCCAAAATGACTCTTGAGGCTGTATCTCTGCAATGCTTTGACATACTGACACCAAACTTTGCCTTTGTCATTGTCATCTCACTTTGACCACACCACATCAATTTCGTTACTGCGCCACCTATTGGTCAAAAGTGACAAACCATTAAATCATATTATTAGTGACTGTATATATGATTTTTCTTAAAATGCCTTTAATTGCTCATTGTTGCAGTTGGTCTAACAATCTCAGCTATGTTGGCATGTTTTATTGGCTTGTTTGCACTTGGCCCCGTTAATGGCTGCTCGCAGCTATATTTATTATTATTATTATTCCGCCGAAAGTCTATGGCAGCCCATAGAACCGCTTGCGGGAAAGTTGTGAAATTTGGCACACAGATAGAGGACAGTCCCAGCATTAACCACGCCAATTTTGGAATCTCTAAAACAATCCCTCTAGCGCCACCACATGTCCAAAGTTGCACTAATGTTTATGCTAATAACTTTTGAACCATAAGGGCTAGAAACAAAATTCTTTTTTCCTCTGATTCCTTGGCTCAAGCCAATTCGATTGCACCCTATGACGTCATTTTGCGTCATGATAATTTTCCCGCCATTTTTAATTAACCGAAAAACCTACTTTTGCAAACTCCTCCTAGGCCGTTGCTCCAATTTGCACGAAAATTGAACCAGATCATCTTCAGACTATGGTGACAAAAGCGTATTAGACTCAAGATGATTAGTCAAACTGTTCTTGAATAATACTCGAATGAAATCGACTAATTGCCCACAAAAATGAAAGTCAGGCTCTATCTCCACAACGCTTTATCGTATTCAAACCAAACTTGGTACATGTCATCACATGTATGACCTGAGGCAACATGCAGCGTTTCGGCGCAGCGCCGCCTAGTGGTCCAGAGATACATACATTTTATATTTTTGATTATAACTTAAGAACGCTTTAGCCAAATATCACAAAACTGGTCTCTTAAGAGTCGGGGCATCACGCCGAGTCTTACCATACCCAATTTTCCCATATCAACCATTTTGGGCGTCGGCCATTTTGAATTTTGTCAGAAAGTGCTATGTTTTACAAACGCATTGGCGTATCATTACGAAACTCGGTGTGTGTCTTCGTCACCAAGCTTTGAAAGTACTCAAAAAGTTTCAAGGCAGCGCCACCTTGTGGACAAAAGTTATAATGAATTTTCCAATAATGCTAATAACTTTTGATTAAATTTGACTATTGGCATAAATCTGGTTTTAATAGATTCCTTGGGTCATGCCAAGATCAGAGATCCCAATTTTACCATATTTGGCCAAACATTCTGTTCGCCATTTTGATTTCTTTTAGAAACCGACTTTTACAAACTCCTCCTAGACCATTTGTCTGATTTTCACCAAAATTGAATCGTAACATCTTCAGACTACTACAGCAAAAAGTTATTAATTTCGTGTCAACAGACAAACCGGTTTTCATATACTGCAGCGACAAAGTTGAGCCATGATGCCAAAATGACTCTTGAGGCTGTATCTCTGCAATGCTTTGACATACTGACACCAAACTTTGCCTTTGTCATTGTCATCTCACTTTGACCACACCACATCAATTTCGTTACTGCGCCACCTATTGGTCAAAAGTGACAAACCATTAAATCATATTATTAGTGACTGTATATATGATTTTTCTTAAAATGCCTTTAATTGCTCATTGTTGCAGTTGGTCTAACAATCTCAGCTATGTTGGCATGTTTTATTGGCTTGTTTGCACTTGGCCCCGTTAATGGCTGCTCGCAGCTATATTTATTATTATTATTATTATTATCAATGTTGAAAATAGCTGTGCTGTTTAATGTCTTAATGGAAACTGTGATTCTCTGATAAATAGAAAGTTCACAAGAACAGCATTCATTTGAAATAGATTTTTTGTCTAACAGTCTAATATTGAATGTCTAATAATGGTGTTTACTGCAGTGTCATTGGAGCTAGAGATTATATACATATCAACTAATTTCTCATAGGACATCAAGCACAAAGTGCCATCCATGGAGGCGGTGTACAAGACGGCCACACGCAACGCGCAGCAGCTGACCAAAGACATCACAGAGGAGGAGATTGCACAGATGCTGACTACCATGGCAACCATCAAGGATGAGCTCAGCAAGGTACCTGCCCTGTATTTTCCCCAATGAACTGCCACATTAGACCATAATCACACCGTCTCACATTATACCTCAATGTCTGGTTCAGATAAGAGAGAGAATTCTGCCCCTGCTGAGGGACTCCCAGGCCATGCTGCCTCCATTAGAGGAGATGGAGAAACATATCACTGGGTTCTATCAGTCACTGGAGAAGGCAAGCCGCATCACTTCCTCCCGGGACTCCGAGGCTCCAGGAGACTTCAAGCAGAAGTGTCAGGTGACTAAAGGACTATGGGTTGCATCTTATAGGGTTATGAGACAGTTTGCACCACTTTAAAGGCCTGTTCGCACTTTAAAAATTAATTACAAGATTTTAAACATAAGGAATATATAATTCAATACTGAAAATGATAATAATATTACTTGAAATAAGATAAACGTTAGCTGAAATCAAATCAAATCTAAAAAACGTAGCCTTTTCATTTCTAATTTAGTTCAGCTTGATGTACTAAAATAACTAAAACGGAAATAAAAATAAATGAAAACAATATAGAAATTAAAAAACGAATTAAAATGACTATATAAAAAATACAAAATTACTATAAAATTAAAATGGAAAATATAAAAATATAATTCATTATATGAATAAAAACACTATATTGATAAATTATATATATTAATAAAAATAATAGTATCTCAATTAAACTAAAATAACTTTGGTTAAAACTGTTTGTGTAATTAAAAATGAAATATTTTGCCCAACGTTGACTCTCAAGTCAAACAATTTATTCAGGAGTCCACATTTTTTATAGCCTGGGAAAACCCAGACAACTTCCGGCAAATTTAGATTTGCTCTGCAAGTAGTCTGGCAAAGAGCCCATTCAAACCCATTTCTAAACCCCAGAAATCGAGGCACCAATCAGAAACGTTGGGGCGGGCTTGACACGATGACGACAGCGCAGCGACGTTGAAGCAGATTTGCCGCTGTGGAGCATCACTTGTTTGAATCAGCTATCACGTCTGTTTTAAGCGATTTAAACTTTTCCTTTTCGTTAAAACCCGAGCAAAGAACAACACTCGAAGCCTTTATATCTAAAAAAGATGTTATCGCTGTCTTACCGACTGGATTCGGCAAAAGTCTGATACCAGCTTGGCCCTTTGGTGGCTAAACAAATGGGTCTTAGCAAGAGCCCTCTGGTAGTGTTAATGTTTCACAAAATATAGATTTGAGTCCTTTTCAGGCGAGAATGTAGTTGTTTAAAGCTCAAATCTGTGGTTTATTTATAAAGAGAGCGCCTTTTTGAAAATTATATCTGCCGTTTTTGGAGTTGTGAGCTCCAGTGGACCAGCGGCGTTCAATCGCTCATTATAGAGAGGCGCCTTTCCTCGGCCAGTCCTTCTGCCGTCTGCCGCTGGCTCTGATGTCTCTGTAGTGGTTAAACATCAGATATGATTCGTGTAGATCTAACGGATGATCTTTGCTCTCATTAATCTATAATTTGTTCCCTGACAGATCGTTTTGTCTGAGGGCAAAGTGAAGTTTCATAACTTTATATTTTTAAGCTATTCAACTTTACCGTTGTAGTCTCCTAGCGCTGACTTTGTTTGACTGAATTGCTTTATTTATTGTATAGCTTCTTATACCTTTTACTTATACTTTTATAATTGCTATTGATCACACATAAACTGACATTTAACAAAAAGAGACTGGGTTGTGTTTTATGTCATATTTAATTTATTACAGTGATAATCATAGCCTATATTATGCACACATTAATGTGTGTGTGTGTGTGTGTGTGTTTTTTTTTTTTTTAATGTAAACGAAAAGAGGCTGGGTTTTTTATATTTCGTTTTGTTATAAACATGCATTGAAGATAATATATATAATATGTTTCTTTTTTTTTAATGAAAATTAAAAGAGGTAGAGTGGTGTTTTATCTTATATTTCGTTTTATTGTAGCCTAAAATATACAAATATATACTGAGTGATACTGTCAAGAACGCTGCTTGTCCATTAGCAGAGTAGGCGGACTATTAACTAAATGGCGGCGGGGATTCCCCCGAGGGGAAGTGCTTAGGGAAGTTTGCAAGTGTGTGTCTAAAACTGGAGTGGAACGCAGCATACGATGTTTCTCCGTCGCTCTGCATACGTCATCTCCTTCGTCGCTCTGATTGGTTTTAGGTCTATCCAATTGCACCGAGAGGTATTTGAGCAACGCCCGTTGGTGACGCCCCTTTGGAAATGATTTGTCTATGAAGCTTTGCCAGACCATAACTCAGTTACTACTGAGAATGGTCTGGTTTTAACCAGGCTACATTTTTTAGAGAATGAAGCATTTTGTACATTAAATAGTTTTGGTTCTAAAATTGTGGATAATTTGTGCCTCAAAATTGGTTGTGGACAGGCTTTAAGATTTTTAGGGTGGGTTGCACCAATAAGGATTAAATTAAGCACAGTTTAGGGCTAATCTAGGATTTGTTGATCTAGGCTTTATTTTAAATGGAGTTGTGTCACACCACTTATTTTTAAACCCAGATTAACAAATTGGGGATTAGAACCTGCATTAAAAACCTTAATTTACAATACTTTTTTGCCTAAACAAGGTTTAAAGTTTTGTGCAACACAATTATTAGATAAATCTCAATTGAATCTTGATTTAAGATTAATCCTTGTTTGTGCAACCCACCTTTAAATACTTAATATATTAAAATGTATTTGCCATTAATTCTGTCTCTGTCTGTATTTTCTCTGTTTATACAATTAACAGGAGCTGGTAACCTATCAGCAGAGCTGTAAAAAGTGTCTGTCAGTGATTGATAAAAACCATCAGGTCATTCTGAAATCATTGGACACCAGTAAGAACCTAAAACACCTGGACACGTCACTGCTAGAGAGGAGGATCACCGAGCTTCAGGCCTCTTCACAGGTGGGAACTGCACCGATGGAAGAAGAACATCATGTCTTTCAGCGTTTTTTTGTATTGATTTTTACAATATAAATCACATTTAACAATCCCCCAAACCGAAGAACATCATGTCTTAAACACAAGAATGACTATTAATTGCAAACTTTGGTAGTTTGGTCAATCTGAGCATAGTTTGAGATCTCTTTTATTGCAGCCTTTTACTCTGAATGAAAATCTGAGGATCAGGTGAATTAAACAAAAGTCATACATTTGATCTAATTTCTGTCTGCGAAACAGTTGATGTTTCCACTGTGTCTACATGTGTGTTTTGTATGTTTTATCTCAAAAAGGGCATGGTAAAAGAAACCACAGAATGGAAGAGACACGTGGAGGCGAACAGCAGCCTGATGAAGAGATTCGAAGAGTCTCGTGTGGAGCTGGAGAAGGTTCTGAAAATAGCCCGCAGCTCCATGACTGAGAGAGGAAACCCAGAGGACCTTCTGAAAAAGCACACTGTGAGAACGTGAACCCAACAGTCTATTCTAGTGCTTGGCAAATAGGCCGAAAGCAGAGTTTGAACTTAATTTGGTCTCTAGGAGGAAATGAGCAGAGAGATTTTAAAGCTGACATGATTTCATGATGTTTCTATTGAATGTCCTGCAGGAGTTCTTTGGGCAGCTGGATCAGAGAATCCTCAATGCGTTTCTCAAAGCCTGTGATGAACTCACAGATATTTTACCAGAACAAGAACAGCAGAATCTGCAGGAAACAGTCAGGAAACTGCACAAACAGTGGAAGGTTAGAGAGCGCTTCCATCTTCTCACAGTATCACCTTATCATCTCTGACCTATCTATCTATCTATCTATCTATCTATCTATCTATCTATCTATCTATCTATCTATCTATCTATCTATCTATCTATCTATCTATCTATCTATCTATCTATCTATCTATCTATCTATCTATCTATCTATCTATCTATCTATCTATCTATCTATCTATCTATCTATCTATCTATCTATCTATCTATCTATCTATCTATCTATCTATCTATTGTTCTGTCTGTCTATCTATTAGGGGTGTAACGATTCGTTTTAATAACGATTCGATTCGTATCACGATTTGAGGTTGTCGATACGATTCAAGGACGATATTGGTTCATTTAGAACGATACGATCCGAAACGATTCAGTGACTTGAAATCGATTCAGTAACTTTTTAGCCAAAAAATGTGTGACTGAAATAAATATCTGGATACTGGTCAGTGCAGGTGAAGTTTCCTAGATTCCTGTTGTTTCTTGTAAGGGAATCAGGTATCAATTAATTATGGATATAAACAAACAAGTAAACAACAATTAATGGCAAATACATTCAAATTTTATTTGAATAAAGTGCAACCAACAGTTTAGGTTGAATTAACAGGAAGTTAACCTTTTCTGCTCTCATTTTCAATATTCAATACATTTTCAATAAAAGCACAGTAAGTGCAACCAACATTTCAACAGTAGGTTAACCTGCTTCTTCTGCTTTTGTTATCCAACATATTAATATTACAATATTAATATCAAAAATAAAGTGCAACTAACTTCTCTTCAGGTTTAATTAATAGTAGGTGTACCTGTTACTTTTGCTGTTGTTTTTCAACATTAAAATAATACAAATACAATATTAATATCAAAAATAAAGTGCAACCAACATTTCTTCAGGTTGAATAAACTGGCTGAACCTGCTACTACTCTCAGTTTAATAAACAAACAATATTTAACAAAAGATAAAATGTAACCAACTACTCTTCAATGACTCTACATATTTCTTTTTCAAAAATATCAACATCAGTGCTCATTTTCGGCCTACATCATAAAATTGTCTATTTATTTAAAAGTAAATTCTGCCCTACGTTCCTTTTCAAGAAAGTTTCACCCACGACGCTAGCCTAGCCTACTAACGTTATATGAATGAATGAATGAATGAATGAATGAAGGAATGAATGAAGGAATGAATGAATGAACGATCTAAAAAAAAAAAAATTAAACTCTGTAAAACTGAAACAAGGAATGTGGTGTATAATTGTGTGAAATGTATGATGAAAATCAAGCAATTTCGCCAAGCAAATATCAAAGAAATAGGTTGCAGCAGTTTTTATTTCGACTGAACTTGAGAAATCCGCGATGGGACTGAGCGCGAATAGCTTCAGTGATTCCTTATAGTACAGAATCGCTGTCAGTCAAAGGGAGATGCAGTCTTTCGACAGACCCTCCAATCATCATGCAGAAGCTCGGAGTCCGGGCCAGCCCACTCCCCATTCACCCCCAGAGACGCTGAGCGTCCGTGGGCGGGACATAATCGCAGCGTTTATCCAATGACCGTCTAGTTTCGAAGCGCTTAAAAAAAAGTTCACAGCAGCCCCATTGAAGTCAATGGACGCTGGGCTTCAATAGGGAAATGCACTGTGACGCTGCGGGAATGTATGAGAAGGAAATCGAGTCAGCCGACCTGCTATATGTAACTGATTCTGAACAAACACGTCTTTGAGATGAACGTTTTCTAACGCATTTTTAGTCAATAAAATGTTAATACAATAGTACATATTTGACCATTAATTTTGTGACATTATAAGGGAAGCCGAGCTTCCCTTGCAGTCTTAAAAAAATCGCCACTGATTCAACATGATCTGACCGCAGAACACTTCTCTGTGCGTTCACTATGTCGCCAGCAGTACTACAAACTCGCTCTGCTGGCACACTGGTCCCAGGAATGCACAGGTAACATTTAGCAAGGGTTGAAAGTACAGGTAGCTGTTTCTCCTGGTGGCTTGATAATTTCTCGCTGTTTGGCTTCTCCTCTGCCATCCGCCATGCTATGTTTTCGTCTGACGTGCTTAAATCCAATGCGTTATTTCCTATGATCGATACAATCGATTGATTACCTTTTAAAACGATGTTAGATCGATATATGTCGTCCGGAAGGCCAACTTGCCGAGCACAGATCGATGTAGTTAGATCGTAGGAAAATAAATCGATACATCGATGTAGTAGATGAATCGTTACACCCCTACTATCTATTGTCCTATCGTTCTGTCTGTCTGCCTGTCTATCTATTGTCCTATTGTTCTGTCTGTCTGTCTGTCTGTCTGTCTGTCTATCTATTGTCCTATTGTTCTGTATGTCTATCTATTGTCCTTTCGTTCTGTCTATCTATCTATCTATTGTCCTATTGTTCTGTCTGTCTATCTGTCTGTCTGTCTATCTATTGTCCTATTGTTCTGTCTGTCTATCTGTCTGTCTGTCTATCTATTGTCCTATCGCTCTGTCTGTCTTTCTATCTATTGACCTATTGTTCTGTCTGTCTGTCTGTCTGTCTATTGTCCTATCACTCTGTCCGTCTATCTATTGTCCTATCATTCTGTCTGTCTATCTATTGTCCTATCATTCTGTCTATCTGTCTGTCTGTCTGTCTGTCTATCTATTGTCCTATCATTCTGTCTTTCTATCTATTGTCCTATCGTTCTGTCTGTCTGTCTATTGTCCTATCGTACTGTCTGTCTGTCTGTCTGTCTGTCTGTCTGTCTGTCTGTCTATCTATATATTGTCCTATCATTCTGTCTGTCTGTCTATTGTCCTATCGTTCTGTCTGTCTATCTATTGTCCTATCGTTCTGTCTATCTGTCTGTCTGTCTGTCTATCTATTGTCCTATCGTTCTGTCTGTCTATCTATTGTCCTATCATTCTGTCTGTCTGTCTGTCTATCTATTGTCCTATCATTCTGTCTGTCTGTCTATCTATTGTCCTATCGTTCTGTCTGTCTATCTATTGTCCTATCATTCTGTCTGTCTGTCTGTCTATCTATTGTCCTATCATTCTGTCTGTCTGTCTATCTATTGTCCTATCATTCTGTCTGTCTGTCTGTCTGTCTATCTATTGTCCTATCATTCTGTCTGTCTGTCTATCCATTGTCCTATCATTCTGTCTGTCTGTCTATCTATTGTCCTATCGTTCTGTCTGTCTATCTATTGTCCTATCATTCTGTCTGTCTGTCTGTCTATCTATTGTCCTATCATTCTGTCTGTCTGTCTATCTATTGTCCTATCATTCTGTCTGTCTGTCTATCTATTGTCCTATCGTTCCGTCTGTCTGTCTTGTCTGTCATCTATACTGAACTCTGCTTTTATTAAATTTTTTTAAATAAATAGAGCAGTTACATAACATCACAACTATCATTCTGTCTGTCTATCTATTGTCCTATCATTCTGTCTGTCTGTCTGTCTATCTATTGTCCTATCATTCTGTCTGTCTATCTATCTCTTGTCCTATCGTTCTGTCTGTCTGTCTATCTATTGTCCTATCGTTCCGTCTGTCTGTCTTGTCTGTCATCTATACTGAACTCTGCTTTTATTAAATATTTTTTTATAAATAGAGCAGTTACTTAACATTTACATAATGATAATATTAATAAAAATATAGCTGCAACCATCAATAATAATTCATAAATCAACCTGACAGCAATAAGTATTAAAAAAATTGTAAATAAGGAAACATGTATATTATATATATTATATATATAATATTAAAGTTATTTTCTTTTAAATAAGTGTTTCGATTGGTGGCCTATATATTGATAATACGTTTGCTATTATGGACTTTTCTCACCTGAATGGGTTAACCAATGACCATATTTAACCCATAATTATTATTGTTGTGCTTATCTTGTTCAAATGAATGCTAACCCTCTTTCAAATTGTAAAATATTCAAAATGGCTTTCATTTGGACCAATAAGTGTTTTAAATGGTCTGATGGGGCTATAAATCATAGCTTGAAAGTATAAGGAAATAACTTCTGTATTGTTGTATACGTTCTATTGAATTCGACCCACAGCATGAAAATGCATGTTTTCTGCAGGATGTCCAAACAGAGATTCCCTACCACCTGCTGCACCTGAAGGTGGAACTGGAGAAGAGTCGTCTGATGACATCACTGCAGGAGTGTCAGACTGAACTGGCCCGTGAGAACCGCAGTCTGCCCAGCATGGGCAGCGAGAGGTTAATCAAAGAGCACAGGGTGAGAGCGACCTGCATTAAACCTTCTATAAGTACTGTTTTTTTTCCTTCGAAAAAGGGAACGCTTATGCTTATGTATATTTTTTATGTAGATGTTTTTTAAGGAAAAGGGTCCTCATGCTCTTTGTGAGAAGCGGTTACAGCATATGGAGGAACTTAGCTTGAAGCTTCCAGAGAGTGAACAAGCTCGCCAAACTTTGGAGAACTCTAGGGCGGCGTTTGCAGAGGTCAAAGAGGACATCGATGGCACACATCAGAAACTATTGCAGCACCCTGATAAGTGGAAGGAGTTTAATACTAGGTGAACCTTTGGTCTTCTCTATTGAATACTATTAATTGGTTTAAAAGACAATTAATATTCAGTAATATTATCAATTTAACAGCATTGACACTCTCGGATGTGTAGCAAATTAGTTTAGAAGGGAAATACTGTATGAATAATTAATCATAACTTCTTATAATTAATTATTCATGTTTGGATCAGTTAATATAATTAGCTTGATGTGGCTGAATTAATATTACCATCAATTAATCTGTTTGTCCAGCGATCACTCAGTATTGATCATCTATCAACTCTCAGAAAGGATATATTACCTGCCCACAGAAAAATAAAATCACATCACAACTTTATATTATTATTATTATTATATTATATTTATATTATTATTATTACGCAACTTATTATTATTATATTATTAGGCTTATATTTGTATTTTTTGCTGTGGAATATCAGTTGGGTGCTCTCACAGAGGTCACACCTCTCGAGTCTGGCTTGACCAACGAGAAAGGTGCAATTTTTAAGTGGGAAAAGTTCCTTTGATTGTAAGCTGACTCATTTGCATGATTGGAGTAAGCTGGTAGTTTGTGTCCCTTTATGCTCTGATTTATATATCAAGCATACAATGCATGCTATAAGGAGGTGATATACATCATTGTGCGGGCCGTCACACAAGGATTCATTTGATAGGAAGCATGATAGCAATAAGGTTACATTATCTAGTGGTTTAATCATAAAGCTTGCCTAAAACAAAATACAATACAATATACAAAACAGTAATAATAGATACACTTCCTGGGGATATGCATGTTCATTTTATAGAACAATTTATTTGTCTATAAATTAATGAATTGTATGTGTCTCTTTTATGGCCTGTGTTTTTTCATGTGGCCAACTTCCACTTTATTTAGAGCCATAAAACAAATGGTAGCCATGGTAACCAGAGGCCTGGTCCTGTCTGGGTGTTGGGTTGTTGCAGTGTCAGGGGTTTAATTTTATAGCAATATAGCAAAGTTTATTTATGTAGCAATTTTCCAAATCAATCAATGCAGTTCAAAGTGCTTTACATGCAAGAACAAGCAAGTGACAATAGAATTGAAAATAACAAATGAAAACAGACCCACAAATATATTATAACAATAACATAAAAAAGTATAAAATATAATATCGAAACCCCCCCCCCCAAAAAAACCCAATATGAATGATAATTTAAATAAGATTTGAGATTTGAGGTTTCTGTGTTGTATTGAACTTTGGGTAACACTTAAGGCCCTTTTGTTTAATGCATTATAAAAATATTTGAATGCATTAATTGTGCCTCAGTTATAATACTGTACATTATAATACACCTTTAGAAAGTATAATGCATTAAAACAACAAACAACCAATTGCAGACGTGATAAGGGATCTGTGAATATTATAATGCATTTTAACTTTGGTTACAGTTATTTATGAGTAGATAAAATGCATTATAACGCACATTATGAATACTTTTATAATGCATTATACATAAAAAGAGGTGTCAAAAGTATTCACAGTCTTTACATATTCATAGTATAGATACTAGGGTTTAAAAAGACTTCTGTAGAATCAGCTCAAGCTTTTTACTCAAGTAAAAGTGTAAAAGTACTGGTTTTAAAACTACTTAAAGTATAACAGTAAAAGTAATGTAAGGGAAAAAAATGCCATGAAGGACAAAAGCTTAGGCTGCGCCACAGCGGCCTATAGTGCAATATCCCACCTCCTCAAAACAAATTTTTTCTAAAGGCCATAATGACTATAATGTTATACTAAAATGTTAATGTTGAATAATTTGGTATGCACTAGGCTACTTGTTTCAGAGTAATATATGCCCATTGAAAATGAACGCATTTTAGTTCAATGCAAATACATTAAAGAACCATATGTGTACTACTGAGCAACACCTCTGTTCATAAAGGCTTTAAGTAAAGTGTTACCGAACTTTGCAACATTGATACAGTTATTGAACTGAATTGAAAAACACATTGAACTCAATTGAGCTGAATAACAACAATATTATCTTCTGCAGAGCTTACAACAATATTATCTTCTGTAGAGCTATCTTACAGTTTCGTATTTGATGAAATTTACAATATTAGGACTTTAAGGCTTTGCAACAATCTGTATTGTATTGTACAAAGCACTATTTAATTAATTGTAATAAATGTAATTTAAGTGTATAAATAAAACGTGACATGACTATTGTACTGTCTATTTTTATAAACTGCTGTATGATATATAAATTCATTTTAATCCATACTATATTAATTCTATAATTAATTTGTATCATTAATCATTAATAATGACTTTTTTTGTGTTTGCAGGTTCTCTGAACTCTCTGCTTGGGTTACGTCGAAGGAAAGTCAACTCAGACTTCTGCGAAACAGAGCTGGAGACCCCAGCAAGTTCGGACAGGTCAAATCCACAATTGAGGTGATTAATAAATACGGAAAAGAAATGGAAGTGTAAAGAGAAGTGTGTCAGCTGTGTGAAATGTTGACCAATTGTCCCTTCATGAATGGCAGAGTCTGAGAAACGATGCTGAACTGCAGGAGGGGAATGTGAGCTGGTTGAGGACGCGTTTGGCCGCTCTGATAGAGGTTTGCACAGAGAGTGAAGCCCAGAGGCAGGGATCCGCCCTCAGAAAACTCTCCACTGACTTCAAGGGTCTCCTCACATCTCTTTCTGAGGTAATACATACTCCTTTTAAGAGTCATAGATCAAAATAATCTGGCATATAAGAAATAATCAGCATAAAATTCTGTTTTCTAAAGTGTTTTGCAGCACGTGTGTCTGTTTTTATCAAGAACCTAAGAAATAACAACCAACAAACAATCTAAAATTTGAATCACAGAGAGAAATAAAATAAAAAAATAAAAATAAATTTATAGAAATACTGCTACTGTGCCTTTAAGACATCTGTTTGAAAAAAAAAAAACTCCCGTTTTCCATCTTATGATGCCTTTAAATATTTCAATACAAATAGATGTTTGTATGTGTGTGCTGTAATAGTCAGAGAAGGTCGTGCTGGCGGTGAGCGACTGTGTGCAGTTCAGAGAGGAGGTGAAAACTACACTGGATGAGTTGACACAGGGTCAGCAGGAGCTGCAGTCAGAGATCGGCAAGATTTTGGACTCTGAGTCTGTCAGAGAAGCTCAGCAACTGCTGATGCTTTATCAGGTACCACTCTCACTGAATGAATCACAGCCCTGATATAATGAAGCGGAAAAATCATATTTATATCTAACATTTATGTGCTTTCCTAATGTGCAGCAACAACTGAAGCGTCTCCGGCAGAAGAGGAAGGAAATGCAAGAGCAGATAAACCGTGGAAAGCAGCTCCAGATGGAGGAGAGCCTGGAGGAGAGCTTACAGGAAGATCTGCACAAACTAGAGACCACCTTGAGCAAAATGAATCAAACCACAGAGTCACAGGAAAAGAACCTGGAGGTGAGCATGTTCAAGTCAAATAAAATAAAATAATATAAACCTATATATTTTACATTATAATATTGGGAGCACTTTATTTGACAGTCCAGTTCCCCATGTACATACTAGGGATGCAACAATACAGTTAGTCCACGGTTCAATACATACCGCGGTTTTCGGTTCGGTTCTGATGGCTTGTCACATTCGATTTTTGCTATTCTATTCTTAGGTGCAGGAACAGCAAGAGTTTAAGGAGAAACGAATAGTATTTTCCCTTTCTTTATTTTACTTAAAAGACTTGAAAAACCTCACTTAAACTTAAAACTTTACTTTAAAAAAGCCTTGTACACATTCCTAGTGTATTGTATAATATAAAATAAATATATAAAAAGATTCATACTGGCAGCTCAGAGCTGTACAGCAGCATTTAAGTATGAAATTGAATGAGTAAATAAAAAATAAAACACTACATAGACTTCACTATAACATATAGATTAATTCTTATTAAAGCTATTAAAGTTTTTCAGTCAAGAGCAGTGAGTTTATCTGTCTTTTGTTGTTTTGTTAACATTAAAGGAATAGTTCACTCAAAAATGAAAATTCTGTCATCGATTTCTCGCGCTCAAGTTGTTTTAAACCTGAATAAAGTTCTTTCTTCTGTTGGACATAAAATATATTTTGAAGAATTTGGGAAACCAAACAGTTGCTGGTCCCCATTGTAGGAAATAATAATATGGAAGTCAATGGCTACCATCAACTGTCTGGTATTCAATTGTCTGTGTTCAACAGAAGAAATGAATACAGGTTTGGAACAACATTAGAGTGAGTATATAATGACATAATTTTAGAGGTGAACTGTCCCTTTAAGGACAGCGTGTTCACTAGGCTGCGCTGCTCTCAATTTAAGACCTGCAGCTGCACGCATCTAATATACAGACACACGCCGATTTTACTTTCACTTTAGACATAACCGACTGTGTTTATGTTAACCTTGTGTGTATTTGACAGTATTAGCGCAGTAAGACGACTACTTAGTCCAGTAATCACGTGTTTGACACGTGACATTGTGAATAACTATAGTGTACTGTGAGTATAACTCTACCACTAACATGTGATGTTAATGTATGTCGCGTTGTTCAGTATATTGGGATGGAGGCAAATGATAGAATGTGTAGAAAATAATTAATTAAATGCAAAATCAAAAAAAGTGCGTATTGAACTGTGAATGCCCTACCCTAACGGTTCAATATTATATTGAGAATTGTGGCATCCCTAGTACATACTATGTACTTATTATAGTAATTACAATAACTGGGTAATAACTAGGTACTAACCCTGAACCTACCCCTAAACCTAACATTAACCCAGTGCACGTACTGTAAAATAAAGTGATTATATAAAAAAACAAAATATTTATATATATATATTAGGGCTGTCAAGGGATTAAAATGTTTAATCTAATTAATCACAAATTAATCACACATCTCAAAATAAAATTTTAAGTTGTCAAATAGACATTACACAAAGTAGCTTCAGAAAGAAATATTTTTGAGTGAACTATACCTTTAATGTTTGTTTTTATTAATATGGAAAAATGAAATTATTTTTAATGAAATTATACTGTGGTAAATGTCTAATAAATGTCTAATTGAGTAAGTCATTCATTCATTCGATTCTTTCAAACGGCTGATTCATTAGTTCACCCGATCGTTCAAAACTGTTCTGCTTTGTCTTTTATTTTCGTTGGCAAAACTGAGCAAAACAGACAGTTTTAGACAACATTGTGTCTAAAACAACACAATATTAACTTACTTATTTATTTTATTAATAACACTTTACAATAAGGTTCATTAGTTAACATTAGTTAACTACATTAGTTAACATAAACTAATAATGAACTGCACTTATAAAGAATTTATTTATCTTTGTTAATGTTAATTTCAACATTTACTAATGCATTACTAAAATCTTGTTAGCATTAGTTGATACACTGTGACCTAACATGAACAAACCATGAACAGATACATTTTTTTTATTAACTAACGTTATCAAAGATTAACTAATGCTGAACAGAGGTGTTGTTCATGGTTAGTTCATGTTAACTAATGCATTAACTAATGTTAACTAATACAACCTTATTGTAAAGTGTTACCATTTTATTAAACTGTTGTCGCATTTGTAGGCTACTCGTCTCGTGCTCGACAAGAAAAGTAACATGCCATTGTGTTTTATCAGATGAAAAGGTATTTAGTTTAATAAAACTCATGTAAGGGATGATAGTGTTGATGATTTACCTTGGATACGAGCGAGAGGGAGCCTGCAGTGTATTTGCACATAGCATCGGCAGGAACAATTGTGCTCTGATGCGGACCACAACAAACGTGCCCATATATACAAACGTGTATATACAAACGTGTATATACACACACACACACACAGTGTTGGGGTAACGCATTACAAGTAAAGTGAGTTATGTAATCAGATTACTTGTTTCAAGTAATGCGTAAAGTAATTAATTACTTTTACATTTACAACAAAACAGCTCTACTTTTTCAAATTAGTAATGAAATTAACTTTTTTATGTTCTAAATATTTTATAGAATGTTGAATAAGGGTGTTAAAGACAAATTTTACACAAACTATTTCCCACGGATTATTCTGTTTTATTTGGAGATCATATTCTAAGTTAAATGTGTTGTGAATGCAGTTGCATGTTGGCTTTTGTGATCGAACAGATAAAATATTTTCTGGCTTTGAAACAATGTTGATGAATGTCTCTCTGTGTTGTCAGGTGACCCTAGCTGCTTGGCAGGAGTTTGACAGTCAGCAGGCAGCAGTGAGGGAGTTTGTGGGTAAGGTGCGATCAGTCACGGAGAGAGAGATGAACTTCAGCAGTCCAGACAGTCTCAGCACAGAGCTGGAGCAGGCCAAGGTGAGAACAACACCTGACCTCCATGGGCTCAGTGTAATGAATCACCTTTAATTAAACATGAGCATCTTTATTTTGAACACAAAAGAGCTGCTAGAGCTTTTACAATGCAAATTCTCATTAGAAAATTCTCCGGCAATAAAATTGAATAAGCCTCACTATAGCCAGTATGCACTCAGCTATAACCTAATAAACTAAAGTCTTTTTTTGTTTTAATTGTTTATTGTGATTATTCTATTTCACAAACACAAAACACAGTGTCACAGACACGTTATCTTCATCTGTTGCTGTCGTTCCTGTAGGATCTCTTGAAACAGTGTGAAACAGAGACCAGACAGGTGGACACTCTTCTCAAGAGGGCCGTAGAGATCCAACTGGGCCCCAAAAATCAGTCTCTCCTCCAGGATCAAGCACGTGCTCTGAGTGAGCAAGTGGACAAAGTTGAGACTGGACTCAAGCGAGAGTAATACCCTACTTTATTTTATATTTGTTTGTATTTCATAGACAGATGCATTAAGAGTTATTTATAAATGCAGAATGAAACTATAATATCATGTCTTGATTTTTCAGTGTGAAGACTTTGGAGGGGATGAAAGATCAGTGGGGTTCTTTCGGGAGTGAGTTTGAAGCATTTTCCACATGGATAACAGAGAGAGAAAGAGAAATGGATGCCTTGAAAAGCTCCAGCACACCGTTGGACCAGCAGATATGTACCGTAAAGGTGCAATAATACATATATCTCTAAATAAATGAACAAAGTGTCTTTTAGAAATGCTTTTAGTCATTGCATGACTGCATGGCTTCGGTATTTATTTATATATTAAATAATATATTAAGTATATATTTTCTATATATTTTATTGCATATTTATGGTGGGCAGACGGTCAGAGAAGGTCTGCAGGAGAGGTCAGAGGTCCTGTCCAATCTGGAGGAGAAGTCTCAAGCGCTGGTCCAGTTTGTGTCCTCTGGCGAGTCTGCACGAATCAAAGCCCGCCTGACACAGATTGGCAGATACTGGGAGGAGCTTAAGGAGAGTGTGGAACACCTGAATGGACAGTTGGAAGAGAGCTCCTGCCACCAGATTAAGTTTAATGACAATCTTCAAAAGGCATGTTTACTACATGTTTACTACAGTCTTATTAAAGTCGTATGTTGTCTAATGACATTGCATCCTTTTAAAAGGTACAATCAGAGGTTGAAGATATCCAGAAGAAACTTGACAGCCCTGTCACTTCCTGTGTGTCTTCATCTGAGACCTACAAAACTCTACAGAGTCACATGGTATGATGCCTGTATGAAATTGTGAACATTTCTGATTAAGGGTGTGTTCACACTTGTAGTTTGGTTCTCTTGGTTCTTTTGATCCAGACCAAAAAAAAAGAAAATGATACATTTAGTTCAGTTCACACTGTCACTTTTAACACTGCACCTAAAGATACAAAACTGTAAGGTTTTCTGCAAGAAGACGGCGGTTTTGACACCTGTACCAAACTGTGATGGGCAATGTAGCTCCTATGATGAGAAAAAACAGGTATGCTTAAGAATGCTGTCCTTTTTATGGTCGCATCTGGTGACATCATGTCCTGATTTTGGTTTGTTTAGATGTCTTTGGTCCATGTTGGGTTCATATTTCAGTTGAATCACACCAGTTTGTTTGATCTGGGTCTCTGTCTGCTTGTTTGGTGCGCACCATGGCAGCGTTCACACTTATTCGAATAAAATGCACTAACAGATCAATTGCACCAGAGATCGGTTTACCAAAAAAGTCAAGTGTGAACACACCCTAATGTGCACCAATTCAGTCTGAATAAGTGATTTGTTTGGTTTTCAGGATATGCTCCAGTCCCTGGAAAAGCTGAAGGCCACCCTGCTGTCTCTGTGTGCTGGCGTCCGCAGGCTCAGCGAGAGGGAGAAGGCAGAGAAAGCTGTGGCAGCCCTACAGCAAAGTTACGAGCAGTGTTTAAAACAGGCCAAGGAGAAACAGAACCAAATGGAGAGCCTTCTGTCACATTGGCAAAAGTATGATTATTTTCACTGTTGGTATCTAATGTATTTGCTCTTAAATCCTAAAAAAATCTCTTTGTATGAGTAGATATTCCTTTTATAAGAGTTATTTATTAAAATCTTTCACTCGTTTTGATTATTTCAGGTATGAAAAGGATTGGTCTGCCCTGCAGTCATGTCTGGAGAGATGCGAATCCGTATCCAGCTCTGACACACAGTTCCTTCCGGTTGACAAACTAAAGATCGATGGGGAACTACTGGAATTGAAAGTAATAAACTAGAGATACAACATGAAACAGCATTCACAATGCATTTTACTTCAATAGCGTAACATTTATCTATGTGCAACAGAATATTTAGCAAGAAATAATGAAAAGCAGTGCTTAATTTTATTCATTGGGATATAATTAAATTGTGAAATATTGGCTTATTAATGGTTACTGTTAGTTTTTTGTTTCTGTCCATGCTGCCTTGTTTGAAAAGCGAAGGCAGAAAAAGTCATAAGATCATATATTGATAAAGACTATGGACAATAAAGAGGGCCTATTACACTTTTTTACGTTCAATATTTTTTTACTGTGTATTTGTAACGATGAGTGTGGAATGAGCAGACAAGGAAGCGGATCTAAGTGCAGGAACATTTACTGAGAAAACAATACATACGTACAACGACTGACAAAACACGGGTGGAACACAAGCACTAGATAGGAAACACCTGGAGAACTAAATCAGCATGAAAAACTACAATGAACTACAAATCAAAGACACACAACAGTAAATAATGTAAAAGTCCACAAACACACAGGGAATATGTGACAGTAATGTTGCTGTTTGAGCATGAAATGAAGTCACTCCAAAGCTAGTTATTCTCTATATCAGTGCGCACTGTTTCTGAACTCCTTTCTGAATTTTCTTCTTGGAACAAACACGTAACAATATTCCTCATTTAAATAATTCCCGCCAAAGGCATACAGAAAATAAAAATGGGGAGGCCTGGTTGAGTTGCGCTAGTAGTGTGTTGAAACTCGCAGTTATGGAACATTCAAACCTATTCTAGAAGACCTGGTCTTAATATGGCCTCTTTATGAAAGTAATTAATGTCAATTTCATTTTGTTTCTAAAATGTCTTAAATATTGTTCTTTTAAAGCACCTACAGAGTGAACTTCAGTCTCTGGAGTCAGTTTACAACAGGCTGGTGGCCCAAACACCAACTCTTTACACCACTGCATCGGATGAAGGTGTGAAAACACTCAAAGAAGACCTTGAACAGCTCGAGAAAAGATGGAAGTGTCAGACCACAGCTATACCTAACAGGTCAGGCATAAGTACTGTATAAGTATTTGCTGGCTAAATTCTACACTTTTATTGTGTTTTACAGTATATTTTCCCTATGTTCTTTTATAATGGTTTCTTCCATTATGAATGTTAGAATATGTCTAATATTGTACATCAAACTGTTTATTACAGAATCCAAGTTCTTCAGGAGCACCATTCTCAGGTGGAACAGTTTGATCAGGCCCTACAGAGGTTCTTCAAATGGGGAGAGTCTTTCCTCTCATCTTTACATTCATTCTCTTACGTTGATATAACTGATCTTCAACCTTCCACCAATGATATCAAGGTACGTTCCATTATGAGAGCCTCCATTCAATGGAGAACAATATCTTTTATCCTATTTATTGACATTCTCAAACTCAAATGATTTATTGAAAACTGTTTTATGATTGAGAAACCTCGTAATTATATAATGAATAGAACAGAATATGTTATTTATTGGCAGTAAGAGAGATTGCAGGTTTTAAAGGTTGTAATGTTTTGTCCCACCAGGAGAGGAGAGATGACCTGCAGAAGCAAAGCACTGTAAGACAGAGTCTTCAAGAGCAAACAACGGTCTTGTGTGACGTTTGTGAGCCTTCTGAGGTTCAGCACCTTCAGGGAAAGTGGGAAAACTCCTTGCAGCCGTACCTGGAGGCCCATCAGCTGGTTGATCTAAGAGATGAGAGTGTGGAGAAGCTAGAAGCCTTCCTACACACCCACAGTGTGGCGGCCGGCGTCCTTCAAGGCCTCAGACAGACTGTGGAGAGCGCTGGCAGTTGGGATAAAAGCCGCGTGGATGAGCTGCAGAGAGACCTGGAAGCAATTGTTCCTGATATTAGCCGCTTGGAAACGCTCGCCGTGAACCTGGATGGCAGCCTCTGTAAGGCTCATCTCCACCTGATCAATGGGAAGGAGATGCGCTCCTCATGCCGCTCATTGGCCGACTCCTTGAGTGTTGAGCTTGATGCTGTGAGGAACCTACTGGGCTCAAAGCAAAGCGAGGCTGAGGCTCTCGGTGCTCTTTGGAGCTCGTTCAGACAGCGTAAAGAGCAACTGCTCAAAACAGTGGAGGATATCGAAGAGAAGGCAGATCAACAGGGCCTGAAAGAGCCCAATGTACATACTTTACAACAGAGGTATGGATTTCCCTTTTCAAAGGGGTTGTTTGTACATGTCTATGGCTGTGTTTATTGATATACATCTTCTTTGTGATGTATGTGTAGGCTTCGGTTCTTCAATCAGCTAGAAGATGAGCTCCAGTCCCACCAGCACGAGGAGCAGTGGCTCAGGGATAAAGGTCAACAGCTGGCTCAGAGAGATGCTGAGTTGGGTGGTGAAGTACTGAGGGAGATTAGCCTGCTTCAGACCACCTGGGAAGACACCAAGAAACTCATCACTGAAAGGTGAGCCGCCAGGAATGACCTATTGTACTGTTTTTGTTATATTTGATTGGTATTTGCCTATCAATCAATCAAATCATGTTGTAACAATATTATGGACCTGTACAGAATACAAGCAATTGCATCTAATGTTTAAATAGTCTTTAATGTTCACACGGTGACTGATATCTTAGTTGCAAAGGTGCAAATGTTTAGTATCTAGCTGATGTTGCTGCGTGATTTTGTTCCAGGCATGAACAGAGCAGCGCTTTGGTAGACCTCTGAAGTCTGAACTCTTCAATAAACATGATATTGCATGATTTTGTTATATTTGATTGGTATTTTTGCCACTTTGTAGAGAGATTATAAAAATATGTAGTGTTGTAGTATAAGAAAGTGTTCTTGCATACATTCATATTAGTGGTTGATCAATATGGGGTTTGTCAATGGCAAATTCTTAAACCCTTATGTTTGGTCCCCTCAATCTTGGACATTATGGTGCTTTTCTACTGCATGGTATGGCTCGGCACAACTCGGCTTTGCTCGCTTTACTTTGGCTTGATTTGCTTTTCCACTGCAGTTTAGTACCGCTTCAAAGTGGGTGGGATTATAGACTGATCGTTATAGTTGCACCGCCACCAGTGTTGCCACAGTTACTTTGAAAAAGTAATCTGATTACTCCATAAAAAAACTTAGTTACTTTTAAAATCAAGTAATCTGTAAAGTAACTAAGTTAGATTACAAGTTACTTTATTAGTTACATTCAGCAGTTGCCGACAACACCCCTGCCGCCTCAACATAGAAATGACAACCGTTTTTGCCAACACTCACATTATTGGAAGTGCATTTTTAACAGTAACGTCAACAATGTATCTCCTGACATTTGAAGTTGAAATTAAAAAATATTTCTACTGTTTTTTTAAATATTACTAAGTAACACGTTACTGGCATCCCTGGCCGCCACCTTGTCTACTGACCATGATACAGACATTTCTTTTTTTCAAGTTGCGTGCAACGGTCATTTAAAGCAAGTCGTTATTATATTGTTATAAATTATATTGTCGTTATAAATTATATAAGTCGTTATAAATTATATTGTTGCTGACTATTTAAATCTTGTGTCACAAATCAGTTGTGACAATTCTCTCTGACCAATCAGTGATCTGCAGTGTTTACACGTCACATTTTAGTATTGGTACGGCTCGCTTGAAACTTCAACCGAGGTGGTACTAAAAAAAGTACCAGGTACTAGGTACTGTACACAGAGAAACTCCCCTCCCCCCAAAGGTTAGCCGTACCGAGTTGAAAAGCACCATAAAATTAAATGAAAGTAAATGTAAAATAATTTTCATTTCATTTAAAAAAAACAAATAAATAAAACATTCAAACCTTTTAGCTATATTTCATTTTTATATTTAATTTCATCTATAAATAAATAAAATACTTATTAAATAAAACATTTTCAAAGTCTGTAGAGGCCATATGTTGACTTGAATGGTCATTTTTTTGCCATATAAAATGAAAACCTTTTTTGTATTCAATCAATCAATCAATCAATCAATCAATCAATCAATCAATCAATCAATCAATCAATCAACCAATCATGTCATAACAATATTATGGACCTGGACAGAAAACAAGCAATTGCATTTAATGTTTAAATAATTAAAAACACAAGTCTTTAATGGGCACATGGTGACTGATTTCTTAGTCACAACCTTTTCTGCATAATTTTGTTCCAGGCAAGAGCAGAGCAGTGCTTTGGTAGACCTCACAAAAGACTACCAGAGTCTGAAATCTTTAATAAACACGAAATTGGAGAGCGCTGATGCCATAGCTGACATTAAAGCCGTCCTAAAAGACCAAGAGGACACACGGAGATCCTTGTTAAAGGTAAAACCTGCAGTCAGCAGACAGAATGCAAAATACCAGCTAGAAAGACTTATAACTTTTACTATCCAAAATAAACTTTAATGTTGGTCTTTAATTATATTTCCTTTCTGTAGCATGAAGCTGTAAAAGCAGAGATGGCCAGCAACCAGGATGTGCTAGAGCGATTCTCCAGTAAAGGAAAGAAGCTTTTAAGTGAATTAAACAAGATCCCCGATTGCGACACCCAGATTGTGAAGACAGAAATAGATGCCACAGTGGACCAGTGGCTAGATGTGAGTTTGTCCATTGGCCAATTATTTAATCTTTCATTAAAAAGAAATCTCATATAACAGAATCTAAGAGCCATTATTCTTCATAGGCTTCAGAGAAAATCGAGGACAATCTCGAAAGTCTCAAGAGGAGCTCTGCTTTGTGGGTGGAAATCTACGATATCAGTGGAGAAATTGAAAGCTGGTCCAACAGCTCGGTTATGGATCTTACAGATGGACTCAATAACTTCAACGATAGCCAGAAAACCGCAAACAAACTCTCGGAAGTCAAGGCACGTTCCAGTGTTATTAAACACAGTTATAAAACCAGAGCACCAGTTGTGTAATATTTTATTCATTTTTATGTGTAGGTGGATGTTGGCCTAAAAGAAAAGAAGATTGATGCTTTACAAGAAAAAGTTTCAGAGCTGAAACAACTTGGTGGTGGCCACGATGTTCCTGCTAAACTGCAGGTAAGGCCAAGCTGACACTACAGGATTGTAAGACTGTAAGGTGCTCACACTACACAACTAGGTTTCTTGTCATATATCATTATCTTGTCATAGCAGCATGCATACTACACAACACAACGCTGACGAGGTTCACAAACTACAAGACATTCGGTCAAAGTGACTAGATTTTTTTCCATTTATACCATCTGCACTGAGTTTGGCTGGATAAGTTCCAACTTTTTGTTGCATTGCGTACTACAAGATCACGTAACAATAATATCAAATAGGTTTGAAAAATATTGCAGCGCCTTTGACTGCTCAGATCACGTTTCTTACCTGCGACCGCAGCTGGCACTGATTTGGCCCTTGGAAATCTGTCTGTGACTCCAAAATCTAGCTAAAATTTGTGTAGCGTGAGCTTGCAATAAGTCTGATCCTCATTTGATCTGTTTGTTCTCCATTAGTTTCATTACCTGTACGCCATCTTCAAACCTTTGATTCTTTCCAGGTCATGGAGACGGACCTCAGAAGGAAAATTAGTAGCATCGAAGAGCTATGTGATCAAGCCAAGAGCAACCTCCAAGATTTCTGCTCTCAGAAGAAGCAGCTGGAAGATTTTCTCACCCAGATGTCTGAGTGGCTGATGAACGTTGAGAGATCTTTGGTGGATTCACCCTGTGAAACGGCTCCTGAAGAGATCTGCAGAGTAAAGGTACAAAAAGTGTGATTTCTTCTATTTTAAAGGAAACATGTCACGGTTAGCTAATCATTTCATATAGTTTTAAAAGCTCTAGGCAGGGGTAGAAAATAAGGACTGGCCAATTACCCAAGGCAAGATGCTTGGGACTTGTCTGGCTATCACCAGACCAAGCTTAATTTAAGATTGAACATTGGTCTAGGGAGTCTGCTATGTATTTGCTACTGCACAAGAGGTGTGATAAACAAGCATAATTTAAATGACTCTGTATGCAATTGGATAGTCCTTCAACCAATCAGCCACAAGTGACGTGATCAACAGGCAACGACCCATCGCTTCTCTATCTGTCATTGTGTTAAACCCGCCAATAGTGCGCCAGGTGGATAAGCCAGTCTGTGATTGGTTCCCACAAAAGTGTAACAGAAGCATTAGTAATGAATGTACTGGTTTCCAGGGCAAAATCAATTTGCCGGCAGACCAGGCTGGGTTTACCCAGTCTAGCTTGGGACAGAAGTTGACAGAATTGATGGCAAAAAACACAATCCTTTACAATCCTTGTAAACAGTCAGATGTGTGTTGCTTTAAAGAGGATTAATTTATATTTAAAGGGGACTTATTATGCCCCTTTTCACAAGATGTAATATAAATGTTTGGTGTCTCCAGAATGTGTCTGTGAAGTTTCAGCTCAAAATACCCCAAGATAATTTATTATACCATGTTAAATTTGCCCTTATTTGGATGTGAGAAAAATTAGCTGTTTTTCTGTGTGTCCCTTTAAATGCAAATGAGCTGCTGCTCCCCACCCCTTGATCCTTTACACGAGCTTCGGATACTCTATCAACAACAAAACAGCCGAATCTCCCCAAAATGTCAGATATTACCAGTGGAGTCGCAAATCCAGCATTGTACTTACCCTCGTTGGTGCAACAGTCATGCGTAAAATGATTTGCGCAAATATATAACATTTTACCGACATTCTTCGGCACATTTCCTTCAAAAATTAATTAAACCACAGTGTCCTCAGTGGCTCGGATGCTGGGAGTCTATAGAGACTTGAATGTTCATTGGTACACCCAACAACAGAACATTTCTCATGTTTTTTGGCACAGACATAAAGTCATAATACTCTAGCTGATACAGCGAGAAAACAGAAATGGCGGTCTCTGTGCTTCTCACTCAGGGGTGTGTCTATGCTAAAACGGCAGATCATCAACAGGGACGGGGCTTCCCTACTCTTACGTAGGAGGTGGGAAAAATATGTAACGGCATTATGAGAGATTGTTAATGATTGATGAGGATTATAAAAAAAGTATTGGGTGGAGTTTTACTATTATAGGCTGGTTGTTTACACACACTGTGGACATACATCTGTGTTCAAACACCTTATAAAAGTGAATTTTGCATAATATGTCACCTTTAGTTTATACAGTGAAGACTATGCAGTTATTTTACATTTGATTGATTTTATTCAATTTCTGTAGAATTTCTTACATGAATACTATTGTTAATCTTAAAGCACTGTTTATTTAATTTTTAACTTTGTTCTATTGTATTTATTTGTGCTATTACTTGTAATTTGTTCTTATTTTCTAATTGTTTACTTGTTTTTAAAAATGTTTATATGAGTTAGACTAGTCGTTTTTTTCGAGAATTGTGAATTTATAAAAACTGGTTATAAATAACTGGTATAAAAAAGTCGTAACAACCTTATTTATTAAAATACAAGGTTACATAGGTCAAGAATCAAACGTTTTTTATGTATAAAATTCATAGGAAATCCAAAAGGAGCTTCAAAACCAGCAGGCTAGCATTGACTCAGCCCGGGAAAGCTTGAACACACTTTGCAGAAAATACCCCTCAGAGGAACTAGCTGGTTTAGGTTCCTCTCTGACTGACCTCATCAAGAAATATGAAACGGTCAATCAGCTCTGTGTTAAGAAGCTTGGGTCCATGCAGCATGGCCTCCAGGAGCATTTCAATGGTGAGAATCACTGTATTCCTGAATTAAAATGATCTTTCCTTTGATTGAAGGTAAGACATTGTGGTAAGATGACTTACTGTCATCTTTGTCCTCTTCTCTTTCCAGATCTTGTGAAGGAGTTTCATACATGGCTCTCTGGACAGAAAGACATTGTGAGAGAATGTGCTGACCATTCTGGTGACATGAGTGTGGTGGAACGCAAACTGCAGAAATTGAAGGTACTTCATCATTCGTAACACCTCATCCTAACTGTGGACTTAGAGTGTCAAGTAATCTTTCTGACCTCACTGAGAAAGTAGAATGCTATGTAAAATGGCAAAATCGCAAAAAATACAGCTATTTTGAGTGGGATTGTGGACCAGCTTGGGCGTCCTTAAAGAGATAGTTCACCCAAAAATGAAAATTAGCCCATAATTTACTCACCCTCAAGTCATCCTAGGTGTATATGACATTGTTCTTTCAGACGAATAAAATCAGAGTTATATTACAAAAGTCCAGGCTAATCCAAGCATTAGAATTGGATTTATTGTTGCTCTGTTTTTGAAGTCCATAAAAAATCCATCTGCCCATCAAATAACGTGCTTCACGCGGCTCCGGGGCCTTCTGAAGTGAATCGATGCGTTTGTGTAAGAAAAATATCCAAAACTTTCAGGCCGACCGCCTTCCCTGTTCAATATATGGAAAAATAGTTGAAAGTTCCCCTGCCGATCGAAAGACTAACGCGACCAGGTACGCTCGTCATGTCGTCACGTACGCATCTTGAGTTTCACTTTCAGCATTCAACGCTTTTCCACAGAAGGCAGTCGGCCGAAAGTTTACTTGATAAAGTTTTAAATATGGATATTTTTCTTACACAAACGCATCGATTCACTTCAGAAGGCCTTTATTAACACCCCGGAGCCGCGTGGAGCACGTTATTTGACGGACAGATGCACTTTTTATGAACTTCAAAAACAACTATAAATCCAATTCTAATGCTAGGATTAGCCTGGAATTTTGTAATATAACAAATATTTTATTCGTCTGAAAGAAGAATGTCATATACACCTAGGATGACGAGGGTGAGTAAATTATGGGCTAATTTTCATTTTTGGGTGAACTTTCCCTTTAAAAATAGATAGCAAGCATCTGTTAAAATGTCTTAAAACAACACTTTTGATGATTGTGACTGGTTGGAAAAAAAACATGGAGGAGCTAACCGGAAAATATGTAATTTTTTTATGTGAGCTATAATGTACTATTAGATTTTAAAATTATCTTAATGATAATGATTTTTATTGTATAACAGCAAGAAGGATTAATATGAATAGTTGTGCTTTTCCTGTGCAAAACTTGCTATCATGATTCTATATAATGCTGTAGGTGGTTGTCGGACATTGCTATGCGGTTGATGGAACATTTATTTGATCAAAAATTCAGTGAAAAGTGTGAAATATAATTCGAATTTGAAATAACTGTTTTCTATGTGAATATATTTCATGAAATGTCATTTATTTCTGTGATGCAAAGCTGAATTTTGAGCATCACTACTCCAGTCTTCAGTGTCACATGATCCTTCAGAAATCATTGTAATAGGCTTGGCTATCAAGTGGGCCCTGGACTCCTTACGTTATTATTTGCTGGGGCGCAAATTTAGACTGGAAACTGATCATCGGGCCTTGTCCTGGTTGGGTCAAATGAGGGACACTAACTCTAGAATTACACGATGGTTTTTAGCCATTCAACCATTTGATTTTGAAGTCCTTTATAGAGCAGGCACCCAGAACTGTACTGCTGACTACCTCTCACGGACACCTCATGAGGCGTCTGGAGAAGGGGAGGGAAATGTCACAAGCTAAGCTTGGTGACATATGGAATTACATGGACTTGACACACATGCACACATCACTACCTGATTATGCCGGCATTTAACATCTTATGAGTCAGAAGGTGTTGTGTAATTGTTTTACCTATTTCAAATGAGTGTGATACTGGTTTTTGTTTTTGTCTGTTTGCTCCGACATTTTGTTCAGTTCAATAATTCCTTTAAAAAAAAAAAGAAACTCACAACCCAGTTTAATTTCAGTCAGAATTACCTTTATTTCTTGTGAGAATTCACCAAACCTGTTGTTTGTCCGTTGGTCTTCCATTTCCAGGCTGTACCATCAAACAGTCCAGCTGGATCAAACTGGTTTTTGTAGCATTAGCATGCTAATTTGGACTGAACCATGTGTAGTTTTGTCTGGGGGGAGGGGGAATAACAGCTGAATGTTTATTTTCTTTTCTTTTCCTTTTTATATTCTTTATCTAGTGTGTTTAAGTACCCATGGGTTTATACTGATTGTTATTTGTGTATATGTTTAGTGTTTTATTATTTTTATACTTTTGTGTATATGGCATTCTATGGTTGGCCCCGGCTTGTTCAATTGGTACAGGTCGAGGGTGGAGCTAGCCTTATAAATGGGAAGCTGTAGAGCTTAAGGAGGGCTTGGTCTGTTAATGGCCAAAGGATAGACCTGTTGCAGATTGGGCCAAATTACTTGGTATAGCCATTCTTTGCACATTGTTGCAGTTTTGTTTTGTAGTTCAGTATGTGACCATGTAAATATATATATTTTTTTCATTTTTCATATTAATAAAACCACCTTCTTTTGGGATCCACTGAACTTCTGTCCAGCTTGTTAAAATTATTTCCTATGACCACTGGGCCATCTCTTACAGTTGGTGTCAGAAGTGGGATACATGCCCTCCAACCTCTGTTTCTTCAACTGCCACCAGTGAATCAAGCCCAGAGCAAACCTTGTTCATCCGAGCAGTGGAGGACGAAGAGGATTTAGAGGAACAGTACTTCCCTGTTCCTCACCAATCTTCTCAACTGGACTTGAGCCCACTGTCAGATCATAAAAAACAGCAATTACTAGACCTGATACCACCGGGTCTATTCAAGGAGACCCCTGGTCTGACCAACATGGTCTCACACCACATTACCCTACACAGTGCTAAACCCATTCGCCAACCTGTTTACAGAATACCAGAACGACTCCTGCCTGTCTTTAAAGAGGAGTTGGAAGCCATGCAGAGTCTGGGGGTCATAGAGCCATCTGCCAGTGAGTGGAGTAGTCCAGTCATCTTGGTGCCAAAGAAAGATGGTAGCCTTCGATTCTGTTTGGACTTCCGAAAAGTAAACACTGTGAGTAAGTTTGACTCCTATCCCATGCCCAGAGTAGATGACCTTGTGGAGCGACTGGGACGAGCTAAGTACATCAGCACCCTAGACCTATGTAAGGGTTATTGGCAGGTCCCATTGACCCCAGAGAGTCAGGAAGTGACAGCCTTCCGAACACCGTTTGGACACTTCCATTTCCGGGTTCTACCTTTTGGGCTCCACGGAGCACCATCCACCTTTCAACGGATGATGGATCAGCTCCTCCGAGGTACTGAGGGGTATGCAGCCGCCTATCTAGACGACATTGTCATCTATAGTCAGTCATGGGAAGAACATCTGCTTCACCTGAAGGATGTTCTAGGAAGGATTAAAAGTGCAGGCCTCACTCTTCGCCCCGACAAGTGTTTTTGGCCAAGCGAGAAACGCAGTACCTGGGATTTGTTCTGGGACATGGAGTGATTCGGCCCCAAGTCAGCAAAATTGAGGCTATTAAGTCTGCTGAAAGGCCACAGACGAAGAAACAAGTGCGGTCCTTCCTTGGGCTCAGTGGGTGGTATAGACGCTTTATACCAAACTTTTCTGCTCGAGCTGCTCCACTGACCACCCTCACCAAAAAGGACAAACCAAACAAGGTAGTGTGGACTGATGAATGTGAACTTGCTTTTCAGGACTTAAAAGACTCTCTCTGCAAAGAGCCAATACTGCAGAGTCCTGATTTTGAACAGGCTTTTACTGTACAAACAGATGCTTCCGAGCACGGCATTGGAGCCGTTTTGTTGCAGGGAGAGTCAGGACAACTAAGACCAGTAGCTTACATTAGTAGGAAGCTCCTTCCCCGTGAGTCTAGATACTCTACGGTGGAGAAGGAGTGTCTGGCTATCAAGTGGGCCCTGGACTCCTTACGTTATTATTTGCTGGGGCGCAAATTTAGACTGGAAACTGATCATCGGGCCTTGTCCTGGTTGGGTCAAATGAGGGACACTAACTCTAGAATTACACGATGGTTTTTAGCCATTCAACCATTTGATTTTGAAGTCCTTTATAGAGCAGGCACCCAGAACTGTACTGCTGACTACCTCTCACGGACACCTCATGAGGCGTCTGGAGAAGGGGAGGGAAATGTCACAAGCTAAGCTTGGTGACATATGGAATTACATGGACTTGACACACATGCACACATCACTACCTGATTATGCCGGCATTTAACATCTTATGAGTCAGAAGGTGTTGTGTAATTGTTTTACCTATTTCAAATGAGTGTGATACTGGTTTTTGTTTTTGTCTGTTTGCTCCGACATTTTGTTCAGTTCAATAATTCCTTTAAAAAAAAAAAGAAACTCACAACCCAGTTTAATTTCAGTCAGAATTACCTTTATTTCTTGTGAGAATTCACCAAACCTGTTGTTTGTCCGTTGGTCTTCCATTTCCAGGCTGTACCATCAAACAGTCCAGCTGGATCAAACTGGTTTTTGTAGCATTAGCATGCTAATTTGGACTGAACCATGTGTAGTTTTGTCTGGGGGGAGGGGGAATAACAGCTGAATGTTTATTTTCTTTTCTTTTCCTTTTTATATTCTTTATCTAGTGTGTTTAAGTACCCATGGGTTTATACTGATTGTTATTTGTGTATATGTTTAGTGTTTTATTATTTTTATACTTTTGTGTATATGGCATTCTATGGTTGGCCCCGGCTTGTTCAATTGGTACAGGTCGAGGGTGGAGCTAGCCTTATAAATGGGAAGCTGTAGAGCTTAAGGAGGGCTTGGTCTGTTAATGGCCAAAGGATAGACCTGTTGCAGATTGGGCCAAATTACTTGGTATAGCCATTCTTTGCACATTGTTGCAGTTTTGTTTTGTAGTTCAGTATGTGACCATGTAAATATATATATTTTTTTCATTTTTCATATTAATAAAACCACCTTCTTTTGGGATCCACTGAACTTCTGTCCAGCTTGTTAAAATTATTTCCTATGACCACTGGGCCATCTCTTACAATGCTGATTTGGTGCTCAAAAACATTTCTTATTATGATCAATGTTGAAAACAGATGTTGCTTCATATTTTTGTGGAAACCGTGAAACGTTTTTCTTTCTTTAACAAAAATGATGTAAAAAAACGTAATTTATTTCAAATATTTACAATATTTAAAACATTATAAATGTCTTTAATGTCACCTTGGATCATATTAAATGGTAGTAAATGTCTCAGTTTCTCCTTCAATGAAAGTCTGTGGGATTTTTTGCATGTTTTTGTATGTTAAACACTTAACACTCAGTGTGGAGTCACTTGTCTGTCTTACAGGGAGCTCTGGAGCGGGTGGATGATGGAGACAGCCGTCTAACACTGGTGTGTACAGAGGGCGAGAAGCTTCTTCTACACCTCCCCAAAGCCAGCGCTGGCCAGGTCCAGCAGAACCTCTCCTCCATCCAGCAGGACTGGGACAGCTATGTGGAGCAGTGCAAACTGAACCAGCAGAACCTGGAAGACAGCGCCAGTCTGCTCAGCGGGTGAGAACTTAACAGCGGCTTCACACTGCTACTTGCTGGGTTAAATATTTGACTGGCAGATTGTTTGAAATAATTCCTGTGGATAAACGGCTTTGCTGTGGAAGTTGGCAGGGGGTAATTTGGCACAAATGCTCTGAATTGAAATCTGTGCTGTGTCTTTCTAGCTTTGAGAGCTGTCTGCAGAGGTTGACACGCTGGCTGGAGCGCATGGATGTGAGGATGAGCACAGAGCTGCCCGAGGGGAGACACAGCGATCAGGAGAAAGTGACGCTGGAGCGTGTGGAAGAATTCCAACATGAAGTGCTTAAAGAGAGGTTAGAATATGTTAAACTGACAAATATCAAACCATCTTCTGAATGGGGACAGCCTAGTTATTTTTGCACTAGCAAAATATAATTTTTTTAACCATTGTCACGGGTGAGAAATCACACAACAAGGTTGCTCGTGAAAGTGAACCCCGGTGGGTGGATTTATTGAAGAGTACTTTGGGGAATTAGGTGCAAACGGTGAAACAAAGGTGCGTGCTGTCTTCATGGCTGGTGTTCCTGTGAAGTCCTCGTGCTCGTGAAGGTGGGTGTCCAGGCGTGCTCAGTCGGGCTGTCGGTCACTCGCTGCCTTCTGTGAGTTGAAAGACAAAGGGTTAGTTCCAGCACGTTCAGCATGAGACGGGTGTCTACTCAAGTGAGAGTGGTAGAGGCTTTTACAGCCTCTTGCTGATGGGCTGCAGCTGTGACCGATCAGCCCGTGATGAGGATGTGCAGGTGCTGTGTGTTGGTTGCCAGGGCGACGCTGATATGCCCAGAGAGACTCGTCACACCATGTATACATTTATTTGTATAGCGCTTTTGTATGTTATGTTATATGTTATGTTCAACAACCTCATCTTAAAAAAAATATAAATATTTTTCCTCAATTCCCTCTCTATTCTAGCTTATGCTACTCTAAGTAATGTTCAAAACGTAGTATCTCAGGCACTTTTTGTGATTTTTCGCCTCTTCACGACGGATCGCTTCTTGTATTTCTTGTTGTAAGTCGCTTTGGATAAAAGTGTCTGCTAAATGAATAAATGTAAATTAATAGATGTAATGTATTTCAGAAATGTACATATACAAATCACATAGTTAGCTAACAATGTATTAATTTAAAATAAAATACAGAACTTTGAGGATTGGTAAAAGATATCCTAAATACTTCATATATGTATAATACACACATTTAAATAAATGAATGAGTGAATAATTAAATACATATTATTAATAACAAATTATTTATTTTATTTTATAAAAACGTTTTATTTAAAAGTCTGTATTTTATTTTGCAGGGAAATATGACCTAACTGACATGTTATTAGTTAGCTTTATGTTTTTTTTTTTTGGCATTGTGAAATTATTTTCATGATAATTAAACATATCTTTTATGGGAAATGTGACCTGGGCATGTTTTTGTGATTATTTACCCATATTTACAGGTCTAATATTGACATTTTATTTATAATATATGATATAAAGAATTTGAATGCATTTTGTTTATTTTTTATTGCAATTATTTTTTTAAAATATAATAAAAATATATAAAATTATTTTCCAATCTCTTCTTCTGCAGGGACTCGTTTGAGAGTCTTTGCCAGGAGGCTCAGGCTCTGAGTGAGGGGGGTCACGGCAGTGGGGCGGAGCTGCGGGCGTCTGCACAGCTGCAGCTGCAGCATCAGGCGCTTCTCAAGGCGGCGAGGGAGAGGCTACGCGTATGTCAGCTCAGTCAGCAGGAGCAGCACAACTTCGAGGAGACGCTGCAGAGCACCTGGGGATGGCTCAGTGGCGTACAAGAGCGCCTCAATTCACTCAACAGCACCAGCGGGAATAAAGAGACCCTGGAGAAGAGACTGGGCCTGGTTCAGGTCAGAATACAGAGTCATGCCACCCATACCTCTATTTGTAATAGTGCTTACAAGCCCTTTTTTTTAAATTCATCATGCAATATTTTGACATTTCACAATTTTCTGCAATCAATTAATTTAAAGTCTTATATTAATGATATATATATAAAAATAAAAAATAAAAAATAAATAAATATATATATATATATATATATCCTTTTTTTAGGATTTTTAAAAATTATATATAATCATTGATATTTTGATGATATTCTTTCAGGACATCTTGCTAATGAAGGGTGAAGGGGAAGTGAAGCTCAACATGACTGTAGGGAAGGGAGAACAGGTGCTGAAGAATTGCGGTAGGGATAAACAGGATGTTATCCGCTCTCAGCTCAAGAGTCTAAAGGATTCCTGGGCCAATATCCTCATGACTGCCATGAGCTGTCACAGGTGAGAGTTCATGTCTCCTCTTATGAAACCCCATGGTAACTTTGCAGGATTATTAAATAATAATAATTTGTGATGCAGTCGTCTGGAGTGGACTGTAGCTCAGTGGGGCAGTTTTCTGGAGAGTAAAGCTCAGCTACAGCAGTGGATGGAGATGGTGGAGCAGGAGGCCGGAGTGGCTCTGCCGCAGCAGCCCGGGCTGAAAGAGAAAGCCTCGCTGCTGGAACGCCTACGGGCCATCCAGGCCGATGTGGAGGTCCATTCGTCGGCACTGACCCGCCTGAATGAGAAAGCCACAGAACTCTATGAGAAAACAGGAGACCAGGCATTCGCAGAAGGCCCAAAATCTGAGTTTAACACCCAGTTTACCAACATCACAGCTGTCATTAAGGTAAAAAATTGTAATTTAAATATAAACATGTACTGTATCCACCATGTTGTTACTGTCACATGGCCTACCAGCGTCAGTTGTGTTGCTTCACTGTTATTCATCGTATGCACACTTCAGAATCTCGGCGGAAGTAGTAGGTCATCCGGGTACTTTTCGCCTACTGTTTTTCAAATAGTAGGGAAGTATTTGATTTCGGACGCTGGGATAGTATCTGTTAAATGCCTAGCACGCAAAGAACATGTATTTATGAGAAAAACAAAATGTTTAGTGGGAAAAAATGTAGGATGAGAGTTATTTTCATCCACTGGGTTTTTATTGGGTCAAGAAAAGTAAACAATATTATTGCTTTAAAATATGAATTGTAGAAAATTTGTCTTTGAGGCAGAGAAAATTATTTTATGATAAAAGATTATGAAACAATATTAATAATAATCTGAATTATTCACAAAAAAATGAATTATTCACAAAAAGACCAAGAACATTTATTAAAAAATTAATAGTATCAGTTAGTGTTGTAGTACTCGAGACCGGTCTCGAGACCACTTTTTAAAAGTCTTGGTCTCGTCTAGGAATCGACAGCATCTTTTCAAACTTTTATCAACATTTAGAAAGGAAGCATAAAGAAAGGTAAACTAAGTGCAAGTAATGTTTTGCCAAAACTCATATTCACCCATCCCCACAGTACTGCTGGCAATATTAACCAAACACATAGCCTACTGTACGTCAAACCACATATATACCACAATATTTGTAAAAACATACTGTAGTTAATAATTTACAAAATGTAAATTAAAAATATACCTATATAAAATAATTTGCCTACTAAGCATACTAATCCATGGATCTGTATGATACATATTCCAATTCCTGTTATTCACATTCATTTAGACATAATGGACTGTGTCTAGATTAATACCTCATTGATTATTTTATCAAAACTTCTCTCATGGTACATTTACACACCTTCACAAACACGAGAGAAGTGCCAGTTATCTGCATATTACACATTTTATCATAAGTGTGTCATGCAGTGTGGGGACTTACACTATAGTCTTGGTCTTGACTCGGTCTCTGCCTGTCTTGGTCTTGGTCTTGACTTGGTCTCGACCTTTCAAAGTCTTGGTCTTGACTTGGTCTCGACCCTTCAAAGTCTTGGTCTTGTCTTGGTCTCGGTTTAGGTGGTCTTGACTACAACAATAGTATCAGTTTTCTTTCTTCTGATATGTTGTATACTGTCTTGTGCTGTAGAGTAAGGTCCAACAGATGGAGGAGATCGTCAAAGCGCATGAGCAGTACGTGGAGTCGGTGCGTGACCTGAACGACTGGCTCACCTCGGCTAAAGAAGAGCTCCAGCGCTGGTCAGATATGTCTGGGGACGCAGCTTCTGTTCAGAGGAAACTCTCTAAAGTCAGGGTACGTTTATCTGTGTGTCTATAGACTTGGTCGGCATTACTGGGAACGCCCAGAAAAACGCCATATCCGTGTGGCGTGGGGGAAAACAATCCATTCGAATGAACGCGCGTAGACCTTGTTAGATGCTTTATCTTAACTTTTTGTAATGATTATGATTGATTTTTGCTCGGTGCAATGCTGAAAAATTGCTGTGTGGCGTTCTGCACCTCTAATAAGTTAAATCTGAAGTTTTATACTGCCGAATAACAGACGGAGCCATTCAACAAATTCCAAAAGCCTGTGCAATACGTCCATTACAATTAAACATTTGCACTGCATGATGATGTATTATTTATTGTAAAGATTAAGAAATAAGAGATTTTATTACTGCAATGGCAAAAGTTTGTTTAACAAAAACACCAATATAGTCATAAGTTATGACTCGAACTGCGTCAAAAGCAGTCAACTTGTCATTAAAGCAGTTTTCACGCATGCTCCCCCAAATATTACACATCACAATTGCCTACTTCATCTTTTGATGAAGACGGATGCTATAAAAAAGCAAAAAAACTTTGCTATTGTCAGTAATTTGCGAATAATATTGTGACATTGACGTGTCAACTCCAAATTTGCTTTGTAAAATGTAAATGCTAAACTAATTAATTAATGCATGGCTGTATTAACAAGAAAAACGAATACATAAACAGATAAAGCTACATGCATTCAAGTCAACAGAAAACTGATAGATGTCTAAACTTTATCTAAACCTGATGTGTCATTGATGCCAAACAGCTCATCATATATAACTGGATTTTAGGCTTTTGACAAATATTTAAATGAACGTTTTAAATTAGACTACGCCTTTCATGTCTTTATTCAAGCCCAAACAAATACATAAACAAATGCCCTTTGCATTGCACACGGCATATTCAGAAAAACATTTCATAGCACAAGACAAGTTTTATGATCATTTCAAAACGTTAAATGTATGTAATACATAGGCCTCCATTAAATTCAGGAACACTGAATAAACGTCTTCATTGAAAGACTGGGTGATTTATGAAGTAGACAAATAATATTTGTGGGAGCAGCATGCATTTTGACTAGAAAATGACACCCTCTGGCCATTGCGTTGGGTCGTTTTTCCAGTTACAGATACTGTACAAACAATCCGACCCTATACGGCTCAGTTTTTCTATGTATCTTGCTCTGTCGAGCGGCAGATACTATATAGGCTATACTGGGTTAACACCATGCATTTCCAGTGTCGGGGAATGGACTGTATTCTGTGAGCAGAAGAGGCTATTCTTTTTTACATTCGCCAAACTTTTGAACGCTTGTATAAAATACGCTTTTGTAATGATAGATATTTTCAGCTGAGGTCTCCTATAAGAAATCTTGACATTATAGAATACCATACTGTAACCATGTTACCATGTCCAAAAAACATGGTAATTCAATGATACTTTTTGTAAGTAATATTTATTATGTATTTCTTTAAAATTGTAAGATTTAAAATTGGTTATTCTTGTTCATTGTAAATAGAATTTTTGACTAAGAATTCAATTCAATTCAATTCAAATTTATTTGTATAGCGCTTTTCACAATGCACATTGTTTCAAAGCAGCTTTACAGAAAGTGCATTTCATAGATGAACAGTAAAAACTAAGAATCTGGTAGTAATTTTTTTGTCATGTGCTCCGATACCTTATCATGCACAACAACAACCAGAAACCTTTATTAAGAAAGTAAACTGAGTCAGTTTTGATTTCATGTTAACTTTAATGTATTGTAATTCCATTTTAGAGTCTGTTAGACTCCAAGAAGCAAGGACATGAGCGCCTGACCCGTGTGCAGAGCTGTGGTGCCGTCACACGGGACCACACTTCCACGGTGGGCTGTGAGGTTCTGGAGAGGGAGGAGTCCAACCTGCTCTCAGCCTGGGAACAGTGGGAGCGTGGAGGTAAACACGTGTGCTCTGGTCTGGAGAGTGTTTTGGCTCAGATGGCCAACTCAGACCAGGAGTTTAACAGCTTAGCTACACAGCTGGAGCAGGACCTGCAGGAGTTCAGCAGCAAGCTGCAAGAGTGGCGAATCAAACTGCAGCAGGTGGAGGAAATGACCTCTGGGGAAGAGGCTGTGCAGGGCTGGCAGATTGCGAAGGTAAAGCCTACAGAACAAAATAATAAAAGCTATTTATATATATGTGTGTGTGTTCTTTTAACATCACTGTACTTAATGTTGTGATGACTCAGGACGCCCTGGAAGCACTGCTAAATGTGGAGCCCATGTCTGACAATGTGAAGTGTCAGCTGAATGACTTGTGCCGGTTCTCCAGAGATCTGGGCGCTCAATCTGAAAGAGTGTCCGCCCTCATTAAAGAATACAACAGGTAGGAGAGCTCATTACAAACACTTCTAGGTTTTGCTTTGTTTTAATTTTAGCAGAAAGTCTAAGTACACAGAGACAGTTAACATTAAGTTAACATTAGTTAATGCATTAATTAGCAAACTAATCATGAGCAATATATATGGTTACACTTTATTTTAAGGTGTCTTTGTTACAATGTAATTATAGATGCTTCACGACCAATTTCAAAGTTGCGTGTGACTGCCGCTAGGGGGGCGAAATGCGACAAACGTATGCGAATGTCAGTATAGTGTATAAAGCAGCTTTAGAGCTCTGTCACAAAACCAAGAATAAACCAGACCGAAGAGACAGAACCCTGACAGCATCAGAGAGTCTGCAAATGGTAGATGTGCCATCTAAGACTGAGACTGCATGATATCAGTTTTGTTCAAATCCCTGCAGTGAAATCTTTTTTCTTCAGCACTGTCGTTTACATCTTCTTCACTGTAGCCTCAGTCTCCAGGCGTCTCGGGAGTGTCAGGGAAAAGAGAAGCTCCTGGAGCAGCGCTTCCGTGCTGCTTTTCGAGACTTCCAGCAGTGGCTGGTCAATGCGAAAATCAATACAGCCAAATGTTTTGATGTGCCTCAGAACCTGGCGGAAGCATCGTCCAGCCTGCTGAAGATCCAGGTCAAATTCTATTGATTTATTAAGAGTTTTCTAATTAATTCCGGCCCAGTTTGGAGAGTTTTGCATTTATGAGAGTAAATTTTTCTTATTGCAGGAGTTTCTAAGTGACCGTGAGCAAGGCCATGGCAAACTAAACACGGTTGCAGCCAGCGGAGAGCTACTGATGAGTATCACTGCCAAGGAAAGAGTGGAGTCGGTCAGAGCCAAAATAAACACAACCAGAGAAGACTGGAAAACACTCATGACGAATCTGCATCAGAGAGAGACCGCCTTACAGGTGTCCAGCGCTATGAGAGATCGTTTGATCATAAAAAATTCACACACATTTGTTAATCTGTTGACATCTGTTGAGTCTGAGACTCTTGCTTTGGGCCAGTAAACTACCAATCAAAACTATGGGAGCATGTTTCCACCAGGGAATAAAAATCGAAATGGTAATTATCTCACAATTCTGACTTTAACTCATAATACTAAGTTTATATTTCACAATTTTGAGAACAAAGTCAGAATTGTGAGATAAAAAGTGCAAACAACCTTTTTTATTTTTTTTATTCCGTGGCAGAAACAAGATTGCATGCAACATCTAAAAATCTAGTTACATTTTTTATTCATGTTATTCAATATTTCTTGGAATCTCGAGGCGTATTTAAAAGGTTAGTTCACCCAGCAGTTTCTTCTGAACACAAAAAGAAGATATTTTGAAGAATATGGGTAACTAAACATTTGATGGACACCTTTGACTTCCATAGTAGGGGAAAAAAATACTATAGAACTCAATGGGGTCCTTCAACTGTTCGGTTACCAACTTTCTTTAAAATATCTTCTTTTGTGTTCAGCAGAAGAAAGAAATTCATACAGGTTTGGAACAACTTAAGGGTGAGGAAATTATGACAGAATTTTCATTTTTGGGTGAACTATCCCTTTAAGTAAATCATTTAGCAGACAAAAAATATTGTAAATTCCTGATGTAGCTAATCAATTGTTCTCTCTTTAAATGTAGCTTCATTGACTATTTTGTTCCAGAATCTTCAGTCTCAGATGCGGGACTTTGAAACGTGCGTGGAGCCGCTCCAGGATTGGCTGAATGAAACCGAAGAAGGCGTACGGGAGAGCAGCAGTCGACTACATGACCTCACAGCCAAGAAACAGGAACTGCACAGGTTACAGGTGTAGTACAACGTAATCAATACCATCTTTATTCACAGCCATTAGCAGAAGAGACATTCACAAGCATCATTCTAGCTGATCGGAATAGTTATGCTTCATGCCATTGCTGCTGAACATGAAATGGCATTCACAACTCATTTGACACATTTCTCTGTGAAATTGGAAATTCAATGAGAAAAATATGTGTACTTTACAATTTGTAAAAATATGTAGGGCAGGGATTTTATGCATCAGAAGTTATTTGGTTTATGAAAAGAAGTCTATAAGCTATTCCCAGACTAAAATTCATGTTTGAGCTGTTGTTACTGAAAGCAACTTGCACTGGCATATCTTAGAAAGTATGTTAATTCCATTGTTTTGGCTCAAGATTCACACCAGTAATGCTTTTTTTCTAGGGCACATATATAAAAGCTACTTAAATGCTCTAATTGACCTAAGGCATAATCCTGGTTTAGTCTAAGCCTTGTCTGTGAAACCGGGCCTAAGGTAATAGCTATTTGGCGGTTGGTTAACGTTATGAAATAGCCTGCATGCCTTGGTGACTTCATTCGAAAAGCTAAGTCGTTTCAGAGGCCAGGCAAGTTATTTTATTTTAATGAAAGATTATAAAGACAATTTGTGCCAGTGTTATTTTAGTATCATTTACGTATTCATATTTTACATTTTTTTGTCATTTTGGTACTTTAGTTAGTACAACAACATATTTATTACGTTTTAAGTTTTATTCCTTTTAATATTAATATTTAATTTGATTTCAGGTTATTTCAATTAACATAATTTTTTAGTTTTAGTTTTAACCCTTGTGCATCAGATTAAAAAAAGTTACACATTGGTCCTTAGAGGACAAAAATGTCCATGTCAAAAAACTGTCCATTTAAAAAAAAGAAATTGGGAGCACAGACTTAAGTTTGCTCTCATTTTAACAAAAAAAGTTAAAAAAGTGAAACCAAAAAAAGCTATAGAGGTTTAAGTTTATGAAAATTATTTATGAATAATATTTTATATAAAATATATATTTTATGAAACATGTTGAACTCTAAAACTAGAAAATCGAAGCCATATATCTAAACAAGTTGTGTTCTAAGTTGAGGTTAAACTTAATATCTCCAAAAATTTGCTCTCAGTAAGATTTTGTTTGGACTTTAGTTTGCAGTTTGAGGTCTTCGGTCTCAAATATTACAAGCGCGCACACAATTTTTTTTATTACACACATACACACCACACTCTGACATCCATACCCACACAGTTACAGCTGCATAATTTATCCAATTGGCTCTATAATATGCAGAAGCGGAGAACAGGAATAAAGTATTTGCTTTATAGGCCAAAACTTAGAAAATGGCACCAACTGGTAAAAAAAATAATAATTAAAAAATAATAATAATTTTGAAGCCTTGACAACAGAATGAAAGCCTATTATCAAAGATTGCATAATTTTATAGTTAAATGGTCCTGGGCTTAAAAATTGCAGTTTTTAATGGGTTTCACTGGGGACATTTTAGTCCAAACGGTGCTAAGAGGAACTATTTGGTGTACCTAGGACAAAATGTATTTTTTAAAGGAATTGGGGATGAAATACTAAAATTCCAATAAAATTCCACACCTGTGCCAAAATGTATGTAGTTAGCATTTACAGAGGCAAAATGATCAAATAAAAATAAAACCTGTAAAAGACAAAAATGTCCCTGAGGATGCACAAGGGTTAAGTAACAATAATAACAACACTGATGTGTGCCCAGTAAAACGTCTCGGTTACGTATGGTAACCCTCGTTCCCTGAAGGAGGGAACGGAGACGTACGTCGGTAATAACCGACGAATTGGGATCACTTCAGAGAGCCCCTATCAGCTTCGAGAACTTAAGAACAGGCCAATGAACAATTGGCGTGCGAGATTTGCATCTCGCGCTCCGCCCCGCGCCGCGGGTATAAACAGGAAGCGAGAGCATCGCACTGACGTTTTTCACTGAGGAGCCTAACCAGAGACCGGCCAGGCAGTGATGGAAGGAACTGTGGCGACGGGACGTACGTCTCCGTTCCCTCCTTCAGGGAACGAGGGTTACCATACGTAACCGAGACGTTCCCTTTCAGTCGGTCACTACGACGTACGTCGGTAATAACCGACGAATTGGGATCCCTATGGAAAACGCCACAGTTACTACCACTTCCAGCGCCCAGCGAGAGCCCCTCGGACCCCGTTCTGAAGCGGGCGGGAAGATTCACGCCAGAAGAGTCATACTGCTGTTCCGCAAGACCCATTCAGCAGACTTGATTGGATAACGCTGGGAAAGCGTGCCCGAAGGACGCTGCGGGAGCCACATCATGCCCGGAGGGAGTTACCATGTGGAAAGAATACGTATGGGCTGGCCGTGGGCAGCACAACATACGGAAGTCCCAGGGGAGGCCCCGGCCTAATGCAGGCGGGGGACGACACCGTACTGAGACGGCAGAGAACTCTGCCAAGGGAAAGACACGAGCTCGCCGTAGGGAGCTGAACCGTGGAGATACACGTATGGGACCGCCGTAGGGGTCACGACATACGGAACCCAGCCTGACACAAGTTCCACCAATGCATACGAGTGCCAGACCTGGCGTCGGACGCTCCGCAACATCCAACTGCCGAGGGGTGCGGAGGACTCAACAGGGTTCGCCAAACCTGGGGAACTCGACTGGAGAAATAAGCGCACGTATCCGTTCCGGGGGAAGGGAATGGCGCAGCAAGCCGACACTAGAACGGGCACTTCAGTGAAGCTGACTATGGGAAGCGAGCACACGAGAAGCCACCGGCTCTACACGCAGGCTATAAAACCTAGCGAACGTGTTAGGTGTCGCCCAGCCCGCAGCTCTACAAATGTCTGTCAGCGAGGCGCCACGAGCCAGCGCCCAGGAAGAGGCTACACCCCTGGTGGAGTGAGCTCTAACCCCGAGCGGGCAGGGCACGTCTTGGGATTCATACGCCAAGACGATGGCATCCACTATCCAGTGGGCCATCCTCTGCTTGGAGACAGCCTTTCCCCTCTGCTGTCCTCCATAACAGACGAAGAGCTGCTCTGAGGTCCTGAAGCTTTGCGTTCTGTCCACGTAAGTCCGGAGAGCACGGACGGGACAGAGCAAAGCTAGGGCTGGGTCTGCCTCCTCCGAAGGCAGCGCTTGCAGGCTCACCACTTGGTCCCGGAAGGGAGTAGTGGGAACCTTGGGCACATATCCAGGCCGGGGTCTCAGGGTTACCTGAGAATCACCCGGCCCGAATTCCAGGCACGATTCGTCGACCGAAAATGCCTGCAGGTCCCCTACCCTCTTAACTGAGGCCAATGCAATCAGGAGTATTGTCTTTAGAGACAAGATCTTAAGCTCTACTGACTGTAAAGGCTCGAAGGGCGCCCTCTGAAGTGCGGTCAGCACCAGAGTCAAGTCCCAAGAGGGTATAGAAGAAGGGCGAGGAGGATTTAGTCTCCTCGCTCCCCTTAGGAACCTGACGATCAGATCATGCTTGCCTAAGGACTCACCATTAACGAGGTCATGGCTTGCGGCGATGGCGGCAACATATACCTTGAGGGTGGAGGGAGACAGCCTTCTCTCCAACCCGTCTTGAAGAAAAGATAGCACAGATCCGATCGAACATTTCCGGGGGTCTTCTCGGCGAGAAGAGCACCAGTCGACGAACAGGTTCCACTTCAACGCATAAAGCCGTCTCGTAGAGGGGGCTCTGGCGGAAGCGATGGTGTCGACTACCGCTTGCGGTAGGTCACCTAGAACCTCCGCGTCCCGTCCAGGGACCAGACATGGAGTTTCCAGAGGTCTGGATGCGGGTGCCATAGGGTGCCCCGTCTCTGAGACAGAAGGTCCTGCCTCAGAGGAATGGGCCAAGGAGGTGCTGTCGCGAGGAGCACTAGTTCCGGGAACCACGTCCTGTTGGGCCAGTACGGAGCTACCAAGAGGAGTTGCTCCTCGTCCTCCCTGACCTTGCACAGTGTCTGTGCAAGAAGGCTCACTGGGGGAAACGCATATTTGCGCAGAGCCCGGGGCCAGCTGTGTGCCAGTGCATCCGTGCCGAGGGTCCCCTCGGACAGGGAATAGAACAACTGGCAGTGGGTCGTGTCGTGGGCGGCAAACAGATCGATCTGTGCGGCCCCAAAGCGACTCCATATCAGCTGGACCGCCTGGGGGTGGAGTCGCCACTCTCCGGGAAGCACTGGCAACCGTGACAGCTCGTCGGCCGCACGGTTGAGCAGGCCCGGAATGTGGATAGCACGAAGGGACCTCAGATGCTTCTGACTCCACAGGAGGAGATGGCGGGCGAGTTGGGACAAACGGCGGGAGCGTAGACCACCTTGTTTGTTGATGTACGCAACGGCCGTCGTGCTGTCCGTCCGGACCAGAACGTGCTTGTCTTTGAGCGACCCCCTGAGGCGGCTGAGAGCAAGACGAACTGCCAGCAACTCTAGGCAATTGATATGCCATTGCAGTTGGGGCCCCGTCCACAGACCCGATACTGCAAGCCCGTTGTACGTGGCACCCCACCCCGTGGGTGAGGCATCCGTGGAGACAACATGATGCCTGGACACTTGTTCTAGAGGCACTCCTGCCCGTAGAAACGAAGGGTCCGACCACGGGGTGAGGGTTTGGCGGCATCTCGGCGTCACTTGGACACGGAGGGACCCGCTGTGCCACGCCCATCTCGGGACTCGGTCGTGTAGCCAGTGCTGAAGCGGTCTCATATGGAGCAGCCCTAGCGGCGTTACTGCGGCTGCTGCTGCCATATGCCCCAGGAGCCTCTGAAAATGTTTCAGTGGAACCGCTGTACTGCGTTTGAGCGTACTCAAGCAGCTCAGCACCGACTGGACGCGCTCCTCTGTGAGGCGCGCAGTCATGGCGACCGAGTCGATCTCCATCCCGAGAAAAGAGATCCTCTGTACGGGACAGAGTTTGCTCTTCTCCCAGTTGACCCGAAGACCCAACTGGCTGAGGTGCCGGAGCACCATGTCCCTGTGTTCGCACAACTGCTCCCGCGACTGGGCAAGAATCAGCCAGTCGTCGAGATAGTTGAGGATGCGAACACCACGCTCTCTCATGGGAGCAATGGCCGCCTCCGCGACTTTCGTGAAGACACGGGGCGACAGGGACAACCCGAAGGGTAGGACTTTGTACTGGTATGCCCGTCCGTCGAAAGCAAAGCGTAGAAACGGTCTGTGTCGAGGGAGAATCGAGACATGAAAGTACGCGTCCTTCAGGTCGATCGCTGCAAACCAATCCTGGGGACGGATGCATCTGAAGATGCGTTTCTGGGTTAACATTCGGAACGGCATCCTGTGGAGGGAGCGGTTCAGGTAACGCAGGTCCAGGATCGGTCGTAACCCGCCACCTTTCTTGGGTACAATGAAGTACGGGCTGTAGAACCCGGACTTCATATCGGCTGGAGGGACCGGCTCTATCGCGTCCTTCGCCAATAGGACAGCGATCTCCGCCTGAAGCACGGGGGCGCCCTCCTTCGGTATAGAAGTGAAGTGGACACCCCTGAACTTCGGGGGACGCCGGGCGAACTGAATCGCATAGCCGAGTCTGATGGTGCGGATGATCCAGCGAGACGGGTCGGGGAGCGCTAGCCAGGCCCCCAGAGACCGAGCAAGCGGGACCATCGGCACCACGGACGTACCCGGAGCGGGGCAGCGCAGCGGAACGCAGGGGCCCCAGGACGACATGAGAGTGGTCCGTGCAGGGGTCTGGGTCTGACACACGACCTGCACCCGCTGAGGGGACGGGCGAGCGTGGGGAGGCACTTTGTGTGCGTCCGCACAACCGACGCCCCCTGTTGGCGAGGAGAGAGGTGTCTGAGGGGTACGAGGCATGGTAGCGTCGCATACCGTCAGACGCGCTCTCTTGGCACCCAGAGATGTTAGAAACTGCTCTTTTATTGAAAATTTGGGTGCCACTGGCACTGGGGCCAGTGGCGGAACAGAAAATAAAATGGGGTTCCCCCGGCCCTCCACCGGGGGAAGGAGTGGTGCTGCAGCCATCTCCCGAAGAGCAGTTTCCTCCATCTCTGGGCGGCCCGTCTCAGGGTCTCTTCCGACGGCGCTTGCCACCTGGCTTGGCAGCGGCCTGAGCGGGCTGGACGTTCTTCCCGCGACCGGCTCCACGCCCACGACCGGTGGAAGGCTGCTGCTGGGCTGGGGCGGGAGCGGGGGCGGCCGCAGGAGGACGTCCTCGGCGACGGGCAGGCGGAGGCGCTGCAGCCGGCGGCTGGGTGGAGGCAGCAGCGGGCCGCCGGTGCAGGATATGCTTGATGGCCTCCGTCTGCTTCTGGGCGGCCGAGAATTGCTGGGCGAAATTCTCGACCGCGTCGCCGAACAACCCGGCCGACGATATGGGGGAGTCCAGGAACCGGTTCTTGTCAGTCTCCCTCATGTCGGCCAGGTTGAGCCAGAGATGCCGTTCCTGGACCACTAAGGTGGACATCGCCTGACCCACGGAACGGGCGGTAACTTTCGTCGCCCGGAGGGCGAGGTCCGTCGCCGCCCGGAGCTCCCGGAGGAGCTCTGGGTCAGACCTACCCTCGTGCATGTCCATGAGTGCTTGGGCTTGGTGCACCTGAAGCAACGCCATGGCATGCAAGGCAGACGCGGCCTGTCCGCAGGACCTGTAGGCCTTCGCAGTTAGACTGGACGAAAACCTACAGGCTTTGGACGGGAGACGAGGATCACCACGCCACTCGGAGGCGGTCGCCGGACGCAGCTGCATCGCGACGGCGCGTTCGACTGGCGGGATCCTCTCGTAACCCTTGGCCTGTCCACCGTCAAGGGTAGTGAGGAGGGAGGAGCCTCCAGGTCTGTTTCTGGCACTGAAGGGTGTCGTCCACGACCTGGAAAGCTCCTCATGCACCTCCGGGAAGAATGGCACTGGGGCGGGACGCTGAGAACCAGCGCGACCCCCCCCCAGGAACCAATCATCCAACCTAGAAGGTTCGGGACGTGGTGGAGGGTTCCACACAAGCCCGACCTTTTCGGCGGCCCGGGAAAGCATAGCCGTCAACTCAGGGTCCGACTCAGCCGTTGCCACTCTCCCAGAGGGAGGCAGTACAGCCGAATCCTCATCCTCTGAGGACTGGAACTCCCCCTCCGATGCTGCGATCGACATCTGCTCGTCCGCGGGCGCTCCGAAAGAGATGACTGGGCGCCCGTGGGCGGGACCAGCGATCTCTTCCGGTGGCGCCACCGGCAGCGGTGCTTGAGAGGGTTCAGGGACCTGCGTAGCTTGGACACTAGGCGGGTTTGGCCTGAACGTAATCCTCAGATCACCCCGGCCATCCGTCGAAGTAGGTCTATCCTGGTTAGGGATAGCTCTAGATCGAGGTATGGGGAGGGGGACTCCGCCTTCCCGGAGGTAGGTGAGTCTCGACCTAAGCACCGCAATAGTCATGTTCCCGCAGTGAGAACACGAGCTATTCACAAACGCTGCCTCAGCGTGCTGTAAGCCCAGGCACGTGATGCAGTGAGTGTGGCCGTCAGCGGGCGAGAGGGAACGACCGCATCCAGAAACGCACGGGTGGAATGACATCTTGAAAAAGACGCAGTGTCACACCCGTGTTGCTCTTTTTGTGAGGAAATCGCTCTTTTAAGAGAGTGCTGAAGCACCCAGGGAAACCGCGGCAACACACAGGAGATAGTGCAGCCTGTGTTTGCACTCAAAAGGAACGCCCACCGATACCAACAAGCTGTTTTTGCTGTGATAACAGCAGTTGTTCCTCGCAGCTTTGAGTTCGCGGTCCCGCTGGAAAGCGCCGTCACACCAACACACACGATCCTCTTCTCTGTTCTTTGTAGTAATCTTCGCTGAAATAGTCAGGAAGCAGTCTGCAAACTTCAAACGCCGGTTAGGCTCCGAAGTGAATGACGTCAGTGCGATGCTCTCGCTTCCTGTTTATACCCGCGGCGCAGGGCGGAGCGCGAGATGCAAATCTCGCACGCCAATTGTTCATTGGCCTGTTCTTAAGTTCTCGAAGCTGATAGGGGCTCTCTGAAGTGATCCCAATTCGTCGGTTATTACCGACGTACGTCGTAGTGACCGACTGAAAGGGAACCAGGGATGTGTTTTAACACAGTAACCAGGGTCAGTTTTTTTGGACTGTATTTTGATCAAATAAATGCAGCCTTCGTGAACATAAAAACATCTTTTCTTATCTAAAAACACTTAAAAATCTTACTGACCCCAAATTTTTGGATGGAAGTGGAAAACTTTTAAAGGGATCCCATGGTGTTGAGACTTGTATGTCTTAATATAACATAAATGATGTCTCTTACTGAAATATGTAGTTGAAAACCCATGAAAGATCCACGTTATTTAAAAAATCCATTATATATTTGGACAATGGGCGCCGCCATTTTGTTTGCGTTCTTGGTTGATGACGTAGAATGGTTGCACTCGGCAATCAACTGTAGCTATTTTTACCACAACACAACTCGAAAAATGTTTCAGAGTTAAACAAAACCAATCAATTGCTTTGTAATTGCATTTAAAACACACTTGCACACAAACTCTCTCTCTCTCTCTCTCTCTCTCTCTCTCTCTCTCTCTCTCTCTCTCTCTCTCTCTCTCTCTCACACACTCACACACACACACACACACACACACACACACACATACACACACACACACACACACACACACACACAGACACGCCAATAGATCGGCGCGCTCACACACGCTCAATCACTGTAATGTTATACATGAGGTTGACTTGTCTAGTTTGTCACATGGTTCCGATTCGGCAGGCCAGCACTCTCACTGGCTGAATCTGAAATCGCCCCCTATACCCTCAAATTCACTATTTGAGGGGACAGCCATTTGTAGTGGTGTCCGAAACCATAGTGGAAGTTATTGAGTGCGCTCATTCAATCCCACATTGAAACGCAATAATGTATAGCTGATAAACACCGAATTTACTCACTCGTTTTTATTCACTTATCAAGTGAACTGAATTAGTGGATAACGTAGGGAATAGTGAATGAGGTTTTAGGGGACGATTTCAGATTCAGCCCCTGTTGTGGAGACTGACGAGGGCAGCCCATAACACATCTCGATTGAGAATAGAGCAGTCTGAAAGATGTGTGTGTGTGTGTGTGTGTGTGTGTGTTTGTGTGTGTTTGTGGGAGTGCAATCTCGATTGAGACCCTGCCAGAAGATGTATTTGTGTGTGTGTGTGTGTGTGAGTGTGCACGCACGTGCGGATTTGTTGGTGTGTGTGTGTGTGTGTGTGACAGCGTTTGTGTGCACGTGTGTTCGAGTGTGTTTTAAATGCAATTACAAAGCAACTGATTGGTTTTGTTTAACTCTGAAACATTTTTTGAGTTGTGTTGTAGTAAAAATAGCTACAGTTGATTGCCGAGTGCAACCATTCTACGTCATCAACCTAGAACGCAAATAAAATGGCGGCGCCCATTGTCCAAATATATAATGGATTTTTTAAATAACGTGGATCTTTCATGGGTTTTCAACTACATATTTCAGTAAGAGACATCATTTATGTTATATTAAGACATACAAGTCTCAACACCATGGGATCCCTTTAAACAAAAATATTTTATATATTTATAAACGTATAAATGTTAAAACGAAAATGTTAAACTAATATCCTGAGCAGAACCCAGATGTTTCCCATAAAATTCTCACAAAAATCTGAGCAATGTTGTCCATTTTAAATCTCTATACTCTTAGAGTTTGCCAAATGTCTATTTTTATTTCTCCTAAACATGAATAATCCTAAAACGTATTAAAAATTACAGCACACAAAAGAATACTGTGTGAACCTTTAAATTGTGTGAATCCCCCCAGTTTGTTTTATGTTGACTTTAATGTCAGAATGTCTGTATAGATACAGTGATCAGTGCATGCGATCGAGTGTAGAAAACAGCTGCTTTCATGTCATGCTTTAATCTGCTTCTCTGTCATGCACAGTTTAACGTCGCTCATCCCCAGTTTTAACGCCTGTCCTGTTCATGTGCTGCCATGTTGCTTTATTAATCATCTGACTAACCCAGGACTGTGTGCGATGTTGCTCTGTGCTAACGTGCCTGTGCTTTCACAGTCTCTGCTAGAGGAATTAGCCTCTAAGGAGTCTCAGCTGCACAGGTTGAGGGAGAAGGCCCAGCAGCTGTGGGACGGACACACGGCCGGAAAGGGCTTTGTGCACCGTGTCTCGCAGCTCTCAGCTCAGTACCTAGCTTTAAGCAACCTGACCAAGGTAACGTCCCATCTGTCTGCCCGATGGCTACCCGTCCCCAGTGCTGCAGGGGTCGACAGACTGTGTGATGCACATAGGGCTGTGTCCGAAACCTCAAAATACGGTTTTATCATTTATCATGTATCAAATGAAGATTGGGAGCCATCAATCTATCTGTCTGTCTGTCTGTCAACTTTACTTTTTAAAATTTCAAAAATGATTTAAAATATAATTTATTTATATAGTTAGTTGGTTATTTACCTGTCTGTCTGTCTGTCTGTCTGTCTGTCTGTCTGTCTGTCTGTCTGTCTGTCTGTCTGTCTGTCTGTCTGTCTGTCTGTCTGTCTGTCTGTCTGTCTGTCTGTCTGTCTGTCTGTCTGTCTGTCAACTTTACTTTTTAAAATTTCAAAAATGATTTAAAATATAATTTATTTATATAGTTAGTTGGTTATCTATCTATCTATCTATCTATCTATCTATCTATCTATCTATCTATCTATCTATCTATCTATCTATCTATCTATCTGTCTATCTGTCTGTCTGTCTGTCTGTCTGTCTGTCTGTCTGTCTGTCTGTCTGTCTGTCTGTCTGTCTGTCTGTCTGTCTGTCTGTCAACTTTACTTTTTAAAATTTCAAAAATGATTTAAAATATAATTTATTTATATAGTTAGTTGGTTATCTATCTATCTATCTATCTATCTATCTATCTATCTATCTATCTATCTATCTATCTATCTATCTATCTATCTATCTATCTATCTATCTATCTATCTATCTATCTGTCTGTCTGTCTGTCTGTCTGTCTGTCTGTCTGTCTGTCTGTCTGTCTGTCTGTCTGTCTGTCTGTCTGTCTGTCTGTCTGTCTGTCTGTCTGTCTGTCTGTCTACTTTACTTTTTAAAATTTCAAAAATGATTTAAAATATAATATGTTATTTACCTGTCTGTCTGTCTGTCTGTCTGTCTAAAATCTTATTTATGCATTTATTTCAACCAAGAAATAAGCATTGTGGTCATTAAATGTTTGGATATCTAAATGATTTTGAATAATATTGAAACAAACCATTTTTCTTTATATGTACTTTCAAATGTTTGTTATATCAGTGACCTTTGGTTTTGGACACAGCCCATGTTTTTTTTATTTAGGGTGGAGGACACATTTTATCTGGAAACGTTGCATGGAGTAATTAAGCTCAAAAACATTTCAGAAAGTATTGTTTTTGATGTTATATTCATATTATATTTAAGTGCTTAGTTAAGTACACAATTGTTGCTCAAAAATGATGTATTTAGGGCAGTGTAAGTATATTTATTGGTTAACTACTAATAAAAAACAAAACAAATCATACAGAATAATCTTCCAGACCTGATAAGTATACAACATGACTAAAAAAGTGCTGTTGCTTTCCTTTTAACACATTGACTATTTCTAATAAGATGCTACCCCTACCAAATGATTAATTATTAACTGTATGTTATGATCATGTATGGATCATGCACATAATATCCTAAGCAAATAATTCACTTTATCTTTGAAAACTGATTATTTATCAGATTATGTTGTGCTTGTCTGATAGGAAAAAGCATCTAGAATCGACCGTATTGTGTCCGAGCACCAGCTGTTCTCACAGGGCCTGAAAGAGCTGCAGAACTGGGTGGCTGATACAAGTCACATGCTGCAAACCTATTGCACTCCCACCGCTGACAAAAACGTGCTGGACAGCAGGATGATCAAACTCGAGGTGAAGCACACAGTGGATAATATATATATTTATATATATCACCATAAATAACCATATTTACTTCCGAAATGATAACTGGATGCCACATAAGTCAAACATTAAAATAGAGCGAAGTCATGCAACATTAATGTAGCATACTAATGTTTGTTGTTGAATATTGCATACAGTTTCACATACTACTTTTGTAGTGGCCAATATACAGTGTGCAGTATTCAGTAAGCACAGGACTACATTCTGAACAATTCATCTAAAGTATAAAGAGTTTACATTTGATTTCATGGCCCTTATCATGCCGTTGACCTAATAAATGCATACATATTACCCAGGCTTTACTGACGGCACGTCAAGAGAAGGAAATACAGCTGAAAATGCTGCTAACAAGAGGAGAGTCGGTTCAGAGGAACACCTCAGCTGAAGGTGTACCTCTGGTCCGCCAACAAATCGAGGACATCAAGGACTCCTGGGATGGACTGCTGTCAGCATCGATTCAATGCAAAAGGTTAACGTGGTCTTATTAAAATCAGTGCATTTTTTAATGATAATAATAATTATACCATCCTTTCATTTGTGAACTTTATATCACTGGGTTATACAAAAAGAATCATATATATACATTAGGGCTGTCATGTGATCACAAATTTTAATCTAATTAATTACATGATGTGGCGATTGAATCATCGAATTAATTGCATATCAAACACACATCAAATTTAGCTGAGAAATTACCCCCAAAAGATAATTTAAAGTCATTATTGAGTTTATTATTTATTTATTAACCTTTATTTATCCAGGTAAACTGTTTGAGAACCACTTCTCATTTACAAACATGACCTGGCCAAGAGGCTACAGGAATAAATAAGAACATACTGTACATAGTACATAGTCAAACACATGACACATAAAACAAACAATTTAATTAAAAATCGGTGGACCACAAAGAAAAAAAAAATAGAAAAGAATAAAGTGCTTAAATATGTATGTATAAATATGGTTCATGATTATCAGCAGGAACAAAAGTCAACTATGTCATTTTGGAGGTTTTGCTTAAAGGTGGAGATTGGGATCAGAGATGTAAGTTTCAAGGTATTTTGTAGTGTGTTCCAGTCATGTACTGCTGCAAAGCGGAAGGCATTACGTCCAAAGGTAGTAGAAGTAGAAGGGGTACTAAATTTAATCAAATTACTTGATCTTGTGTGATAGGTGTTATGAACGGCATGAAGAAGAGATGACAAATAGAGAGGTGTCTTGCCCAGGATTGTCTTGTATATGAAGAGAAACCAATGATGAAGCCGCCGGGTATAAAGGGAGGGCCAGCCCACCAGTTTATACAGGTCACAGTGATGAGTATGAAAGGGTGCATTAGTGACAAAACGGATGGCTGAATGATAGATTGTGTCAAGATTTTTTAGGGCTGTGTTTGGTGCCATTCTGTAGATAACATCGCCATAGTCCAGAATTGGCAGTACTGTCATCTTAACGAGTGTGCATTTGGTAGCATGAGTAAAGGAAGCTTTATTGCGAAAAAGAAAGGCCAGTCTAGCTTTGACTTTTGTTTGAAGGTTATTGATGTGTGTAATGAATGACAGGGATGAGTCCAACCAGATACCTAGATATTTATATTTTTTGACATACCCCAGAGCCATACCGTTCATGCAGGTGATTGTAAGTGGAGTCTCAGTTACCGGTTTTCGGCTGTGTAAAAGAATGTAGAAGAATACATTTTGTCTTACTGATGTTAATACGGAGGTGGAGATTGTCAAAGAACTGCTCTATAGAGGTGAAACTGAGTTTGAGGCTGGAAGCCGCAGAATTGGGAGAGGAACCAACTGAGTACAAAATGGTATCATCTGCATAAAGATGAATCCGGGAGGTGCCAGCAGCTCTGGCTATATCATTGATATAGATAGAAAAAAGGGTTGGGCCCAGGATGGAGCCTTGAGGCACACCTTTAGAGATAATAAGTGGGTCTGACATAATGTTTTCACTCTTCAATTGCTGGGCACGGTTGGTGAGATAATTGGCAAACCAATCACAGCTAGAGGAGGACAGACCAATACTGGAAAGCTTATGTAAGAGGATCGTATGGTCGACAGAGTCAAAGGCCTTGGCGAGGTCTATAAAGGTGGCAATACAGACCTGTTTGCTATCTAATGCTGTAATTACATCATCAAGGACCTTTGTGGTGGCTGTTATGCACCCATGTCCCATCCGAAAACCAGATTGCATGTCAGATAATATATGATTTTTATCCAGGAAATCATTTAACTGTTTTTGGACGAGCTTCTCCAGAACTTTGGCAAGGCATGGTAGGATGGAAATTGGGCAATAGCAATTTGGGTCAGATTCAGAACCCCCTTTGAAGAGGGGAAAAATTATGGCTGATTTCCAATCAATAGGGATCTCAGTAAAGCATCAAATAGACATTACAAGAAGTAGCGTCAAGAAATATTTTGGGTGAATTATACCTTTAATGTTTTTTTTATTAATATGTAAATATTAAATTATTTTTAAATGAAATTATACTCTAAATAAGAAAATTTAATTGCCAGTAGGTGGCCAGTTAAATGTTTTAATAATTAAGTCTCTGATTCATTCATTCATTCAATTTGTTCAAACGCCTGATTTATTCAAGAGTGAAGTAAATGGTTTACTTTATGAATGGTCCATTGAATCATTGGTTCACCTGATTCGTTCAAAACACAGATGCTGTGTGTTGCTCGAAGACAAACTGTTCTGATTTGTCTTCACATTTTCGTTGACAAAACTGAGCAAAACAGACAATATTGTCTCTAAAATAACAAAATATTAACTTCATATTCATTGAACTGAAAATCAGTAACGCATTTGCACTCGTGCTATTCTGGTCCGTATAGCTTAATCATATCATGATATAAATATATTAGAAAAACATTTTTGCCCTATATCTTGACTTTTAGGGACATTCTAACTGTATTCTATTGGCTCCATCACACACTGTTGTTACCCTGCAATATATATTTCATCAATCAACTGTATGAAATTGTTATCTAAATTACAAATGGAAAGAACACATGATCATTTTATTTTATTCTGAACCAAGCGTATTCAAACCACCCAGCTAACAGGGAACATTCTCTGAACTTTGGCTAATGTTCTAGCAAGGTTCTTTCAAAGTTATGAACAAACATTATTCCAAAAATGAGTATAGATTAGAGCGTTTGTTCAAAGCTATTTGGAAACATTATTAATTCATTGTTCATGGAAGGTTTTTTTCTAAAACGTATTTGTTTGATTTTCATCAACAACAACAAAAATGTTACCACTTGTTTCAGAATGTGTAGAGAACATTAAAAGTAAAAAAAAAAAACGTTCTGAGAATCATTTTCAGAATTTTTTTTTAGAACATTTAAAAAACGAGATGTTTTAAACATTCAGAGAACATTTAGAAATAACGTTTTTCATCATTTAAAGGGAATTTTAGCACAACACATATTTTTGTTAGCTGGTCAAGAGGTCTGATTCATAATACTAACAAATTAATAATAACTCTGAAATCATTGGCTTCCCATTAGGTTTAAAAGAAAAAACGAAGAAAACTGGCCCTATAAACCCTATAAAACCACACAGTATATAGCGAATTCTAGATTCCTATACAGACAAAATGGTTGTTAATAAAAAGAATGTTCTTTGCTGAAGTTGAATTGGGTAGTATATTAAAGGGTGTTATGTTTGACTTTGAACAGTCAACTGGAGGGCGCTCTGTCACAGTGGACCAGTTACCAGGAGGACGTACGTCAGTTTGTGAGCTGGATGGAGACTGTGGAGGAGACTTTAAACTCTGCAGACAAACAGTGTTCTGAGATGAGAGACAAAACCACCAACCTGGGCAAAGCCAAAGTACGGTGTTATTGTCAATGAGTCTCTGAATATTTTTAATTGTATTCTAATAAATGTCAGTCCTGTCTTACAAACATTCTCCTCTTTCAGTTGCTCTTAGAGGATGTTTTAAGTCACAGCAGCGTTCTGGATGTCATATCCATGAAGGGATCCAACATGGCCGAGCACTATGTCACCCAGCTTGAGATTCAAGACCTGCAAGAACGCTATAACATTGTCAAAAACAAAGCCCAGGTATAATGCATCCCTCATTCATCCTCATATAGAATATTTAGCATGTGTTAATGCACTCATTTTTCTGCCACAGTGTGCAGTTGCCAAAGCGGAGGAGCTGGTGTCGGCCCATCATGAGTACCAGCGCAGTCTGCATGAGTTTAAAGACTGGCTGGAGCAACAGCAGGAGAGACTGAGCTGCTACACACAGCTGGAGGGAGACGTCGAGACTCTAGAGGACACGCTACGCAAACTACAGGTCAGAAGATGTTATTGTGAGGCACGTTGTATGCTGAGCAAATTTGACAGCGTATTTGTTCATTTTATAAATAAGTTTGAAACATCTTGCAGGAGTTCTAATATATTTTCTGTTTTAATGAATAATGCTTTATATATTTAGGTGTTATTTTTAGAAAAAGTATTTTCCAAATAATTAAATATATGTCATTAACAAACACTAAGTAGTGCTTGTATATATTAAAATATACATTATATACAAACATACATATCATTTTTATGACAATATATGAATCATTAGACTAACTGTTTTAAATTACATTAACTAATGATTTGTTTTATTTTTTTTTTTAATTAAGATTTACCAGTAATATTAATAATTACAGATGCACCGATATAGACATTTTGGTCGATTATTTTTATGTTTTTATTTTAAAGTGTGATATTATAATCTCTAATATTTTTTTCTGTTACTTAAAACGTACTCATAATAAAGTTCCAATCTAAAATGCTTAGAATATGTAAATATCAGACATTAAAACCTTATGATATATGGTAGAAAGATGCATAATTGCTTCTACAGACATAGACAAAATATTATTTTAAGTTATATATTTATATTTATGTTCTATATTATATTCAGAAACTGTTAGTGTTCAGAATTTAAATTAATTATAAAAGTAAAATTCATTTTATGATTCCAGAAGTTTCAAGAACCGTATGTTCTTCAGCAAAACAATAGTTATTAAAGGAAAAAAAAGAAGTATGATTTCAGTTTACATCGTAATACTATTTTTTGTAAAATATAACTTGTTAGATTATTTTAATATATTAATATTCATAATTAATTATATATTACTTTTATATATTTTTATGTATTTTATTTTTTCATGTATTTGTATTATATAATTTAAATTATATTTAAATAGTTTAAAGCTATCCTGTAGCCCCTTGGAAGCCCACCTAGTGGACCCGGCCCCTTGGTTTAGGATGACTGGTTTAAGGAAATGCCATTATTGGCCAATACCGATGTGATCTAAAATGTATTGTGCATCCATATTCATATTTACAGGGTTTTTTTTTCTGCGGAATAGTTTGATTATTTGGGGTTTTACTATAAATATGCATTTGAGAAATAACTAATATCCATCTTCAGGAGCTGCAGGTGCATTGCACAGAAGGTCATGCCCTGCTCAACACACTGCTGGTGACCCGAGAGCAGGTGATTCCCTGGGGCGTCCCGCAGTTAGAGGACCGATGCCTGGAGACGGTCCAGCAGGAGTGGGGCTCGTATCAGGTCCGGCTGGGTGAGACCAGATCTCAGCTCAACAGTGCTCTGGCCAAACTCCGGCAGATTGAGCAGAAGTTCCAGAGGCTGGATAACTGGCTCAAGGGGATGGAAACTAAAGGACAGTTACGCTCCGGCCGTCGATCTGACAGAGCAACAAAAGAGGCACAGCTACATCTCCTGAAGGTTGGAACAGGAAACATTCACAAAAAATGGTGTAGGATTTACTTAGTAATTGTTAGTACATTTCACAAATAGTCACAAAGAAATGACAACGCATTGAATTAAATGTGAAATTTTGAAATAGAAAGACTTGAACTAGTGTTTTCTTCATGTCAAATGTACATCAGTAAACTTCAACAAATAATGTTTTACACCGTAGTTACCATAAATCTGGATTGGTACACCAAAGGTTATAGGTTCAAACCCAAGATGAGGTTGCTCCTAGAGAACTGTTCCAGTAGAATGTATGTATGGAGTCAGTGATATATTGTTGTAATTTGTTTCTTCAGGGTTGGCATGAGGAGGTGCTGGCCTATCAGGAGGAGATCGAGGGTCTCAGTGTCCTGGCCCAACAGGTTTTAGAAGAGATGCCCATAAGCAGCAGAGTCAGCACTAGAGCCACACAACTGACGTCACGCTATCATGCCCTGCTGCTACACCTGCTGGTACACTTTAAACACACATTTACCTAACTACTTAAATTAAGACATGCCATTAACCTTCTATAAAGTGATTGTAATCACCTCAGACTAATCCTAACCCTAAACAACATTTTCACAATTTTAGAATAAAACAAAAAAACTGTATTTACTCTATTTATGAATAATTGTGTGAGATTTAGCTACATGTAGCTTAATTTGTACCCAAAGTGTAGATAAGTAAACCCACAAAAAACAAGATGGCTGTCTAAATGGGGACATATCATGTAATTAATTTGTTTTTAAATAAACCCATTTATAATTTTGTATATAAAAGTAATAATAATATTTTTTTTATAAAAGACTAATCATTACTCAAAACATACCGCTAAAAGACAACCTAAGGCATTATTATTATTATTTATTTACATTATTTAGCACTCTTTCCTTCAAGGATATCTTATCATAATGAAGTCAGATTTAGCTCATTTTTGGGGATATTTTGCCTTTAAAGTAATGTGAAAAGCACACATACTGCACAAGGTTTATAATGCTGAATTGAACTATTCATTTGATATGTGTTTGCAGGACACTATCAAGCAGCTGAAGGAGGAAGTGTCCAGTATTGAAGAATCCCAGAGTGTCTTTAGCACCTTCTCTGATTGGTTGAGCACAGCACAAAAGAACTTCAGTAGTGTGACCACTACTACCATTGATGTGGTTGATCGTGTTTCCATGGAGAAGAAGATGAAAAAATTAGAGGTATGACAAATATGATAGTGATGATCTTTGGTTATTAAAGCAGCACTAGGTAACTTTTCAACCTTCATAATATATTTTCAAGACTCTTGTGATGATACATCGACTTACAATAGGTTGAATGACACGTCTGCCATAGCCTGACGGGGTCTGTATCGTTTTTAATCGTACTTTTAAACTTCGGGTTTCGGGTAGTAACCCGAGAAAAAAAAGAACTACAAAATTCGACTGCTTTACGGCATATACGTCACTTCCTTAAATTCGGACGTGCGAGGGTTAGGGATAGCCTATGTCTAAACGGCGTGTACAAGTTTGGTAGGGGCTACATTCTTGCAAGTAAATACATAAGACGTACAAAATCATATTTTAGGATACTGTAACGCGTGTGTCCGGGTGAAAAATACGGATAGCTCACTCAACGTAACTGGAGTCGATGCAAACACGGAGGCGATTGACATCAAATAGCCCGCACGAGTCCGGCGCAAACTCCACTTCCGACCACAGCATTACCCAACAAAACAAAAATAAATGAATGTTTGCAACAGAAGACAGAAAATAATCCGCACACATGGGAGCTCGAGGCGCAGTGTTCACACACACACACACACACACACACACACACACACACACACACACACACACACACACACACACACACACACACACACACACACACACACACACACACACACACACACACACAGCAGGTGCTCCAACCGGGGCGAACGCTCTTAAAGGGGCTACACTATTTTCCTACTCGTTACAATACCTAACATGTCTGTGATATTTGTTTATTTGTCTTGCCTCAAGCTATAATGCAAATCGACTTTTCAAATTTGAAGATTCATCTATGGTAGCTTGATATTATATTGACGATATATGGTCATTACCTACCACTCAAACATTGAATTGAAGTATCATATAGATTCTGTAAAACGGTAACCAATAGACTAGACTACAATAATGACACTGGCTTGTAAACATGAGCATCGCGATCATTTGGCGTTTGAAAAAAATAAAAAATAAAACCCATGAAATATATTCATATGACATGCTGAAACATAACTGTACCTGGGATGAAGACATTTCACATGCGCCGCAAGCAGAACACCTGCATGTGAACTCCTCCTGCAGTGTTCAGGGCTATCATAGTTATCATGTCAACAAATGCACGTGCTATATGCATCCCCTGATGTAGGATGACAGAGTTTACGACAGTAGTAGAGGACAATACTGTTTCCCAACTGTAGGGGGACCCCGAGAGCAAAAGTTACCTAGTGCTGCTTTAAGATAAAGCAGCTTTATACTTTATACTTTTTTTTTAATTTATTAACGAAATTAATAATTTTGGTCAAAAGTGACAGTAAATACATGTATAATGTTACAAAAGATTTCTATTTTAAAATAAATGCTGTTATATTCCATTCATCAAAGAATCCTGAAAAAAAATTATCACTCTTTTCACAAAAATATCAAGAATCACAACTGTTTATTTAACAGCAAATCTGCATATTAGAATGATTTCTAAAGGATCATGTGACACTTGAAGACTGTAGTGATGCTAAAAATTCAGCTTTGCAACACAGGAATAAATTACATTTTTAAATACATTAAGACAGTTATTTTAAATATTACTGTCCTCACTGTATTTTTAATCAAATAAATGACTTCTTTCAAAAACATTACACAATCTCAGACCCTAAACGGTAGTGCATATCCACATATGAATTTGTTTTTTATGTCTCAGGCTCTGCAGGGGGATATGGAGCTGGGTCACACCTTCCTGAAGACCATGCGTGAAAAGACTGATCGTGCCATGACGTTCCTGGAGGAACCTGAGGGAGAGCAGCTCAAGGAGGAAGTCGATACCCGACTCTCCCAGCTGGAGGCGTTGATCAGAGCTCTGCGGTCAGAGCTTAGTGCCACAGAGAAATCTATACAGCTCTCCAAAGACTTCCTGGACAAATACAAGACTCAATCACAATGGCTCACAGAGACAAAATCACTGCTGGCGTCCCCTGTGGAGCCAAAGGCTGAACTTTACCAAAAAAAGGCTCAGCTAGCCAAATATAAGGTGAGCAAAGATTTTTGATTGAATTTTCTTTTTTTTTTGTGAGAAATGAAGACAATTGCAGTGACTAAAACGTTTTGAGCTTGTCCACTTTGACCTCTTCCAGAGGTAGTCGAAAACACATTCAGCTGGATTGCTTTTGTAGTGTTTTGTAGTGTGGTCTAATGCACTCAAATAGCCATAAAAGACCGCCTACTCTCCGCCTACTGACCTAATGCGTAAACATTATGGGAAATGCACTAGCCAGACAGGATTTAAACTTTGTCGGCTGAAGACCCAGGTTTGGTTTGAAGATGGAAAACATACCAAGCACAATGTTCTCTCACCATTCCAGATTTATAAGACATACATTTGCCCACCCATAAACCCTCCCCTACAAGAAATCTGGGCAGAAGTGGTCAAAGTGGACAAAATTTGTGTGAACATGAACAATTATGCATAGCTTTTAATACAACCATCTTCAGAGAGTCATGTAAACCCTTTACTATGTCAAATGCTTCCTTTGTCCCCCTCTAGACAATCCAGCAGACCATCCAATCCCATGAGCCAGCTGTCAAATCGGTTATAGAGAAGGGTGATGCACTTCTTGAAACCATCCGGGACCCGTCTGTCAGCGAGAACATCAGCAAGCTGAAAACAGACTATCAAGACTTATGCAGTGATGCCAAGGTACTGTCATGCGTAATGCAAGACCCTTTGAAAATGTGTCTCTGCTACCTGTCTTCCATGCATTTTGCTGGTCTGTTGTAGGTCCATGTTAAGAGTTTGACAGAGAGCGTGAGAGAGCATGAGGACTATAATGGTGAACTACAAGACGTAGAGAAATGGCTGTTACAGATGTCTAGCAGGCTGGTCTCCTCTGATTCCATGCAAAGTGGTAATTTAGAGACGGCCACACAACAGCTAGCCAGACACAAGGTGTGTGCACTGTTATTATAGCTATTAATTATATCTTCCCGATATCCCATGAACAATAGCTTTGCAGCAACTTGCAAGCCATAAAAAGACCATAAAATAAACAACAATCCATGCAGAAGTCACATGAACAATTTCAAAGTCTGTTTCCTTTTGTATCACCTGGCATAGGTTTATACATATTTATATGCATAAATATATTTAGTTTGCATTCTAATTCTGTATTGGCCTATTTCTTCTCAGGCAATAATGGAGGAAATAGCTGGTTTTGAGGATCGTTTGACCAGCCTGAAGGACAAAGGGGATTGTCTCACCAGTAGCTGTACAGACCAAGTCCAGGCCAAGATCAGTCAGCAGATCCAGGCACACCAGCAGGGAACCAGAGACAGTTATTCGGCTATCTGCAGCACGGCTCAGCGTGTGAGCACCCTTGCTAATAAAGGATCTCATTATAAGAAGTGTCATCTTATTTATTTCATAGTCTAATGTTTAGCATTTGGCTCATCAGGTGTATCAGAGTCTTGATCGTGAGCTCCAGAAGTACGTCAGCCATCAGGATACCCTGCAGCAGTGTCAGACGTGGCTGTCCACTGTTAAAGAGGAGATCCAGCTGCAGACTCCTTATGGCCTTCAGGAGGCTCTGAAGCAGGTAGATGCCACAGAGCAGGAGAGTGATTCTGTGCTAACTGTTATAAACCAGCTTAGAATGTGTCTGAACAAATCTAGACAAATATATATAAACTTTTTTCATGCGTTGTCAGACCTGTCAAGTGCCACCTGTCTAAGGTTCCTGCCAATTTATAAAAAAATCTTTACAGGAAAGATTTGATCTAACAGGAAATAGTTCAGAAGCTCTTTCTGACAAAAGACATGAAACATATCAGGATATAATCAGGATTAATATATAGGCCTATTATAATTTAAATAAGCAATATTTTGTCCAACAAAAAAAAAACATTAATTTAAATTGCCTCCAAAAGTGTAACTTTGGACATTCAGTAAACTTGTTAAATAAAAATATAAAAATATATAATATATGTTTATATCATATATAGATTATAGTATCAGTTACATCATTAAGGTTTTTTAGACGCAGTATATATTAAAATATATATCTATATTTTTAATTATATGTTTTTCATTAAGGTAACTATACATTATATATTATTGTACTGTATTAAAAAGGGGACTTGCATAGACATTGTTTACAGAACTTGTAAAGCTATTTTATTTATGTTGTTATTATTATTTGTCCATTTATGTTTTAATGCTATTTAGTAACATTTTGACTACTTACTCCACAGGTAAAACACTTCAGGGCCCTACAGGAGCAGGCCAGTACATATCTTGACCTGGTTTGTTCAGTGTGTGATTTATCGGATGAGTCTGTAAGGGCTACAGCTGCCAAAATACAGCAAACCAAAACAATGGTGAGTTTGATCATGCAGACTTAACTAACACTGCTTTAGGATGTAAAATGAATCTAGTTAATAATAATATGTCAATTCTACAGATTGAGGAGAGGATGACCATTTCTCAAGAGCTGTCAGATAGCTGGAGGGAGATTAAAGAGCAAAAACAGGAACTCTCAACACTTTTCCAGGACATGGAACAGCAATTGCAAAGTCTCTCCAGGAGACCTGCAGAGCTGGAGCCCAAGATTGCTCAAAACATGCTTGATCAAGCCAAAGTAAATATATGTCTGATTTGATGCATGTAATAAAAATGTGTTATGTATTTTTATATATTTTAAAATGTTATGTATATAATGTTAAAATAGAAAAATAGTATATTCATATACTCTATATATTGGCAAATGTATCAGTAGAAGTGGACAAAAGCTAATGTTTGAAAAAAAATGTTTCAAATGTGGAGAAAGTTATTAAATTTTTATGACAGATTATGACAACAGACAATTTTATTTTTAGAATAATATGCACAGATGGATTGTGCACAAAAAGAACAGGGAGTTTTATTTATAACATAAAAGAGTCCAATTTCATTTCTCATGTTGTCTCTCTTTTTATGCTCGTCTTGTCCTCTGTGTTCATGTTGCCTGTAGGAATTTGGCCAGCAGCTTCAAAGCAGACAAAGTACTCTGACTAAGATGACAGAGCTTGTGAGTAAGCTGACAGAAGGGAAGGAGTCTCCTGAGCATACAGAGATTGGTCGACTGAGTCATGCATGGCTGGAACTGTGCCATCAGGCCAACAAACTGCAGGCTCAGAGAGAGGAAGATCTGCAGAGGACTAAAGAGTATCATGACTGTATCAGTGCCATGGAAGCCCTCTTTGAACAGGTGTCCAAGGAATGGGATAACCTGGCCAGGTAGACCTATTATTCAGGATTTAGTGTAAATGTATTCGTATGTCACTTTTAATTAATGCTAGATTGAAAGTGTAATTTGAGACTTACATTATTCTTTCATGATTTTGTAGAACTGATGCTGAGAGTTCGTCTAATCATTTGGAGGCTCTCCGGAAACTCTCAGTTGTTCTTAAAGAAAAGAAAAACACACTTGAGGACCTCAAAGAGCAGAAGCAAAAAGTAATGTACCACTTAAACCTGGATGACAAAGAGCTGGTGAAGGAGCAGATCGGCCACTTTGAGCAGCGATGGGCCCATCTAGAGAGCCTCATTGAGAGGAAGATCCAAGACTCTATTGTGACCCTTGAAGACATGGGCCAAGTTGAGGCCCGTTTGAGGGAAGCTCGCGAATGGGCTGAGGAGCAGCAGCCTGCCCTGTCTGAAGCCATGAAGATGAGTCCTCCACCTGAGCTAGCACAGAGTTTCCTCTTTGACCATCTCACCATATGCAGTGAACTGGAAGTCAAGCAGCTTCTGTTGGCCCAGGCTATGAGCGATGCAGATAGGGTTTTAGCACACCTTGGGCTAAATGAAAGGCAAAGACTGCAGCAACTCATCTCAGAAACTCAAGCAGAAGTGGAGTCCTTGAGCGTCATAGTGGCTCAACGTAGGAAACACCTAAGCAAAGCCTTCACTGAGAGAACCCAGTTCCTGTTGGCTGTGAATCAAGCTATCACCTGGGTCCAACAGAATGAGAAGAAAGCACAAGCAGAGGAGTACATAGCCCTTCTTCCCGATGACCTATCTAAGCAAGTGAGGACATGCAAGAACATTCAGAGTAGCTTGAGGGCCTACCAGAGTGAGCTGACCTCCCTGTGGTCCCAAGGTAGGGATCTGATGAAAGATGCCTCTGAAGAAGAGAAACCCGAGATGCTAAACAAGCTCCAAGAGCTGCAGAATACCTTTGAGATTGCCCTACAGAAGTGTAGCCAGAGGCTTCAGGAGCTGGAAAAAGTGTTGGTGACCAGGAAATACTTCAAGGCAGATCTTGAGAAGATATGCCAGTGGTTGAAGCAAGCTGATATTGTGACCTTCCCAGAGATCAACCTCATGAATGGAGATGCAGAATTAAGCTCGCAACTTACAAAATACCAACAAATATTGGATCAAGCCATGGAATATGAGAACCTTCTACTAACTGTGCAAAGAACGGGTCAAGAAATACTTCCCACTCTGAATGAAGTCGACCATTGCTACTTAGATGAGAAATTGATTGCTCTTCCTCAACAGTACAATAATATTTTGGGATTAGCCAAAGAGAAACAGGAGAAAATACAGCAAGCCATTCTTGCCCGACAGGAATATGCCTCCTTTATTGATGTCACCCATAAAGCACTAAAAGAACTTGAGGAACAGTTCTACAACTTGGGGACGCAGTCTGTCAGCCTTAAGACTGAGGAAGTTGTCAGTCTTCAGGCAGATTATAAAGCCCTTCAGGAGGAGTTGACCAATCTCGGACAAGCCGTCAGTGAGCTTAACCAAAAGAAAGAGGGATTTCGAAGCACTGGTCAACCTTGGAGACCTGAAGAAATGACCCAACTGGTTAGCCTTTACAACGGACTCAAAAGATTGATTGAGCAAAGGGTAGAACATCTCGACGACACTCTGGAATCTTTCGAGGACCATCAAGCCATGGCTATGCAAGTTGATTCTGAGCTGAAGGCCACCAAAGAGCAACTAGTGAAAGTCAATGCAGAGACGCAGTCAGCTGAGGAGAGATTGAAAAACTATCATTCCCTGGCCGCTAGTCTTCAAGGTGCCAGCTCTCACCTCACTCGACTCATGGAGCAGATGGATGACCTGGTATCCCACATCGATACCGCTGCACACGAGGCTTCAAAGCAGCGGGTGACCTCTTGGCAGGAAGAGCTTCAGTCCTTACAGTCGGCTGTTGGAGACCTAATTGTGGAGTGTGAGAACAGGTTTGTGCAGAGTAAAGACTTTGAGACCGAAGTCAATCGGACCTTAACTTGGCTCCAGCAAATCAAAGATGAACTTGGCTCTGAGGTGGTGGTAGACGTCAAGATTGAGAAGGTCCAGGAGGAAATCCGGAAGCAACAGATAATGCAAGAGGAAGTGCAGTCGAGGCTGAGGATAGTGGCGGCTCTTAGTACCAGAGAGAAGCAGAAGTACACCAGTGCCAATGAGCTTGTTCCTGCTCACGTAGACTCAAGTCTACAAGAGATGGCCAAGCTGGAGGCTGATGTTCAACGTGCCCTTAGTTCCAAACAGGCAAGTTCTATAAAACCACCAATTTAACCAAGACTATTAGTTAAAGCACAAAAACCTTGCATAGTATGTTGTGTTTCAGATACTGTGCCTCAACATGGGATTCTGGTGTGCCTACCAGACCTCTTAATAAGATAAGCCAGCAAGAGGTCCTTAGTCAACCAATGGTTCCCCTACACTCTTAAAAATAAAGGTTCTTTATTAGCATATATGATTCCACGAAGAACCTTAAATGTCAATGGAACCTTTCCATTGCACAAAAGGTTCTTTATAGTGGAAAAAGTTCTTCCCACTTAGAAGTTTTTTTTAATATATTTTAAGAAATGTTCCATGAACGGTTCTTAGAGGAACCCAAAATGGTCCTTCTATGGCATATGAAACCTTTTGGAACATTTATTTTTTTAAGAGTGTAGCTTACTAACTAATTAATCAAAATGTTTCTCTTATAGATTACATTAGAGCAAGCTCTTGCCTTGTGTCAGAAGTATCACTCCAGAATGCAAACAGCATGTGAGTGGCTGGAGGACGCTGTGGGCTTCTTGCAGCAGGCCAGTCTCGGGGTGGACGTGGAGAACTACGAGGAGTGTTTGAGGCAACAAGAAGATATTATGGCCACTGAACAGGAGTTCCTGGGTGTTCTTGAGGAGCTGGAATCGTTGCCACCTCAACTTGAAAACCTGGTCAACCCTACAGCCAAAGAGCAGCTTCGACTTAGTGTGGAGTCTGCACAGCAGAGAGGTGTGGAGGTCAGAGACCAGCTGCAGTGCCACCAAGACATCTTAAACAGGTACAATTGGTACACAGCACAGTTTTCCAGGACATTTTGAGTGCTTGGATACATTAAGGGTTTGTTATTGTAAATTGACCCACATTTGATGCTAATAAAGACTGCTATTGTAGTTTGTTGTAGGCCTGAATTATAGTAAAAGTTATAATGTGACCTTTTCAGCTGTGTTGCCCAGTGGAATTCATATCAGGAGGCCAGACAGACAGTTATTGAGCTGATGAATGAGGCAGAGAAGAAGCTAACCGAGTTTTCCACAGCCAAGGCTGCAACGGGCCTTGAAGCTGAAGAGAAACTCAGGAGTCATAAGGTGAGCTAAGTGTGCCATATTGACTCTCTTTCTTGAGAAAATAAACTTATTAAACTGTCTACATGATGATAAACCAATTGAAAATATCTTCCTCTTTGGCCTGCAGTCGTTAGTATCCATAGTGAACAGTTTCCAAGAAAAATTGACTGGTCTGGAAGAGCAAGCATCACAGTTAGAGCAGATTGGAAGTGACGCCAGTAAAGCCACCATAAGTCGATCCATGACCACAGTGTGGCAGCGCTGGACCAGGTTACGCAGTGTAGCACGAGGCCAAGAGAGGGTGCTGGAGGATACGGCCCACGAATGGAGAACTTTCAGGGAAAAGGTCAGTTTCACTTGTGGCCAAATATTGCTGGACTCCCCATTTGCTTTTTCTGAGCCTGTCAAGTCCTTCTTTTGACCCATTTTGCCAAAGGAAAGGAAGTTGCCTAATAATTATGCACACCTGATATAGGGTGTTGATGTCATTAGACCACACCCCTTCTCATTACAGAGATGCACATCACCTAATATGCTTAATTGGTAGTAGGCTGATATCGATACTGTAGAAAATGAGTATTGTATCGTTTCAGATATTTCAGTATAGATACATAGCGAAATATCGATATTTTAGGTTCGAAGACTTGTTCTCTCGCCCCATACAGTGCAATTCGACTAGGTGTACATCCGCGCTAAAATATCAAGGTGAAAGTCATAATAGCTTGCGTAGTATAGACCCAGCTCCCAACCCAACTTTGAGAATAGATTAACGGCAATATTTTTTTTATCGCCCAATAAGAGTCTCACGTTAGCGCTGATAACGGCCCACCACTAATATATATATATATATATATATATATATATATATATATATATATATATATATATATACATACATACATACATACATACATATATACATACATACATATATACATACATACATACATACATACATATATATATATATATATATATATATATATATATATATATATATATATATATATATATACATACATACATACATACATACATACATACATATATACATACATACATATATACATACATACATACATACATACATACATATATATATATATATATATATATATATATATATATATATATATATATATATATATATATATATATATATATATATATATATATATATACACTCACCTAAAGGATTATTAGGAACACCTGTTCAATTTCTCATTAATGCAATTATCTAATCAACCAATCACATGGCAGTTGCTTCAATGCATTTAGGGGTGTGGTCCTGGTCAAGACAATCTCCTGAACTCCAAACTGAATGTCAGAATGGGAAAGAAAGGTGATTTAAGCAATTGCTCAGTTACTGGGATTTTCACGCACAACAATTTCTAGGGTTTACAAAGAATGGTGTGAAAAGGGAAAAACATCCAGTATGTGGCAGTCCTGTGGGCGAAAATGCCTTGTTAATGCTAGAGGTCAGAGGAGAATGGGCCGACTGATTCAAGCTGATATAAGAGCAACTTTGACTGAAACAATCACTCGTTACAACCGAGGTATGCAGCAAAGCATTTGTGAAGCCACAACACGCACAACCTTGAGGCGGATGGGCTACAACAGCAGAAGACCCCACCGGGTACCACTCATCTCCACTACAAATAGGAAAAAGAGGCTACAATTTGCACAAGCTCACCAAAATTGGACAGTTGAAGACTGGAAAAATGTTGCCTGGTCTGATGAGTTTCGATTTCTGTTGAGACATTCAGATGGTAGAGTCAGAATTTGGCGCAAACAGAATGAGAACATGGATCCATCATGCCTTGTTACCACTGTGCAGACTGGTGGTGGTGGTGTAATGGTGTGGGGGATGTTTTCTTGGCACACTTTAGGCCTCTTAGTGCCAATTGGGCATCGTTTAAATGCCACGGCCTACCTGAGCATTGTTTCTGACCATGTCCATCCCTTTATGACCACCATGTATATATATACACCATGTATATGTATATATATATATATATATATAATTTAACGGTACAAGCACTTGGGTTAACAGGTTAATGTCACAATTATAAAGTATTTCAAACAAGACAACTATGTTTTTCAGATGATGAAGGTTAGAGCTGTAACAGAAGAACTGAAGGGCCGTGTTCCTGATTGCACTGCTGAAAAAGCCTCCAAAGCAACACTGCAGTCACATCTGGACCAATACGAGCTGGTTGGTCAGGACTTAGAGAGGGAGCTGTCTTCTCTAGCTCTCCTACGACAGTATGCTCTCAGCCTGCTAAATGACGTGGAGGTCTCTGTGCCAACGGCTGATCACGAGCAATTACCAAGTCTGAAGGAGATCAAAGCCATGCAAGATCACCTAGAGAGGTGTGTAATCTTTCTCCAAAACAATGCAAACCAATAATTATCAAATCCGGCAACAAAAATATTATTATGTATAGTTCAAAATATGCTAATCTGTTTAGTACTTTTAAAACCTGTCAAAGAAAAGAGTACACTGTTTTTACAGAATTTATAGCAACACTGAAATTGGAAATAATACAAATATTGTGCAATATTAGTTCAACTACTAATTCAACTGTCTACAGTAACCAATGGATTTGTAGCATGTGCAAATAGTAAAACCTGATTGCTGACCAGTTTATTGTCATTGTAGTTTTGCTTCCAAAATTGGCTTCAACAGAAAAATGCTGATAATTGGCCGGTATCAGCATTATTGACTGAATGCTAATCTGTACAATCTGTCTCTTGTAGTCTCCTGCAGAAGGCCAGGACAGGAAAGGCTCGGGTCCAGCAGGAACTATCGGACAGGGAAGGTGTGGAGAGAGGACTGAGTCTGGTCAAGAGCTGGATCCAGGACTCCAGAGAGCTCCTGCTGAACCCCACGTCTGATCTGGATATTCTCACACAAGAATTAGAGGTGAAAAAAATATGCGAAGCAGTATTCAGTATCCAACAAAATTTGTTTCAAACTTTAATATGCAACAATACTGACTCAATTTTGCATGTTTAATTAGCTGTACCCAATGCAGTATTTCTACATTTTAGCAAATGTTGTGTTTCATCCTGGGTTTGCATGCATATAGAAGATTTAAATATTGTGCATAGTAGTAGAATGTACATAATTGTATATTAAACTTGTGCAGGTGATGCACGGAGAGCTGATCACTCACCGTCAGAACGTGGACAAGCTTGCAGAGCAGCAGCAAAGTAAATACTTGGACCTGTTCACTATTTTACCATCCGAGATCTCAATGCAACTGGCTGAAGTGTCCCTGGCACTGGGATCCATTGAGGACCAGGTACATGTTTTATTGTTTTCATAGTGGATTTATTGGCAGTTTCTTACAAAATCATAGCAGACCAATGTTTTGAACAATATTACTAATACTTCATAATATAAGATATAAATTAATTAATCCATACCTTTAGGTTCAAGCCAAGGAGAGAGACATCCAGAAGACCAGAGTTATCAAAGAAGAGTTCAATTCCAGAATCCATGATGTGTCTGAAAAGTTGAAGACCGTCTCTACCACTCTGAAAGAAAAGGCCACTGATATTGACCAGGCCAAAGATGAGGCCAGAGTAAGTGTTGCATCCTAATAATCTTTATATTCATTACATTTTAATGAACAAATGTCCACTGCCTTGAATGACTATAAAGTACTTGAACTCATTTCTGTATTTCTAGCGTCTCTGTGATGAACTTGACGGCTGCGGAAGAAATCTCGCTGAGCTAGAAGCCGCACTGCAGGACTTTGGTCGCCGTAACCCTCTGATAGCCAGACAGCTGGCTGATGCAATTGCCAAATTACGGGAGATCCATCATCACACTCTACGACTGGCTGAATATAAGACTATATGGCTGAAGAAGGTAAGATACCTATAAACCTATTTCATACAGGCTATTTGCTCATTTAAGACCTTTGTATTAGAGTCTTTCAAACATTGCATGTGATGTGTTGTGTTTTTTTTTTCCTCATAAGGCGGATGCACATCTAGATGAGTACAACGAGATGTTTGAGTTCATAGTGAAGTGGACAGAGAGAGCCAGGAGCTTGGCGAGAGCCAACATCATCTGGAACTCCTCCTCGCACCTGCAAGAACAGATCAGGATGTATCAGGTGAACTACAACACACACAAATCAAATGTGTGTGTATAACATTTAAGTCCATTTTGGTGCAGTTATCTCTCGTCTGCAGTAACAATTAATAATCTGTGCGTTTGACCCTGCAGTCTGTTTTGCGCGAATCACGTGAGCTCCATGGTGACCTGGAGGCCATGCATGAGAAGGTGGAGATACTGTCTGAGACGCTGCAGGTGGAGGCCATGGGACAGCAGGTGTCAGAACTGAGCCGTCACACTGAGGAGCTGGAGCAGGGCATCAGATCACGACTGCAGAGTCTGCAAGATGCAGCAAAGGTTTTTTCTCTTTCCTCAGATTTGAATATTTAATATATTCTGGTAACTACAGTAGCTCAGCATGACTGACTTTACTTTGTATTTTCTTTTAGGATATGGAGAGGTTTGAGTGTGAAGTAAAGGCCCTGCATGTGACTCTGGAGCAGGTTCAAGCCACTCTCACATCTCCTGAACTATCTCGACTGAGTCTAAAAGAACAACTGACTCAAAGACAGGTACATTTATCTGCTTTGATCCTGAACACACAAGTTATTTGAGCCCTATAATTCCATGCACAGCCTACTTGACTGCATTATAGATATGGGTAATACAATTATTTTTAAGTTTACATTTAGTTATGGAGCAGTGGCTTAGTAGTTAGTTCAATCCAGCTTGATCCTGTCCTTCTTCCTCTTTTCCCATCCTCTCTTCTAAATAAATAAGCGGTAAAAATGTGTCTGGCTGTAGTGTAAGTGGTTAAACGTTTTTTTATGATTAATTGTTGAGTGCATTCTGTGAACCTGGTTTTTGTTACATATGTACAGTATTTTAGCACGGAAAGAGGGAAGAACTTTTTGGTTATAAGAATGGATTTTGTTGTTTTTTCAGCGTTTGCTGGCAGACATGGAGAGCTTTAAGCAGCAGGTAGAGGCCGTGCAGGAGTGTCAGAGCGCTCTAAGAGTCCCTGAGGAAGTGGTGACCAGTTTGTCCATCTGCCGCACTGCTCTGAATCTACAACAAGAGGCCAGTCAACTGCAGCACACTGCCATTCAGCAGTGCAACATCCTGCAGGTAGGTAGAGCTGCTGTGGCACCAAATGGGAATTAAGACACCTGCTCAGCTGCTGGTCTTGATATCTGCACCACATATATGTTTAATACTGCTTGCTCTTTCGGAATACAGCATTTTGCACAGATAATGCTGAAGTATCATGTCCACAGATAGAGGTTGGGTAGTACTGTGTGCACAACTGAGTTTATTGAGACACAGACAAACAGAAGTGCTAATAAACAATATATTACTATTGTTTCACTATACTGTTAATGCGCTGAGCAGGATTCTGAAGCCAGGGTTGCTGTCTCTCCAAGTTTCTGAGTCGGAACTCCAACTTGCACCATAACTTATCCTGAATCATGAGTGCTTATAGCTTATTAGACTCAAATGCTGTTTGTTTTATCATCTGTCAGAGGGGATTATAAATTAGAGATGTATTCAGAGGGTTATTTTTTTAGAGTGGGCCTGATTTTGCTATTACATGTCCCCACAAAAACCCGGCTGAAAAAGTCTACTTGATGTAACAGCTCCGTAAAGGAACCAAATAGTGTATTAATTTGCATTTAAATATTTCAAAGGTATCTGAAAGAATAGGTTAAGGAGTAGGGTCCCCTTAACGCTACATTCACACAGGGTGTCGGCATTAACGCTTCTCAATAACTTTGAATGTGTGATGTCATGCGTTGTCGAACTGAATTGTGGGTTCCGTCGTGTTGCGTTGCGTCGCGTCGCTTCACTCTCGTTGCAAGCGGCAGAAGTTGAAGATTTCTCAAGCGCCAACACAGGCGTCATCCAAATAGATCACCCTATGCAAATACCCTAGAGCAGACGCTAGCCAATTGCGTTCCTGCAACCCCAGAGCAGACGTGTGATTGGCTGTTGTCACTATGACGGTCGCATCAGCACGAAGTTTCAGCCAAGCGTTAACGCCGACGCCCCGTGTGAATGCAGCGTAAGGGGTAAGTCCAGTATGACATCCCCATCATGATATAAAAATAAATGTGTGTGATATCTGTTTTAGGAGGCAGTTGTGCAGTACGAACAGTATGAACAGGATGTCAGAAACCTGCAGGTCATGATTGAAGATGCTCACCGGGTCATTCAGGACCAACCTGTGAACACCAGCAACATCCAAGAGCTGCAGGCACAAATTAATCATCATGAGGTGCAGTGCCATTTTAGTATTATTTATACTATTATAGTATTTACTAATATTACTATTACTAATGCTAATATTTTGAATTATGTTTTATATTTATATTTTCAGTTTTCATTTTAAATTGAATTAAGTTTCTGTAATTGTATGGGTTTTTGTCATTTGATTTTTAAATATTTTTATATAGCTTTATTTTTATTTCAGTTTTAGTTTTGGTAATTTTAGTACTTCAATTTACACTATTTATTTCAGTCAGTTGCTAAGGCAACATTTCTAATTTTCCATTCAAGTTTAGGTTTTTCATCTAATTATATTTTATTTTAACTTTATTTAAATTGCCCAAAAATATTTGAATCGTTTTTGTTAACAATAAAGACACGCGTCATAATCTGAAGACCACGCCCACCAGGGGGAAACAATCAAACCGTCTCCATTGACTGTGTATTGCGTGAAGCGGCCTCCTTGTCATTTTTGACTTATAACAAAAAACAGAACAATGTCTAAAAGCTGATATGTGACAAGGTTTACAGCAAACAAGCTAAAAAAACTGAAGTTTTTATAAACTGTTGACCTAAAAAAACGAGCGTTTAAGGACACAAAAGTGGATACAGGCAATTAAGAAAAAGCATGGCATGTTATATTACACTGAAAACTACACCTACTGGAGGGGAATGTAATATAGCGACAGGAAATCTAATATATAAAACTGACATTTGGATATTTGACTTAACAGTGACAAAATGTTTACAGCACACAGGCATACCGTGTGCAGGATCCCAAAATGTACCCATTATTCCTGCTGATGCTTCACATCTTATTGGCTGTATCCAATTTTGTTTCCTTAAACGTTCATTTTTTTGGGTCGACAGCTTATAAAAATGTGTTTATTAGCTTGTTTGCTGTACAACCTGTCACATAAAAAAATAGAACAATGTCTAAAAGCTGCTATAAGTCAGAAATGACAAGGAGACTGCTTCACGCAATACAAAGTCAATGATTCCCACCACACCATTATGCACTCATTTGAGGCGTATCATTTTTTAATCCAATTAGAAGATATGCACATAAACTACAATTAAAACACATTGACTGAGTAATTCCTTGATGCGCAACAAAAATACATGGCTTTTGGCTATGCCTCAACTTTGGATGTGTTTGGATAACTGGACTGACCAGCGGGCCACTTTCATTGCACAACATCTAAAATGATGGTCTGGTCGTTCTGAAATGCCTGAGCCAAGTCTGTCATCAAAATGGTTGGGTATAATTTCCACCCAGAACTGTCTTACACAAATTCGTATCCGCCTTTGAACGCAAGATAACATGACAGCATTTATTGTGTTTCATCAGCGCACTCTGAGGCGCAAGTCATTTATGATGTGTGAAAAAAGAACCACAGTGGCTTCTCAAATTTCCTTTTTATTAAAGATTAAGTTCCCAGGAAACTGTGCTTTATTCGCAAATGCGATAATACAGTTTTGCGCATAAGTTAAATTCACAACTTTGGATGGAAACATAGCTACTGTCCTCAAATCTTATTTTTAATGTCTACTGTTTTTGGTTAGCCAGACTGATCTTTCATGTTTCTTGCATTAACCTAAAGGGCAGTTAAATAACATAATCTATTCTGTGTTTATTTTAATCTAAACAGGAACTGGCCCAGAAAATCAAGGGCTACCAGGAGCAGATTGCATCTCTGAACTCCAAGTGTAAGATGCTGACGGTGAAAGCTAAACATGCCACCACACTCCTGACAGTGAGTGATGCAGAGGGTTTAACAGAGAGTTTAGAGGAACTGGATGGTGATGCTATTAAAAGAAAGACCCAGTCACAAGTCTCGGTAAGTAACAGTATAATCGAGTGTTAGATGTCTCAGAAAGTTTGCTATTGGTTCTTTTAATTCCCGAATAATTGTGTGCACTACAGAAGTAAATTTAACCAAATTGTAATAGTTTTAGCAGAATTTTTGTCTTGTGTTAAATTATATAATCATCCTTAAAACAAGATAAATGTACTTGAGAAGCAAATTACATAAGATTAAGACTTTTAGTACTTTTTAGTTCAAATTTATTTTAGTTTCTTTTTTAAAATGTAATGACTATAATAAGTATAGTTTTAGAAGCTGACATGGCTAACCCTATTGGCATTCCTTGTTTTAAACATAAATCTAACAAAAATTACGCCTAAAAAAATTATCTGAATATATTCGTTAAAAACAAAGGATTGTGCATTATTCATGCATTATTTTACACAGCTTTGCTTCTCTGGTAAATGTAACTTGCTTTAGATATTTTTGCTTGAAAACCACATGAAAACCACTTGATTAAGTACGAAGCAAATTAAAGTCAATTAAAAACTACAGGAGTTTTTAAATCTTAAAGGAACGCACCGACTTTTTGGGACTTTAGCTTATTCACTGTATCCCCCAGAGTTAGATAAGTCCATACATACCATTCTCATCTCCGTGCGTGCCATAACTCTGTCTGACGCACCCACTGCTAGCCTAGCTTAGCACAAAGACTGGAGGTAAATGGCTAGCCTACTGCTCAATAAGTGACATAACGCCAACATTTCCCTATTTACTCCAGCTAGCCTACTGCTCAATAAGTGACATAACGCCAACATTTTCCTATTTACATGTTGTGATGTGTGTAGTTACATTGTGTACTAAGACAGACGGAAAATGAAAAGTTGCGATTTTCTAGACCCGATATGGCTAGGAACTACCATGCTGCACCCATGGTACCGTAGCAAAGTCCCATGATTACAGGAACGAGAGAATAGTTCCTAGCCATATCGGTCTAGAAAATCGCAACTTTTCATTTTCCGTCGGCCTTAGTTCACGATGTAACTATACACATCACAACATGTAAATAGGAAAATGTTGGCGTTATGTCACTTATTGAGCAGTAGGCTAGCTGGAGCCATTTATCTCCAGTCTTTGTGCTAAGCTAGGCTAGCAGTGGGTGCGTCAGACAGAGTTATGGCACGCACAGAGATGAGAATGGTATGTATGGACTTATCTAACTCTGGGGGATACGGTGAATAAGCTAAAGTTCCAAAAAGTCGGCGTGTTCCTTTAACCGATTGTGAAATCTTGTTGCATCTTGCACTTAACGAGAATCTTCACAGATTTTCTTCTTTCAAATCTCAAACCTCCACACACTACAAGAAAAAAATTGTGGCACGTCACACACTATAAGATATTCTCAAAATATTGCCAGATTTAGCACCTCACAGAGAAGCGGATGTAAACACAATGGAAAGTGTGTCATGGCAACTTGTTGTTTCACGGTCACCAGTTCCTTCACTTCAGTCTCCTTCTAAACTTTTGTCTCACATTGGCTATTGTGTACTAATGTAATCATATCGTAATCATCCCAATTTAAAATCCTGATTATCAAACATGTATGATATTGTCAGGGCGGCCCTGATGTGTTCATGAGCAGATCGGGAAGTTTAAGATTTGATCTTTAAACGCCTCACATTACCAGATAAATAAAAGCCCTGGATGCATTTTTTTTTCTCTGTGAATGTAGGGAGGGGTAAATCGGGCATAAATTGGCCTGAAACTCCTGTAGTCTGAGCCAGGCTTAAGAGATCAATTTGTAGTGTTGATTAAAAACTGACCCTCTTATCTTGTCTTTATTTACTAATTTCTCAGCTATCTTTGCATGTCATAATCAATGTACGTTACAGCTCTGTTTACTGATTGACTAATATCTTCTGCTCTGTGACTCTCTCCGCTTGTGCTGCTGCCAGATGTCGGCTGGTCCCTGTCAGTCTCTCCTGTCTCCTGTGACAGAGGAGTCTGGGGAGGAGGGCACCGGCAGTGAGATCTGCTCTCCTGCTTTCTGTCGGTCTCCCTCTCCTGTCACTAACACTGAAGCAGCCATTAGCAAGGTATTAACAGTAATATCAAAGCATTTGGTGCTTGATCTTATTTCTAGCAGACTTTTCCCCTGTTGCTTTTTTGCAATTATCAGTTTCTCCTTAATTTTACTGAAAACATAAAGAAAATTGGGTTTGAAATGGAAACCTAACATACTGTCTACTGCATAATGTAGACAGCAGTGCATTGACTTTTGTAGCACATTAACATAATATATTTTATTTTGCATTGTTTTCTCTTGGCCTGTCCTAAATGTAGATGTCCATGGGAAGGGCCACTCTTACCAGAGCTCCCATCCAAGAGCTGTACAATCCCGCTCTGGAGTCTGTAGCCAGTTTAGATGATCTTCAGCGCTCATGGGAGACCCTGAAAAATGTGGTACGTTGGTCTTTTGTGTTCAACAGTCAGATGCACTAGTATTTAAAATCTGGTCTTTGAGTTTTGATTATCTTTGTGTTTTGTAGATAAGTGAAAAGCAGAAGACACTCTACGAAGCTTTGGAGAAGCAACAGCGCTATCAGGGATCTGTACAGTCCATCTCTACTAAAATGGAGTCCATCGAGACCAGATTAAACGAGCCCCCTATGCATGATCTCAGTCCTGACAGACAAATGGTCCTTTATCAGGTGAGCCGATTGTAGATTTGAAGTTCTGAAGGATTTTCTCTGTTGCTTTTGCGTCAGATGTAGACCATAGGAGCTGTATAAGAATATGGATACAGAACAAAAATGAAACTGTCATACTGCCATATTTCTCCAGAATCAGATGGAGGAAATATTCAGACTGCAGGATGATATAGATGGGCTTCAGTCCAGCTTCACAGACGAGCTGATTTCTGATGCCGTGGACTCGGACTCCTCTGATCAGTTGGCCATGCAGTCAACACTCACTGTGCTGTCGGAGAGGATGGCCACCATTCACATGAAGGCTTCAGGAAAACGACAACTTCTTGAGGTATACCTTGAATAATAGTTAATTTTTATATATATATATATATATATATATATATATTAGGGCTGTCACTTTTTATTCGATATTCGAATAAAGTGTATATATATATATATATATACACTCACCTAAAGGATTATTAGGAACACCTGTTCAATTTCTCATTAATGCAATTATCTAATCAACCAATCACATGGCAGTTGCTTCAATGCATTTAGGGGTGTGGTCCTGGTCAAGACAATCGCCTGAACTCCAAACTGAATGTCAGAATGGGAAAGAAAGGTGATTTAAGCAATTTTGAGCGTGGCATGGTTGTTGGTGCCAGACGGGCCGGTCTGAGTATTTCACAATCTGCTCAGTTACTGGGATTTTCACGCACAACCGTTCCTGTGGGCGAAAATGCCTTGTTGATGCTAGAGGTCAGAGGTGAACGGGCCGACTGATTCAAGCTGATAGAAGAGCAACTTTGACTGAAATAACCACTCGTTACAACCGAGGTATGCAGCAAAGCATTTGTGAAGCCACAACACGCACAACCTTGAGGCGGATGGTCTACAAAAGCAGAAGACCCCACCGGGTACCACTCATTTCCACTACAAATAGGAAAAAGAGGCTACAATTTGCACGAGCTCACCAAAATTGGACAGTTGAAGACTGGAAAACTGTTGCCTGGTCTGATGAGTCAATATTTCTGACCATGTCCATCCCTTTATGACTACCATGTACCCATCCTCTGATGGCTACTTCCAGCAGGATAATGCACCATGTCACAAAGCTCGAATCATTTCAAATTGGTTTCTTGAACATGACAATGAGTTCACTGTACTAAAATGGCCCCCACAGTCACCAGATCTCAACCCAATAGAGCATCTTTGGGATGTGGTGGAACGGGAGCTTCGTGCCCTGGATGTGCATGCCACAAATCTCCATCAACTGCAAGATGCTATCCTATCAATATGGGCCAACATTTCTAAAGAATGCTTTCAGCACCTTGTTGAATCAATGCCACGTAGAATTAAGGCAGTTCTGAAGGTGAAAGGGGGTCAAACACAGTATTAGTATGGTGTTCCTAATAATCCTTTAGGTGAGTGTATATATATTAGGCTGCCCCCTAATAGTCGACTAAACGTTAGATTGTTAACGGCGGTTCCTTACAGTAATTACAGTATGTCGGGCAGGAAATCCAAACGTTCGTATGAAAGGTGCATTTCTCTCAATGGGCGCCTTCACTATACTGCGGAGATGGCTAGTCAGCATCGTCAACTTCATCTTTGCAGCTGAAACTGACACAGAAAACACTAGTTTATTAATACATAATTAAAATGTCTCCTTGCTATTTTTTCCAGACACATTCATAATCATTACTTTTGCCGGTGCTTTGCGGCAAGCTCCATGTGTGCACTTGAGCGCGGAATAGGCTATATAGTACACCTATATATATTAAACGCTCATTATGGTTTAGTATTCTCCTCAGTATATATTTAAGTAATTAAATTAATATAATCTTGCAATTTATGCCGAGTTCAGACTGCCCGATTTTAGCCCCAATTTTGGCTCACCAACAGGTTTTGCAAAATGGCGACAAACTCCAACTCTCTTTGCAGAGCACAATCCTTGCTCCCTGTGTCTCCCCAACCATTTCCTCCGCGATAATCTTTTTTCTTGTTCTACTTTTTTGCTGCAAATCAGTGCACAGACAATTTGGATCGCAAGTTTCTGAACTGCAGTCTATATTTGTAATAACAATTCCAGTCTCGCGCAAGAACTTCAGTCTGAGGAACGTGATCTTGTGTTGTTTCCTTCTCACTTCTCCAGTGTGTTGGGTTGTGAAGCGTAGTTTGCGGACGGGACAGAGCTGTCGGCGATTCTTTCTCTTGTACAGTCATGCAGTGTGAACCGATCCATCATGCAGTGTGAACACAGCAGCGACTGAATGCTACCCCAGTCATGCAGTGTGAAAAGAGCAGTGATCCGACAAGTTTGAAAATCGTGCAGTCTGAACTCGGCATTAGTCGACTAATGGCTTACGACTACTAGTCAACTAGAAAAATCTTTAGTCGGGGACAGCCCTAATTAAGTAATAAGGAAACTAATAAATATACGTTTTATAATGAAAACACAGCTGTTCAAAAGTTTGGGTTGCTAAGATTCTTTTTTACATTTTGAAATAAGCCTCGTATTTTTGATGTTCACCAGCTTTGGTGAACATACTATGCATTAAAAACAATATTATTGTGAAATATGAGTACAATTTAAATAATCTTTTTCAATTTTAATATATTTTGAAATGTAAATAATTCCTAAGTTGAATTTTCAGCATCATTAGTCCAGTCTTCAGTGTCACATGATCCTTCAGAAATCATTCTAATATGATGATTTGCTGCTCAAGAAACATTTTGTGGAACCTGTGATTACCCTTTTCTTAGGATTCTTTGATGAACAGAATGTTCAAAAGAACAGCATTATTTAAAAAATATATACGTATAGATGGGTCCAGTAATTTTCTTTCTTTTTTTCTCTATTTTTTGAAAGTAATGGTGCAGTGACATTCACACTTATTTTATTATGTGATAAAGATGCTGTCAGAACCAGTAACAGAGAGAATCCAAATGCAGATGAATAGTAAAGTTTTATATTCAAAAGGCAAAACTCAGCAAAATCCTTCCCAATAGGGTCCGAACAAAAACAATCCTTAGCCAGGAAAAAACAGATGCTGAGTAGCAGGAGGGGGGGAATCAAGCTAGCAAAAAACCCAGAAGGGGCAGGCTGGTACTGATATCAGGACAGGCAAGGGTCAGAGCAAGTAGGACAGGCAGAACCAGTGGATGGACAGATTGCTGCTCACAGCTGCTCACAGACCACACAAAGACAAAATTTGACACTAGAGAATCCAGGAAACGGGCAGATGTGCTGGCTTGGCAGCCCGGGACGGGGCGGGAGAAAAGAAGAGGTCCAACAGGTCAGGCTAACAGTACCAGGTTAGGAGAAGAAAATCTCAGGATCCAAGGCAGGCCAGATCAAGCAGACTATAAACCAGGCAGGAGTAGACAAAAAGGAAATGCAGGACATGCAGAGAATCCTGGAACCAAAAGAACAAAAACAAGACCACCAACAAAAACACTAACTGCACCTTGTGAGCTCAGGGGCAAACAACAATCTGGCACAGAACAGCACACACAAGGGAAATAAATAGGGCAGCAAACTAAGAGGGTAATAAGAGACAACAGGTGAGGTATAGACTAATGATAGGAAACAAGAGGATGGACAAAGACATGACAAACAAAGGAGCACATAGCGAACATAACAAACAGAAGCAACCACAAAACACAAACAGAAAAGGTGGGTTCTGATCAGCCCAGAGTCTTGACAGATGCCCAGTAGATATTTATAGATGTTTATGGTGATGTGTACAGGAGCGACTGAGTGAACGAGTGGAAAAGCAGCAGCAGGCGCAGGCTTTACAGAGCTACCTGAACCAGGCAGACCAGCTGGACCAATGGCTGCAGAGCACTCGCAGTAACATCACTTCCTGCTATCAGGACTCAGACATGGAAGAGCAAGTCAGAGACTGTCAGGTTAGAGCGCCCCCTACTGCACATTACTAAAATATATCAATTGTTTATGATTTACTGTTTAATATAAAAAAAGAAAATGTATTATTTTGTCACCGCACGACATTAAGGCCTGCTTTGTGTTTTTGAATGAGTTTGTTAATTCCTCTGAGAGAACAGGAAACGTGTTATCTGTAAACAGCAGTATTAAAAGGCCTCTGAGCATTCAGATGGATTGATTCTTAAGCGTTTGTGGCATGAGCCGTAATCAGATTATGCAAATGTTTCAGCGTAACACAGTTCACAGTTACAGTTCACAGGCTTTGAGGATATTAGAGGACTCCTGTAAGAGGATTGGTGCTCACTGGTCTGTTCCGCCTCTTATTGCATATTCATGAGGGTGGCTGCAGCATTATTGGTGAAAAGGGTGGGGCTTCGTTTGACTTCATGGGAAGGTTACAAACTGGCAGATGTCCCACTGTGAAACACCTTGACTTTTTTTTTTTTTTAAAGCTACTGTCTTGACACTTCTCAAGTGAATTTTGGATATCATTTAAGCACTTTTATACATTACTGTTGTTATCCTAAAGAATGCATGTTTACTGGGAGCATGGCACGTGAGGGATTATGGATAATGTACAGTAGGTGTTGGTAAGGTCCTGGGATGAGAGCTGCAGAACCATGTTTGAGCTGGCCTCGCTTCTGTTGCTCCTGCAGAACATGTTGCTGGAAATCGAGGAGAAGGTGCTGGCTCTCTCTGAGCTCTCCAGACACAGCGAGAATCTTCTGCTGGAGGGCCGACCGGAGAACAGGGAGGACACGGAGCTGCTCGCCAGGAAATTGCGTACGCTGAAAGGCAGCCTGCTAGAGCTGCAGAGGATGCTGCAAGACAAGCAGATCAACATTCAGGTGAGGCTTGACCTCTGGATCAAGGCTGGAAACTAGAGACATGTTTGTTCTAGACTCTAGAGGTTCATTTAGGAACCCTAAAAAAGGACTCAGACAGGATGTTAGTACTGTAGTACTTTGATATATGTCATGACGTATGATACTGAACATACATGATTACTTTATGCATATACCAATTATCATTGTATTATAAGGTACTCCAAATTCCTTCAAGGTCCATGCCCAAAATATTATAATGGTACATAATAGTAGTAATAATAATACATTTTATTTGCATAGCATCTTTCATAAAATGCATCTTAAAATGGTTCACAAGTGAGAATAATAATAATAATTATTATTATTATAAGAATATTCAATTTTATCCACTATTAACACCATATCTGACAGTGAGGAGGAAATATTATATTTAAACAATTGTAATATATTTTTTATATTTTTTAATATAGGTTTTAAAAAACGGCAAAAACTAACTGTATTTACAAAAGACGGTATATTAAAGTAAACAAGGTAATTTTTTGTAAGTACAGTTAAATCCAGGATTGTGAAATGTAATTGAGAATAATAGCTCAATGTAAAAAATTCTTAATATTACAAAAATATAACATTAAATATTAAAATAAAGTAAATATATATATATTTTTTTTTTAAATAAAATAAATATTAGTCCCAGACATTCTCTAAACGTTTTGTCTTTTATGTCCTGCAGGCGACTTTAATTTGGGAGGAGTTGAAAGGCCTTCAAACAGCTTGTGTAATAATAATATATTTCATCATAGGTTTTTTGCTTGTCACTTCATGTGCAGAATAATTCAGCAGCACTGGGTTCTGGGTCTGAATACCACAATCTCATGCATGGCTTCCTCTTTTCCTGCTGTTATTCTCAAGAATATTGCGGAATATGAGAAGGATGACTGATGATTTGATTCATGATTGAATGATCTTTTGATGATTTTATTTTAATTCAGTTCCATCAAGGTATTTTCGGTATTTAAGACTATTAATACACTGTAAGTGCTTATGTTTAGATTGTCCCTCTCCCGCAGGATTCCCTTCAGGAACTGTCAGACTCCAGTGAATCCGACTCCAGTCTCTCCCACAGTCCAAACATGCAGGACTGGCTGGCCCAGGCCCGCTCCACACGCAGCCTACAGCACCAGGACACCCTCCAGAAACATAAGGTACGTAATATTTTACAAGAAGAAGAGTGAGAGGTTTTAAATGACAAAACTGGGAATTAACCTGTAGGAAGTTGTTTTAAATAAGAAAGCATCTACTAAATGAGGAATGATGATATATTATGTTAATTCAGGAGCTTGAAGAGCAACTTGCAGAGCAAAAGAAGCTGTTGAAATCTGTGGCAAGTCGTGGAGAGGAAATACTTACCCAACAAGCATCACCCGTCAGAGCCAGGTATCATTAACCTCCATTTTTCTCTCACTGCTTCTCACTGTTTTCTATCATTTTGACCTCAAACCTTTACTGACTCTCTCTTTACAATTCCGTCAAATCTTCTGCAGTGCGACGGAGATCCTGTCCCCTGATACAGAGCCGGAGGGAGACAGCCAGGCCGTGAAAAAGCAGAGGAGAAAGAGATGGGAAAGTCTGAAAAAAGACATGGTCACTAAACTACAGCTCCTCATGAACACCCTGGAGCAAGACAGCAAACAACCGGTACACTGATTTCTTTACAGTCTCCACATAGCTCGAATGTAGAGTGGTTGATCAAAACATCATGGGCCAGATTTAAAGGGTCATGAAACCCCCTGTTTCAGCAGCCGTCAGTTCTCACCACAGTTTTGAAAAATGCTATAAAAGTGGGCGTGGTTAAGCAGCGGAGTGGAGGGGGACGAGGGGAGACTGACTGACAACAACACAGCAACGGCTTCTGATTCAGAGTATTATTTCACTCTCAGTAAAAGCATCAACGCTTCCCAAAAAATTGCACACTGCAAAATATCATTACGTAACACAATATACACATGGTTTTGTAATAACACAAATACATAAAATATAATATCCTATGACAGCTATGTATTGCACAAATAAATGCACAGCATGTTCTCTGTATAAAAAATATATACGATCATTGATAACTTTTGAGGCTTATTTTTCAGTGTTTTATGTGCCGTTTGATCGGTTAATGGGCCGTAAAGAGAGGTTACACTCACATTGTGGATGAATTGCGTTTGTGTGAAGACTCAGGATCTACTGAAGAGAACTTATGCAACGCAGAAACTAATACAAAGCAAAAATAATCACTCGTTTTTGATACATTAATGCATCTCTCACTTAGGATCTCACTTATGAATGCGATCTCACTCTTTGAAGCACCTGTCAACCAAGGCGTGCTGCTGTGTTAAGCGAGGTATCTTCTCATAGGATAAGGACACGCAGTCTCACGAATAATTAAGTGAGGCCTCTTCTCATAGGATAAGGACACACAGACTCATGAATAATTATGAGACATCGATGAGTCATCACTGTACTATAGTGCGACAAAGCATCACATTCTATGACGTTGATACCAAGATTAATTTAAACCCGGAAGTTGAATATAGCGCAAAAATGTTTAAAATTAAGTAGTTTTCTTCTACAATCAAAATGGATGGATGGTAACATTGACTTCTATGATACCCAACACTCATAACTCTGTTTATTAAAGGGTCATGACACCCTAAACCAAATTTTCTGAGATTTTAACAGTGCGAATTAGCGTGAGAGTGCAATTCCATAAAAGCGCAGATGGGAGTGGAAAGTTCTGCATGTGATCTACTGACAATGCACACATTAGAGAACAAAGACACAGATGGATCATGTTCATAATGACAAATGCAATCTACCAAGAACAGCGCAAATTAGCTTCTGGTTTAAGCGTCTGGTTTAATGGTGCAAACACCAGTAAATTGACTAGCGTAAACCTTAGTAAATCACCTCGCATGATTCATTTAAATACTCTCCTTCCATAAACTTTGAAAGGGAAACTCCTACAAATGCATATGCAATAAGGTCAGCCTCAAAATAACTGTCCATGACTTTTCAGGGTTTGTGCTGGCGCAAGCTTTTAGTAAATCTGGCCCCAAGATTTTAGATTAAAATGCATATTTTAGGTCAACAAGTCACTTTCTAATCACCTTTCAACTTATTTGCAGTTTACCGATTACTTAAAAAGTGACAAATTCATTTCTGAACATGCATACATTGAATGTAGTCTTTCAATTACATTTACAAAATATACTTGTATACAGTGAGTATACATTCACATTAATGCATACTATACAATACTACAATACAATACTAAAGTGTTGCCGTTGTATAATACTATAAGTCTCTTTTTCCCTCTGTATTTGGGTTCTCAGCTATCATTTTAATTTAAACTTTAGCACTATTCTTCTTGAGGCCTGACTGCCTTCAGGGAATGCAAAAATCTTGCATAACTGGAGCACAGTTGTAATACTGGGAAACTCTCTGTTGGTGAAGCGTTTCATACAATTTTATATTTTCTAACAGCTTTACTCCAGAACTGCTTGTGTGAAGACTGCCGCCCCGGTTTATAAGAGAGAGACTCGCGTCCAGGACAAGTCCAGCCTGATGTCCCTGCACAATGGATTCAATCAGACAATAAAGGAAACTACCCCTCAGGTAGCCACATTATTATAAAACAGCTCTGTTTCTTTGTTGCATGCAGTTGTGATGAAACACCAATTGAGTCTTGAATTGAATTTTATTAATGCACCAAGTTCCTTAACAGTTAGGCTAAAGAACTGTATTGCTTGTTATGAATGTTTACACCCCTTAACCATGGTGAAATCATTTTAATGCACAACCTATTGCTTAACTTGACAGCTTATCACATCAACATGTGCGTGTCGTCGGTGTCTGCGTAAACAGTGTATAATGTGTGATTGTTTCTACAGGCCACAGAGCATGAGGTCATTCTGATGGAGCAGCAGCTTTATTCAGCAGTCACAGCCACTTCCTGTTGGGTGGATGATGTGGAGAACACACTGTTTTCTGGCCCTGCACTGCTGGCGGAGAATGCTGACACACAACTCTCCAATTATGAGGTCTGAACTTTGGTTGGCAAATTTTGCTAGCTAATATCTGATTCCTATGAGTAATCATATTTGCCCACATCTGATTCTCCGGATGTTTGTTTCTTATTAAAGGCATTTTACACTAAACAATATAATATTATATATCCTCATATATATATATATATATATGTCTTCTGGACAATAATTTAAACCGTTGAAACTTAAATTACTTAATATGTTTTAAATTATTAAAACTATTAATTATATTATTAAAGAACGTTTATGTTTTACATTATTTTAGAAAATTTTAATCTGAGACAAATTCCAGGCCACTGCACTCTATATGTTTATATAAATGCTTAAGTACTGAAGTATTCCTAATAATGAGTATTATTTTAGTATTATTATACTATTTAAGTATTTATAAACTTTTTCCCAGCCAGCGTTTTAAAAAAAAAATTGCCAGCAGCAGCATTTTTGATCATTTGCACAAAATTTCATGGCCATCAGAATATTTTGTTTTATGAATAGCTGAATATAAAATATATCAAAATAAAGGACAGAGCCTCTGCAAAATGCTTAAAAAAAACTTGAATGAAGGTAAGTTTATTTTTTTTATTTTTTTTTAACAGAGAAAATCGCCGTTTTTGTCAAAGATTTCGTCTGGATCAGAATCAGAACGATGATCAAAATATAGATTGAGTAGGTCGCATCCATAAACACCCCCAAAGCTTGAACAGTCCTCTACCTCTTCATGGGTCAAGATTTAATTTGAGAAGGGTATAGCTGCAGCCTGGAGATTTCCAAAATGGGGATGGGAACTCCAAAACCTGGTGGGAATTCCAAAACAGGGCGTGGCTTTATTACATTGACAGAGAGAAACATGACACATAAAGATTTCATTAGTCATGTCAATAACAATGCTACAACAAATACTAACCCTACCCTACACCCCACCTGCGCCCAACAGAAACCCCTCAACCGGACCTTGTTTTTAGTTGCACCCAGTGTCACTGCCCCCTCCTAGCTTGAGAATCTCAAATCACGGCCCAGGCCACCACCTTTGCTTAGAACAAAGCAATACAGTTTAACATTCCCATGGGCCATGCTGAGACGGCTCGCGGGGGATTCCCACTTATATCTCGGTGAGGGGTTGGGGACCCGGAGCTTCAAACTCAGGGGGACGAGAGGTCCAAACCAAGGCCAGAGAGACTTATATAGCATGTTTTATAACTTTGTTTAACATATGCCTACATTTTACGTAAGACCAATTCATATTTCGGTGAGAAAATGTGTTTAATTTACAAACTTTTATTATTAAACGACATTTGGCAGAAGAGATTTTGCCACTTTTTGGAGGAACTGGCCATTTTTGGAGTCCACTCCCCGTTTTGGAGTTCTCCAGTTTGCAGCGCTATCTATTATTGGCAGGGAAGCGTTGTCATAAATGACGGAAAAGTTAATCTTTTGAATTAGCTTTTATTTTTTATATTTTCATTTTAGTTTGACTATTTGTGAATTTAGTACTTCAGCTTATTTATTAACTTGTTAATGTTTTTTGCCAGTGGAACAGTTTGGCAACTCTGCCAATAGTGAAATGTAAAACTATAGATAGAGCTGTAGAAATAAATGAAACGCATTTATAAATATCTATATTTTTTGCTTGCCTCACAGACATTGGGAAAAGAAGTGACGGAGGTGACCAGGGTGGCCAGCCACAGCCAAGGCCTGATCGGCAGCTCTGTGGGTCTATCTGAGGAAGAGCAAACCCTGATGAAGGACACTCTCGACTGTCTGTCTCGACGCCTGGGAGCCCTGGACTCGGCTCTGGACCGCCGCTGTGACACCATGCTGAGCAGAATGCGGGAGCTCACGGCTTTCCAGGTGTGAATCAGGCCTGATGGGCACCATTGAGTTCTGTACATGCAACACTGCGACATCATCTTAGTTCCTGTTTCTTTTCAGACGGAGTTACAGCATCTTTTTACAGCGATTAGTGAAAGCAAGTTCCAGGTTATCCAGAAAATGGCAGGAGTTCTTGACCACACAACAACTAAACAGCTTGAAGTAAGAAAGATATTTCATATTTGATTATTAATTAATGCATTGGATTAACAGTGGTTTATCATTTTAGTATTATTTATTTACCATTATAGTATTCATTCATATTTTGAATTAGCTGTTTAGCTTTATTTTTATATAAGTTTTAGTTGTTTTTTTCAGCTTTAGTAATTCACTTTTGAAGTAATTTACCTTGATTTATTTCAGTTTACAAAAAAGATTTGTAATAGTTTGTTTTAGTTAACAATAACAGCACAGTAGGACAGTTGTCGCTGTGAAGTCTTGTGTTATCGCTGTATCACTTTTGTTCTGACAGACTATTGCAGAGGTAGAAGAGACGCTGAAAGACTTTGAGCACAGAATAACCGAGCTGAAAGCCAGAGGGGCGGAGTTACACCCGGACCAGTTCTCCACCAATGAGCTGCTGAAGCTACAGGTACTCAACCAATCATTGGCATCAACGTGGGCAAAATAAACACTTTTATTCTTGCACACACTTTTGTGCAGTATATTATTATAAAAAAGAGAACCAGACAATAAGTCCTAAAATATAGTGGTTAAGGCCTGAAATACCTGGGTTTATCCATGTGTGTGCTGGACAGGATGCTTATGAGGAGCTGGTGATGACGGTGGGCTCTCGACGGAGCGGGCTGAATCAGAATATGGCACTGAAGAATCAGTATGAACGAGTTCTACAAGATCTAATTGATCTAGTGGACACGGCCCAGGATAAGATGACCGCTGACCAGAAAATGATTGCTAGCTCTGTAGAGGACGTGCATAGCCTTCTAGACAAACACAAGGTACACAAAACTCCTAAACACATTTTTTGTGTGTGTGTGTAAAAATAAGTACACAAGCTTGCTTCAAGACGGTTCCCCAAATGTTTGATTTACAGGAATTTTTCCAAGGCTTGGAGTGGCACATGGTCCTCACAGAGACATTCTACAAGAAAATTAGTGCCTTTGTTATGCCACGTGAGCGTCAGACTCTGGAGGAGACGCTAGATCGCGCTCAGGATGTGCTTAAGCAAGCGCATAAAAAAGGAGTTGAGCTGGAGTGCATCTCAGAGGTAACATCATTTTTATACAGTGGGGTTTTATATATATATATATATATACACACACATTAGGGATGTGCCAGAAGCCTAAATCCGAATTTGGGAGGGCACATCAAAGTGAATAATGCATTCTACGGAGCCCCTGAAGGGACATAGTTTGGCTTGCTGCGGTAGTTGGTTACATTACAGTTCATAAGAGTTCACTTATCACGTGGAGATAGTAAGGAGAGATGACTGACAGGACAATGTCAGAGGATTGGTGCGCAACAGATCCTGAGCGTCGTTGACAAATATCTTAATTTATAAAATGTACACTCCATGTACACATAATATGCATGATAGCAAATAGGAAAGAAAGTAAAAAGTATTTGCATTCAAAAGTGATTTTAATACCCTGCATACCGATAGTGGCTCCATGATGCCCGCAAATTATATACAATATAATTACCCAACCATATAATTGCAATAATGTGGTGATCAGGAGAGGACATGTTCGGTTCACTTAGTTTTGTCGTGGCCACAACATATAAACTCTTGGGAACGTGAATATGTCGTGGCCTCGAGATCATATGTTGAGGGAACAATATAGGTGCGTTCCATTTGACCGTAAGTGGACTTCACAGGGTATTCCGCCATCTTAAGTGAGATTCCAATCCAAACGGAGCGAACATGTTCAGTTCGAAGGGTACTGTGAACGGCGTAGGGAAGAAGGGAACATCGATACATCACTTCACAGGAAGTGGAGAGTGAAAATCACCCAACTGTCATTGCGTGTCGCATCACCAGTCTGAACTGACAATGGAGCAGAGCCGTTAGAAGAGTTTTTGAACAGCTCTGCGATGGAGGAGTTTACATATGCATTTGAATATTCATAGTTATTATACAAAGTAGAGTATTTATGAATGGTTATGGCAATAACTGTTACATTAACATATTATATTTTATAAATATGTAAACAAATTAAAAGTGTTGAGAAGTAGCTGAGGGCTTCATTACTTTATTTACCTCAGGAATGTTTACTATGCAGCTGTGTGTGGGAAAGAAAGTGCACGAGATGAGACCGCTACAAAGACCATTGATTGAATACATTTATACATGGTTAAACAAATCAAAATGTATTTTCATATTGAAGGACAGGTGTCGCTTCAAATCTGTTCATAGTCGATTAAATAGACAGGTATATGTAAACTAATAGACAATGTTTTGATTATATTTTTTAGATACATAGCCTACTGTGTGTTTTGTAAATGTATATACTTATTATATGATTTTAAATTTGATAGTTAGGTCAATTTCAATATTAATTTAGGGTATATCATAATCTGCGCAACCCCGTATATGGCTTTGGGCACTAATCCCTAATATGTGTGTGTGTGCCTAGTAGCATTTATGTTTTAAAATACTTATACTTATTTTTTTTTACTTATCTGTTTGTGACTTTATCAGACATGGAGTCGTCTAGTTTTGGACTATCAGACCCTGTACCGCTTACTAGAGGCTGTGGAGGGCAGTCTGCCGAGCGTCAGCCTGGTGGAGGAAACAGAGGAGAGACTGAATGAAAGAATAGAGCTCTATCAGGTACATAATAAAGTAATGAATCTTCAGGCATGTTAAAATGAGATAGCATGGGATAACATGGGTATGATTGGTGTATTAGGATAGATAATCTAATAATACCAGACTTACTGTATGTGATCAACTTTCCATATTGGCCTTTCATGATCTTCACCTAAGGCCCTGAAGGCGAGTCTGATGGAAAACCAAAACAAGCTGCATCAGGTGCTGGAGGAAGGGAAGCATCTTCTGTCATATGTAAGTTGTTCCAGTCTGGAGAGCCAGCTCACTCTTTTGGGCGAGCACTGGCTCAACAACTCCACCAAGATTAACAAAGAGCTACACAACCTGGAGTCCATCCTGAAGCACTCAACCAGGTCAGGAGCTAAGTTTTAGACTGAAATTCATTGTTTTATTTATTTGTTTATTTCCATAATCTTCATGGTGATATGCGCTTGTTGTTTGTCACAGGTATAAGCGTGAGTCTGTTGAACTGAGTCGCTGGTTACAGGAAGCTCTGGAACGCTTGGAGTTCTGGAACACACAGACTGTTGCTGGTCCTCAGGAACTGGAGACTGTTAAAGATCAGCTGTCGGCTTTTCTGGTTAGTTAGGCTGTCTTGATGTTAAGAAATCACAAACATGGGATGTGTTTGGGATGTTGATGCATTTGGTCAACCAGTTTCACCAGAAGAACCATACTGGCCCATGCATTGTTGATGAACAGAATGCTGCTGATTATTTTCTTTTTTATTAGATTTTCTTTTTTGTTTTGTTTTTAATTAAAATTTTTAGTTTTTAATTTAATTTTTAATTTTTGTTATTTTTTGTTATTTTTGTTATTTTGTTATTTTATAAACTTATCCTGTGTAAGGTTGTGGGGATGCTGGAGCCCATTGATTTATTTATTTTACATCCAACCAATATTATATTTTATAATATTTATATTTATTTTTTCCATCCAACCAATATTATTATTTGTTTTATTTTATTTTTTGTTTTGCTTTTAATTTAATTTAATTTTGTATTTAATTTAATTTTTTTTATTTTGTTTTGTGTTTTTATTTAATTTAATTATTTTATTAAAGATGCTGTAGATGACCTGTAGATGCTGGAGCCCATTTATTTATTTATTTATTTATTTTCCATCCAACCACCAATCCATCTATTTATTCATTAATCCATTCTCCAAACCGCTTATCCTGTTGGAGCCTAACATAGCATCTTGGGCCATATTTATAATAATATTATATTATTATTATTTTTTATTATATAATATTCACAATTTAATGTTTTTGCCAATGATAAATTAGTTTCAATAGAAGCTTTAATTAATGATTATTAATCATTAAATATTTATTATTTGTGTAATTATTTTTATCCTTGCATGTCCATAAGGAAGTAATTCTAAAATCAACTATATACAGGCAGTTTCATGTGTTGTCTTCTCTTCTATTCAGGAGTTCAGTAAGGAGGTGGAGACTCGCTCCAATCTGAAGGCCTCAGTGCTGAACGAGGGAAACCATCTGCTCAGGCTGAAGAAAATGGACACGGCGTCTCTGCGTTCTGAACTCACCCTTCTGGACTCTCAGTGGTCCGAACTGCTTGCCCGCATTCCCATAGTTCAAGAGAAACTCCACCAGGTACAGACCAGCACTTCTGCATATGCCGCTCTTTAAACAGGCTTATCTGCTCCAACAAATAGGATTAGATTCATTTCTGAGGTTCCTAGATCCTGTCTGATATTTCTTAGTCTATTGTTTTTTTAAAGATATATTGTTCATTTGTTTTAGTCTCAGATGGATAAGCTGGCATCCTGTCATGCTATTGCTGAGCTTGTGAACTGGATTTCATTGATGGAGAGAGTGATAGAAGAGGATGAGGAAAATCTCAAAGGAGCTGTTGGGTCAAAGGTCATCCAAGAGTACCTGCAGCGATACAAGGTGACATAATTTTTCAGTTTTACCCCTGTTAGAGTCATCAAATGGCCCTTCATGTTTAAGTGGGTGAATCTTTTCCAAATTAAACTGCACTTTGGACCGGATTTTATGACGCTAGTCAGAAGACTAATTCTATTGACTAATTTGTGTGGAGTGTATGTTTTTACATACTGTTGTTTTGCTTTACTTCTTGTAGGGCTTCAGAGTGGACGTCAACTGCAAGCAGCTCACTGTGGACTTTGTGAATCAGTCAGTGCTCCAGATCAGCGGTGCGGATGTGGAGAGCAAACGCAGCGATAAGACTGATTTTGCTGAGAAACTGGGCGCCATGAACTGCCACTGGCAGATACTTCAGACGCACATCACAGAGAGAGTGAGACTTCATACTTCTACACACTTCTCTAGCAGACTTTTTGTAGATAATTGAATTCTGAAATACAATCAGTACAAAACAGTTTGTACACTGTTAAGAAAAGTCATATAATTTTTTTAAGTCTCTCATTGCATTGCACTGATTAAATGTTTGCCATTCAGAATCACCTGTAAAAAAGATTTTGTAGCAGTATCACGGCACAGGAATGAGTAGAAATGGCATTACCATTTTTATGTGTAATGAGATTTACACTACATGTTACTCCAAGGTACTACAAGTACTACAAAGAATATTACCAAATAAATGAATGACTATATGATGATACACATCCATATAATATATTAAAAGCAATGCTAATAGAACAGTGGTTGTCAATATCCGAAGGTCCCCTATATAATATTGTTAACAGAACTAATAATAGGTGGGTAGAGGTAATAGGCGGCGTTTCAACACACGCTAACATCACGGCTTGGCACAACTTGAAAAGTTGATTTCTCAATTCCTGACCCCTTGAAGGGTGGGTGGACAGACGGATGGACTTAATTGAATATTTATTCAATTCATTTTGTTGAATCAATTTTATTCAATTAATTTTGTGATTCCATAAGTTTCAAGAACTGTATGTTCTTCAATAAAAACAATAGTAATTGAGGGGTGAAAATATATTATTTTAGTTTACATCTTGATTTTTTTAGCATTTTAATTAAGTTTAATTCATATTTTTTAATAATGTATTAATAAATATACATTATTAACAACAATTCATTTTGTGATTCCATAAGTTTAAAGAACTGTATGTTCTTACAATAAAACAGTAGTTATTGAGGGGTGAAAATATAGGATTTACTCTTTTTAGCATTTTAATTCATTAATATAATGTATTAATCATTGCTATTAATTAATAACACATTATTATTATGTTTGTAATTATATTAATATTAATTTTGAATTCTATTAATTATATTTATTATATTAATTATCATTATTATTTTAATACTAAATTGTGATTATATACTGATTTATAATTTACTGTTTTAGTTACTGTTTGGTATATGATGATTATACTGTAAAATAGCATACATGTGTCATTTGTTACATTTACATTTTTTGCCTTAGATGCAATATCTGGAAGGCTTGTTGGCATCCTGGGTTGAATATGAGGGTAAAGTTCAGGTTCTTCAGGCGTGGGTGAACGCTCAGGAGGACAGACTCAAGAGAAAACACAGGATTGAGAATTTATCCTCCGTACAGAATGCACTCAAAGACTGTCAGGTTTGTCCGTTTGACCCGACACACAGTCTTATTTTATTCAGCCTGACCTCTGTGAGGTGGCTTTCCCCACCAGCGGAATATTGATTGTTTGTTATTTCTCACATGTAACAGGAGATGGAGGAGATGGTGAAGGAGAAGGAGAGAGAGCTGGAGAGAGTGGAGGAACAAGCCTGTGCTCTTGTCCAAAACAAGACAGACGAGGCTTGTGCTGTTGTCATGGAGTCTTTACAAGCCCTGAATAACACATGGGCCAATCTGGACCACCTGGTATTACTATTTATTTAATTTGTATTTCATTTTAATTAGACCATAATTGAATGATGCCTTAGAGTTTGGTTAAAAATGTGTAAATTAGGGTTTTGAACAGAACTTTATTGATGTGTTTATGTTCTTGTTTGTCTCAGATCGGGCAGCTCAAGATCAGCCTGAAGTCTTTCCAGGACAAGTGGAGTCAGTACAAACAAGCGTCTGAAGAGATCAACGGCTACCTGACAGAGGGACGCTACTCTGTGTCCCGCTACCGTCTGCTCACGGGATCTCTGGAGGCTTCACGGCTGCAGGTGGAGAGTCTACAGGTAAATCAAGTTCCTTTTCAGTATGACTCTGCGAATGCTGAATCTGAAGTGGAAAAATGACTCCTATTCTTTCCTGTGACATCTTTAGAACCTGCAGGAAGAGCTTGAGAAACAAGAGAGCAGCCTGAGAAAGTTTGGATCAGTTACACATCAGCTTCTGGAGGAGTGTCACCCGTCTGTGTCTGATACTCTCAATAACACACTAAAAGACATCAACGCCAGGTGCATGTGGTGCTAAATTTGATGCTTCATCAGTGTCTTTTTTATTTCATTCTTTTCTGTCAATACAATAACAACACATTTGCAGATTATATACCCAGGGCCAGATTTACTAACAGTTCGCGCCATTGCAAACCCTCTTTTGGTGTTAAAAAAAAAACTACTGTCAGGATTTACTAAAGACACACTGTGTAGCACAGAAAATGCGTGGACAGTTATTTTTGCAGCTGACCTTATTGCAAATGCACGTGTCTTAAACCATATACATATAATGGTCAAAAGTTTAAAATCATTATTTTTGTAAGTTTTATCTCTTCAGCTCACCAAGGCTGAATTTATTTGAGCTAAAATACAGTAAAAACAGTAATACTGTGAAATAGTATTATTTGAAAACAACTATTTTCTATTTTAATACATTTTAAAATGTAATTGTATTCCTGTGATGCAAAGCTGAATTTTCAGCACTTCAGTCTTCAGTGTCACATGATCCTGCAGAATTCATTCTAATATGCTGATTTGCTACCCAAGAAACATTTATGATTATTATTATTACCATTTGATGAATAGATGGACGGGTGGGTAGATGGATGGATGGGTGGGTGGGTGGATGGATATATAGATGGATGGATGGATGGATGGATGGGTGGATGGATGTGTGGGTGGAGAGATGGATGGATGGGTAGGTGGGTGGACGGACAGTTGTTCCATTTTTACTTTTGAGCAAATAGGGAAAACAATGACTCTGAAGTTTGTTTGTTTTTTACTTTTATTGTATGTATTTACTGTCAAATTATTAATGAATCTTGACAAACTAACAAAAAGTACCAAGATGACAATTCAGTGTGTTTTTGAACATTAATCATGGGAGTACTGTAGTATCTTTGGAAGTATCATGGAGAAACATGTATTAATAGTGTTTAAACAGTAAATAGCATGACATACTAATATGGTAATCTTTTACTAAAGTTGAACCTATAATGTCAATGTTTTCTGTATGCGTTTGTGGTGTTCAGGTGGAACAGTCTACAGGAGGAGATTGTGGAGCGTCTGAAGAGCAGTAAGGGTCTCTTGCAGCTGTGGCAGGGCTATAGGGACCTTTATGGACAGAGTGACTCCAGCGTCCAGACACTCGAGGAGAGAGCAAACCAGATGCTGAAGACAGCCAGCCACAAAGACATCAGTGAGGAGGAAGTGTCCACCTGGATTCAGGACTGTGCTGTGAGTGCAACTCAGATTGTCTGTCTGTCTGTCTGTCTGTCTGTCTGTCTGTCTGTCTGTCTGTCTGTCTGTCTGTCTGTCTGTCTGTCTGTCTGTCTGTCTGTCTGTCTGTCTGTCTGTCTGTCTGTCTGTGTGTGCATGTGAATATGATTAGGTGGTTATACTTTACAATAAGATTTCATTTGGTAACATCAGTTAACATTAACTAAGAACGAACAACACTTCTACAGCATTTATTGATTTTAGTTCATGTTAATCTCAACAATTACTACAACATTTTTAAGATCAAAAGTTGTTTCTGTTAACATACTTTAAACAAACATGCACTGTGAACATGAACATTTTTATTAACTAACATTAACAAAGATTAATTGTGGAATACACCTGTTGGGTGCTTTCATCGGTTACCCCTTTAGGTGACCGTAGCTTTCAGCCAGCAGCAGATGTCTTCAGGTGGTACCCAACCTTCCTTGAGTGTTTCGACCCTTAACCACAACACTCTCCAGTTGGTGGGTCGGCAGTGGTGGCCAAATCACTGCCCATCTGCTCCTGGCTTCCAGCTTTCTTCCTCTCTCTTACTCTATATCGAGCATGAAGCTCGTTCAGCCTCCTGTCCCATCCTATGAGCAGCATGCTTCTTGCTCTTCTCATCCATGCCTAAAGCTGTCAGTAGCCGCCATGCTGATTTGGCAGGAAAGCCTCTGCAACCTACTTCCACAGGGAACAGCCATGCCTGCCATCCCTTATCTTTGCACTCCTGGATTAAAGGCTGATATTTCAAGGCCTTCCTCTCATGTGCCTCCTCGCAGCCCTCCTCCCATGGCACAGTCAGCTCAAGTAGGACGATTTTACGGTCTTTGGCTGACCACAAAACAATGTCTGGGCAAAGAGCTGTGTGGACCACCTCCGGGAACTGCAACCTCCTTCCGACGTCGACTCTCATTTCCCAAGAGCTTGTTGTTTGCAGCAGGTTGGATTTAGCTGACGCCCTGGTTGTAAAGGGCATGGCTCCCTCCTTGATGAAGGTGATGGTTGTCCTCTCACCTGTACCACCTGGCCTATTCTTGCACCTCTCTCGCTCTATTGTGTCAGCGAGGGACAGGAGCACCTTGTCGTGGCGCCACCTATAGCGAGTTTTGCACCCTGACAATATGTGTGCCAGTGTCCCCGTTTGACCACAGAGCTTGCAGCACAGGTCATCCCTCAGCCCCCATGTGTGCAAATGAGACGGTGAAGGAAGGGTGTCGTTCACGGAGCGCAGCAGGAAGGAGATACGGTAGGGCTTCAGTCTCCACAACTCTGCCCATGTGATCTTGCGCTTGGGCAGATCCCATTTTGTCCATGCTCCCTGGGATTCTTGTTCCACTGCTCTGGACAAATGCCTCTTTTCCTCTTGAGCTTGGATTTCTGACTGGACCATGCCTCGTTTGACCGTTGTGCTTGCGTTCCCAAACTGTTGGAAAGGCCTTGACGTCCTATGCATGGGTTGCCAATGATGTCTCGCAGCTTAAGCAAGCTTTCTGCCTGTTCGATGGCTATGTTGGCTCCTCATTTACGGCCTGATCTTGTTGTGATTCCTGCTTGATTTACCCGGATGTCTTTGTAATCTCTCAGAATTTATGATTAATAAATATCATAATTTTAAAAGTTATCAATTACTCTTTTATTTGGAGTTTTCTCTAGTTTGTCAGAAGTATCATTAATATCAAATTGTTTTAATCAATTTTAATTTAATTTTAAATTAATTAAATTTTTTTAGATTAGATTTTAATGCCTTAAAGTTAGTATGATCTCACAAATAATTTTAACTAGAAATCCTACATTACTAAATACACTACTTTTATATAATAGTAAGTCTAAGATTATAAAGAATTAAAACGCATGATAAATGCTAATACAAAATAAAATATTATATCATGCATGAGTAAGTTGGGTATTATGTATTATAACTGTGGCTGTAGATATGGATGAAACAATGTAATTAATTATCATTTTAGTGTAGTTTTATAAATACCTTTATAAAGCATTATGAATATCTAGACTTTATTTATGATTTATAGCTCTAAATCTACCACTGTAGAATACAGAAATGGTCTTTAGAGTGTGTACTAATCATAGGCCATAAAAAAAAATATGGACGACGTGACTAGAGTTGAAGCTTTCCGAGGCCGCACACGGAGCTGACATCTCAGGACCGGAGTTGCGCAGTAGAGAGCAGGAAGTAGAGGCGCGATTATCAAAAGCCCGCCCACACTCTCACAGATGCAGAACAATTCATTATTATTGTGTGAAATAAACAGTTATGGAAATGTAGAAATGAAAGCTAAAGCTCCAATCTCCTCACAAAAATCCAGAAAAAAGTCTGTTAGTGCCTCAGTGACAACTTAACTCAGAGAAGCCGTCAATCTCAGCTGTCAATCATGATGTCACACCCTCTGTTTTTATAGCATCAAATAACTCACTAAAACTAAACTTATTTAAAAAACGAACACTTGAAATGAAATCATCGTGATAAAAACTGCCTAAAGTGACAGAAACCATCTTTAGGAAACAATTATTTGAAGTGTAATTGAATTGTTTAGTGTGTCTCGCGTCCATTCTAATACATGGAGAGGGGGAGTTTATGAGCTGTACTGGGACCAACCACCGGGGGGCGATCGAGGCGCAGAGGCTTCAGTTTCTGAGAGGAGCACTACAGGCTTGTTACTAATGCACTAATCTAGTGCACTAATCATGAATTCTGAATAGCAACTACTTCTGTAAAGTTTTATATTCACCCTCATTAAGAATGTAGAATCATTTTCCTCTCATCCCATGTTCCCTCAGGAGCTGCTGCGCTCTCAGGCTCCCGTCCAGGCGTCTCTGCAGGTTTTATTGGAGCTGGGAGAGCAGCTTAAACAGCAGGTGGACACATCGGCTGTGGCCTCCATCCAGTCTGACCACCTGTCCCTCACCCAACGCCTCAGTGCCGTGGAGCAGAGCCTGAGCAGACAGCAGGTGGTGCTGCAGGTGAGTCAAGAGGATCAAAAATACTAGAGCGGTTCAGTGTCGTATGAGAGTGTTTAGTGTCCAGTACTGAGGGGTTTTTTTTCTCCCCAGGCTGGAGTTCGGGACTATGAGACATTTAACGAACAGTTGGACTCTCTGTCCCATTGGATCGTGGAATCTGAGGAGGTTCTGAAAGGCCAGGATCCAAACGGTTCCTCTGACCAGTCACTGATCTGGAACCGCATGGAGGAACTCAAGGTACGCAGTCCTGAATGGACAAATTATGCTGAGACAGGATTTTTTAATGCTAATATGTGGAGAACAGGGCAGTGCTGTGGTTGTTAATTAAAACGATTAAAATCATTTTGTTAATTGAAATAAATCTGAAATAAAATAAAATATAAATATTAGATGAAAAATGTAAACAGCTGACAACTAAATGAAATAAAATAAGTTGATTTACTAAAATTACTAAAACTAAAATTGAAATAAAACTAAAGCTAAACAAATCTTTTTTTTAAAAATGACTAAAGCACATAAAAAATACTAAAATGTAAACTAAAATTAACATGAAAACGTATTAAAAAGATTTAAATTATCAATAAATACTCTAGTAGTATATAAATAATACTAAAATAGCCCTGGATCAGGGTGGCCAATATGTACACTATATTGGTCAAAATATAAGTCAAAGTATTGAAAAAGAAAAAAGAACACAGCACTCACAGCACAGTCCTAGAAAAAAAACGACATTTCCTATATTCCCTCCCTATTCTAGCTTATGCTACTCTAAGTAATGTCCAAAACTTAGTATTTAATCACACTTTTTGTGATTTTTCCTTGTTGTAAGTGGCTTTGGATAAAAGCGTCTGCTAAATGAATAAATGTAACCGTAAAATATTGGACAAAATTGACACAATTTGTTGTTAAAAACCTTTTGATCTAAATGCTTAAATATTCAATTATTTTTGTACAGAAATATAAATTGTATAAGAAAAAAAACATGATACAGTTTTCACTAATATATTGGCATTTTATATTCTATATTTGTCACTAATTCTAATACTTTCATTTGTGTTGCATTTTATAGTTTTGATGACTTGTACTGTTATTCTAAAATTTTGACAATAGTAATAATAAGAAATGTGTATGTCCAAATATTTTATTTGAATGATTAGCAAATGAGATGTACAAAGAAATCGAATTAAAGTTTTACACAATATTTCCACAAAAATACCCTCAAAATAACAATCTGACAATCTGAAAACTGAAAGTGCGCAATCGCTTAAAATGACCTGGCCAATATATAGATTGACCACCAATGTGTTTTTGCTGTGTTTTTCTGTGCAGAAACAAATGCTGAAGTTCAGCAGTATGTCTCCTGATCTGGAGAGGCTGAGTGAACTGGGTTACAGACTCCCGCTCAACGACTCTGAGATCAAACGCATGCAGAACCTCAACAGAAGCTGGTCCACCACCTCAGCTCAGACCACTGAGAGGTTCAGGTTAGCTCCAGCTCCTTATGAACAATACTTCCTACTTCCTTCTCCTTTCTTAACCATGGAAATCCTCACATATAAAATAATAGTCTGAATGGCTATACGGCTGAATAAAATTATGTTGTATTATTTTCCTGTTTAACACTGTAAAGCTGCTTTGAAATAATCTGCATTGTTAAAAGCGCTATATAAATAAGGTTGACTTGACTTGAGTCTGATTTTTATTTTATTTTAATAACATAATTTAATTTAAGAAACAATTATTGAACCTTTAGACAAGCTTTAAATAATATCATATTTTTTTTAATCTGGCTTTTATGGCTCGTATAGTAGGATATAGGAAAATATGGAGCTCCTCAATTTTATTCAGAGGAAAAAATTATGCAATAATTATAAATGATATAAATGATATACTGATAAATGTTCATCAAAAGCCTGATGTATCATATTTGATACTTTTTAACATAATTGTTTTTAGAATGATATAAACCTAAGTTGCTTAAGTCCAGTCCAGTGCTCTTGAAATATTGCCATCAATATAAAAGTTCTTCTTACATTTACTTTATAAAAATAAGTATCACTTTATAAAAAGACATGTATCACGACCTGTTGGTTGGATGTTTTTATAATTATATATATAAAAATACCTTTTTTGCTTTATACAAAAAGCATAAACTATCAATCAGATAACAAAATGTGTGTGGTAGATTGAGTACAACATTGAGTTTTCATCATGTTTAACATTTAGAGGACTTAGAAATGTGTGTATCAAATATGATACAGGCTTTATAGGGTTAAATCCCCCTCTTTATGTAAAGACCTTCATATACAATGTATTTTTGTAGACGGGCCTTAACATTAGCACCACCCAACCTGCCAAATGGGGGTGGATATCAGCATTGGCGTGTAATGCAGTCACTCCTACTAGCCACCTTGATGGATATGATTTTATATATAATACCGGTATATACATTTTTCAATTAATTAATTAAATAACAAACTATACACAATATAGTGTTGTCAAAATAAAAATATCGATTTTTCGATAAATATCTGAAATGCATCTAATACTCATTTTCAGCAGATTAGATACCCAATAGTGTGTACTGCGCATAATTGTACTCATTCCCGCCGATTTGTGCTCACACCCAAAATGCGTGCACATAAAGCAGTCCCTCCAGAAAAACGCGATTATGCGATCGCATGATTTAATGCATATATAAAGTCATATATATTAGCAGAAAGTTGAGAATTTTTCGTTTACTTCACACAGGAGCCTCCATTTCCCCCTATTGCCATGGGAACGTTTTGAAGTGACGTAATTATCCAACGTGAACGTCATCGAAAAGCTGCAAACCCCGTGGAGAAACATAGATATCGGTGAAACCATGATGAAGCGCAAATTCCCATTTGCCAACAAAAATAACAGCAAAAGACGCGCAAAGCAGTTTCCCGGTGTGCTGACCGATTTCAAATCACAGCATCATGAAGCTTCGAAGCGTTATGAATCAGTGAGTCGATTCAGTGGTTCGGATCGCCAAAGTCACATATTTCAGCAGTTTGACACGCGATCCGAATCATTAATCGCCTCACTGATTCATAACGCTTCGAAGCTTCATGATGCAGTGTTTTGAAATCGGCCATCACTATATAAGTCGTTATTTAGGTTTTAGCACAAAAACTATTCTCATCGCTTCATAAATTTATTGTAGAACCACTGTAGTGAGATGGATTTTGTATCGACGTCTTTAGTGCTTTTATGGGTCTTGAGAGTGCACAGTGCATTGAGCCAATGGAGGTCTTTCTGAGCCATCGGATTTCCACTAAAATATCTTCATTTGTGTTCTGAAGATGAACGGAGGTCTGACGAGTGTCCAGCGACATGAGGGGACGTCATTAATGACAGAATTTACATTTCTGGGTGAACTAACCCTTTAAGAGATTGCACTTTGTGCATTGGAAGCACTCAAATGTCTGTTTTGTATAGCTACCTCTGTAAAACAGGAAGTTATTTATTCATTTTTTCAGAAGTTGTAGAATATTCCTTTTGTAAAGCTACAGAACTTGTTTGACTCAATGTTTTGTAAATTTGAGCCATGTGTTTATTAAGGTCTTCAATTAAACAAGATGAGAACTCAAATGTTCCCAGCACTTTCTGTGATGTAGTGCTTTTTTTCTCTTTTTCATCAAAGTTTTTGCAAGTTCCCGCATTTTCCATCGCATTTCTTTAGAAAACGTGCCGCATAATCAAGGATTTTTGCCTGCAACAATCACAAAAAAAAGCCGCATTTTTCTGGAAGAACTGATAAAGCCAAATTCCTAAGTACTAATTTTAGTTTTTTTGCTGCTTGTATATTGCGCTTAAACAGTTAAATACACACAAAATAATGTCAGAATGCCGGTCTCGGTGAGTATTCACGTAATCATGTTTTAAGTGAACATAAACAGTTAACAGTATAATGGATCCGTGCGTCAGGTCTTAAAGTGACAGACCAAATTATGAGATAATATAAAAAATATCTATATGGCAGTTTTTTCCCCATGTTATCGATGGCAAAATTGTGGCCAGTGAAAATGTTGAGTGGCTAGTAACTTTGGAAAACCACTAGCCACAGTGGCTGATGAGCAAAAAAGTTCATGTCAAGCCCTGAAAGTAGATATTGTCAAGTGTCTACCTTCTAAAATATATAAATTCTCTTCTCAGTAAACTTCAGGCCCTCATACTACAGCAGCAGACGTTTCTGGAGAAGTGTGAGACGTGGATGGAGTTCCTGGTGCAGACAGAGGAGAAACTTACTGTGGAGATTTCTGGAAACTTCCAGAGCCTGATGGAGCAACAGAGAGCTCATGAGGTGAGCTGTGTGAACTGAGACATACAAAAGCAATTTAGATGTCAAATAGTGTGTATCTTGTCTAGATACTATTAAAATTACTAATGTGAATAAACAAAGCTGTGTTTGTCTGTTATAGCTATTTCAGGCAGAGATGTTCAGCAGACAGCAGATCCTTCACTCCATCATCAGCGATGGACAGCAAATGCTGGAGCAGGGACAGGTGGACGACAGGTGAGGGACATCATCATCCGAAATGTGCTTATGCAAGATATCAGCATACTTCATAATACATGCTTATGTTTGAAACTCATGGTGACCGTATTTCCAGAGATGAGTTCAAGCTGAAGCTGGCTCTGCTCAGTAACCAGTGGCAGGGGGTGGTGAGACGCGCACAGCAGCGGCGGGGCATCATAGACAGTCTCCTGCGTCAATGGCAGCGCTACAGGGAGATGGGGGAGAAGCTTCGGAAGTGGTTGGTGGAAGTGTCCCATCAGGCCACGACCCTGCAGGCGGGCGCACCTGTCCCGCTACAGCAGGCACGAGCCATGCTGGATGCAGTTCAGGTAAATATCCTCTAAAGTCCCCGCCACACCACACAACTTTTTAATAAAAATAAATAATAATATTAATTTTATATACTAATATATGTATATACTAGGGATGCAACAATACAGTTACAGTTAGTCCACGGTTCAATACGTAACTCGTTTTTTTAACCACGGTTTTCGGTTCGGTTCGGTTCTGATGGCTTTTTTGCTATTCTATTCTTAACCGACAGGAACAGCAAGAGGTTAAGGAGAAAAAAAATACTATTTTTGTTATTGCAATACTCTTTCTTTATTTAACTTAAAATACTTAAAGCTTTACTTCAAAAACCCTTGTACACATTCCTAGTGTATTGTATAATATAAAATAAATATATATAAAGATTTACACTGGGAGCTCAGAGCTGTACAGCAGCATTTAAGTATGAGATTGAATGAATAAATGTAAAAATAAAACATTATTTAGACTTCACTATATACTTATTAAAGCTACTGTATTTAAGTTTTTCAGTCATGAGCAGTGAGTGATTTTCTCCTTGCCTTTTGCCTTTCCTGAATAAAGTTCTTTCTTCTGTTGGCCATAAAATATGTTGGAATAATGTTGGAAACCAAACAGTTGCTGGTCCCCATTGTAGGAAATAATAATATGGAAGTCAATGGCTACCATCAACTGTCTGGTATTCAATTGTCTGTGTTCAACAGAAGAAATGAATACAGGCTTGGAACAACATTAGAGTGAGTATATAATGACATAATTTTAGAGGTGAACTGTCCCTTTAAGGACAGCGTGTTCACTAGGCTGCGCTGCTCTCAATTTAAAGTCCCAGTGAACCGGAAGTTGCAACTGACTTTATTTCAGTGATTTGACGTATTTCCGAGAGAAACGGAATACTAAATGAGCAGAACAGAGGGTGTGGTTTGCCCCGAACCCCCCGTGTGACCTGATTGGATATAGAAACGTAGGCGTTTTATTCAGAAATGAGGCAGATCTGGACGCAAGTTCAATGGGCGTGTTTAATGATGGCATGTCGAAGCCCAAGCCGTCAAACAGACGTCATCAAAAATGGCCTACCAATGTAGAGGGGAGGAGCATTTTCAGATTTTGATTAAAGATTACGAAGCCAAATCATTTTTTTCTGATTGATTTGCACGGATGGATTGTTCACCACAAAACTAGCAATTTGCGCTTACAAAGTAAATATGGTACATTTTGATTTCATGAGGACTTTAAGACCTGCAGCTGCACGCATCTAATATACAGACACACACCAATTTTACTTTCACTTGTGTTGTGAAACATAAACTGTGTTTATGTTAATTTTGTGTGTATTTGACAGTATTAGCGTAGTAAGACTGTAGTCCAGTAATCACGTGTTTGACAGGCTTTTAGTGCGCGCGCTCAGAAAAGCACATGTAAAAACAGTGCATATGCACACGACGCAAATGAAATGTTTGACCAGGAAGGCTTTAAAACGCATGCAAAAATGAACTTTCGTGATTCCTCACTTCACCTCTCTGTTAAAGTGTGAACAGCATTGCAAGCGTGGCTAAACACCCCTAACTTTAGTGCATAGTGATTGGATATTTGCTCATATAAGCGAGTAGACTCACAGGCACACTCAAACAGAGCCAATTCGGAGAGAAATAAAAATAATTAATTAAATGCAAAACCGAGCATGGAACATTCACAAGTGCATATGGAACCGTGAATGCCATACCGAACAGTTCAATATTATATTGAGAATTGTGGCATCCCTAGTATATACTAACATATATATTCTTTATATATATAAATTTTTTCAGTTAAAGTTTATTCATTTCAAGTAACAATTTTTTTTAATGGTTTTAGTTTTAGTGACTATAATAACCCTGCTACACACAACAAAATTATGGGAGCTATCAGACCCTTCAAGTTCTTTCAAGGTTCCTATTCATTTTATGAACCTGGGGCCTCATTTATAAAATGCACATACACACAATCCATGTGTCATCCTATGTCAAAATTGAAGAACAAATTAAGATTTATAAAGGCAGAAACTGATGTGAAAATTTTCTTATTTGATATTATTATTATGTGATGTATAAATGTAACAAATTATTATTATTATGTGTACGCCAACTGAAGAGCTCAACCTTATATTAACACAAATGTTTTCATGGTTTTAGCCTTAGTTTTTAGTTAACTATCATAACCCTGCTGCCTATTTTACTGGTATATGAGCACCAAAATTCAACATCATTTATTAAAATATGAACATAAATAGGCAGGTTATTATAGTTAACTAAAACCATAAAAAAAAAAATAATAATAATAATAATTTTTTTTGGAAATACGAAGTGCTGTTATAAAACTCTAGATGGTCCTTTAAATACCTGGTCTTAATCACATCGTTATCTTTAGGGTATGGCTGATTGGTTCCTGCTGTATCAGTAGCCAATGAGCTCGCTGCTTAAACTTCAAATACTCGGGTAGCATTTACTTAGCAGTGCAGCGCGCTTTCAGAAACCCTCCACCTTCCCCAGCTCCACCTGTATAGATCTGCAGCATGTCTTACTTGTATAATTTAAAACCCCATAAAACCTATATAGAAAACAGCAACTAATAACAAATTCAACAAAATTATTAAAATGTTAATTAAAAATTAAAACTTGAGTTAACAAAAAAAAAACTATCAAAATAAATTTTTATAATAGTATCTCAATGATGCTAAAATAACACTGATGAGCAATCATGATATGCATTAATATAATTATTTGCACATATGTTTGCAGCGAGTGCTCTTGTATTTCCTTGCTCATTGATGATGAGTGCCGTACTTCTAAACCATAAAGTGATATGTGTTGGCATTCTGTTGACGAAATTGAATGGCTTGTTCACTGCACTTGAATTAAAAATGAACTGAAATTTGTAAATATTTTTGTGCATACAGACATTTTATACATTGTTCATAGGAACATATCAGATGTACGTTGACATTTAGGATCATTATATGCATGCCTTTCCAAGCGAGGCCCCAGGTTCAGATTTTGTGATGCTCTGTTGTTGCTGCAGCTGAGGGAGAAGGTTCTGCTGAGGCAGCAGGGCAGTTACATCCTGACGGTGGAGGCCGGCCGACAGCTGCTTCTGTCTGCTGACTCACGGGCCGAGGCGGCTCTACAAGAGGAGCTGCTCAACATACAGGAGCGCTGGAGACGTGCCAACATCTGCCTGGAGGAGCAAAAGAAAGAGCTGGCCGTCCTGCTCAGGGTACAGTTCTTTATGTTTCTTTTGTAAATCAGACGTCACTACATTAGTTTAGGGCGTGGTTTCAAATGATAGGGCACAGCATTATGCTATAATTGTTCAGAAAGTGATATATGTACCCAGAAAGCATTTTGACTGGATTCAAACTCTGTGTAGGATTGGGAGAGATGTGAAAAAGGTATCGGAGGATCTCTGGAGAAACTGAGAGCATTTAAGCGACAGCTCTCCCAGCCGCTCCCAGATCGCCATGAGGAGCTGCAGTCTGAACAATTGCGCTGCAAGGTATGCAAGGTTCAGATTCAGTATGTGGAACTGAATAACAATGAAATGAGGGGAAACTTTACTTTCCTTACAGGATCTGGAGAGTATGTTTGATGGCTGGAAGGAGGATTTGACCCATCTGACTGTGTTGAGAGAGTCTCTGTGCAGTTACATCAGTCCAGAGGATCTGCGTGTGCTGCAGGAACGCACTGAACTCCTGCACCGGCAGTGGGAGGAGATCTGTCACCAGGTACACAGGCCTTTAGGTGGTGCTGTTCTACTACATATGCCCATTATTGTTGGTGCAGCTGACATTTTCAAATCATAAAGGGCATCCCTCATAGACATCATAGGCACAATCAAATGGATGCCATCTGTGCTCCATAGAAAGCTCATTAGGTTTTAAAACACATCCACAGATATTCAAAAACACATTCTCATAATTAAATATAGGGAAAATAGAGTGGATATTTACTGTGCCGCTTTAGTTACATTTCCTTTTTCAAACATTACTTAATCAGAGTGTTTTGTAGATTATACTAAGTTATTTTTTTTGCTAGTAGAAAGTAATGCAAAGCACCAGTATTTAGCTCACAATGAAACTTGAATGCAAAGCAACTAAGATTTTTTTTCGTGCACGCTCTTTGTGGCATCCGGTGCGTGAGCTGAGACACCACAGGATGTGAGTGTACGTTTGATATCTCAGTACACAAAGTTAACTCTAGGTACATACAGACTGTCAGAAACTCTTCTCTCATGCTGTATTTTTTAATGATGCTCTGGTCTGATATTTTTTCTTTTTCTTTAAAGTAGTTTTGGGCATATGTAACAGTGTGTTTATTTACACTTTAGTTTTGTACTTTATGAAGATGTAGAAAGACGCCGTGGCTAAATATTTCATTTAAACTGCCTAAATGAATTTTAAATGCTCGGACATATTTGTAATTACTAAAGGCCTATGTTTATGTGTATTCGCCTGTGCAGTTGTGTCTGCGCAGACAGCAGGTGAGTGAGAAGCTGAATGAATGGGCCATCTTCAATGATAAATACAAGGAGCTGTGTGAATGGCTGACACATATGGAAAGCAAAGTATCCCAGAATGGAGACGTCAGCATCGAAGAAATGATTGAGAAACTACGAAAGGTAACAGTGTAATCCAATCTTTGCCTTAGCCACTGTTTTAATGTTATGCTCATCGCTAAAATATTTTTATTTTATTTTTTATATTATATATATATTATATTTTATATATATAAATTAGTAATTATATTATGTTTGATTATATAATATCAATTTGTTTATTATTTAATATATTTTTACATTTATTTTATTTCATATTATATGTGCAGTATTTTAAACTACATATATAATAATGTATAATAAATTATATATAATATAATATACACTGCCTGGCCAAAACTGACCACTGTTTGGATTTAAATAGGTAAATGTTTAAGAGTCTGTGATTGGATCATTATTGCAGTGAGTATTATGTTTCTAGCATAGTTATATGTTTGGCTAAGTAGACTTTACAGAGCGCTTGTCTCTTGCATTGTCAATACAAGATCTTGACCAAAAATGTATGCACCTCGTGATGGAAATAAATATTGTGATGTTATTTCCATTAGAGAAGTGCATCAATTTCTGGTCTTGATCTTGTATTGACAATGCAAGAGTCCAGCACTCTGTAAAGTCTCCTCCAGCACATCCCAAAGACTTTCAACGTATTTAAGATCTGGACTCAAGACTCCCTCCCAACCATTCTTTCACAGTTTGAGCTGATGAATCTTGACATTGTCATTCTGGAATATGGCCATGATGTGTCTTCCTACGTGGTTGTTTATGAAATGAAAAGCTACACACTCCATCAATTAGAGTCAGAAGAACTGTTGCCAAACATATAACATGCTAGAAACATAAAGATCATTGCAATAATAATCATTGACTCAGTAAAGCATAAAGCATTTGCCTATTTAATTCCAAACAGTGACTTTTTAAAATGTATTTTAATTTATAAGTTATCATATATTTTAAAATTATAATATTTTTTATAAATTATATTATTATATTATATATAATTTTATTTTATTCATTTTTAATTTATTGTTTTAACTTAGGGTTTCCTAATACCTCACAACTGTAGCTCAAATGCATTTTAAAGGAAACTCTTTTCCTTTTTTGAATGAGGTGTTTGTAACAACATAACGATAGCCACTCCTTCAAAAGCAACTTGAATTGTATTAACTATAACTATAAACATATAAACTGAAATGAGTAACTTTGAGAATGCTTGTCTGTGTCTCTGTCTAACCGCAGCACTGTCTCTCTGTCTTCTCAGGACTATCAGGAGGAGGTGGCAGTGGCTCAGGAGAATAAATATGAGCTCACGCAGCTGGGTGAACGCTTAGCTCGGGCCAGTCATGAGAGCAAAGCCTCTGACATAGAAAACAAACTCGGTAAAGTCAACGAACGCTGGCAGCACCTGCTCGATCTCATGGGGGCCAGGTAACTCACACCGCATTGTGGCTCGGTTGGCATTATCCTCACTATTTTACACAATATTTACTCTAATTACTTTAAAATGTTGGAGCGCACATGCTCCAGTCATGTTGAGCCATAGTGCTCATGGAGGAGATGCAGGTTTGAATCCGCATTGCGCTGCGATTACTGTACATTTCCTCTCCTTACCTCATAAGTCTCCTGTTTTTAAAATGATACACTGCCATTCAAAAGTTTTTGATCGGTAAGATTTGCAGTTTCTAGAAGAAGTCTCTTATGCTCATCAAGGCTGCATTTATTAAATTTTTTTAAAAATCAGTAATATTGTGGAATATTATTAAAATGTAAAATAACTGTTTTCTATTTGAATATATTTTAAAATGTAATTTATTTCTGTGATGCAAAGCTGAATTTTCAGCATCCCTACTTCAGTCTTATGTCACATGATCCAATAGAAATCATTCTAATATGATGATTTGCTGCTCAAGAAACATTTATGATTATTATCAGTGTTAAAAACAGTTGTGTAAAAAACTTATTTAGGATTCTTTGATGAATAGAAAGTTCAAAAGAACAGCACTAACTAACATTGTAACATTGTATTACCATTCAAAAGTTTTGGGTCAGTAAGATTTTTTTTATTTATTGGGGAAAGAACTCAAAGAAATTAATACGTTTATTCAGTAAGGATGTATTAAATAGAGCAAAAATGACAGTAAATACATTTATAATGTTACTAATTATTCTATTTATAATAAATTATGTTCTCTTGAACTTGCTCTCCAGCAAAGAAATCCTGATAAAAATGTTTTACACAACTGTTTTTAACATTGACAATAATCATAAATGTTTCTTGAGCAGCAAATCATTATATTAGAATGATTTCTGAAGGATCATGTGACACTGAAGACTGGAGTAGTGATGCTGACAATTCAGCTTTGAATCACAGAAATAAATAAAATTTTAAGATGTATTCAAATAGAAAACAGTTATTTTATTTTTTTTATAATATGTCACAATATTACTTTTTTGTTGTTGTTGTATTTTTCATAGAATAAATGCAGCCTTGGTGAGCATAAGAGACTTCTTCTAAAAGCATAAAAAATCTTACCGATCAAAAACTTTTGAATGGCAGTGTATATAATATATATTTGAATATTAAAAGATTTTAGTATAAAACAGTATGCTGTATATAGATGTTGATATTGTATATGAAATTGTGAAAAAGGTAAACATTTCTTTGTTTACACAGGGTGAAGAAGCTGCGGGAGACTTTAGTGGCCATTCAGCAGTTGGATAAGAACATGAATAGTCTGCGCACTTGGCTCGCCCACATTGAGACCGAACTGTCCCGTCCCATCGTCTACGACACCTGCGACTACCAGGAGATCCAGAGGAAACTGGATCTGCAGCAGGTACAAAAACACATGCATTCAAAAAATAAGCCCATTAGATTTACGTGTTTACTTAGGATAAAACATAATTTTTGTTCTTCATCCAGGAGCTACAGAGAGACATCGAAAAGCACAGCACAGGTGTGGCATCCGTGCTGAACCTGTGTGAGGTTTTGCTGCACGACTGTGATGCCTGTGCTACGGACGCTGAGTGCGACTCCATCCAGCAGGCCACGCGCAGCCTGGACCGCCGCTGGAGGAGCATCTGTGCCATGTCAATGGAGAGGAGACTCAAGTATGACCCGCTGATAAAGCTCATACACATATGCTGCATCCCATTTCGCATACTAAATAGTATTCAAATTTAATATTAGTGTGTCCCAAAGATATTTAATCTGCAACGGCATTGTGAATGTTTATAAAGATACATTTAGTCATTAACCTTTAAATGCATCAATATAGCATAATGCAAACACATGAGGAGTCTCCGCATGAAAGACCCTCGACTGACTACTGCATTTTTCTCCGAAATTAAATTAAATTGAATGTGGAAGATTTTAACTGTGACAAGAAGATTGACAGGGCAGTTTAAACTGTGACAGGATGCATGTAACTAAGCGTCAAAGCGGTCTGTTGAACCGTTTCGGTACAGGGCTTTTGGTTCGGTGCACGCGTGTACCGAGTGAATGGTTTCCGAGTGCATTCTTTAACAGTTAACAGTCGACTTATTGTAAGCGCAGAACACACTTCAATCCGAGTTCCCACATGAACATATTAAGTATTCAGTCCATTTTATCATGAAATTCAAACGATAAATGCCGTTTTGACGCTCTTTAATGTGACGTGACATAGGCACTGTATAGACGCCTCAGTTCAACTTCAAGCAGCAGCGCGAGTGAACGCGATCATCTCTTTCTAAAGAATAAACATAAAATAACACCTCTTAAGGTATGTTGAGGATACATTACAACTTACTGAAATGTATCATATGTCGTGTAATCGCTCAATCTGTGTTTCAATGGTAAACAATGTCACGTAGCATCACATTTACCTCACGCAGTCATTCAGTGTCCACAGCTGTTAGTTCACTAGAGAAATCAACTCTTTCGCTAAATATATGCACTAATTGCCTATATATTCATTATATTATACTTAACCTGTTAGTGGTGTCTTGTTTATTTAAAGGTCCCATTTTTCCTGTTTTTTTGAAGCTTTGATTGTTTACAGTGTGCAATATAACATGTGTTCATGTTTCGTGTGTAAAAAAAAACAGTATTTTTCACACAATGTACTTATCTGTATACCGCTGTTTTCATTGTCCTAAAAACGGGCTGATGACTTCCTTGTTCTATGAAGTCCCTCCTTCAGAAAACGTAACGAGCTCTGATTGTGCCAGCGGTTCCTGTGTTGTGATCATAGGTTGTGATTCGACAGCAGCTTAGCGCACGTTGCCCGGTAAGGTCACGCCTCTTACCAGAGATGCATGCGCTCAGTGTTCGAGTGACGTTATTAAAGAAGGAAGTAGAGGGATGCAGTCCTAATCGGCCGTTCGCTGTAGGCTTTGAAAGGGAACTTCTGTTAAATAAAATATCTCTCTTGGCATTGAACTTTGAGCTTTATAATTTTACAGGTATTATTTATGCTCTAACAGCAACATTACACACTAACTAAAGTTTGAACAGTGGGATCACGAAGAACAGGACCTTTAATGTATGTTTAAATAAATCTGTCATGAAAATGACAGCCACTGTGAATAAATTATTATATTTCAACAACGAATTGGAGAAAAAAAATTATAATTAGATTTAGAAGTTAATGCAAAAACTGCCTTACGTGAAGTTTGAGCTAAAAATAAATAGCAACTGAATTTAGGCTAATAGTTTGGGCTCTGTTGTCAATCTTTAATAGCAATGTGTAAGTAAGGGCTCCCTATAGTTTACAGCATTATCTTTAAGAAACTTTGTTATAATTGAATTAATTTAAGGACAGACATAATTTTTTCAGTAAACCACTATTGAATAAAAATAAATGTGTACTGCTGTACCCGTGACTTCAAAACCGAGCTACGTACCGATCCGTCAGTTTTGTGTACAGTTACACCCCTACGAAGTAGTATTTTCTAAAGATTGCCTACCTTTCAGCTCCACACTCAAAAGTATGCACTTTTTCTTCATTAAAAATGCCCTAAAAGTATGTACTTTTTTTGTATGTTTTAATTTTTTTAGTCGACGAATTGGGACGCAGCAATTGTTTTTGTAATAGAACACTAGCATACTTCTGAGTACATACTGTTTACTATATAATACTTCTTTTTGTGCGTTTTGTTTGAAAAATGTGTATCTTATAATATGATTTTTTTTTTAATCACATACAATTACTGAAATAACATGCTACTACACTACTCATACTATTTATATATTTTTCTATTAACTTTGATTTATTTTAATTTCAGTTATTTGCCAAAGCAGCATTCTAATTTTAAATTTAACAAAAAATATGATATATGATGTGATAGCGATAATAACACTGCTGAATATGTGTTATATACCTGCTAAATGACAATGAACCTAAACCTAAATGGTGCTCATTTGAAAGGATTGAGGAGACGTGGCGTCTCTGGCAGAAGTTTCTCGATGACTTCTCTCATTTTGAGGAGTGGCTGATGGTGTCGGAGAAGACAGCCGCACTGCCAAACTCTTCAGGTGTCCTTTACACTGTTGCCAAAGAGGAGCTCAAGAAATTTGAGGTCAGATTCATCCTGACTGAATGAATGTAGTATTAGTGAAGAGATTTATGATGTAAACACTCATGTATGTGCTTTTTACAGGCATTCCAGCGGCAGGTGCATGAAAGTTTGACGCAGCTGGAGCTGATCAATAAACAGTATCAGCGACTGGCACGTGAGAATCGCACTGACGCGGCCTGTAGTCTGAGAGAAATGGCCCACAATGCCAACCAGCGCTGGGATAACCTACAGAGAAGAGTGTCCTCGGTCCTACGCAGGTTAAAGGTACAGAGACATTTGATTAGTTTTAACCAGCATTTATACTAAAATTACACAGTCATCACTGTTTATTATAATAACACAAATCTTAAAGAACTTATTTTATATTAATGCTAATAAAACATTCAAACTATGCCTGTTAATCAAAATTACATTAAATTTAAATTGCATAACAGTATCCAACACTAATGGATGCTAATGTAACCATTTTTAAGGAAATAAACTTAAAAACGTATTCACCGTATCCCCCAGAGTTAGTTAAGTCCATACATACCATTCTCATCTCTGTGCGTGTCTTAACTCTGTCTGACGCACCCACTGCTAGCCTAGCTTAGCACAAAGACTGGCGGTAAACGGCTCCAGCTAGCCTACTGCTCAATAAGTGACAAAATAACACCAACATTTTCCTATTTACATTTTGTGATGTGTGTAGTTACATCGTATACTAAGACCGACGGAAAATTAAAAGTTGCAATTTTCTAGACCGATATGGCTAGGAACTATTCTCTCATTCCTGCGTAACCCCCAATTTCCACCGGCTGCGTTACGGCTGCGGAACGGCTCCGCTGCGTGACAGCTCCGTGTTCCGTCGTCCGTCAATACCCACCAGGTCCGGATTTGTTTGCGGAACGGCTGCGGTCATGACTGACAGCTGACGTCACGAGGCCCCATGTAATCTCGCGAATTCTGGTGTGATCGCGCGATATGTAGTTTCTATAAACAGTTCTATAGTTTTCCACGCCGCATCCTTTTTAATGTTGTCCTTATAAAAAGGATGTGAGGGGTCATAGATGATGGGTTGATTCTGTACCTCAATAATCAGCATTTCTTCATCCATCGTGTCAACGGGGTTAAAACTTAAACAAGCCTGTCACCGCCCATTATGACGTTTTCAAGGTGTAGTGTAGGGAAATATGAGCGCGGTGTATTTTATTTTGAAAATTAAACGGATCTTTTATTTTGTTTCTGGCTGTTCTGTTTTGTCACTCGACTTCCTGTCCTGCGTACTCTGCCCTGTAGTGCTGCGGAGCGCTCCGGCATCCGGCAAAAATAGAAGCTTTGCGTATCTGCTCCGGAGGGCTGCGGATCGCCAGAGTCGGAACGCAGCTGTACCGCATTCAGTGGAAATACACTCATTGACTTTAATGGAAACCTTTTGACTCCGCCGCCGTGCCGGAGCCGTAACGCAGCCGGTGGAAATTGGGGGTAATAATCAAGGAACTTTGCTGCCGTACCATGGGTGCTTGCGCAGCGCCTGAAAATAGGCTAGCTTCCGTCAACATAACCAACGTGACAACCTGCTTGCACAGATAGCGTGCTGGGGACTATTTTCAGGCTATTATATTGGTCCAAGTGTGCTTTTACTTTGAATCTGTTTTTTTGATCACAAAACATTGTTTATATCCACCACAGCACTTTATATGTCAGCGAGAGGAGTTTGAGACAGCGCGAGACTGTATCCTGGTCTGGCTGACTGAGATGGACCTGCAATTAACCAACATTGAGCACTTCTCAGAATGTGACGTCCAGGCCAAAATCAAACAGCTGAGGGTACGTGTCTGACCTTTAAAACTGCACATATTCTCCTGCCATTCTCTTATGGAGGTTTTCTACCCCATCCAGGTGTTCCAGCAGGAGATCACTCTGAACACAGGCAAGATTGACCACATATTCCAGCAGGGTGAAGCTCTTCTAGAAAAGTGTGAGCCAATAGATGCTGCTGTGATCGAGGAAGAGCTTGAAGAACTGCAGCGTTACTGCCAGGAAGTGTTTGGACGTGTGGAACGCTACTACAAGAAACTTATCCGATTACCGGTACACTAAATACAACAGATGATTATTCTCTTGCAGTCTTTTTTCATATTAATTTTGTTTCCATGTTTATTTATAATTACCTTTTTATTTTAGATTTAGATTTTTTTTTTGTTTGTTCTTCATTCATTTATTTTATATGCATTTTTTAAGAATTTTTTTACATTTTATTTCACAATTTTAGTCAATGTTTAGACAATGTTTTAATCACCAATCATCACAACGTCTTTATACAGCTCACAGACGATGAACATGAAGTCTCGTACTCGGACCGGGAGTTTGATCTGGACGAGCCTGCTGACGTGTCCAGCTTTCCATGGAGCGAGCGTCTGGGTGACGGTTTTCTGTCCCCTCTGCCCTCTTCCAGTCGGTCTGCGTCTCTGGCCGCTCCTGTACGAGCCGAACGCTCGGGTCGAGACACTCCGGCCAGTGTGGACTCTATCCCTCTAGAGTGGGACCACGATTATGACCTCAGCCGGGGTTTGGAAAGCGCCAGCAGAGCCTTGTCCTCCGAACCAGGAGATCAAGGAGAGGATGGATACCTGCAGGGCTCAGCATCTGCCCTCTCAGGTCAGTGTGTGCTCTTTAGTCCAATAAACACAAAAGCGAGAATAAGTAAGGGATAATGTACATCTATCCGATAAAGCTGCACGATTCATCGTAAAAAAAAAAAAGCTATCTCGATTCAAACACCCACACAATCTCATGATATTACAACAATTCGCCTGTGTCTATTAAACCGTAGACAAGTTGCGCTGCAACTGTGCCAGAGAGCGCAGTTGTCATTTAGGTGTGAAACAACTTCACAGTCTTTTCAACCACAAAGTATCATTATTTCCGTTTTTACAAATATTCAAATCTTTAGAGAAGTACTGAAATAAAAGTTTATAGTTTGGATATAAACACTGATGTCTAAGGTAGTGAACAAAATAGAGCAAATCACCTTTTGAAAGTAACTTGGTGCTTTAAGTATATACATCATTGCACCACCAGGTGGCAACAAGTGACTTACAAAATGTGTTTGTCATTGAATCAGTCATTCAAGAGATTCATTCAGAAACGCTGATTCATCCAGTAATGAAATAAGTATTTATGAGTGAGTCAGTGAATTAGTCATTTAAACCGATTTTTTAAAATAATTCATTCAAATTATTTAAACAGACTGCGGCAATTAAAATTTAGTCCGAAACTCGTTATAGTGTACAAAACAAGCATTCTAGCAACAAGACTTACGCTACAACAATATTACTGTAAGCCTACTAACTATTAAAGGGGTCATTAAAATGCATTATTTTTATATAATGTTCTCTGAGGTCCACTTATATTGTTGGGAAAGATTTTTACATCAAAACATCCTAATTTAGAAGTAATATTTTCTATCCTGTTTTTGACCCTCTCTTTGAAACACTTATTAGGCACATTCTAGACTTGGAAGTATGGTTGGGTAACAGTTTTGCGTATTAAAATAATTTTCCATGCCCCAGCCATTACACATGTGGAATTGTATACAGTGCATCTGGAAAGTATTCACAGCTTTCACTTCTTCCACATTTTTTTGTGTTACAGACTTATTTTCCTCAAAATTCTACAAACAATACCCCATGATGACACTGTGAAAGATGTTTGTTTGAGATCTTTGCAAATTTATTAACAATAAAACAAAATCACATGTACATAAGTATTCACAGCCTTTGCTCAATACTTTGTTGAAGCACCTTTGGCACCCATTACAGCCTCAAATCTTTTTGAGTATGTTTTTGGTTAAAACAAGCAAATATATCTGCCAATGTGATGAGAACAATAATTTGTTCTGTTTGGAATCTTGTTTCTTGTTTCAGTCCAAAACAGAAACAAGATTATTTTTCTAATCCATTGGTAGATAATTTAGTTTGTTTCAAGCAAAAACTTGATTCATTTAGATTTTTTTCCCCCCAGGAATAAAAAAAAAAAATGTAATTTTCCTTAGTAAATGCATCTTGATTTAAGAATTTGTAGATATTTGGACTGGAAAAAAGACAGAAATTCCAAGTAAAAAAAGTATTTTTTGTAGTGTGGTTTTACCTGTGGTGATCTCAATAGAGCACTTGTTAAATTTAAATAAGAATAGAGTTCTAACTTACTAATAATATTTTAATTTCACCCATTAAAACTTTTTGGTTGATGAAAGTTTTACAGATATTGTAAAATATCTATACATTTACATCTGTGTCCTATCTCAAGCTACTCTACTGTCAGCTCAAGCTTTTGTCAAATATCATATATATATATATATATATATAATAGAAAAGGGACCGGCCCCCGGGTATGTCCACAACATCGAATGCAGCCCCCTTTTAAAAAAGTTTGGAAAGACCTGCCCTAACCCTAACCTTTTCATGCTTCATCGTACGGATGGTATTTGCCAGATGATGAGTGGTGCTTGGTTTCCTACAGACCTGACGCTTGCCATTCAGGCCAAAGAGTTCAATCTTTGTTTCAGAATTTTGTTTCTCATTGTCTGAAAGTCCTTCAGGTGCCTGCAGACGGGCTGTCACGTGCCTTTTGCTGAGGAGTGGCTTCCGTCTAGCCACTCTACCATACAGGCCTGATTGGTGAAGTGCTGCAGAGATGGTTGTTCTTCTGGAAGGTTCTCATCTCTCCACAGAGAAACGCTGGAGCTCTGTCAGAGTGACCATCGGGTTCTTGGTCACCTCCCTGACTAAGGCCTTTCTCCCCCGATCACTCAGTTTGCCCGGGCGGCCATCTCTAGGAAGAGTCCTGGTGGTTCCAAACTTCTTCCATTTACGGATGATGGAGGCCACTGTGCTCATTGGGACCTTCAATGCTGCAGAAATTTTTCAGTACCCTTCCCCAGATCTGTGCCTCAATACAATCCTGTCTTGGAGGTCTACAGAAAATCCTTGGACTTCATGGCTTGGTTTGTGCTCTGACATGCACTGTTAACTGTGGGAACAAACTTCTTTCACGTTGTCATTATGGGGTATTGTTAAACTTGAAGAGGAAAAAACTGGATGTTTTATAGTACAATGACCTCTTGTATGTCAAAAGGTCAAGGAAAATTTCAGTTCTGAATTCACCATCGAATGCACCTTCTTAGTTTAAATGTAACTAGACAGAGCGTGTCCTCGTTGTGATACACGAGACGTGAGGACGTAAGAAGCGACAGCCTCTAATACCAAGATGAGCGCTCTTTATACAGATTTGCTATTGACGACGCTCATTATTGGGGAATAACTGACCTCGGAATGTCGCGACTGACCAATCAGAATCATGCATTTCAGAGAACCAAGTAATAAGAGAATATAAATGAAACCTGTGAGATTTTAAACTGACTTGAAAAGTTTTTAGTGTGGTTCAGCATTCAATCATGTTGGTACTGTATGCATGTATATGTTTCTTTCAGATGTAGTGATTCCAGAGAGTCCTGAGGCATTTCTAAAACTTACTGAGCAAATTCTGAGGTCCAGAGCTGGTAGGCAACAGCAGTCACAGAAATCTGGGACTCACTCACTAGTCTGTTGCCTGATCTTTAGTTTCTACTCACAAACCGTATCAAAGCACGGCGCTGCGTGCTGCGACCATCGGCTGTATTTTCTAACCCTTCTCTTTTGATTTGTGTTTTCACACAGTATAGTCAGTTTTCCAGTGTTTGCATGTAGTGTCACAGGTTGATGTCCACTGAGTTCACTCTGGTGTTCGTCTTTGGTTTCTAATGCTTTTGGATTTCCAAATCAACATCATTACTCACAGTACTTTACAATCAGAGCAGACTGAATTATACACACACAAAAAAAATGCAAACAATTGCATAAAAATGTGTTTACTCTTTGAATATTAGTGGTCAACTGATATGGGGTTTTTAATGGTCGTTTAAAGGTCACAAGGATCAATATGTGAGAGAATTTAATTTTAAGACATTATTTTCATGACAATAAAACATCTTCTCATTGCTGTAGTACAGTACAGTAAATACAGTAAATTGCTGTAATACAGTACAGTAAATACAGATTTTTTTTTTCAATTAGTCTTTTTTTTTGTTAAATTGTGTTTTTAATATTATCTATACACTTTTGTTGTATTATCAACAGCTTTTATTTTTAAGTTTTCATTCTAGTAGTTTAAGTTTTAGTAATTTTGTTGTGTTTTTGTAATTCTTTGTAAAAAAAAATATTTTTTTGCATTAAAGTAATAAGAATGGATATACTATATTACGCAAATGACAATTATGTGGGAAAATGTGTTTAATTGTCTTGAAAATATGATCATAAGCTTGATGTTGTCAGATTTCAGAACGCAAGAGGGTCATCTCAAAATGCGGTCCATAACTGTCAAATTTCCATTATGTCAAGCCATCATTGTAAATAAGAAAATATTTCTTAATTGACTTCCCCAGATAAATAATGTTGAACAAACAAACAAACATGCAATATTTAAAATATGATTTTGAAGAGCAGTGCATATATTCACTCTGACTGTAAACTGCTTTGACTAATGATCAATTTGATTAGAAGCTCCTAGTATGTTTGACTAATGAGAAAGCAATGTTGTGATGTCCATCTCTTGATAATGCACTGCATCAGGCCTGAGAACGACAACACAGTTCCACTGTGCAGTTCAATGCAACTTCCTGTTGTTCCTGCATTGCTAAGTGTTTTGGTGTTCCTCTACAGGTGACACTGGCTCACTGGAGACTCACATCAGACAACTGGATAAAGTTCTTAACACCAGCTGCTTCCATCTGCAGCAGACAGAGAACATCATACGCAGCCGAACTCCCACTGGCCCTGAGCTAGATGCCACCTACATGGGTTATGTGAGTGAAAATCCTATTGGACTAAATTGGGGGAACTGTCACTGTAGTAAAAATGTGCTTTGAATAAAAAAGCATCTGCTAAATTAATTAAATGGCTTGTTCATTATATTTTATTCTATCAGATGCGTCTTCTTGAAGAATGTCGTGGCAGTATAGATGCAGTAAAGCGAGTGGGATTTGAGCTGAAAGACGAGGACGACAAGATATCAGGCTTCGTCAATCCCAACAGCTCCGAGTCCCAAACCTCAGGTACAAAACCATATCATACACTATGCCGTGCACATAAACACATGTATTCATTAAACTTCTCATTAAAATGAATGCTGGTAGTAGTCTATATAGGCAATAGAGCAGAGCATAAATGTTGCATAAGACACTAGGGGCCCTATCATACACCTAGCGCAATGCGACGTCAGGCGCAACGCAAGTGTTTTTTGCTAGTTTCAGCCCCAGTTATCATTTTCACCATTATCCAGCGCCACGTTGTTTAAATAGAAAAATCTGTTCGCCCATGGGTGTGCTGGTCTGAAAACGAGGTATGTTCAGGCGTGTTGTTGGCGCGTTGCTATTTTGAGGCAAATGAAAACTACTACGCCATTGACCAACTGAAACCTGATCTAAAGTCAATAGCGCAATATTTTTGTTCTTTAAAGGCCACGTTAGTAATATGTGCCTATTGGCGGGTCCACAACACGCATACACTCTGCTTATTACACAAACAGGTACGAGCAGCAGCACACAAAATTTTTTAAATAATAAAAATAAAAGGATTCCTCTTTCCGCTCACAAATTCCGCCATGTAAATAGCCAATCTGCCATGGCGCGAGCACAACTGGCTTTTAAAGGGAATGGGAGATGAGACTCTGATTGGTTTATTGCACGTTTCACCCAAAACACACATTGCTTATTAAGAGACTAGGTACAACCTTTTTGGACCATGCGCCTGGTGTTTTTCCATCGTTAACCCTTTAACTGTCACCCCCCTTTTTGAGAATACGCATGAAAATGCACTATCCAAACTTAACGGGCTGTAATTCAAGAATGCTTTGGAATATAGACCTAAGTTTGGTCTTGTTTAAAAGCAGACACTCGGCAGATTATTGCTGAAGTGCTGAAGCAATTCAAAATATGAAATTATGAAAAAGTTATGAAAGTTTAAATTTACTGTAAATAAAAAATACTGTATTAAATATTATAAGGTCCCATGAGATTTTGTTTAGGCGCTATACCAAAAAAAGCCACCGGGTGTCATTGAAATTCCATTGATTGTTTTTTTATGCATTTTCCTGTACATTTCTGTCCAAATATCACTTCCATCACAAAACGGTCACCAAATATGGAACCTTGAGACTCAGACCTTTCCGACGATATGTGTTTTGTCAAGATTAAAAAAAGTATGTTGTAATATGAAACATGACACCGCCCACTAGTGGAGGTGCCCGCTAGAAGAATTTAAAGTACCATTTCCATGTTAACGCAACGTCCAATTTCAAAACGGTTGTCACAGGATTAATTTTGAGTTTGTAAACTTTCGAATGATACCTAATTTATAATAATTACTAAAATGTACGATACGAAAAAAAGAGGATCAATAAAAAGAGTGCCAGGTGTTATAATTTTTTGACAGGAATGAAAACGAGGCTGTGAGCGCAGTGCGTAAAATGGATTGTACCGTTGTTTAACAACATACCGATTGATTGTTCAGCTGATGCAATGCCTTTCTGGAATTTGTATTTATTTATAGAACCTTTAGACAGTGTGCAATTTTATAAAATCTGTATGTCTTGCCTTCACACCCTCGTTTTAAATTAAATATGTCGTCTAACATGACTAAGGTCTATATGAAAGTTTTCATAACATTTCAAATGATTTTGAATGCTTTAAATTTAATGTTTTGAAAAAAATAATTTTCAGTAATAATATAGGGTGAAACAGAATATTAATTGATAAAATTATTTTGATTTCCTTTTGTCTGATGTATCATACACTGCCTGGCAAAAAAAAAAAAATTGCTGTTTGGATTTAAATAGCCGTATTCCAGGATGTCAATGTCAAGATTTATAAGGCTCAAATTGTGAAAGAATGGTTGGGAGCAATGTTCCCTCTAATTTCTTTTCTCGCTGAGCAAAACTTTTCTCTATTGGGCGGACATTTTGGTCACCTGAGCAAAAACATTCTTTACCTGTACAGCATATGTAAACGCACACAAAAAAAGTGGATTCATCATGCAGTTATAACTTTTAACTTTAATGTGCCATTTCCATTTTATTTAACCATTGATGTAACTTTGTGATATATTAAATAAAAAAATTAAATAAAAACAGTTAATTCAGAAGTCACAAAATTAAGTACATTTTACAGTGCTGTTAACTGTAGTCTTCTTTACCAAGAAATACTATTAAAATCTCCCCCAGGACAGTTCAATTCTTTATAATATTAAAATAATTAAGCGGTTACACTGAGATGGTTCTTAATGTGTTTTTGTACAGTCATTTATTGGCGACAGGCAGCATTAAACCATCTATATTAAATGTTTGTTTATTGCTTATGAATTTCCAAGATTTTCTATATCAGGGGTTTTCAAGCATTTTAATGGCAAGGATCCCTAAATAATCCCCTTGTGAGATCAATTCTTTATTAGGCTTACACTATAATACAATTATAATAGCCTATAATATAAAACTAATGGAAGTATTTAAACTGATAGTATATTATATCAGTTTAAATGCTTCAATTTGTATTTAAAAAAAACCCTGAAGTAATTAAATAGATCTAATAGCTAAATATGTTCAAGGGAACATGTGAACTCTTTTATAGTTATCTAAACATCACTAAAACCCAACCCACACACACACATCTATACACAAACTGATGTTTGTTACTTTGGTGTTTGCACGCTACACTTGTGGTGGGTGTAACTGTAAATGTCTGTTTTGTTACCGTGCTGTATCCATCATGTTATTTCCTCCACTTAATCAAGCCCCTCTTCTTTAAAACATGATGAGGTTTTATTCCACGTCTTTGCGTTTCTCATTGCCTCTCATTTTGAGCACTTTGGACCGCAAACACGACTCGCTGCTGCGTGCTCACACGTGACATCATTGTCTTTCTATGAAGCCTGTAAACCGCATCCACCCGTTCTAACACGATAGCGATACTAACTCTATAGCGATAGAACAGAGCACTGCAATTATTTCTCATTTAAACTACAATCAAATGGATTTATCCCCACATTTTGCGTCTGTGTCTATCGTCTGCGTGGCATTTTGTTTCTTTCTGCACTGCCGCGGCATCACAAGTGTACGCACGTGCACAGCTTAGACGGTACATTGGTTGGGAGGGAGCACTCTGAATCATTTTCACCTCTGAGTCCAGATCGTACATTTATTGAAAGTCTTTGGGAAGTGCTGGAGGAGACTTTACAGAGTGCTGGACTCTTGCATTGTCAATATAATATCTTAACCAAAATGTATGCACCTCTAGATGGAGATAACATCACAACATTTATTTATTTTCATCAAGAGGTTCATCAACTTTTGGCTATAATGTGTCTTCCTACACTTCCTACGTGTCCTTCCTCCCATCAATTAGGGTTAGAAGAAATGTTGCCAGACATATAACATGCTAGTAACATAATCACTGCAATAATGATCCAATCATTGACTCTTAAGAATTTGCCTATTTAAATCCAAACAGCAACTTTTTTTAGGCCTTGCAGTATATAATGAAATAATGTTTAGTAGTGTTATTAGTTCACCCAAAAATGAAAATTACCCCATGATTTACTCACCCTCAAGTCATCCTAGGTGTATATGACGTTCTTCTTTCAGACGAATACAATCAGAGTTATATTAAAAATGTCCTGGTTATTCCAAGCTTTATAATGGCTGTGAATTGTTGCTTCATTTTTGAAGTCCATAAAAGTGCATCTATCCATCATATACAGTGAGGAAAATAAGTATTTGAACACCCTGCTATTTTGCAAGTTCTCCCACTTAGAAATCATGGAGGGGTCTGAAATTATCATCGTAGGTGTATGTCCACTGTGAGAGACATAATCCAGAAATCACAATGTATGATTTTTTAACTATTTATTTGTATGATACAGCTGCAAATAAGTATTTGAACACCTGAGAAAATCAATGTTAATATTTGGTACAGTAGCCTTTGTTTGCAATTACAGAGGTCAAACATTTCCTGTAGTTTTTCACCAGGTTTGCACACACTGCAGGAGGGATTTTGGCCCACTCCTTCACACAGATCTTCTCTAGATCAGTCAGGTTTCTGGCTTGAGCTCCCTCCAAAGATTCTCTATTGGGTTTAGATATGGAGACTGGCTAGGCCACGCCAGAACCTTGATATGCTTCTTACAGAGCCACTCCTTGGTTATCCTGGCTGTGTGCTTCGGGTCATTGTCATGTTGGAAGACCCAGCCTCGACCCATCTTCAATGCTCTAACTGAGGGAAGGAGGTTGTTCCCCGAAATCTCGCAATACATGGCCCCGGTCATCCTCTCCTTAATACAGTGCAATCGCCCTGTCCCATGTGCAGAAAAACACCCCCAAAGCATGATGCTACCACCCCCATGCTTCACAGTAGGGATGGTGTTCTTGGGATGGTACTCATCATTCTTCTTCCTCCAAACACATTTAGTGGAATTATGACCAAAAAGTTATATTTTGGTCTCATCTGACCACATGACTTTCTCCCATGACTCCTCTGGATCATCCAAATGGTCATTGGCAAACTTAAGACGTGCCTTGACATGTGCTGGTTTAAGCAGGGGAACCTTCCGTGCCATGCATGATTTCAAACCATGACGTCTTAGTGTATTACCAACAGTAACCTTGGAAACGGTGGTCCCAGCTCTTTTCAGGTCATTGACCAGCTCCTCCCGTGTAGTTCTGGGCTGATTTCTCACCTTTCTTAGGATCATTGAGACCCCACGAGGTGAGATCTTGCATGGAGCCCCAGTCCGAGGGAGATTGACAGTCATGTTTAGCTTCTTCCATTTTCTAATGATTGCTCCAACAGTGGACCTTTTTTCACCAAGCTGCTTGGCAATTTCCCCGTAGCCCTTTCCAGTCTTGTGGAGGTGTACAATTTTGTCTCTAGTGTCTTTGGACAGCTCTTTGGTCTTGGCTATGTTAGTAGTTGGATTCTTACTGATTGTATGGGGTGGACAGGTGTCTTTATGCAGCTAACAACCTCAAACAGGTGCATCTAATTTAGGATAATAAATGGAGTGGAGGTGGACATTTTAAAGGCAGACTAACAGGTCTTTGAGGGTCAGAATTCTAGCTGATAGACAGGTGTTCAAATACTTATTTGCAGCTATATCATACAAATAAATAGTTAAAAAATCATATATTGTGATTTCTGGATTTTTTTTTAGATTATGTCTCTCACAGTGGACATGCACCTACGATGACAATTTCAGACCCCTCCATGATTTCCAAGTGGGAGAACTTACAAAATAGCAGGGTGTTCAAATACTTATTTTCCTCACTGTATATGCATATTTAAAACTTTATAAAGTAAATTATATAGCTTCCACCAGATCACCTTCCGTATTCAACTTATGGGCTAATTTTCATTTTTGGGTGAACTAACCCTTTAAATATTATTGTTACTATAAATTGTGACCCAGATGACAAATGCAGTGATGCAGAGCTTTTAACAGATGTTGTTATTTGTGCAGGTGTGATTGAGCGCTGGGAGCTGCTGCAGGCTCAGGCTCTCAGTAAAGAGATGCGCATGAAGCAGAATATGCAGCAGTGGCAGCAATTCAACACAGACCTGAACAGCATCTGCAGCTGGCTGGACCAGGCAGAAGAAGAGCTGGAGCAACAGCGGGGACTGGACCTCAGCACGGACATACAGACCATTGAGCTACGCATCAAGAAACTCAAGGTCAGACACGGTTATTATTGTTCTTAACTAAATCTATTATTTTAAAATAATTAACAGTAAATTAAATAAAACTGACATAAGATATAAAAATATTAACGAAAAAACATAAACGAAATACATTGGTAAAACTTTACAATAAGGTTAACATGAAAAATGAATGATACTTTTGCTACATTTATTAATCTTAGTTATTGTTAATATTTACTAATAAATGTTTAAGGTCAAAGTTGTGTCTGCTAACCTTAGTTAATGCACTGTGAACTACATGGTCAGATCCATTACTATGCCAAACACTCCTAGAGTTGTCACGACCAAACTAACTTTAACAAAGTTTAATAAATGCTGTAAAAATATATTGTTCATTTGTTAGCTAATGCATTAACTGATGTTTACAAATAAGATATTATCGTAAAGTGTTACCAAAACATTTTAGTACTAAAATGACTTTTTTTTGGTTACACTTTAAAATAAGGTTTCATTAGTTAACATTAGTCGATGTATTGACTAACATTAACAAATACAGTAAACAAATGTATTGCTCATGATTAGTTCATCTTTGTTAACGTTAGTTTTATTGTTAAGTGTTACCAATTTTTTTTTTTACCTTTAGACAAAATCTGAAAAAGTAAAATCTAAAAAAAAAAAGTGTTTTATACATGTGTGTAACATTTAGGCCACTGGAGGCAGGCTTACGAACCCAACTGCAGTTTATTCAAAGATCCAAACATGGAACAAAGACTTGGCATAACAAGAAACAATGACTAGCATGGACTAGCACGAACAGCAGGTTACAAGGTTAATACCAGACAAGGGAACAAGGCAAACATGAGGGCTTAAATAGACTAATGAGTAAGACACCTGTGACAAGGGAATAACATTTAACCAATGACAGAAAAGAACTGAGAAACCACATGACTAAATAGACCAATGACACAAGAGACTAGCGAATCACAATACAATGGAGCACATGGCAGGATCATAAAGACATAAAAGACATAAAGCGTGAACATGAAGACCCAAAACCATTACATAGTGTTATTGTTGAGTATCAAATTTGATCCATCAAACTTTTATGGCTCATATAGTATGATATTGAACCAATCAGAAAAAAGAAGGCATTCAACAGGTTGTGCACAACAGGGGCACGTTCAAAGCTCAAACCGGTGCGCAACGCCTTTCCTGGAAACGGTGTGCAACGGCTTAGAGATGCGTTTTCTCTTGTTTGGTGGGTGTGTCAAAAATGTCAGCCCAATCAGCAGCAACATGTATATAAACCACACGGTATTAAAGAGACAGCTCGCCAATGGGTCCAAGTAAAGTTGTTTACAAATGTGTCCGCTGCAGCTCAGTATATGCAACAATTGAAGATATTAGAAGACATGATTGTTTTATAGTAAATATATATATATGTTTATATTTTTTGCCTCATTGCAAGGCAAGTTTATTTATATTCCTAATTTCATACACAATGTAAATTATGTGCTTTACATAAAAATGAGAAAGAAAATATAAGGTATTAAAAAAGTAAGAACTCTTTTTGTTTGAAAGGATTATCTTTTGTTGTTGTCCAGCTTTTTCATTATTGACTCTTTTCTCTGTTGACCTGTGACTCCGCGCAGGAGCTACAGAAGGCTCTGGATAAGCGTAAGGCCATCGTGCTGTCCATTAACCTCTGCAGCGCTGAGTTTGTGCAGTCGGACAGCGAGGAGGCACGAGACCTGCAGCGACGGCTGAAGGAGATGAATAACCGCTGGGAACGCCTGAGCAGCTCTCTGGATGAGTGGAGGAATGCTCTCCAGCACGCTCTCATGCAGTGCCAGGCAAGAAACACCTCACCAACAACTGATCTTGAATATAAAATGTTCACTTTGAGAAGGCATTCATAAGTTCTTCTGACCCTAATTGATGGAGCGTGTAGCTTTTAATTTCTTAAACAACCATGTAGGAAGACACATCATGGCCATATTCCAGGATGACAATGTCAAGATTCATCAGCTCAAACTGTGAAAGAATGGTTGGAAGGGAGCATAAAGAATCATTTTCCCACATGAATTGGCACCTCAAGAAAATCAGCTGAGAATTGAGCAAATAGTTGTAACCTGGCTCAGAGGCAGATAGGAATCATGTCTTTGTGGCAGTTTTTTCTGCTGCTTTAGGGATAATACAAGACTTCTGCACCTTATAAATGGTTGTCGAAAGCAAAAATGCTACGAAATGCATACTACTTTGTAAAAAGTGTGACGTGCAAGAGCACTATTTTTGGAATCAAAGAAACAAGTATTGGATTTTATTCAGCAAATATGATGCAGTGCTGTGTAATTGTTTAGGTTGCTGAAAACACAGACGTGATGTAAAAGCATCTGATTCTTGTATTTTTCCTAATGCTCAGGACTTCCATGAGATGAGTCACGGTCTCCTTCTGTGGCTGGAAAATATCGATCGCAGGAGGAATGAAATTGTCCCAATTGACCACACTCAGGACAGCGATACGCTACAGGACCATCACAAAACGCTTCTGGTAAAGGATTTCTCTTTTCTGTTTATACCCCGAAATATATATAGTCGTATTTGGGTTACAACTTGCTTGACTTGTTTTGATGAAACGCTGATTGTTCCACAGCAAATCCGTCGAGAGTTGCTGGACACGCAGCTGAAGGTGGCGTCCCTGCAGGACATGTCCCTTCAGCTGCTGGTCCACTCGGAAGGCAGCGACTGTCTGGAAGCCAAAGAGAAGGTACATGTGATCGGGAACCGACTCAAGCTGTTGCTGAAGGAGGTGACACGAGACATTAGAGAGCTGCAGAAGACCCTGGACATCACCAGCAGTCAGCAGGTTAGTTACCAACACTGTCGCAACAACATGGATGCCACCAGTTTCTCTGGTTTTGACCAAAATTATAATAGTGCCTGGGAATTAATTAACTATTTCCCCCTAAATTGACAGAATTTTCTGTAATTTATGATACATTTTCTCGCAATTGACAGAATTTTCTGGCTTTCCGCGTTTTTCACTATTATACAGTACGCTATTACGCAACAAAAAAAATGCTGGCGGAGAAAGAGTTAAATTAATTACATTTAAATTTGTTGCAAATAAATTCATTCATCCAAATGTTTCTAAATCAGTGGTTTTCAACTGATTTAAATTGTCATTATTAAAGGACAACTCCGGTGAAAAATGAACCTAGGGGAAATTAACACATGGTTACCGAGCAGATCGTTCTCTGGGATGCGTTTTCATGAAAATCGAATGTAAAGAGTTTTATCTCTAAAAACAGCTTAGCTTATAACGCTAGTATATGGGGCATAGAATAAGTCAAATTAAAGCGCTAGTTAATACCACTAACAAGGCTCAAAATAGCCTCACACTAACACGGTAGCGTAATGAGGGTCCCTACATGCAAACCGAAGCATTGAGAACTTTGTAAGTGTACAAACAGTTTAATAAGAAGATACTTTATAAAGACAGTACATTACGTGTATACAGACAGGAGCCATCTTGGAAAACAGTCTCAACAAGTCGAGCCACGAACGCTGTGCTAAGTGATGAACTGTGACTTGGAATCTCATATGGTCAGTTGTTTCCGGAAGAAATCACTGAACGCAACAGAGAAAATAAATAAATAAAACTAATTTAAAAAAAACTGGATACACACTAAAGAGATGGCGGATTATTCAACCGTGGCTCGACTTGTCGAGACTGTTTTCCAAGATGGCTCCTGTCTGTATACGCGTAATGTACTGTCTTTATAAAGTATCTTCTTATTAAACTGTTTGTACACTTACAAAGTTCTCAATGCTTCGGTTTGCATGTGGGGACCCTCATTATGCCTCATGAGGCTATTTTGAGCCTTGTTAGTGGTATTAACTAGCGCTTTAATTTGACTTATTCTATGCCCCATATACTAGCGTTATAAGCTAATCTGTTTTTAGAGATAAAACTCTTTACATTCGATTTTCATGAAAAAGCATCCCAGAGAACGATCTACTTGGTAACCATGTGTTAATTTCCCCTAGGTTCATTTTTCACCGGAGTTGTCTTTTAATATAAGTAATGATATTATCAGTAGTAATTTATTAAAACGTTTTATTGTAGAACATACAGTTCTTTAAACTTTAAATGAATTGTGTTTAACTAATTTACCTTATTGATTGAATATAAACTATATTAATTAATACATATAGGTCTATACAGTATATTACATTTCTTTTAATATTATATTATACAGTATAGGGGCCTTAGAACATTGTGTTCTGGAAGCCTTCAGTTAAAAAAAACACTGCTCTAAATGAATATTTCATGTGCAGTAGTATTATTTTATTATCATTGAGGTGCTATTATAGTATTAATTAAATTTTGAACTTTTTTATTTTTAAATTTAAAGTTTTAGTAATTTAGTTTTTACAATTTTTATGTTTATGAATTTTATTTAAGGTATTGGGTATGATTAAGGGATGTAGAGTTATTGATACTAATAAACAGCCAATATTCTAGTAATATGCATGCTAATGAGCAACTAGTTAATAGTAAGAATTGGACTGTAAACTAAAGTGTTACCTGAATTATATTTACAGAAATGTAAATGACAGAATTTTCATTTTTAGGTGCACTATCCCTTTAAAGTTTATTTTCTTTAAAGCTGCTGTCCGTAACTTTTTTTGTGTTCAAGATTTAAGAAAATGATATAATGAGAATGTACAGCATGAATCCATTTTCCAAACTGTGTTTTTGTCTTACCCTGAACCATCATGGTACACTTATAATAAGTGTTTATATTGGGACTATTTCAGACCGGTCTGGTAGGAACCGCTGCGGAGGAGCACAGTCCCTGCGTGACTCGCCATAGACAGTGTAGGGGAAAGTTAGTTTGAAAAGTAATGCATTACAATGTTGCGTTACTCCCTTAAAAAGTAACTAATTGAGTTAGTTACTTTTTTAAGAAAAGTAATGCGTTATGTTACTTTTGCGTTTGGGCTGGGCCTGTTTTTTTTTTATACAACAAAAAAATAGCATTTTTGTGCAAATGTAAAGACCTCTTCATACCAAAATTGAAATAATAAGCCTCAGGCTGAGGTAAAAATTCACATGTACAGTAGTGGATGCAGCTCAAACAAACCAAGACGCATATTAACCGCTAGAGCGCAAAACAGTTACGGACTGCAGCTTTAATGTAACAACATTGTTTTTATGGTTTTAGTTTGCAGTTAACTATAATAACCCTGATGTGCAGTACTAAACTTAATCCAGTGTTTATGTCCAGTTTAAGTTTCCCTCACACTCTTTCTCCAACCCTCCTCAACACACACAATCTCTGTAGGACTTGTCATCTTGGTCGTCTGCTGATGAGTTGGATACTTCGGGTTCCCTGAGCCCCGCGTCTGGACGCAGCACTCCCAGCCGCCAGCGATCGGTAACACATCACCCTCATGTTCTGTCGGGCCCTTCAAAGATCAGTGTTTGCTTGTCACATTGAGACGGTAGTCTGACACTTGAATGTTCCTGAAACTTGGCCTCCAAAAACACACTTGACACCTTATTAGCATATTGCTCAGAGTTCCTCCAAAGCTCAGAACCTTTCCCAGCATGCTCTCCTCTAATGCAAGAGCCGCATCAGGACTGGAGATGTGATTCATCCCTGTTGTGTTTCCACTTCCCTTTGATTAATCCAAGTGCGTTTTACATCCCTAAAACAACTAGTCACACCTGGTTCACACCCCTAAATTCTGGTTTGGTTGGTTCCTCTACTCATTTTCCCACATTCATGTTTATTCTAGATTTCCACACTGTAGTCTTCAAGGAATACTGGTTCTATGAAAAAATGTCCAGGTCATATTTAACCTCAAAATCAAAAGAAGAAAGTGTGAAATTATATTTAGCATAAAGAAAGATCATGCCTTTTTTAAATGCGTTTTTATTTACACAAATTTTTTATCAGATTCTCATTACAGTTATAAAATGATTTTAAATGACATAAATCAACAAAGTATTACTGTAATGTAAGAATATTTAAATAAATAATATGTATTATAATACTATAATAATTCATTTTAATGCGTTTTATGGTACTTCATTTGTATTTTTTTGCATTATAATGCATATATAATGAATATAATATAATTAATGATTTTGTCACACTTTAGATTAGGGTCCAAATCTCACAATTACCAAGACTCTTGCCTCAATAAACTCCTAATAACTGGTTATTAATAATTAGTAAGGTAGTTGTTAAGTTTAGGTATTGGGTAGGATTAAGATATGTGAAATGTGGTCATGCAGAATAAGGCATTAATATGTGCTTTATCCCCCGGTTTCACAGACAACGCTTAAGCTAGACTAAAATGCATGTTTGTGCTGTTTTAACTGAAAGAATCTTGCACTGACAAATCTTAAAATATGTCAGTGGCATTGTTTTGTCTCAAGATGCACACCAGTAATGTTTTTTTCTTGGGCACGTTTATAAAAGTTACTTATATGTCCTAATTGAACTAAGGCCTAATCCTGGCTTAGTCTAAGCCCTGTCTGTGAAACCGGGCCTATAAGTACTAATAAACAGCAATATCCTAGTAATATGCATGCTTATAAACAGAGTTAATAATTGAGAATTGGACCCTAAACTAAAGTGTTACCAAGACTTTTTCTGCATTGCAGTAGAGAATGAGAATTTGGGGGTAAAATACGCTTGCCAAGTTGCTTATCAAAATAATATCGTAATGCAAAAAATCTTAATGGTGGACTTCCTGGGTGAAATATGACCTTTGACATGATCTCTGCAGAGTTACTCTCAGAAAACAAGCCATTTGTCCAGTGAAAAAAATCACAAAGGGAGCTTAAAATGTCTTCAAAGCTTTTTAAATAGTAAAGGATGCCTTGTTGGCAAGGTCGTTTTTCTGAGAACGGTGTCATGAAGAACCAGTTTCTTTGTCTCCATAGAGGTGCTGTCACCCCCCTCATTTGATTTTGTTGGTGCTCTTCTTTTTTGGGTTCTTTCATCAGTAGCTTTGTCTTTATTTGCCTGGACTGAAACATTCTTTCTTTCTTTTACCCCCCTGTTCATTGCAAACAGCCACGGGGCAAAAGTAGTCTGTCACAGCCCGGAGCCTGTGTGAGCAGTCCACTTCACAGGTACCTTTCTCCTGGTTTCTAGAACACTCGGAAGATAATGGAACTCAACCCATGACCTGAATGTAGGTCCCTAGCGCTAAAGGGTCTGGGTTGACCCCTAAGTGGACAGTGTCCTACTGACCTGACAGACCACCCTTGCGGTGGCCCAGCGATTCAGCATGATATGCATGCAGAATTATTAGCATCCTAAAGGCTCATGCTGATGACTTCCATCATCTTCTGTGATTCTAGACACTGCTCAGGTTAGGGAGCTGAGATAGACACTACGAAGGGAGCTCATGCACCAGGCACAAGCCTCACAACACCTTTTAAAACATGCTTGTTTTATGTATTTTTCATCTGATACTTGGCTGTAAATATGGATATGCTACGCTGCTTTTGCTGCTGAGCCGTTCATTTTCTTGACTATTCAGCAAGCGTCTGCAATGAACAATCTTGGCAACAGTTTCTCTCTTTGTGTGTTACATCTGCTCTTTCACCGACTAATCAATCATCTTCTCCCTCCTCCAATATGCCATCCGTGCAGTTTGATGACACTAGAGAAACATCACTGTGCCTTACATAGACTCAATGTCAGAACACACAATAACATTCCAGTGGTTCTCAGCTGCTGGGACAGTTCTGAAAGGAGTGACTAAGCCCGGTTTCCCATGATATGTCAGCATTAAAGGTGGTTAGTCACAAGTTGATGTTTTGTATTCAGGCATGGTGCAATTACAAGATATTTTTATCATAAAATGTTTAATGATATATATTTGTTTAGTATAATATCATTGAAACAAGTGACAATCTGGTTTTCTGTGAAATGCCAGCTTTAGTCACAAATATTTGTCTTGTAGTGGGTCATGGTGAAATTACAAGATTTCTTTTATTATAAAATAATTGTTTATAATTAAGATTAAGATTGTCCCATTAATATGAAACATAATCCCATTGCATCGCCTTTAAAGATGCATATTCACATTTTATTTAATTTTCAATTGTTTAAACATTTATATTTTAGTATAAGATAATTGTTAAACAGAGGAAAGAAAGCCAATCTGTTTTGGAATGACACGAGGGTGAGAAAAGTATGGAAGGGTTTTAACCCTTAAAGGGTTAGTTCACCCAAAAAGAATTTATTAATTACTCTGAAGAGACTCGATCACTTTATTTGATGAAGAGATTAAATTTAGGCTTTTATTCACATTTAAACATTCATCAGCTCACACATCAGTTGTGGTAAACGGAACATGATATGAGAGAACCAATGAGGTTCATTCTCGTGTTACGCAGCACGTTTGAGCTTCTGCAAGACCCAATGAGGTTCATTCTTGTGTTACGCAGCACGTTTGAGCTTCTACAAGACCCAATGAGGTTAATTCTCGTGTTACGCAGCACGTTTGAGTTTCTGCAAGAACCAATGAGGTTCATTCTCATGTTACGCAGCACATTTGAGCTTCTGCAAGAACCAATGAGGTTCATTCTCATGTTACGCAGCACGTTTAAGCTTCTGCAAGAACCAATGAGGTTCATTCTTGTGTTACGCAGCGCGTTTTAGCTTCTGCAAGAACCAATGAGGTTCATTCTTGTGTTACGCAGCACGTTTGAGCTTCTGCAAGAACCAATGAGGTTCATTCTCATGTGTTATGCAGCACATTTGAGCTTCAGCAAGAACCAATGAGGTTCATTTTCATGTGTTATGCAGCACATTTGAGCTTCAGCAAGAACCAATGAGGTTCCTTCTCATGTGTTACGCAGCACATTTGAGCTTCAGCAAGAACCAATGAGGTTTGTTCAATGTTCAAATGTGAATAAAAGTCTAAATTAAATCTGTTCATCATATAAAGTGACCGAGTCTCTTCAGAAAATTTGGACTAAACCGCTCGATTCATATGGATTAGTTTTACGATCTCTTTATGAACTTTTTGATGCGTCAAAGTGGTAATTGCAGAAAGCTCTGATTTCCATCAAAAAGATCTTCATTTGTGTTCTGAAAATGAACCAATGTTTTTTGGAACTAAATGAGCGTGAGTAAATGACAGAACTCATTTTTGGTTAAACCAACCATCTAAGATTTTTTATTCATTACGTATACTCTCCCTCGAGTTGAACACAAAATATTTTTTGAAGAATGTGGGTAATCAAACAATTGATGGACCTCATTGACTTCCATAGTATGGAAAGAAAATACTATGGAAGGCAATGGAGACCATTAACTATCAACCATCAACTGATAAGATTTTTGTTATTTTAAGATAAAACTGAGAAATATCAAACTCAATACAATATTCAAAATCATATTTAAAAAAAAATGTTGTACATAATGATAGATAATGAAGTAATATTGTTCTATATTTTGGATACTTTTCCCAGAAGATCAATGTAACATTGAATTGCAGTATTCAACTCTATTTGCATTTCCAGTCACTTTCTACTAGTGATTAGTGTTTCAAGGAAGTCAGATAAAATCATTATTACGGTCATTTGGATCTAAATCAATGTAGTAAAGTAGACTTATTATTAAAGCCAGTTTGTCAACTGTAACCGATGTAAGTATCTTGCTTAAAGAGCAGAATGGTGATCGGTCATGGATTGCACTTTGTTGAGTTCGAACATAAAACATTTTGTTTCTTCTTTTATTTTTTTACAATTAGGCCGCAGTACCCGTGCACAGATATTAAAGGGCTAGTTCACCTAAAAATTAAAATTCTGTAATTGAATCACCCTCAAGTCGTTCCAAACCTTCTCTTTCTTCTGTTGAACACAAAAGAAGATATTTTGAAGAATGTGATAACCGGTTTATGGACCCCATTGACTTGACCATATTCTTCAAAATAAATAAATAATAATAATTGTGTTCATCAGAAGAAATAAATTCATACCGGTTTGGAACAACTTGAGGGTGATTAAATGATGACAGAATTTTCATTTTTGGGTGAACTATCGCTTTAAGGATATCCCTCTTTGCCATAAACTGTGCTTTTTTTCTGTTAGCATTCACTCTGTTTAACAGTGCTGTGACAAAAAGGCATATTTATAAAGAATAAAATGTCCCTTCTGCTTTTAAATGCTTCAGAAGATTTCAAACTAACTCTATCCGTGTCAAGCTTGTGCAGCTAATGTGTTTCCAAATATAACAGACAGAGATAAATGTGCATGTAGAAATTATTCCATCCATTAAATATGAAAGCCTATTCAGGGAGAAACCATAGATGTCTTTTGTGGATTGTGAATCAACACAAAATCCGTTTCCTTAGATACAGTTTTAGAAAGCTTCACAACAAATGTAATTTCTCTTATTTACGTTGTTTTGCGTCTGAGTATTTCCACCTCTTTGTGCCGTCTTTTGTTTAGCAGGTCTCGCAACGCCGCTGGATCCGGTTCCTCCCATTCTGAAGAGGAAGATCCACCGTCCTGGTGCAAAAGCTTCCTGAAGCGTGTCCTCTGGGCCGCTCTGCCTCTGCAGATCTTCCTGCTGCTGGTGGTGGTCGTGGCCTTTCTTGTGCCTACGTCTGTGGAAGACTACAGCTGTGTCCAACTCAACAACTTTGCCCGCTCCCTCCACCCCATGCTCCGCTACATCAACGGGCCTCCGCCCATGTGAGCCTGACTTTGAAGTAAAAAAACGGCAGCTCAGCATTGGGTTTCTCCCGAAATTGGCAACTGACATAATTCAAGAGTTTGGCAGCCAAAGTGAATTATTATCGTGTCCTTGTACAGCTGCTAATTTTACAGTACGTCACCGAGTCTAGTGTAGATGTTAGAACAAAGCCTATTGCACTGAAATCTGCTGTCAGGTGTTGTTTGTGCTACTGATGTTCTTCCATATTTGACGTGAGGGAGGAAAATAGAGCGTAGGATATTAACTCAACACTGGTACTGTCGGAAGAGTTAATCAGGTCTAAAGGCCTTTTTTAATCGTGGAAAGATTGAGTTTATCGGGAAAAAACTGAAATGTGTGGAATTGCTTGTATCAAATGAATAACTTGTAAAAAAGAGAAGATGAAAAATGTATTAACTCTATATTGCAATTATTTTTTATATGTATTTTTGGCATGTGGTCATCCTTTGGTTTTAAAACAATCATTGATTTCATTGAATTTGTTGTTGATTTTTAATTTTTGATCTTAAATGACCTGCTCTAATATTCAAGTTAACTGTCATGAATATGTAAACCATCAAAGAAAAGGATATTTATGTATGTACAGTTTGCTAAGGCCTAAGAAACCTTCGCAATGAAAATACACATATGATATACACTTAACCTGCTGATTAGTATTTTTCATTAAAATAAAAGATTATATGACAGTAATTTAATTGTGAATCATAATTATTTTTATGCCAGATGCAATCTCTGCTTAAGCATTGAACTGATTTGCACACAATATTCACAGGGCTGTGTTAAACACTGCCATCAATTAATTGTCAACATACTTCCATTAGGAGGTTGGAGTCATCTCGCTCATCACAACAAACATGGTAAAACATTTCATTTTGCACTTTTGTCAAAATACATGGCTACTTTTGAATGTTATAGAAACACACTTTTTGTGTTAACTGGCACAGAGCCAGCTAAAACTGGAAATATGTATTAACCTATAGAGGTGGGAGAAAAGGTAGATGCATCGCGATTCGTTATCCAACGATTTAGAATCGATTCTCAAAAATTCAGAATCGATTCCTTGTTCCAATTCAAACGGCCACTTCATCACTGTGTGTGCGCGCGCGGTCACCGGCAAAACACAGAAAAACCCGTTGATAGGCGAACGTTCGTATGCTGGTGAATTGCCTTCGTTTAAGATAAAATGGACAAATTACGACCTGTTTAGGGGCGTCGCACCCGTGGGGACACTTTTCCCGGTGAGAGGGTTCAACACCCGCACTTTTTATGCAGTTTTTCTGCAGTTTTGCTCAAACGCCTTACAGCAGTCGCTCCTCCGTTTATCTGGCCGATCTGTGTCTGCGCTCGCTGCGGCTGCCTCCCCATTTCAAAAATGTATTTTGCCTGTTAAATGAAAGGTTTTTAATTTAAAAAGCACTTCTATATTAAGTTAATATTTCCAACAAATGAAATTCTGAGCCAAAATAACTAAGTGGTGCTCAAGTAAGCTATACGGCGCTTTCCTTGATAGGCTACTCCTATCCTATCTCCTATGTCTCCGATGCGGTGGCCGGGACATAAACCTACCAACATCCATGGCATAATTTTTGGAATGACTTATTGAATATTGCTACTGCACAATGTTTCAAACGAATGGAAAATTCTGAACAAAGACTTCGTTTTGGTGAGTGATTCGTTAAATGTCTCTGTTCTCATGTGAGATGTTATGCGCACACACTGAATTTGGCTTCTCAGCGAGCGCTAACGTTTTTTTTCTTCTGCATTAGCCTGTTTTAAAGATTTTTTTTGTGGCTCTAAAAGCAAAAAAAAAAGAGTTTACTTTTGTTAAAGACATTTTTTGTTCAAATGTTCTAAAGAAACTAAACAGTTCTCAATTTACACTAAGTGTGACAATTTTTAATTGTTCTTTGCATTTGTAGTATATATGGCTTACCATGTTACATTCAGAGCTTGTTAATCTTGAATATAACTTTGTTAATAAAATAAAAGTATTGAAATAAATCTTCATAATCATTTTTAATATGGCAAATACTGTCAAACAGATATTCTAACTAAAAACAAAACACATATTAGCTCCAATTTTGGTTAAAATGTAAAGTTCATGTATTTGCAAAGCAGGATAATTAGTTACCAAAAATGTATGTTTAAGAATCGTTTTGGGAATCGGATCGTTACTCCCAGAATTGGAATCGGATCGAATCGTTAAGTGCCTTAAGATTCCCACCCCTACTTCTGAAACAACCATAGACCAGCTTGTTTGGTGCTGATGGACTAGTGTAGCCATGTTTTTCTCTATCATAACTTGCTAAAGCTGTTTAACCAAGGGAATTGTGCTGGCTAGTTAAGAAGCCTGTTGGGGATACCAGAACTACGGTGACGCATTGCTGCCACATACATATTATTTTTTCCACTCAATTATGGCGTAATAATGAGATGTTATGGCATAAAAACAACATATTTTCTTGTAATAACGATATGTCGTTTTAACGATATCTTTTCTCGTAATAACGAGATGTTATGTAATTAAAACTACATATGCTTCTCGTTAAAACGACATATTTTCTCCTAATAAGGACGTGTTGTAGTTATGTTTACAAAATACACCTTAGTGGCGCAACTTTAACCTAGTAAAGACGGACCCCGGTCTAATGTGGGTAAAGGTATATTTTGTACACATCACTATACAACTTATGTCCTTATTAGGAGAAAATGTATGTCGTTATAACGATAAAAGTCATTTTAACAACATATCTTGTTATTATGTGTTAAAACGACATCTCATTATTACAACATAATTGAGTGGAAAAAATAATATGTATGTGGCAGCAATGTGTCACCGTACAGAACATCAGAATCCAGTCCACATCATATGCAGGCTGTGCAGCTACAGTAGGATGAACATTAATTTAGAATTGGAGGTTATTATCACAGTGGGCTGCCGATCTCTCCGATGTTGAACTGGAAGGAGCTGGCAGAACCTGGGGTTTGAACTCATGAGAATGAGCAACGCTTATGGGTGAAACTGGAGTTTCCCAGATGTGAGGCACGTGATGCTGGTGTAGATGAGCAGTGCAGTGACGTGATTGGATCAGAACCTCCAGCCTTCTGAGAACTTCATAGTTTGGCACGCAGCCTGTGCAGTCAACACCCAACATCTGAGACACCACAGTGTAGAAGTCCAGCAACTGCAATGTACAAGCATACTTGTTACTTTTAACAATGTCAATGCATTCCCATGTGCGCATTATACTGTATATATAAATATACACTATATTGACAAAAGTATTGGGACACCCCTCCAAATAATTGAATCCAGGTGTTCCAATCACTTCCATGGCCACAGGTGTACAAAATCAAGCACCTAGGCATGCAGATGCTTCTACAAACATTTGTGAAAGAATGGGTCTCTCTCAGGAGCTCAGTGAATTCAAGCGTGGTACTGTGATAGGTTGCCACCTGTGTAATAAGTTCATTCTTGAAATTTCATCACTACTAAATATTCCACGGTCAACTGTTAGTGGTATTATAATAACAAAGTGGAAACAATTGGGAACAACAGCAACTCAGCCACAAAGTGGTAGGCCATGTAAAATCACAGAGCGGGGTCAGCACATGCTGAGGTGCACAGTGGGCAGAAGTCGCCAACTTTCTGCAGAGTCAATAGCTGCAGACCTCCAAACTTCATGTTGCCTTCAGATTAGCTCAAGAACAGTGTGTAGAGAGCTTCATGGAATGGGTTTCCATGGCCGAGCAGCTGCATCCAAGCCTTACATCACCAAGTTCAATGCAAAGCGTCGGATGCAGTGGTGTAAAGCACCCCGCCACTGGACTCTAGAGCAGTTGAGACGTGTTCTCTGGAAAGACGAATCACGCTTCACTGTCTGGCAATCCGATGGACGAGTCTGGGTTTGGCGGTTGCCAGGAGAACGGTACTTGCCTGACTGCATTGTGCCAAGTTTGGTGGAGGGGGGATTATAATGTGGATTTGTTTTTCAGGGGTTGGGCTTGGCCCTTTAGTTCCAGTGAAAGGAACTCTTAATGCTTCAGCATACCAAGACATTTTGGACAATTTCATGCTCCCAACTTTGTGGGAACAGCTTGGGGATTGCCCCTTCCTGTCCCAACATGACTGCACACCAGTGCACAAAGCAAGGTCCATAAAGACATGGATGAGCCAGTTTGGTGTGGAGGAACTTGACTGGCCTCCTGACCTCAACCCGATAGAACACCTTTGGGGTGAATTAGAGTGGAGACTGTGAGCCAGGCCTTCTCGTCCAACATCAGTGCTTGACCTCACAAATGCACTTCTAAAGGAATGGTCAAAAATTCCCATAAACACACTCCCAGAAGAGTTGAAGCTGTTATAGCTGCAAAGGGTGGGCCAACTCCATATTAAACCCTATGGATTAAGAATGGGATGTCATTAAAGTTCATGTACATGTAAAGATAGACATCCCAAAACTTTTGGCAATATAGTGTATTTATATATATATGTATTCAAAACTTTGGGTTAGGATTTTTTTATATGTAGATATGCGTCTTGCGTCACACTCTGTACCTGTTTCTCACTGTGAGTAAGATCTGCTATGGCACTAGACTGAGTGTCCAGGAGTCTTTGGGCTTGTTGGATCTCATCTCTGGCTCTGAGTTCCTGGTTTTGCAGCTCTGACTTGATGGTGGTCAGCTTCTTCTCAGTCTTTACCTTGTTCTTCTCGAGCTTTCCCAGATTCTTACTCTGCTCCTCTATGGCTTGGTTTTGTTCCATCACTTTGATCTTGTTGCACCAAAGACAGCAGAAACTGAGCATTTATAAGCATTGCCACTCTCTATTTTCTTCATCTTATTGTGAACAACTCATCCATGCATGTTTCATCTTCCTTAACAATTGTTTTGACCTGATTAATTACTCAAAATGTCATAACTCAATATTCCAGTAAAAAGTCATCTATTTCTTTTTCGAGAATCCAATTCAATTCACGTTGTACGTCACAATATGGAAGAAAAGATCTGTTGCTACTTCAATTCTTTTGCGACTTCTCGATTTAGAACATATACATTAATGCATTTGGCAGAGGCTTTAATCCAAAGCAACTTTGTATTCAAAGCACATCTTATTATCAGTACATAAATTCAGAAACTAAAACACTGATCTGAAGAACCTATAGTGAAACATGAGCATTTCTAATCTCCAAAGAAACATATAGTCATATCAAGAACCCTATACAAAGAAAGTTGGTCTTGATAAGAAGTCATTTTTATATTCATGTAATTTCAGATTCCCTCAAAGCATTCTAAAGATAAACAGTTTTGTATATTTAAAGATTCACTTTTTTTATTATTATTAAAACTTTTTTGTATTTTATGCTGAAATGACTCTGTTTGGTGAGGGTCTGGGGGCCAGGGCTCTTCCCTGTACCTTGAGCTCATTGGTGTGGGACAGCTGGGCTTTCAGCTCTGTGTTGGAGAAGCGTAAGGTGCTCAACTCTGCCTGCAGTCGATCCAGCCGCTTCTGGAGCTTCTTACAGGCCAGAGCAGCGTCATCTTTCTCCACCGCCAGAGCTGAGCGGCTCCTCTTCTCCTCCTCCAGCTGGACCACCTTCCTCCTCAGAAGCTCCAGGTGAAGTTCTTTACTTCCTGAACGCTCCTTCTGTTCTTTAAGCTGTAGCCATGGATGGAAATAATAGCAATTATCATTAACAATCATATAATATTAGGAATGCTGTATGGTTAATATTTAAAAATTAAATCAAGATTTATATTTAAGATTCACATTTCTGTTATGACAACTCTTGGAGTGTTTGGCATGGTAATGGATATGACAATGTTGATATGTTTGGTCTTGGCGGAATAGACCTGCTACACTGCTGTTGCTGCAGAGCAAGTACAGGACTTGCTATTGCCAATACATACACAACACGCTGCTGTGAGCAAGTAAGACATGCTGCTGCTGTACAATAGAGCGCACATGAATTACCCGTAACAGATCTATACAGGTGGAGCTGGGGAAGGTGGAGGGTTTCTGAAAGTGCGCTGCACTGCTACAGCAAATACTGACCAAGTATTTGAAGGTTGAGTAGCGAGCTCATTGGCTACTGATACAGCAGGAACCAATCAGCCGTGCCCTGTCCATTGCAAGTCATGCGAGCAGATAAGGAGTTAAGGACCTATCAGTCTGTGCCATCTTCAAGACAGAACTTTGTATATAACTTATATGTGACCCTAGACCGAAACAGTCATAAGTTGCACGTGTATATTTGTGGCAATAGCCAACAATACATTGTATGGGTCAAAATGATCCATTTTTATTTTATGCCAAACACCATTAGGATATTAAGTAAAGATCATGTTCCATGAAGATATTTTGTAAATGTCCTACTGTAAATATATTTAAAAATATATTATTAGTAGTAATATGCATTAATATTATTAGTAGTAATATGCATTGCTAAGGACTTCATTTGGACGACTTTAAAGGTGATTTTCTCAATATTTAGATTTTGTTGCACCCTCAGATTCCTGTAACGTCCAGAGAAAGCAGGGTGAGGCATGGATCTAAGTGCAGGGGTTTAAAAAAGAAACAACTATACAAACGAAAGGAAACATGGAGAACAAGAAACAAAAGCTAACCAAAAACAGGGACCATCACATTCAACAACTGACAGAGAGCAAATGAAACACACGGGCTATAAATACACAGGGGCAAACAAGCTAAACAACAGAGGAAACAAGATACACCTGGGGAAACTAATCAACATGAAAAATTACAAAGAACTACAAAATAAAGCACAGGAAACACTTCAAAGTAAAAGTCCAAGGACAGACACAGCGCAGCGCATATGTGACAATTCCGGATTTTCAAATAGTTGAAAAACGTCCTATCCTAACAAACCATACATCAATGGAAAGCTTATTTATTCAGCTTTCAGATGATGTATAAATCTCAATTAAAAATAAATGAACCCTTATGACTGGTTTTGTGGTCCACGGTCAAACACATCGAATATTTATTTATATTTAAAATTACATTTCAATGGTTTAGATTTTTTTTTCCATTGTTATTTTTTGTTTTTATTTAACCATAAATATTCCAAAAATTGAAAAACTTTGGAAAATGCACAATTTTTTTAAAATGTTTATGATACATTTTGTACATTTTAAGAGTTACACTTTATTTCATAGTGTCATTGTTACATATGTTGCATGCAGTTACTATAATAACTATAAATTATGCATAATGCATGCAACTAACCTTCAACCAAACCCTAATCCTACCCTATAGCAAGTACATGTAGTTACTTAATATTAATCAGTAATTAAATGTGTAATTACAGTGTATCAAAAACACCTTAAAATAAAGAGTAACCCGTAAAAAGTAACCCGTAAAATTACTATAGCAACTGCATGTAACATGTAACAATGACACTATAAAATAAAGTGTTACCATTTTAAGTCAGTAAAATATGACACAATTGGTTAGTAATTTGTAGTTTTATTTTACATGTAACATGTTTGTAACATATTTTATTTTACTTTACATGCCTTTCTCTGAAGACTGTAGATTTGTGTCCTGGTCTCCAGTAACGTTGTCCCTTCCTGCCTGGTCAGCTGTTGTGCTCGAGTAAGAATGGCTTCAAGTCTCATATCAAATCCCAGATCTGCAGCAACATGATCCACTTTTAACTTCTCTGAGAGCTGCTCCACAAACCGCAGGTACTACAGAGGAAGAAGACCAATGACATTACTGAGAGGTCATTTGAAGACATTTATGATGCATTCTGATTATTCCAATTGATATCCATCATTAACGCGACAGCGGGCACTTCCATTTGTAACTTAATTGTGCAAGGCTTCTGGTATCATTCACTTAGTTATTTTTAGCTGTCAAAAACAGTTTATGCTGGTTGATATTACAAACCAGTATTTTTATCATATTATTTGGTAACACTTTGTCGATAGTCCACTTTAGACATTCTACTAACTATAAGTATCTTTGCAACTACATATGAACTATCTCATTAGAGTATTAGTAGACTGTCTGCTTAACCTATATCTACTAACTCTTTATTTTGATTGCAACTACATGTCAACTTATTCTACTTACCCAAACCCTAACCTATCAGTTTACTAATACACTGTAAACCTGAATAATTGGTTCCATAATTTTTTTTTTTAGTTTAAGTAAGCAGAACTTGCAGATTTTTATTTTGTAGTCGGACATTTGAATTGCTCTTAACTTCACATATTTGAGCAAAGAAATTCATACATTTAACTAAAAATGATCAACTTACAATATTTTTAGTAGTGGAAACTTGGCTAGCTTTAACTAGCTAATTCAATAAATGCTACCTTGCTAACCTAATTGGTTACACAATGCTTTGATGGCATTAGCATAGCATAGCAGTTGCTGAATGAGTACAGCAATATAGAACATTTAACATACATCTGTTCTCAAACTAAGCTCATGTTCCACTCGTCAACATGATGTTATTTAGTATTTACTGTCCCTTTCGAGTGTCATGGCAAAGCATGCTGTGAAATAGAAATTCCATCCTAGTTTCAGTTAAATTTGAGTTTGTCTAAATTAGAAGAAACCAGTTCATAAAACTCAAAAACAATGAAATAATTCAGATTACTTAAAATGTGTCAGTTTTGTGAACTCAAAAGAAAAAGACAGTTCTAAATACTCATAAAAAAATAATTTGATTGAACTAATTTGTTTAATTTGAGGTGGCTCTATTCAAACCTATTATTTATTTTGAGCGTTAGGGTTTACAGTGTACTATAAGAGTTAGTTGTTATGTAGTTGCAAAGTTACTTATGGTTAGTAGAATGTCTTTTTTATTATTTTAATGTATTGTTATAAACACACTGGTTTGTAGTGCAAATAGTTTTACCGTTTACTGCACTATAGCAGTTAATGAACTGGAAGTCTCGCATATTCACAGAAAATAGCATTCTTGTTGCAAAATAAGGTGGATACAGTGGCTGTACGTCTGGCATGTCATGTTAGTCATCTGATCATGTCTACCTATAGGAATACGACAGCTATCACTGCATACATACAGTGAGGAAAATAAGTATTTGAACACCCTGCTATTTTACAAGTTCTCCCACTTAGAAATCATGGAGGGGTCTGAAATTGTCATCGTAGGTGCATGTCCTCTGTGAGAGACATAATCTAAAAAAAAAAATCCAGAAATCACAATGTATGATTTTTTAACTATTTATTTGTATGATACAGCTGCAAATAAGTATTTGAACACCTGAGAAAATTAATGTTAATATTTGGTACAGTAGCCTTTGTTTGCAATTACAGAGGTCAAACGTTTCCTGTAGTTTTTCACCAGGTTTGCACACACTGCAGGAGGGATTTTGGCCCACTCCTCCACACAGATCTTCTCTAGATCAGTCAGGTTTCTGGCCTGTCGCTGAGAAACACAGAGTTTGAGCTCCCTCCAAAGATTCTCTATTGGGTTTAGGTCTGGAGACTGGCTAGGCCACGCCAGAACCTTGATATGCTTCTTACAGAGCCACTCCTTGCTTATCCTGGCTGTGTGCTTCGGGCCATTGTCATGTTGGAAGACCCAGCCTCGACCCATCTTCAATGCTCTAACTGAGGGAAGGAGGTTGTTCCCCAAAATCTCGCAATACATGGCCCCGGTCATCCTCTCCTTAATACAGTGCAGTCGCCCTGTCCCATGTGCAGAAAAACACCCCCAAAGTATGATGCTACCACCCCCATGCTTCACAGTAGGGATGGTGTTCTTGGGATGGTACTCATCATTCTTCTTCCTCCAAACACGTTTAGTGGAATTATGACCAAAAAGTTCTATTTTGGTCTCATCTGACCACATGACTTTCTCCCATGATCCAAATGGTCATTGGCAAACTTAAGACGGGCCTTGACATGTGCTGGTTTAAGCAGGGGAACCTTCCGTGCCATGCAAATGGCATGCATTTCCATTTTTGCTGGTTCGATCCCAGCGGTCACCAACAGTGTGTCCTTGAGCAAGGCACTTTACTCCATGTTGCTCTAGAGGGATTGTCCCTGTAATAAGGGCACTGTAAGACGCTTTGGATAAAAGCGTCTGCCAAATGCATAAATGTAAATGTAAATTTCCAACAGTAATGTGTTGGTTTTGGGCTGATTTCTCACCTTTCTTATGATCATTGAGACCCCACGAGGTGAGATCTTGCATGGAGCCCCAGTCCGAGGGAGACTGACAGTCATGTTTAGCTTCTTCCATTTTCTAATGATTGCTCCAACAGTGGACCTTTTTTCACCAAGCTGCTTGGCAATTTCCCCGTAGCCCTTTCCAGCCTTGTGGAGGTGTACAATTTTGTCTCTAGTGTCTTTGGACAGCTCTTTGGTCTTGGCCATGTTAGTAGTTGGAATCTTACTGATTGTATGGGGTGGACAAGTGTCTTTATGCAGCTAACGACCTCAAACAGGTGCATCTAATTTAGGATAATAAATGGAGTGGAGGTGGACATTTTAAAGGCAGACTAACAGGTCTTTGAGGGTCAGAATTCTAGCTGATAGACAGGTGTTCAAATACTTATTTGCAGCTGTATCATACAAATAAATAGTTAAAAAATCATATATTGTGATTTCTGGATATTTTTTTTTTAGATTGTCTCTCACAGTGGACATGCACCTACGATGACAATTTCAGACCCCTCCATGATTTCTAAGTGGGAGAACTTGCAAAAAGCAGGGTGTTCAAATACTTATTTTCTCCAGAGCTCATTTCCCCCACCTCCACCCCCAGCTCCTCCTCTTGTCAGTCAGGATTTGGTATTCTGATTCCCCTTGAATCAGACTAAATTCCTGAATTATTTTGTACATTTAATATCAACATTAATGATATCTGCAATACATTATGTTGGTTCTGTCCTCTTTACCCTAAGGGGGGTTATTGCTGCTCTCCCTGCTCTTATCCATGCTAGGCTGCATGGATGCACAGGGAGTTCTTGCCCAGAACAGAACCATACCGGCAATCCAAACTATATGCTAATAGTCAATCAATCATATTTGACGACAGTGGTCCTGACAGAGATATTTTACAATGTGAACTGAGGCTACTTCCTCACATGCTGTTTGTCCAGATTCATTCCATCTTTGCAGACTCCAGCAGTCAGCAGCTCATCCTCCAGACTCTGTATTCTGTCCAGCAGCTCCTGTTTCCTCCGTTCAGAGACACTCTGATGCTCTTTGTGGCTGGACAACTGCTCTGTCACCTCCGCCAGCCTGCCTTCCACCTCCATCTGAGACTAAAGCATGCAGAAGTATTAGTTGAAGAATAAGAATGCAATCTGTTTGATAATAGTCCGAAAAGAAAATGACCTTTCGTGCACTTTTCTCCCTGGCACAAAGGGCTGTAAGTGCCTTCAATATGTCGTTTTCTGTGTGTGGAACAGGAAGAGACTGATCGTCCAGCAGGGCTTCCACATTCTTCACGAAGGCCTCATGGTGACTGTGAGACGCCTGAGCTTCGTTCTGGCAGCCGTGGAGTTTATTTTCCAGATCTTGAGAGAGATTCTCATAGTGGCGGCAGCGCTGCTGTGCAGACGCCAGCGCCAGTTCTGTCTCCTGCAGGGAGTTTTTAAGGGTCTGGTTCTCCCTCTCTAAACTTAGCTTCTTCAGGGAGATTATATCCAATTCCTGACAAAACATACAGTATATTACTGATTTAATCTTCCTGATATTGCTTTACAGGAAATATAATTAATATTCACAATGTTTAAAAAAAGGCTCACACTTTAGATTAGGGTCCTATTCTCAGTATTAACTAACTATTAAATATGACTTTTGCCTCAATAAACTCCTAATAACTGGTTATTAATAGTTAGTAAGGTAGCTGTTAAGTTTATGTATTGGGTAGAATTGAGGGATGTGGAATATGGTCATGCAGAATAAGGCATTAATATGTGCTTTATAAGTACTAATAAACAGACAATATCCTAGTAATATACATGCTAATAAGCAACTTTAACTAAAGTCTTATATATATAAAGTTTTAAATATATTTAATTCTTCTGCTGAAGTGAAATAAGCTACTTGTCAAAAGTTTGGAATAATTAAATAATTTTTGAAATATGAATCCCACTGTTAACAAGTTATGAAAAAATGTTCTTCCAGTAATGTTAATAGAAAGTTTGTTCAAAGTTATCTGGTTCTTAAAATGTTAGTATACAACTTTCATTGAACATTTTTTCGGAAACATTTCTTTTGAAATGTTACTGCTTGCCTTGAACATTCAAAAGTAATGTTCATAAATGTGTGTAAAATGATCAAATGTAATGTTCCCTTAATAATCGTATAACTAAGAAAAAACGTTTTTAAAGACATGAAAAACTGGGCATTTTGAACGTTCAGAGAACATAAAGGGAACGTTAGCAAAACATATTTTTGTGACACTGAACATACTTTTAAGACAGTGAAGACTGGAGTAATGGCTGCTGAAAATTGAATAATTATTAATATTTTAAATTGTAATAATGTTCCCAATATTTTTGATCGAATAAATGCAGTTTATCCAAACGTTTGATCGGTAGTGTGTAACCCAGACATATTCTGCACAGGTTTTGTCAGATTCACCCTAAAATAAGCTTGCGTTGCTAAAGTTGTGTGTTACATTGCATGATCGATCTGGACGGATACCTGTCTGTTAGAGTTCAGCTCATTTGCTCTGGAGGCTGAGAGCGTCTGTTCACGGTCTACATCAGTCGCCAGTCTCTTTACGGTCTCTCTGCTGGCTTTACATTCCACCTCATACAACTTCACGCTCTCCTCTAAAGAGCAAATGTAGCTCTTCAGCCGCTCTCTGTCCTTGAAGCATGCATCCACCTTATCATAGAGAGATATGTTAGAGATCTGGAGAATATTAAAGGATTGGCAGAAAGCATATGCCTAAAACACTCACCACGGATACAATATAATCCATAGGATCCACCTTTCCTGCCACATTTACAGAGACTTTGTTTGCTAATGTTGATATAAACTCATCACATCTTCTATGGGTCTCAGTGGCTTCCTGTTTTGCCTTGTTACATTCTGCAAAATATTGTCTGAAAAATGTTTAACAATGTTTGCTAAAAGAAAATGATCCCTGGAATAAAATCAAACACAGATGATGCTTTAATTGATGTAGGCAGGTGATGTTGGGGAGGCGGAGGGCTAGAATAAGAATTACCATACACTCTTAGAAAAAAAAGTATAAAAGCTGTCACTGGGGCGGCACCCTTTCAAAAAGGTACACCTTTGCACCTAAAGAGTGCCTATTAGTACCTCAAAGGCACATATTGGTACCAAAATTGTACATATTAGTAACTAAATGGTACATATTAGAACCTTTTTAATGGGTACTGTCCCAGTGACAGCTTTTGTACCTTTAATTCTGAGAGTGTAGCGCACAGATATACCGGTCAAAAGTTTGGAAACATTAATATTTAAGTCTCATTCTCATCAAGCCTGCATTTATTTGATAAACATACCAAAAAAATATTAATATTGTGAAATATTATTACAATTTAAAATAATGGTTTTCTATTTTATTATAGAAAAATGCAAAATGCATTGTCAGCATCATTACTCCAGTGTCACATGATCCTTCAGAAATAATTCTAATATATGATGTATTATCCATGTTGAAAACAGTTGTGCTATATTTATTTTGGAACCTGGAATAATTTTTTGCAGGATTCATTGATGAATAAAAAGTTTAAAAGAACAGCATTTATTCAAAATAGAAATCTTTTCGAACAATATAAATCTGTAACTTTTTATCAATTTAACACTTTAATAAAAGTATTGATTTTTTATTATTGAACGGTAGTGTATATTGTTACACAATATTTCTATTTTAAATAAATGCTGTTGCATACAAAGAATCCTGGTATTCTGGATTGTTATGCAAAAATCCTGATGGTTATAAAAAAATATATATTAAGCAGCAAAACTATTTCCAACATAAATAAATAAATCAGCATATTAGAATGATTTCTGAAGGATCGTGTGACACTGAAGCCTGGAGTAATGGCTGATGAAAATACAGCTTTGCATCACAGAAATAAATTCTATTGTAAATTATATCAAAATAGAAAACATTATTTTAAATTGTAATCATTTTTCACAATATAACTGTTTTTCCTGTATTTTTGATCAAATAAATGCAGCTTTGAGCATAAGAGACTTCTTTCAAAAACATTAAAAATAGTAATGTTTCCAAATGTGTTTCCATGTGTATTGCACATATGTTGGCTATATTTATGTAGTTATATATAGCCAATTTATGTATATGAATGTTTCTTTCTTTTTAAATGGATAATTTAAATAGTGAAGGAAAAGCAGCCAACATGTGCGCAGCATAAGTGAGGAGTCCATCAATATATATTAAAAAAGCATCCCGGAATGCACATTATGATTTTAAAGGGATCATATAATGGTACATGCACTTTTACAAGTTGATTGTACGGAAATGTGTGTTGGCAGTGCCTGTACACAACCATCCTATAATGATAAAACTCCATCCAGTGTTTTTTTTTTAATCTCCTTATATGTTTTCCCCGGTCTCAAATTGAGCCGTCTGACCGTGTGATGTCACACGGTCGGACGCCCCTCCCACGATTGTTGATTGACAGCAGCGTTTCATCACATACCCGCCCTGAGCGAGCTGTCATCAGTCCACCATTGTTGATACGCTGGAGCAGAATGGCATCTAAGCGATTGTGGTTTTCTGTTCTTGGGTGTAATAACGAACACAGCAGTCATTTTGATGTTTCTAAATCCGAACCGTTGAAGACGCAGTGGCTGAGTTTTGTTTTCGAAGGGAATATTCCCCCTGATCAACGTCAATGCTTTCATGTTTGCGTGAATCATTTCTCAGCAGACTGCTTTATAAACGAGGGTCAGTATAAAGCAGGTTTTGCTAAGAAGCTGCTCCTGAAAAATCGCTACCAACTAATTTGTGTTCCTGCTGCACCTCCAGAAGAAGGAAGTGTAGCGTTTTATTAACCTTTATATTAATCTTTGCAAATCGCTTGCACGCTTCACGATGAATGCGGCTAAAGTTTACTGGGTAAATTACATTACGGCATGCTTTCTACGTATGACGTTCTCAATATATTTTATAATCCCACGTTTATAATGAACAATGTGTTATGGTTATTACAAACTGTGTACTCTGGTGATAAAGTTAACGTGGTAACACTACAATCTGTCAATGAACTAACGTATACATCACTAAACACATAGCATTCGTATCTCACTACGCTACCCTGCCAGTACAAAGATAACGTTAGATCAAAGTGACATTACGTTAACCAACCATTCAGAAACGTTATAAACGTCAGAAACCTTAATTGTCAAACTTCGTTGGGGCCGTCATCTTGTTCCGGTGTTCAAATTGATACGGTTGCACTCAGAGACTCCCACTTCCATTCTTAATCCGAGATATACCCTCAACTGTTGTCAAGGCAACACTCCACGTGTGTTGTGTCGAACCGAACGCGCCACAGAACAGAGGGGCGGGGTGAGCAAAGCTCATTATCATTTAAGGGCACATGCACTGAAATTGCTTGCTGAAAACAGAGCTGATTTTGACCAGGTAAAATGAGTGTTTTCTTACAATACTAATGAGCATTTTTAATTAAAGTATTGTAATGACCCGGCTGTCAGCACTAGCAGCCAGGTGTATTATGGGTATTTGTTAGTTTGGAGTTGATTAATGCATTATTTAAGCAATACGGTTGAGTTTTTGCGTAAGCAAAGTTATGTGTGTTTATGTTCAAGTTAGTTGAGTGGGTTTAGTTAATTTACTGCTTTATGTAAAAAGTGGTTCTCAGTGGGTGAGTGGGTTTAGTTCATTTACTGCCTTATGTAAAAAGTGTGGTTCTCAGTGGGTGAGTGGGTTTAGTTCATTTACTGTCTTATGTAAAAAGTGTGGTTCTCACCGTCATGGAGAGAGATGTGTAAAGGAGCGATATGGCTCTGTCTGTGTAGTTATTTTCTGTGTTCAGCATTAAAGGAGAAAGATGACAATACCGCCTCCTGCTGGTCTGTTCTGACTGTGCTCTTAATCTCTGAGACACTGGTGGTCGTGCGGTGTATGGGACGCGAGTGCTCATATTTTCTGCAAATAATTAGCTTAATGCAATTTTAATAGCTTAGCTTCGCTTCAGTCAGCCCCACGTTCCTCACAATAACTACCAGTTATTACAGTGGTGTCAGAAGTGGGTTTTAGGCCGTTTAGAAGACGCCATTATGGAGCAAAGTATAGGCGAATAAGAGAGTGCCATTCAAGAGAACAGCATCATGCTAGAGCGTCTGATGAGCGAGACGAGGCGGAGGAGCAGGGCTCCGCACCGGACTGATGGCGCCAGTGTTCCCCGGACAGTGTACCGCTCCTCTAATCACGAACTTCCGGCCATCACACCGACACTTCAACTCAATGGCCAACCGGGCCACCTCACACGATTGTCCGCTAAGCTGCCACGATATGGCGGGTTGACACCCCTGGAGCCCTACCTGGCACAGGTTGACCTGGCTGTTCTCCATGATGGATGGAGCTGTGAGGAGACAGCGACTCACTTAGCCCTCGCCTTGGAGGGTTCTGCACTCCAGGTCCTCATCGATCTGTCCCCTGAAGAACGGCGTGATCTCCAGACCCTCACCGCTGCTCTCCATCGCCGCTTCGGGCAAAGAACCTCCGCAGAACAGAGCAGGGAGGAGCTGACTAACCGGCGTCGATGTGAAGGAGAGAGTGTGGGCGCTTTCGCCGCTGACATCTGGGTCTACGCCCGGAAAGGCTACCCTACATTCCCGGCGGCAGCGAGGGAAGAGCTGAGCCTCCACGCTTTCCTACGGGGCCTTACACCTGAGCGGCTCTGCCAACATGTCCGCCTGTTGTCACCCCGAGATCTGAGGGAGGTGCTGAGAGAGGCTGAGCGAGCGGAGGAGGTGCTACAGGCTGGACCGGGGGCAGGTCGATCTCCACTTCAGTGTCACCTGACGAGAGCAGCTGAACGTGAGGTGGACGGGGTCCGGTCTGAGTCCAACCAGCGGTGACCCCCCGACGGAGGTCGAGACTAGACCGCTGCTACCACTGCGGTGAACCGGGGCATTTCGCCAGGGACTGCCCTGCCCCATGTCCCCGGCCCCGGGGAACGTCACCCCTGGGAAACGAGTGAGGCAGTGAGGGGACCCTCACCCCGTTCTTCGACACCCCTCCACAACGACTGCCCTACTGTGGGGCGCTGCGGGCTTGCCAAAGGACTGTACCTGGACTGTGTTATTGACGGGCAGCCTTGCAGCGCCATGGTGCTTGCTACGAAAAGGACTGTTGTCAGGAACGGCCGGTCCTCTTCCAGGTGACTGGACCCCCACCAATATCGAACTGCTCACCGTCACGGGTGAAAGGACAGTAATGCCTGGGAAGAAGCTGTTGTCTGTGGTGGTGGGGATGAGCCAGACGAGCCACGAGTTCTGGCTCGCCGACATCAGAGATGAGTGCATTGTTGGCTTGGGCTTGTTGGCCCGCTGGGGAGCACGCGTTAACGTGTCGGGGGCTGTCCTCTACTTAGGTAGCAAGACCGTGCATGGAGATGCCGCCGTCCAGACATCAGTGTTTGCCAGCTCCGGCCCCCAGCTGCCACACGAGATCTGCAGAGACTCAGGGGGAGCCCCAGGGGGGTACTGCAACTCAGACCATTGCATCCCAGCCACTAACACCGCACGCTCCGTTTACCCCCCCATCACCTGAGACTGTTGCTGCTGTTGAGGAGTTGGGGCGGTGAAGCAGTGAGCATCTGAGCGTGCCGCAGCAGGAGCAGTTACAACGCCTATTAAAAGACTTTGTGGACATTTTTGCAGCCCGAGAGGAGGACTGTACCAGAACAGCTCTGGTGCAGCATCACATTGACACTGGCTCCGCTGCCCCCATTCGCTTACGCCCCCATAGACTGCCTCTTGCTAAGCGCCAGGCTGCTGAAGAAATGATCCGAGACATGGCAGCTAACGGCATTACTGAGCCCTCAGACAGTCCCTGGGCCGCACCCATGGTCATGCGGAAGAAAACAGGGGGGTGGTGCCCTTGCGTGGACTTTCGGCGACTAAATGCGGTCACCCGCAAGGACTCATACCCGCTGCCGCGCATTGACGATGCTTTGGATTATGTGGCTGGACCCTGTTGGTTCAGCTCTTTGGACTTGCACAGCGGGTATTGGCAAGTAGAGATGGCAATAGAGGCCCGGCCCAAAACTGCATTTACCATAGGGCAAGGACTGTGGCAGTTTAAGGTGACGCCTTTTGGACTGTGTAATGCCCCAGCCACCTTTGAACGGCTGATGGAGCGGGTCCTTAAAGACATCCCCCGCACCCTCTGTGTGGTTTACTTGGACGATCTGTTGGTTCATGCCAGAGACTTTGATCAGGCTGTCCACAACTTACGGGAGGTCCTAACAACCATCCGTAGCGCCGGGTTGCGATTGAACCCAGCCAAGTGCAACCTGCTCACCCGCCAGACGCAGTTCCTGGGGCACGTAGTTATCGAGAGTGGTGTGGCTACTGACCCAACAAAGGTGGCCGCGGTGAGGGACTGGCCCCCACCAACCAACATCACTGAGCTGCGGAGCTTCCTGGGCCTGGCCTCTTATTACAGAAGGAGAGAGATGTGTAAAGGAACAACATGGCGATATGGCTCTGTCTGTGTAGTTCTTTTCTGTGTTCAGAATTAAAGGAGAAAGATGACGATACCGCCTCCTGCTGGTCTGTTCTGACTGTGCTCTTAATCTCTGAGACACTCGTGATCGTGCGGTGTATGGGACGCGAGTGCTCATATGATAAGTTTAATAGCTTATCTTAGCTCCGGTCAGCCCCACGTTCCTCACAATAACTACGAGTTATTACAGTATTACAAACTTTTCATTTAGACACTAAAGAATCATATTAACTTGTACAAAAATGGCATTATATGAACCCTTTAAAGAGATGCAAACTACTAAACTATTATTCTGAAATGTAGAAAATGTAAATAAAAAAAGAAAGGCTAGGTGTGCGCAAACTTTTGACTTATAGTTTACCAAAAATGCTCACTTCGACTTAATATCAAGTCCCATCGTTTTCTCCTTGATCTCCTCGTTCTCCTTTGTAAGTGTGTGCATTCTCATGTCCATGATGCTTTTGGAGGAGGTGATGGAGATCATCTCTTGCTCTGTGTTGTGGTTGCGTTCTCTGAGCGAGCTGATGAGAGACTCGTGTCTCGCCTCTTCCTCTTTATGTCTATCTATAGCATCCTTTAAGCTCTTCAAAGTCTCGTCCTGTGATGCAACTTTGGATTGGCTTTCCAAGAACTGTTAAAATGAAATATGTTATTTCACATAGATAATGTGCATTCAAAACATCCAGAATTGCCAGTGAATATGTAAACCTGTGACTGGAGGTTGTTGTATTTGGCCTGCAGGGCGGCCAGCTCTTCACGGGCAATCTCAGTGGCCTGTTTATAGTGTGTGAGGTGCTGCTGGATCACAGACTCTTCCATTGCGAAACGCTGCAAACCTGAATGTTGACAGACAGAAACTGATGTATCCATAGCAATGGTGACATTCACAATGAATATTAAAGGGATAGTTCACCCAAAAATTAAAATTAACCCCCCGGAGCTGTGTGTGTGTCACATGCCTGTCCTGTCTCGTGTAGCACATGTGGTGTTTTGTTATTTTCCTGTCTCTCTAGATCCCACCCCCCTTGTTATCTTGTTATTGGTTTCATTTGCCCCACCTGTGTTCCCCCATTACCTGCCTGATTTGTCCCCTTTATAAGTTCCTTTGTGTTTGTAGTCTGTGTCGGATTGTTGTATTGTCTACGTCTCCCGTTTCCCCGTGATTCCCAGTTTGTTAAAGCAGCACTAGGTAACTTTTCAACCTTCATAATATATTTTCAAGACTCTTGTGATGATACATCGACTTACAATAGGTTGAATGACACGTCTGCCATAGCCTGACGGGGTCTGTATCGTTTTTAATCGTACTTTTAAACTTCGGGTTTCGGGTAGTAACCCGAGAAAAAAAAGAACTACAAAATTCGACTGCTTTACGGCATATACGTCACTTCCTTAAATTCGGAAGTGCGAGGGTTAGGGTTAGCCTATGTAAGCCTATGTCTAAACGGCATGTACAAGTTTGGTAGGAGCTACATTCTTGCAAGTAAATACATAAGACGTTCAAAATCATATTTTAGGATACTGTAACGTGTGTGTCCGGGTGAAAAATACGGATAGCTCACTCAACGCAACTGGAGTCGATGCAAACACGGAGGCGATTGACATCAAATAGCCCGCACATTATTCCCCGCGGAACCCCCCACAAGAGTTCGGCACAACCTCCACTTCCGTCCACAGCATTACCCAACAAAACAAAAATAAATGAATGTTTGCAACAGAAGACAGAAAATAATCCGCACACATGGGAGCTCGAGGCGCAGTGTTCACACACACACACACACACACACACACACACACACAGAACGCAGGCGCTCCAACCGGGGGTGAACGCTCTTAAAGGGGCCACACTATTTTCCTACTCGTTTCAATACCTAACATGTCTGTGATATTTGTTTATTTGTCTTGCCTCAAGCTATAATGCAAATCGACTTTTCAAATTTGAATATTCATCTATGGTAGCTTGATATTATACTGACGATATATGGTTATTACCTACCACTCAAACATTGAATTGAAGTATCATATAGATTCTGTAAAACGGTAACCAATAGACTAGACTACTATAATGACGCTGGCTTGTAAACGTGAGCATCGCGATCATTTGGCGTTTGAAAAAAAAAATGAAACCCATGAAATTATATTCATATGTCATGCTGAAACATATGCCACTGTACCTGATGAAGACATTTCACACGCGAAGCAAGCAGAACACCTGCATGTGAACTCCTCCTGCAGTGTTCAGGGCTATCATAGTTGTCATGTCAACAAATGCACGTGCTATACATCCCCTGATGTAGGATGACAGAGTTTACGACAGTAGTAGAGGACAATACTGTTTCCCAACTGTAGGGGGACCCCGAGAGCAAAAGTTACCTAGTGCTGCTTTAAGTTAGGTTTCTATTTTGTTAGTTGATTGTGTTTTGCCCCATCGTGGGTTTTGTTTTGTGTTTATGTTTGTTAATAAATATCATTTCTTTCTGCACCTGAGTCCTCACCTTACCCTCTTTAGTTGTGCCGTGACAGTGTGAAGCAGTTTTATGATGGATAGATGCACTTTTATGGACTTCAAAACAGAAACAGCCATTCACTGCCATTATAAAGCTTGGAAGAGCCAGACCATTTTTTTTAAATAACTGATTGTATTCGTCTGAACGAAGAATGTTATATAGACCTACGATGGCTTGAGGGTGAGTAAATCATGGGCTAATTTTCATTTTTGGGTGAACTTTATTTAATTTTTATAATAGTAATAAATCAGAATGAGGATATTATTTAACTCTGAATTACAATTAACTCTCCAATTTAGGGGAAATTTGATTATGAATTAACCATTGTTTAAAAGATACATTGAAAGTTTTACAAAACAGATCACATTTTAATAATTTGTGACTGTCCAAATTATTACATGTTTACATGTTTTAGTCTGCACTATGACAAGTCCTAAAGATGTTACAGCATTTTATTGATCCTCCTGACACAAATCAAATAATAAATGGTTATAGCAGAAGGAAGTCAAGTCATTAAGTCAACGATTCTTTTTATGAAGAAAATAATTATGAGACTGTATCACTCTATAAATTGGCACAATGTACAAAAAAACTCACTTTGTCTTTGTTGTTGCTCCACGTCAATATATCAAACCAACTCTGCCTAATGCCATGGCGCTGTAGTTTATCAAGTATCCAAGCAACACAACAACATTTAACACATTAACCATTAGGGGGCGCAAGATCAAATGTTGAAAAAGTCGAGCTTACATTGACACATTTATGCATTTGTCAAATGCTTTTATTGGAGCGACGTACAATGCGTTCAGTTTTGATCTTATTGATTTTAATTCACTGGCATTATGGATTTGAATATGACAAATATCATAAAGCCTCCTATTTATCTCAAAGAGTCTTGATAAATGTGTGCTATATAAGTAAATTCAAAGCATTACAATTCTCCTCGATAAAAGCGTTTTTGGTTACACTTTATTTCACAGTGTCCTTGTTACATATGTTACGTGTACTTACCATAGTAATAACAGTAAATTAGCTATGCATAATTACATGCAATTTACAACCAAACCCTAATCCTACCCTAACCCTATAGTAAGTACATGTAGTCTTAGTTACTAGTATCAGTACTTAAATATATAATAACACTGAAACAATGACACCTTAAAATAAAGTGTAACTGCGTTTTTAACTTTGACTAGAAAATGTGTTATAGTTTGATATATAATTAGCACAGAAGCTACATGAAAGAACAAACAAATAATTAAACAAACACACTTTCAAATCCTTATCTTATTTTACACATATTTAAGAGAACAAACTTGCTTATATATTGCAACATGCTTTAGATTTGCTTTTACTACATGCCATTTTACTAAATAAAGTAATGAGGTTGTTCAAAATAAAACTCACAAGCTCAAAATTAAAGGGATAGTTAGAGATTAAGTTTTAAACATGGATATTTTTCTTACACAGACCCATCGCTTCGCTTCAGGAGGCCTTTATTAAACCCCCAGAGTGTGGAGCACTTTTATAATGGATGGATGCACTTTTATGGACTTCAAAACAGAAACAGCCATTCACAGCCACACACAAGCTTGGAAAAGCCAGACAACTCTGATTGATTGTATTCATCTGAAAGAAGAATGTCATATAGGCCTACACCTAGAATGACTTGAGGGTGAGTAAATCTGATTTAAAGGTCCCGTTCTTCGTGATCCCACTGTTCAAACTTTAGTTAGTGTGTAATGTTGCTGTTAGAGCATAAATAATACCTGTAAAATTATAAAGCTCAAAGTTCAATGCCAAGCGAGATATTTTATTTAACAGAAGTTCCCTTTCAAAGCCTACAGCGAACGGCCGGCTTGGACTACATCCTGGTACTTCCTTCATAAATGACGTCAGTAGAACAGACTAACCTCCGCCCACAAGAATACGCGAAAAAAGGGGGACGTGGTCTTGTTGCTGTCCCACGTGGAGAAGAGGACGTGTCTCGTGGAGAAAAGGAAGTGTTGCGTTTGAGTGTGTTTGTCGCCATGTCGTCGAGACGCTGTTATTTTCATCCCGGAGTCAAATCACCTTTGTTTGGCTTTCCCAGGGACGCTGTAGAGATCATTAAGCGCATATATCTCCCGTTAAGAGGCGTGACCTTTCCACGTGCGCTAAGCTGCTGTCGAATCACAACACAGGAACCGTGACACGTTCGCTAAGCTGCGGTCAAATCACAACACGGGAACTGCTGGCACAATCAGAACTCGTTACGTATTTCTGAAGGAGGGACTTCATAGAATAAAGGAAGTCATCAGCCGTTTTTAGGAGAGTGAAAACAGCGGTATACAGATAAGTAAATTGTGTTAAAAATACTGTGTTTTTTTACACGCGAAACATGAACACATATTATATTGCACACTGTAAACACAATCAAAGCTTCAAAAAAACACGAAGAACGGGACCTTTAAATTTTTGGGTGAACTATCCCTTTAAGCCGTGTCTCTACAGGAGCGGCGCAACATTACGTCTGCATTTGACGTCACCAAAATACAGGAAGTGACCGATTCACTCGTGCTGTTCGAACTGTCAAATAATCTGTAAGAATGTTGCAACATGTATTTACAAAAATGTAACAGTTTCTGTCACCGAACGTTCTAATATTTGGCGGGACGGTACGCGACAGGTACGCTGAGGGTTAAGACGAATGAATTACAGTGAATTATTAGAATCCATTGTATGTCACGGTGCAGCTTGTGTTGACTAGTGTTAGAAAGAAATTCACATCGTATCTGCTTTGTGTCAGCTGATCAGAAAGAAGCTGACACGTGTTCTGTCTGTCTTTGCATTTGCTTTTATATACAATTTATATTTAACCATAACGAGGGTTAGATATGACCAATGCAGTGTGTTGACATGCTTGTCATTCAAGGTCAGTTGAAATAGGCCTGTTGGCCACTAGATGTAGTGCTACTTTCAGGTCTGAAATATACCTAATTTTACACTGTTTTAGTGCTGAAACTGTCTGATTCTTACAGGCATGTCTCTCAAGATTCTATGGCGGTTACATCAACCCTTGAAATGGACCCAAGCCTGTGGATTTGCTCTCAGAACTGTAAATGGATTAAACAATTTAAGCAGCACCATGAGGTCAAACTGCTCAACACTGGCATCCAGAGCACCTACACAAAACCTTTTTAAAGACCAGACTAGTTGTCACATAAGCTTAAATAACCATAGATACTTATTGCAAAGAGGAATGTTTCAAAGACCACAATTTGAAGTGCTGACCCCTTTAAATTTAATATCCAAAACATGGAGTATACAAATGAGATTGCAGTCCACAACAACCGTCACCAAATCAGTGCTGAAACAAGGAGGTATCCCTGGAAAAAGGACCTTTAAGGGACCAAGAACCAAACAGCCATCACGAACCACTCAGCCCAGTCTGGAGGAGGTGTGTGACTATTGTGTTATGATAAAACCCTTTTATGATATATATATAATATATATATATATATAAGATGACTGTTTAGTATGTATTTAATGGCATTTTACAGGACATGATGCAGTGCATTGCATACGCAACTGCAGATCAGTACCATTTACCAACACTCTGTCACGATCTCATAGCGCATGGCTTCAGTGAAATCAAAGAATTTCCGAGAGGTCAGTTCATCTGCATCACTTATTTATGTTTCTGAGCTGACATAAAAAAGATTGCATTGAATTCTTGCTCAAGCGCAGTCTCTTACTTGTAGTAAATAAATGTTGTGGGTTTCAGACGCTTCTAATGTTTTGGTGATGGGAACAGAGAATGCTGCAAAAGCAAATGACAGTGGCACAATATTCTTCTTCAGGTATGCTGAATGATTATTTTTGTCACTTAAATTTCTAGGTTTTTGATTTCTGATTAGTTTTTTTGTGTTATTTACCATTTTAGAGAAGGCTCAGTGGTGTTCTGGAATGTTGATGAGAAAACTGTAAGTATTAAAATAACACACACACTGAAGCAACTGGCATATGTTCTGATAGATAGCTTTCAACTGGAAACCATTCAAAAACTCTATATTCTAATAAGGTTGGAAGCTGTATTAAAGGAAAATTTTAATAAAGCCCCTTGGAGGGATAGTTCACCCAAAAATGAAAATTCTGTCTTTATTTACTCACCCTCATGTCATTCCAAAGACTTTCGTTCATCTTCTGAACACATATGAAGATCTTTTTGATGAAATCTGAGAGCTTTCTGTCTCTCTGTTTCCAGCTACACAACTACCACTTTGACGCTTCAAAAAGTTCATAAAGAGATCGTAAAACTAATTTACATGAATTGAGCTGTTTATTCCATATTTTCTGAAGAGACTCGATCACTTTATATGATGAACAGATTTAATTTAGGCTTTTATTCACATTTAAACATTTATAAGGGGACATAAACAGAAGCTCAACTAAACCTGCTCAAACGGGCTGCGCAACACGAGAATGAATGGTAAATGGACTGCATTTATATAGCGCTTTTAACAGACCTACGGCCATCCAAAGCGCTTTACATTTTTGCCTCACATTCACCCATTCATACACCGACGGCGGTGTCAGCCATGCAAGGCGCCATCCAGCTCGTCGGGAGCAGCTGGGGTTAGGTGTCTTGCTCATGGACACCTCGACACTTGGTCAGTTGGAACCGGGGATGAAACCACCAACCTTCCAGTTTGTAGACAACCTACATGAACCACTGAGCCACTGCCGCCCCTCATTGGTTTCTGTGGAAGCTCAAACGAGCTGCGTAACACAAGAATGAACCTCATTGGTTCTTGCAGAAGCTCAAACGAGCTGCATAACACAAGAATGAACCTCATTGGTTCTCACAGAAGCTCAAACGAGCTGCGTAACACAAGAATAAACCTCATTGGTTCTTGCAGAAGCTCAAACGTGCTGCGTAACACGAGAATAAACCTCATTGGTTCTTGCAGAAGCGCAAACGTGCTGCGTAACACGAGAATGAACCTCATTGGTTCTTGCAGAAGCTCAAACGTGCTGCGTAACACGAGAATAAACCTCATTGGTTCTTGCAGAAGCGCAAACGTGCTGCGTAACAAGAATGAACCTCATTGGTTCTCACAGAAGCTCAAATGTGCTGCGTAACAAGAATGAACCTCATTGGTTCTCACAGAAGCTCAAACGTGCTGCGTAAAAAACAAAAATGAACCTCATTGGTTCTTACAGAAGCTCAAACGTGCTGCGTAACACAAGAATGAATCTCATTGGTTCTTGAGGAAGCTCAAACGGGCTGCGTAACACAAGAATTAACCTCATTGTTTCTCACAGAAGCTCAAACGTGCTGCGTAAAAAACAAAAATGAATCTCATTGGTTCTTACAGAAGCTCAAACGTGCTGCGTAAAAAACAAAAATGAACCTCATTGGTTCTTGCAGAAGCTCAAACGTGCTGCGTAACACGAGAATGAACCTCATTGGTTCTCCCACGTCAAGTGAACATGCTTGATCTTCCGTTTACCACAATTGATGTGTGAACTGATCAATGTTTATATGTGAATAAAAGACTAAATTCAATCTGTTCATAATATAAAGTGATCGAGTCTGTTCAGGAAATTTGGACTAAACCACTCAATTCATTTGGATTAGTTTTACAATGTCTTTATGAACTTTTCAAAGTGGTAGTTGAGTAGCTTCAATGGAGGGACAAAAAAATATCAACAAAAGTCTCACGGTTTTAGTTAATGACAGAAGTTTCGTTTTGGGTGAACTATCTCTTTAGTAAAGAAATATATATAGAAATATTTGAAAATCGTATTGACCAGTGAATTTCCATTGCATATCAGTCAATTATTTATAAATGTATTAACAAACATATATATATATATATATATATATATATATATATATATATTAGGGGTGGCACGGTACATGGGAAAAAACCGAACCGTTCGGTGTGTGTGCGTCGCACGGTTCGCGCATGCGCAATGTATCCTTGTGCCCGTATGTTACCTCAGACAGTGGGTGTCCTTTTCGCGCGAAATAAGAGGTGTGTGTGGACATACAGTAAAGTAAAAGTGGAGTGCTGTAGGTCACGTCACATGTAGAAATGAAAGTGGGAGAGATAAGGAAGGCTGCCCGGAGTTGGAGGATGCGCTAGCATCGTATAGCAGGGCAGATGCAGTGCGGAGAGCGGGAGCCGCGCCGCGCGTGCCCGTTGAGCAGACATACACTGGCAGGTTTGTCTCGCGAGTCGCGCATCTGAACCGCAGCTCGTGGATTGCAAATACAGGCAAATATAGTCCATTCTGTCACATTTTCCGGTGTTCTCCTCCGACCCCTGTCTGTCTCGTGTTTTGATTTATGATGGGCAACATATATATATCTGCTGCAAGACCGTGTTCCTCTGTCTCATACACACATGCATATGTTGTATATAAGTAATTCACATGATAAATGTAACATTTAAAAGTTAAGATATGCTTCTAGTTCTAATAATTTAAACATGCCTTTGAAGTTTTTGCAAAAACTTCTGGCAGTGTTGTGTTTTCGTGTATTTTATGTTATTTTTTCACAGCGCTGGATGTCATGGTGATTGTGAAACACACGGGACACTTCATGGTGAAATGTGTTAATCAGGTCAGCTGAATTAAAGCCACAGTGCATTGTTCTGATCAAAATTGATATGATTAACATGAAAAATGTTACGCCAATGTGTCGGACTCGGTAGACAGCCAGTTAGGAAACAACTTGATATAACAATTTTTAATACTGTATCCTAATTAGATTAGATTAGATTCAACTTTATTGTCATTACACAAGTACAAGGCAACGAAATGCAGTTTAGGTCTAACCAGAAGTGCAATAGCAGCAAGTGCAGGCTATACAACGGTTGCGTAAGTGCAGGACATGGAATATATATAAATATGTATAAATAGAGAGACGGTTATTACTATAAACAGAATTGTGGATGATTAAGCTATATATCATATGCTGAAGTAAATAAAAAACAACAACAATAAGAACCGTACAGAACCGAAAACCGTGACCCTAAAACCGTGATACGAACCGAACCGTGGGTTTTGTGAACCGTGCCACCCCTAATATATATATATATATGCCACATGAATCTGAATCAGGTGTTTTCCCAATATTAAAAAGCTCTTTCACAAAATTAAAAATCATGCTATATTTTATACTCAGGTAAAGACGGCGATGAGGGTACTGGAGCAGCATGAAATTCAACCCTATGAAGTCGCTCTGATCCACTGGGAAAATGAAGAAATCAATTATACAGTAGGAGAGTCAGTCACAAATCTTTCATTTCATAATGAAATGTATGCAAAAACGGAAATCATGTAATGCTCCTTGAAAGTTAATGATGGTACTACTTTAAGATGAAGCCATGCTTTTATTATTGCTTGTTTGATTATTTATTTTTGTTGGTTCAGGGGTAATTCAAAACTCCATCATGGAATCTTTTTGTTTAACGGAGAGCTGGATTATGAGCAGGTTGTTCTGGAGAAGTTTGCATTTTCCAATGCTTTATCTCTGTCAGGTGGGATTATGTTTGCTTTTTCACGCATTCGTTATCAAACTTTGTGAGACTAATTATATTGTGATGCTTGCATTTGTGAACAAGTCATTGCTTTTACCTTCAGTAAAACTGGCAATATGGGAGGTTTCCCTCGACAACTTTGTTGAGTCCATCCAGTCAATTCCTGAGGTAGATCCACTTACGTACTTTTTCATAGGTAATACCAGCATTTAGTGCTTTTCTGCAAAATATACTTCTATTGGAAATTAGGTAATTGTAGCCATTTCTTAACCTTTCTTAACAGATGCTGAAGTCTGGACAACGAGTGAAACTGTCCAGGGCTGAAGTTATGCAGAAGATAGGGGAGCTCTTTTCCCTGAGGTCAGGATCCATATGACTATATCTGGGTTATATTGTATGAGATAATCCGCTTTGTTTAATTCTTCTAATATTGTTACACTTTTACAGGCACTGCATAAACCTCAGCTCTGACTTACTGATCACACCTGATTTCTACTGGGACAGAGAAGATCTCGAGCAGCTCTATGACAAGACCTGTCAGTTCCTCAATATTAACAGGAGAGTCAAGGTTAGTGGAAGTACTTGCAATAAAATTTGACGTATTCCAAAGGATGGAATAATGCTGCATTGATCCTAGTGCACTTTTGTTTTTGTTTGTTTTCTAGGTTGTGAACGAGAAGTTGCAGCACTGCACTGAACTTACAGACCTGATGAGAAATCACCTCAGTGAGAAACACAGTCTCAGACTGGAGTGGATGATCGTCGTGCTGATCACCATTGAGGTTAGAAAACACAGAATGCTCACTTATTTAATATCATCCAGTCAAATCGCTTTCATTTTGAATATCAGTTTAATAATAGGCCTTTTGTATTCAGCTGCATTGTCAAAAAAACAGCCATGTGGGTTTTTTTTAAAATGTCTGCATCATGTCATGTACGTTTTACAAATGTAACATAAAAACGTGTTTATTTTCTTCTCTCTGAAGGTGATGTTTGAACTTGCTCGTGTAATCTTCTGAGGACCCACAGATATAGACTTACAAGAGGACTTACATTTTTTGTAAACCAACAAATTTAGTTTTCTGTAAATTAAGTTGATGTACTTCTTTATCAGTCATCTGATCTTTTGTTATTCTTAATGTGACTTTGACCTGAAATAAAAAAATGTAAAGGATCCACACATAGTGTATACGAGGCCGTAGTTGAGTAGTTTGCATCACTTTATGTTACCGTGGGTTGATAATCCACCTAACCTATCCATCGTAAAAGTTGTCGAATATTAAATGTTTAGCTACTTATACACTCACCTAAAGGATTATTAGGAACACCTGTTCAATTTCTCATTAATGCAATTATCTAATCAACCAATCACATTGCAGTTGCTTCAATGCATTTAGGGGTGTGGTCCTGGTCAAGACAATCTCCTGAACTCCAAACTGAATGTCAGAATGGGAAAGAAAGGTGATTTAAGCAATTTTGAGTGTGGCATGGTTGTTGGTGTTGGTTGTTTGAGTATTTCACAATCTGCTCAGTTACTGGGATTTTCACGCACAACCATTTCTAGGGTTTACAAAGAATGGTGTGAAAAGGGAGAAACATCCAGTATGCGGCAGTCCTGTGGGCGAAAATGCCTTGTTGATGCTAGAGGTCAGAGGAGAATGGGCCAACTGATTAAAGCTGATAGAAGAGCAACTTTAACTGAAATAACCACTCGTTACAACCGAGGTATGCAGCAAAGCATTTGTGAAGCCACAACACGCACAACCTTGAGGCGGATGGGCTACAACAGCAGAAGACCCCACCGGGTACCACTCATCTCCACTACAAATAGGAAAAAGAGGCTACAATTTGCACAAGCTCACCAAAATTGGACAGTTGAAGACTGGAAAAATGTTGCCTGGTCTGATGAGTCTCGATTTCTGTTGAGACATTCAGATGGTAGAGTCAGAATTTGGCGTAAACAGAATGAGAACATGGATCCATCATGCTTTGTTACCACTGTGCAGGCTGGTGGTGGTGGTGTAATGGTGTGGGGGATGTTTTCTTGGCACACTTTAGGCCCCTTAGTGCCAATTGGGCATCGTTTAAATGCCACGGCCTACCTGAGCATTGTTTCTGACCATGTCCATCCCTTTATGACCACCATGTACCCATCCTCTGATGGCTACTTCCAGCAGGATAATGCACCATGTCACAAAGCTCGAATCATTTCAAATTGGTTTCTTGAACATGACAATGAGTTCACTGTACTAAAATGGCCCCCACAGTCACCAGATCTCAACCCAATAGAGCATCTTTGGGATGTGGTGGAACGGGAGCTTCGTGCCCTGGATGTGCATCCCACAAATCTCCATCAACTGCAAGATGCTATCCTATCAATATGGGCCAACATTTCTAAAGAATGCTTTCAGCACCTTGTTGAATCAATGCCACGTAGAATTAAGGCAGTTCTGAAGGCGAAAGGGGGTCAAACACAGTATTAGTATGGTGTTCCTAATAATCCTTTAGGTGAGTGTATCTTGCCACGAACGCACTCTTTTATTGTAAAAATAAAGAGTTTGTCCAAGCTGGTCATTAGCTAGTCGACTATCTTGAGGCAGCTGTGACTTAGAGAAATCTGTGACTAGAAGTCACAGTTCATTAAAGGGTTAGTTCATGCAAAAAGGAAAATAATGTAAATTATTACTCACCCTCATGTCGTTCCACACCCGTAAGACCTCCGTTCATCTTCAGAACACAAATAAAGATATTTTTGTTGAAATCCGATGGCTCAGTGAGGCCTCCATATAGACCAAAGCAATTTACACTCTCAAGATCCATGAATGTACTAAAAACATATTTAAAGCAGTCCATGCTTTAACCACTAATACAGTGGTTTAATATTATAAAGTGACTATAATATTTTTGGTGCGTCAAAAAAAACTAAATAACTACTTAAATATAGTGATAACCGATTTCAAAACAATGCTTCATGAAGCTTCGGAGTGTATCGAATCAGCGAATCGATTCAGTGATTCGGATCGTGTGTCAAACCACCAAACTGCTGAAATCATGTGACTTTGCCGCTCCGAACCACTGAATCGACTCGCTGATTCGATACGCTCCGAAGCTTCATGCAGCAGTTTTTTTTTTTTAAATCGGTTAGCTGTATATAAGTTATTTCGTTTTTTTTGGGCACACCAAAAATCGTTGCTTTATAATATTAATATTGAATCCCTGTACTCATATGGACTGATTTAAATATGTTTTTAGTACAGTGATGGATCTTGAGAGTGTAAATTGCTTTTCTCCTTATGAGGGCTCACTGAGCCTTGAGATTTCAACAAAAATATCATAAATTTGTGTTCCGAAGATGAATGGAGGTCTTACGGGTGTGGAACGGCATGAGGGCAAGTAATAAATGACATTATTTTCAATTTTTGGGTGAACTTACCCTTTAATGGTCTGGTTTCACAGACAGGGTTTAGATTAAGCCAATGGCACTAACACATTTTAAGATATGTCATATTATAAAATATAAGAACAGCTCAAACATGCATTTTAGTCTGGACTAGATTTAAACCTTGTCTGTGAAAACATATTAATTGTGGGCATGGAGAATCGGGGAATCTGTAGCAAAGAAACAGTCCCATTCTTACATGTGTGTGTCTATTATCATCAAACTTTATTACAGACTCAGGGTCAGACAATTTATTCAGACGTCTAATCTTGTCTGTGTTATTTTCTAGATGTTTTATTTGTTTATGGCCATGTATTGATGGAAAATTATTAGGAAAGTGACATTGATAGCCCTCTATTTACAACTAACATAGAGTATATGAGCTTGAGTAGGCTAATATTTAAACAGCTCTGAAATGTGCACAACTCTTCAGATGCTGCTTTGTTGCCAATGGCATGGAACTGCTAAAAAATTATCCACTGATTTTTACTTCACAAAAAGCTGCGACAAACTTCATAATGTTGTCAAGCTGGTTCTTGGAATATTGCAACACAGATGCCATCATAAACGGGATTTTCTAGCAGGGTGTTTTATATTTCACACACACATATTCACCATTTCACTAGTTCATGTGATGAAACTACTAACAAATACATCATGACGTAATGCTGATGCTCTAAAGCAGCTGATTGACTGATCATCAGCCCCTTGTGATTGACAGCCGTTCGATCCGGCGCGCGCTCATGTCATGTGATTCAAACTCTCCGGAAAACAGCAGCGAGCGGATCATCACTGACTGAGACTGACTACACTCGTACTGCGTCGGTGAAGAAGTTTCCTCCGTTTTTTAGCCAACAAACCAAACAGAATAAGGCTTGGAATTCTGTCGGGAAAGAACGGTAAGGGTCTTCTTTGAAACAAGTGTTTAATAAACCGGTTGTCGGCGTTTTTACCCTAGTAACGATGAACACTATTGATTACTCACGGATCTTGACTAGAAATGATTAATAGCGTGACCGTTTTCATCTTGACATGGCTTTCGTTAACGGGAGATTACGATTTTTGAGCTCTCTTGTTTATGCGTGTTTTCTTTCGCTCGTTAATAAGTGTAACGTTATTTTATTGGGTTCGTTGCTTGAGCGCGTTTCCTATTTGTCCGCGGAAACTTTTGTACTCGGAATTCACACCAACATGGGCGGGGCCTCAACACACACACACACATACATACACGTAGTAGCCTCAAAACCTACTTAGACGTTTAAGCCACACGCTTCTGCCAATTTGACATTATGTAGTCCCCTTAGGATGTTTTTTCACTTAAAATATGTTGCAAGTACACAAGTAGGTTTTTACTATATTTCTGAGGATATTGTAAATAGAAATAGAGTAAAACAAGTAACGTTCCACTCATTATTAATGTGGTTTTGCTGACCACAATGTAATAATATTTAATGAGGAGCAAGATCTACGTAAATCCTAATGATTATTTTCTTTTAGTTTGTGTTGTGTTTATGTGGGGGAAAATGGACTTGGCACATCACGGTCTTGTGCTTCTGAAGCGTCTCAATGCTCAGAGAGAGTTTGGTTTCCTCTGTGACTGTACTGTGGCCATCGGGGATGTTCTTTTCAAAGCCCATAAAGCCGTTCTTGCTGCTTTCTCAAACTACTTCCGTATGCTGTTCATCCATCAAGACAGGTAACATGAACTTGATGGCAAAAAAGTTGTAGTAGGCTACTTGAATTGTATTATTTCAGAGGAGGTCTGGATTTAAACGATTCTTTCTGCTTTCTTTTGTAGTGACTGTGTTCGACTGAAGCCTTCGGACATACAAGCAGATATCTTCAGCTACCTGCTTAACTTAATGTACACTGGAAAATTTACCTCACAGCCCATTGACCCTCTCCGCCTTGAGCAGGGTGTAAAATTCCTGCATGCGTACCCCTTATTACAGGAGGCAAGTCTTCTCATAAACCCCGAGTCCCAGTATGTACCTTTGACAAACTCACTTTATGGTATACAGATACCTGATCAGACATGCAGCCGAGCTAAAATAAATTCAACGTGCAAGGGTGATGTTTATGCTAAAAACTGTGAAATCGTCAGCCAAGAATTTTCAGGAATTTCTGATATGGATTATAGATCTCCACAACCTGTCGGCATAGAGTCACCCACCCAGAACCCTGCAGCCACGGTCGTTCAACACCTCACATATGGCATAATGAGCAGAAGTGCTTCCTCCAGGAAGCATTACGGCTGCAATTATTGTGGAATCCGTTTTAACCAGAGGTGCAAGTTGAAGGAGCATCTACTTGTCCACAGCAACCAAGCAACTGAGCCACAGGTGTCGTCTATGCAAAATGGTCACACTATTGAGCTTGAAGATCAGGAAATGGAGGAGGAGCTTTTGCATGCTGACAGTGATGTTATTAGTGATACCGATCAACAGGCGTGGATGGAAGACACTCCACCGCCCTCTGAAATTGCTGATATAGACAACCTGGAGGGCACCGAGATGGGCCGTGAAATGAAACGCAGAAAATTTGAGTGTCCGACCTGTGCTCGCAAGTTTATTCAGAAGAGCCACTGGCGTGAGCACATGTACATTCACACAGGAAAGCCGTACAAGTGCAGTGCTTGTGGGAAGAACTTCTGCAGAGCAAACCAAGCTGCTCGACATGTTTGCTTGAGTCAGGACGCAGACTCGTACATTATGGTCAACAAACAGAGTTTGGTTCTGTGTGGTGGAGAAGACAACAGTCAGGTGGAAGCTCTCTTTCAGTCTTCAGAACGACCCTATAAATGTAGCATGTGTGCAGCTCCTTTTGCAAGTCCGTCAGAGGTTCCCAAACATCAGTGTTTGACTGACAGTGAAGACTTACCATTGGCAGAACATTCACAGGAGGAAAATCAAAGTAAGGACTTGGCAACAACTACTACGGAAGTAACCAGTCTTTCTTAAAACATCATGCTAAAGCAGTATTAGCTTCAATGCCAATATGTAACTTTGTTTTATGTGTTTGTGTTATAAACTGAGATTTTTTTTTCTCTCTCTCTCATGCTTATTTTTGTGTTGCTAAAAGGTAATTTGGGGATTTGTTTGAAACTAATAAAAAGCCACAACTAAATGTACTGTTTCTCCTTCCTATTTCACAAATTTGAAAAATAACCCAGCAGTTTTTTTTCATCCATTAACAAAATGAATAACGTGTGTTGGTGTGCTGTATATCCACTTCTCATAAATCATAAGCCAAACATTGGTGAAGTTTTCTTTTATTATTATTTAAATAAAACATGAAATATAATTTGTATTAAACCTTACATTTTGAAATGTCTCAAAATACAGGAATAATACTATACTCCTGTATTTTTGATTGTTAATATTGCAACTTCATCAAAGATGCATAGCCTGTATAGTCTGTACAGATGGTTTCAAACACTTCTTAGGAATATATTAGAATAAGTTAACATGTTGATATCAATACTGCTATGGCTTATTCTGTCAGGCCAGGTGCTTTCAAAACCCCCTTAATACAGCAAGGCAGCTTGTATAATATTAACAAAAAATTCAAAACTGTTTAATAATCATATGCAGTAGAGTATTGATTTTCATATGGAACATTTATATGTTAAGTGCTCCTCTGGGGGGAAAAAACACAACACATTGGGAAAAGCCAGTAATTGCAACATTAGTTTGCATGCTTCAATTTATATGCTAACAATAATTTCTTGAATTGAGTGTTTCTGTAAATTATACGTAATTTGTAACACTGGCGTATGACAATGTGGACAAACAAAAATAAATATTTTTTTTTTAATTGTTTGTAAAATATATTTGTAAAACAAATTAATCAACCTGTCATTTTCAGTTACAGATTAAAGGGATAGTAAACCCAAAAATGAAAATGGTCATCATTTACTCACCCTCAAGTTATTCCAAACCTCAATGAGTTTCTTTGTTCTGCTGAACACAAAAGAAGATATTTTGAAGAATGTTTGTAACAAAGCAGATAAAGCAACTATTGACTACCATAGAATTGTTTTCCCTACTATGGTAGTCAATGGTTGCTCTATCTGCTTGGTTACAAACATTCTTCAAAATATCTTCTTTTGTGTTCAGCAGAACAAAGAAACTCATAGAGGTTTGGAATAACTTGAGGGTGAGTAAATGATGACAATTTTTATTTCTGGGTGAACTATCCCTTTAAGTGACTGAATCTGAACAAATACTGTGTAAACCTTTGATGGAACATGATTGTGAAGTTTAAACTTTCAGTGTTTATTATTGATACCAGGCGATTGCTTTTGCCTTAAACAATGACAATCTAAACATGCCAGACTGTCAAATCTATAGGATATAATGCATGTGTACAAATGTTTTAGATTTTATATTAAAACTTTTTGTTTTAGATATGCAATACAATGTGATATAATGTGGTTAAGCTTACTCTGTCAGAATCAGCATAAAAATTATACATTGACAAATATCCTTAGTATGAATATGACAAAATAGCTGCTTTTCAAGGGTTTAATAAAATAATCAAATGTTTGTAGTGATTGATCAAAGAACAGCCTATCCACCGAACAGCTAAACTTAATGGAACTTTAATAATGCAATTTTATTTCTCAGTGGTTTGGTCATTTCTTTGTTGTGAGAAATGTGAAATCTGCCATTTTCTTCCAAATGTAAAAAGTTTGTGTCTTTCCTTGTTAAACTTGCACCTGGAATGATAAAATCAGTGTTATTCATTTCAAAGAAAAAGAAAATATACAACGTAACTAAATGCAATATAATGAAATCACTTACTATATCATTCATTTCTTTCATTTGGTTTAGCATGCCACTCTCAAATTGCAGCATCAGATGCTTGTTTAGCAGCAGCATCTTGGGGTGCACCATCTTTGATTGTCACTAGGCCCTGGGAATCTCCAATATTATCTACAGCATCCTCCCACACATCATCCTCCACCTCTGATTGAGGTTCTGTTGAAGTAACAGGCTCATGCTGCAAGGAACCCATTGCATTTTCTTCAGGTAAAATTAATGTATTCGCTGCCACAAATGGTGGTTCAACATCTTCAGACACAAATGAAGGTTCTGGCAGCATTGCTTCCTTTACCTCTGGTGTCACAACAAATAGCGCTGCAGCTGCTGGCCCTACAACTTTGCCAATAGCTGGTGTCACCATTACAGGGGCTAAAGCAGGTATCTGTGCTGCTTGTGTTTCCTGTGGTGCATCTTCAACTGTAGCCACAGGAGGTGTCTCAATCACAGTCCCAACTGGTGTCGCTTTTACCAAAGGCAGTGTGGTCACAGCAGGTGCTTCTGCTACTGGAACTACAGGCACTGGTGTCTCTGCCACGGCAACTGTTGGCTTAACTGTTAGAGTTTCTACTATTGGACTCACAATTGACATTTCTGCTGCTGCAATCACTGCTGGTAAAACTACTGGAGGTCCAGCTTCTTTTACAATCACTGAAACCAGAGCTGGTGTCTGTACCACTGGGATCATAACAGGTTTCTCTGCTACTGTAATTGCAGTTGGTGCTCCTACTGTAGTTTCTTGTACTAGGCTCACAACTGACCTTTCTGCTACTGGTGTCACATTTGATGTCATCACTGGGGTCACAACTGTTGTCTCTTCCACTGCAACTGGAGTTGGCTTTACTACAGGAGTTTCTGCTGCTGCAATCACTGCTGGTAGAACTACTGGGGGTGCAGCTTCTTTTGCAATCACTGAAACTAGACCCGGTGTTTGTACCACTGGGACTTTATCAGGTATCTCTGCTACTGCAATTGCAGTTGGTGCTCCTATTGTAGTTTCTTGTACTAGGCTCACAACTGACCTTTCTGCTACTGGTGTCACAGTTGATATCATCACTGGGGTCACAACTTGTGTCTCTGCCACTGCAACTGGAGTTGGCTTTACTACAGGAGTTTCTGCTGCTGAAGTCACTGCTGGTAGAACTACTGGAGGTCCAGCTTCTTTTACAATCACTGAAACCAGAGTTGGTGTCTGTACCACTGGGACAACAGGTCTCTCTGCTACTGTAATTCCAGTTGGTGCTCCTACTGTAGTTTCCTGTACTATGCTCTCAACTGACCTTTCTGCTACTGGTGTCACAGTTGGTGTCATCGTCACTGGGGTCACAACTGGTGTCTCTGCCACTTCAATTGAAGTTGGCTTTACTACAGGAGTTTCTGCAGCTGCAATCACTGCTGGTAGAACTACTGGAGGTGCAGCTTCTTTTGCAATCACTGAAACTAGACCCGGTGTTTGTACCACTGGGACTATATCAGGTATCTCTGCTACTGCAATTGCAGTTGGTGCTCCTACTGTAGTTTCTTGTCCTAGGCTCACAACAGACCTTTCTGCTACTGGTGTCACAGTTGATATCATCACTGGGGTCACAACTGGTGTCTCTGCCACTGCAACTGGAGTTGGCTTTACTACAGGAGTTTCTGCTGCTGAAGTCACTGCTGGTAGAACTACTGGAGGTCCAGCTTCTTTTACAATCACTGAAACCAGAGTTGGTGTCTGTACCACTGGGACAACAGGTCTCTCTGCTTCTGTAATTGCAGTTGGGGCTCCTACTGTAGTTTCCTGTATTATGCTCACAACTGACCTTTCTGCTACTGGTGTCACAGTTGGCGTCATCGTCATTGGGGTCACAACTGGTGTCTCTGCCACTGCAATTGGAGTTGGCTTTACTACAGGAGTTGCTGCTGCTGAAGTTACTGCTGGCAGAACAACCAGAGGTGCAGCTTCTTTTACAATCACTGAAACCAGAGCTGGTGTTTGTACCGCTGGGATCAAATCAGGTCTCTCTGCTAATGTAATTGCAGTTGCTGCGCCTACTGTAGTTTCTTGTACTAGGCTCACAACTGACCTTTCTGCTATCAAAGTCACAGTTGATGTCATCATCACTGGTGACACAACTGGTGTCTCTGCCACTGCAACTGGAGTTGGCTTTACTACAGGTGTTTCAACTACTGGGATCACAACAGGTGTTTCAGCTGCTGAAGTCATTGATGAAACAACTACTGGCGGTGCAGCCTCTGTTACTGTCATTAAAACCTGATGTGGTGTCTGTACCAGTGGAGTCAAAACTGGTGCCGCAACCACTGTGGAGTGGAGCTGTGGAGCTGACTTTAACACTGTTGTTTCTACTACTGGGATCACAATAGGTGTTTCCACCGCTGCAGTCACTACTGAACAAACAACTGCAGATGCAGTCTCTGTTACTATCAAGGAAACCTGGCCTGGTGTCTCTACCTCTGGGGTCACAACTGGTGTCTCAACCACTGCAACTGGAGTTAACTTTACAACAGGAGTTCCTACTACTGGGATCACAGCTGATGTCTCTACTGCTAAAGTTGCTGCTGGTGTAATTGGAGGTGCTGCTTCTGTTACAATTACTGGAATCTGAGTTGGTGTTATCACAGGTGATGTATCTGCCACTGCAATTGAATATTCTGCTGGAGTTTCTACTACTAGGGTTACATTTTCTTCTGATGCTACTGGAGTTATAGCTGTTGTAGCTACTACAGAAGATACAGCTTCTGTTACTGTCTCTGGAATTATAGCTGGTATCTCAATGACTGCTGTCTGTGTCACTGCAGCTACATTTGGTTTTACTGATGTGATGTAAACCACAGGAGTTTCAGTTTCTTGGCTTACTGGTGTTTCTGCAAATGGGGTCACATCTAGTGTAACTTCTTCTGGAGGTACAGTTTCTGTCACTGAAGCTGGAAGCTGAACAGCTGGAGTCTCCGCCACAGATGTTACAGCTGATGACATTATCTTTGTACCTACAGTTGGTGTCTTTTCCACTGGTATCTCTACTACAGGGGGCACATTTGTTTTCTCCATCACAGCTGGTGTCTCTGTCACTAGAGCTGGAGTTGATTTTACTGCTGTGAAAGAAACAACTGGTGTTTCTACAACTGTGTTCACAACTGCTGCTTCTGCTACTGTAGTAACTGTTTCTACACTTAATACTGAAGATGCAGCCTCTGTTACTAACACTGAACCAGGATCTGGTGTTGCTACCACTGGAATCACATTCTGTATCGCTACTACTGGGGCCATTGCAGTTCTCACAATCACCGATTCAACATTTGGTGTTTCTGCTGCTACTGTCACAACAGGTGTGTCATCCACTGGTGCTACAACCATTGACTCATTGCCTAGAGTTACAACTGTTGTTACATCATCTAGAGGTGTAGCTGGTGTCACTACCACAGAAATAACAGTGGGCATCCCCTCCACATGTTCTTTGATCACTGTAGTCAACACTAACTTGTCTATGTTTTGATTCTGTGGAGTTACAACAGAATTGTGAGTATCAGTCGTTTTTGCCATAGTTATAACCACTGGCGTTTCTATTTCAAGTTCTTTAACCACTGATGTGACAACAGGTGTCTCCACTTCCAGTTCAGTTACTACAGCTGTCTCTACTTTAACTTCTGTTACCACTGGCATTTCAACCTTTGGTTCTGTCACTTCAAGTGTTGCAGCCCTGAGTTCACTCACTACTTGTGTTTGTATTGCAGAAATGGAAATGTCTGCCATTTCCGCTGTAACTTCAGAGCTCAATGGTAGTACCTGTGCTATGGGCGTTACGTCTGTTACTGCTGGTATTTCATCTTTAATTTCTGCCTTGACTACCTGTAACTCATTTGACAGTGTAGTTTCTATTAATTGTTCAAGAGGCTCACATTTTAGCCTAGCATCTTCATCTGCTTCATTCTTATGTTCACTCACATTACTAACTTCCATTTGTGTATCATTTTGTGCCAGCACTGTGGTTGCAGTCACTTCAATTATAGTCGGCCCTGAGTCAAATCTTTCTGGTTCCACTTTGGGCGCAACAGCCATTGTATCCTTTTCTTCTGGAACTGCTGTTACTTTCATTAATGTTGATGCCATTGCTGAGGCCTGGTCACCATCTATTGCTTTAGCATGAACTACAGTCATTTCAGATGCTTCACCCTCTTGTTCTGTTGTCTTTGATATTGCGAGTGCCTGTGCTACTGGTTCTACCACAATAAGTTTCTCTTTCCCTGACTGCTTTGTTGTGTTCTCAATAATGGCAACCATCTCTAAAACTTTACCAGTCTTAATATTCTCAGTTGTCACTGGATGTTCATTCTCTTTAGGCGGTTCTGGACTATGTTTGGTGTCTTCACTCCATTCTTCTGTTTGAGAAGCCACAATTTCTGTTTTTACAGGTGTTGCTTCAACTTCTGGCAATGCTGTCTCTAGAGGTCTCAGTATGACTTCACAACTAGTTTTGGTTTCTGCTGGTGTTTCTGTGTGCTCAAATACATCTTTTGAAAACTCAGGAACAACTGTGTGTTCTCTTATTTCATGAACCATCTCTCCATTTTCAGTCCCTGCATCAACAGTTATTTCAGGAGATTCGTCAGTAGTATTTGTATGAGCAGGAATATCTTGATTGTCTGTTTCATTGCTTTCAGTGTTTGCTAAAGGTTGACCTTCTTTTACTGCAAGTTCCTCTTCCTCTTTCACAAAAATCCTGTCCATTCTGTCACTTGCACTGTCTTCCACTTTGTTGTTGTCCACATCTGTATCAATGTCTTTATGGATCTCCTCAGCCTCCTCATCTAATACTGATTCTGAAAGTGACACCTCCTTGTCCAGCAACTGTTCTCTGGCTAATGATTCATCTACAGCTTCCGAAATGTTTTTAGCCTCAATATTTTGAACAACTTCTGAAGCAACAGCATCCTCAGACTCTTCCTCTACATGTATTTCCTTAATCTCCTGCCGTGTTATTTTTCCATCATTATTTTCTTCCATTTTCTCACTGATGTCCTCTACAGTCACCACTGAATCACCTGCTAATAAGACTGCATCTGCTATGTCAACTTGTATTTCACAGACATCAACACGTATTGATTCAACTTCTTCTACTTCTAAATTGTCTTCCAACTCCAATGTCTCTGCCACTATGTAATCTGAACTTGGACTTATAATACTAACAGTCTCTTTGCTTTTCAGACACTCATTTGCTGAGGAAATGATTGCAATTTCTTCCTCAAAGACATCTGAAGCTTTACTTGTAGTGGTGTCAGGAATTTTGTCTACAACGCTAAGTGTCAAAGTATCAACTACTTCAGTGGGTGCAGCTTGCTCAAACTCAACAGATGACAATTCAACATCTGGTAGCTTCAGCTCATTTTCAGATTCAGAAGGTAATGGTTGTTCATACACAGGTGCCTCTAGCTCCGGATACAATGGACACTCTGTTTCAGGACCATGGGTGTAGTCTGACATAGCCTGAACCAGCCCAGCTTCACTTTGCATTGTATCAATAACTTGTCTGAGTTCAATACCAGTTGTACAATCCTCTGTTTTGCCCTCCATATAAGTTTCCTCTGATTCGTCCACAAGAGGCTCTTCCACTAATTTAATGACCTGCTCTACGTCTAGCTGAGTTTCAGTGACAAATTCTTTTTCATTCACATTTATTTCCTGATACTCAGTCTTCACATCCTTGATTTCAGCTTCATAGACCTCATCTGTCCCAAGTCCTGCAGCTTCAGGTTCATCTGTAAAGTTATCAGATACTAATTCAGTTGGGACAGCATCACTCACTTCAGCTATTGCCTCCAGTAAGTGTGCAGGGAGATGTTCTTCAACAGACTCTATTTCTTGAGATACTAGGCCCGTACATATTGCTGTAGCCTCGGTTTTCTTATGTGCAACCAAAACCTTTGTTTCCTCTGGTGTGGATGACTGCACAATAAAAGGTGAGCATGACACGGCCAGAGATTCTTGTCTTTCATGTTTTGTAGTTACTGATTGAACACTTTGAGTCATGCAGATCGATTGAATAGCTTCCTGTAGGATCACATCTGATGTTTGTACACTATATTCAGCTGGCACTGGTGTAACATGTCCAGATGTCCTGGGTGATTCAGTTAGTTGCGAGACTGCCGAGACCATTTCAGTAGTGTCATCTCCAATGAATAGTTCACTCGATGGTTCTGGGGCAGTGACCGCATCAGCTGTCAACTCCACAATGTCCTCAGCTAAGGTGTCATCCTGTGTTGTCCACTCAGCAGATGATACTGGTGTTTCAATGCTTTCCTCAATGATGCCTTCCTCTGGTATATCACTCAATTGTTGATGTTTGCTCACAAAGTCTGTGAGTTCTTCAAAGTCCTCTGGTAGACAATGTATGACTGTTGGTCCAGAGTTACTTGAAACTTTAGCTGCAATTTTGGGCACCAAGTCATTGGATGTGGATGTGTCCTGTTCTAACACATGTGATGTCATCTCTGGCATCTCATGTTCTATTGTGATTTCAACTCGTTGTTCATTCAACTCCTTCAGACTCTCAGGCTCAATTATTTCATACTCAGACAGGGGAATAATAGCTGGGGTTTCATCATCTTCATCACCTGTATCATGATCCTTAGAAGCCTCATCAGAGGATGTTTGTTCTTTCCTTGCTTCTGATTTTCTTTTTTTATGCCCTGGAATAAGTTTCTTCATAGAAAATGAATCATCTTTGCTCATCTCACTGTCTGAAGGTATTTGCTCGGGGGTACTACTTTCTCCATTTCTGACCTTTCTCTTTGGGGTGACCATTTTTTTAAACGTTTTCCATGTGGATCCCATCTCTCCCTCTGCAGGACTTCCTGTTTGTTCATTAGATGATGTGAGATGATCATAATCACCCTCAAAAGAACTTCCAAGTGGAGAGTCAGTTGTTTTCTCATTTTCCTCTCCTTTGTCTGCCTTTTCTTCCTCATTTGTTTTTCTAGCCCTTTTTTTAGAGGAGCCACCACAAATCAGTGCCTCCCAAGAAACGCTGGTGTCAGATTTCTTTTTGGACTCTTGAGGGCTTACATCAGCCAACAGCTCCTCTTCAGAAAGTTTTGGTTCTCCAATCACTGGTTCCTCTACTTTCCCTTGCTCTGACAATTCCAATGATGGCTTTGGCTGTTCAGAGACTTGTTCCTCTGCCTCGATCACCTTTTCTGCAGCTTTACTTTCTCTCTGCCTTCTTGTGGAAAATTTCCTAAAAAGTCTTTTAAGTGGACTTCCTTGTACCTTATCTTTCTCTAGAAAATTCTGAAGCTCTACCTCAGGTAACAACTTGTCATCTGCTTTCTCCACTGATTCTTTTTTTTCCTCTGATATAATATATGGGATATCAAGACACATACATTTACTGTCCTGATGTTCAGCCTCCTCTGCACCCATTTTCTCAATTCTTTTGAGTTCCTCTTCCTTGCTCTCTTTTTGTATTTCTTCTTCTTTCTTTTTCTTTCTTAAACTGGCAAAGATACCCTGTGTAAAGAATTGTTTGATTGGTGACATTTGTTCCTCTGGCTCAGGACTTTCTTTTGCCATGTCTTTATCAGGTGTGTCCTCCACATAATGTTCCACTAACTTTATGTCTGGATCCAGCTCTGCTTCATTGTCTGTTTGTTGAGAGGGTTCAGCTGCATTAGGCTGGGAAGATGCTTCACTTATTTGAGTCTCATCAGGTGTTTTTTCATTTGCTTCCACTGCACTGCTCTCTTGAGTGTCACTTGAGTCCTCTGAGGGACTTGCAACTCTTTCTTCTTGCTCATTTTCAGTCTTTTCACAGTCTTTTTTTAGGGTGAACTTAAAGCCAACAAATGTGAATATTTTTTTGAAGCCAACTTCATTGATATCATTCAATTGGTTGTCCTCCTCAGGTTCTTCAGCATCCACATTGATCATCTCTGTGCTCACATTCTTAATGTTTGGTTGAAGAGCATCCATTTCCTGAACGTCTTCAGTTGTTTCTTTGCCATCTTCTTTCATGGTGACAAACCCTGAGACAACTGAAAAAAAAAAGAAGAAGAAAAAGAAAAAAGTTGAATATGTATGATTTTACAGATATATATATTAGGGGTTTAACGGTACACATATTCGCACTGAACCGTTTCGGTACAGGATTTCCGGTACGGTGCATGTGTGCACACATTAAAGGATTAGTTCACTTTAAAATTTAAATTTCCTGATAATTTACTCACCCCCATCTCATACAAGATGTTCACGTCTTTCTTTTTCAGTCGAAAAGAAATTACGTTTTTGAGGAAAACATTCCAGGATTTTTCTTCACTTAATGGACTTCAATGGCAACCAAAATGTTGAAGGTCCAAATCAATGCAGTTTCAAAGTACTTTGAAAGGCTTCAGAGGCTCTGCACGATCCCAGCTGAGGAATAGGGTCTTATCTAGAGAAACCATTGTTCATTTTCAAGAAAAAATAAACATTTTATAAACCTTTTAACCTGAATTGCTCATCTTGCGCTGCTCTGCGTCGTGCCACGGATTGCGCAATCACGTCGGAAAGGTCACGTCTAGCGTGACCTTTCCGACGCATTCCGATTACGCAATCCGTGGTGTGTTGTAGAGCAGCACAACTTAAGCAATTTAGGTTATAAAGTATATATATATATATATATATATATATATATATATATATATATATATATATATATATATATATATATATATATATATATATATATATATATATACAGTGAGGAAAATAAGTATTTGAACACCCTGCTATTTTGCAAGTTCTCCCACTTAGAAATCATGGAGGGGTCTGAAATTGTCATCGTAGGTGCATGTCCACTGTGAGAGACATAATCTAAAAAAAAAATCCAGAAATCACAATGTATAATTTTTTTTTAACTATTTCTTTGTATAACTATTTATTTCCAAGTGGGAGAACTTGCAAAATAGCAGGGTGTTCAAAAAAAATGTTCTCACTGTATATATACACTCACTTAAAGGATTATTAGGAACACCATACTAATACTGTGTTTGACCCCCTTTCACCTTCAGAACTGCCTTAATTCTATGTGGCATTGATTCAACAAGGTGCTGAAAGCATTCTTTAAAAATGTTGGCCCATATTGATAGGATAGCATCTTGCAGTTGATGGAGATTTGTGGGATGCACATCCAGGGCACGAAGCTCCCGTTCCACCACGTCCCAAAGATGCTCTATTGGGTTGAGATCTGGTGACTGTGGGGGCCATTTTAGTACAGTAAACTCATTGTCATGTTCAAGAAACCAATTTGAAATTATTCGAGCTTTGTGACATGGTGCATTATCCTGCTGGAAGTAGCCATCAGAGGATGGGTACATGGTGGTCATAAAGGGATGGACATGTTCAGAAACAATGCTCAGGTAGGCCGTGGCATTTAAACGATGCCCAATTGGCACTAAGGGGCCTAAAGTGTGCCAAGAAAACATCCTCCACACCATTACACCACCACCACCAGCCTGCACAGTGGTAACAAGGCATGATGGATCCATGTTCTCATTCTGTTTACGCCAAATTCTGACTCTACCATCTGAATGTCTCAACAGAAATCGAGACTCATCAGACCAGGCAACATTCCAGTCTTCAACTGTCCAATTTTGGTGAGCTTGTGCAAATTGTAGCCTCTTTTTCCTATTTGTAGTGGAGATGAGTGGTACCCGGTGGGGTCTTCTGCAGTTGTAGCCCATCCGCCTCAAGGTTATGCGTGTTGTGGCTTCACAAATGCTTTGCTGCATACCTCGGTTGTAACGAGTGGTTATTTCAGTCAAAGTTGCTCTTCTATCAGCTTGAATCAGTTGGCCCATTCTCCTCTGACCTTTAGCAATAACAAGGCATTCACCCATCTGGCACCAACAACCATGCCACGCTCAAAATTGCTTAAATCACCTTTCTTTCCCATTCTGACATTCAATTTGGAGTTCAGGAGATTGTCTTGACCAGGACCACACCATTAAATGCATTGAAGCAACTGCCATGTGATTGGTTGATTAGATAATTGCATTAATGAGAAATTGAACAGGTGTTCCTAATAATCCTTGAGGTGAGTGTATATTTACAGGTGCTGGTCATATAATTAGAATATCATCAAAAAGTTGATTTATTTCACTAATTCCGTTCAAAAAGTGAAACTTGTGTATTATATTCATTCATTACACACAGACTGATATATTTCAAACTTTTATTTATTTTAATTTTGATGATTATAACTAATTATAATTTTTTTTTTTTTTTAAATGGCCGATGGTTTCTCTAGATAAGACCCTATTCCTCGGCTGGGATCGTGCAGAGCTTCTGAAGCGCTTTGAAAAAGCCCTTTCAAAAGCCTTTTGAAATTCCATTGATTTGGACCTTCAACATTGGGTTGCCATTGTCCATTGTGTGGAGAAAAATCCTAAAATGTTTTCCTCAAAAAACATAATTTCTTTTCCACCGAAAAAAGAAAGACATGAACATCTTGGATGGCATGGGGGTGAGTAAATTATCAGGAAATTTTCATTTTGAAGTGAACTAATCTTTTAAGTATTCTGTCCATTTTATCACGAAATTCAAGCGATAAATGACGTTTTGACGCTCTTTATTGTGATGTGATAGATCACTGTTTTGGGACAGGGCAACTGCACTGTATTAAGGAGAGGATGACCGGGGCCATGTATTGCGAGATTTTGGGGAACAACCTCCTTCCCTCAGTTAGAGCATTGAAGATGGGTCGAGGCTGGGTCTTCCAACTTGACAATGACCCGAAGCACACAGCCAGGATAACCAAGAGTGACTCTGTAAGAAGCATATCAAGGTTCTGGCGTGGCCTAGCCAGTCTCCAGACCTAAACCCAATAGAGAATCTTTGGAGGGAGCTCAAACTCCGTGTTTCTCAGCGACAGGCCAGAAACCTGACTGATCTAGAGAAGATCTGTGTGGAGGAGTGGGCCAAAATCCCTCCTGCAGTGTGTGCAAACCTGGTGAAAAACTACAGAAACGTTTGACCTCTGTAATTGCAAACAAAGGCTACTGTACCAAATATTAACACTGATTTTCTCAGGTGTTCAAATACTTATTTGCAGCTGTATCATACAAATAAATTGTTAAAAAAACATATATTGTGATTTTTTTTTTATTATGTGTCTCACAGTGGACATGCACCTACGATGACAATTTCAGACCCCTCCATGATTTCTAAGTGGGAGAACTTGCAAAATAGCAGGGTGTTCAAATACTTATTTTCCTCACTGTATACATTATATTCTACTTAACCTGTTAGTGATGTCTTGATTTGTTTAATGTAAGCTATGTTCAAATAAATCTGTCATGAAAATGACAGCCACTGTGTATAAATGATTATATTTCAACAACGAATTGGAGTAAAAACATAATTTTATAATTAGATTTAGAAGTTAATGCAAACACTGCCTTATGTGAACTTTATATGCTTGCATACAATGTGTTATTTGAGTGTTGATTATTATATCTAAACATAAATAGCAACTGAATTTAGGCTAATAGTTTGGGCTCAGTTGTTAACCTTTAATATTATAGTAATGTGCAAGTAAGGGCTCCCTATATAGTTTACAGCATTATCTTTAAGAAACTTTTAGTTATAATTGAATTAATTTAAGGACAGACACAATTTGTTCAGTAAACCACTGTTTATTAAAAATAAATGTAAAAAAAATGTATATTCAGTTTTCTCTCCCCTGCTGTACCAAACCCGTACCAAACCGTGACTTCAAAACCGAGGTACGTACCGAACCGTCAGCTTTGTGTACCGTTACACCCCTAATATATTACAATTAAACGAATAGCAAAAACATAGCATCACCTACCATCTTCAAGTACTTTCTCCTCAAAGCTGCCATTCAATTCATCTGCATGGTTCCTTGTCTGTACATTCAAAATGGAGATCTGTCCGTTTTTCTGTAACAACTAAGCAAAAGAGAGCACAAATTAAAGAGTGACCAACAAGGTAAACAATGAATTTAGCTATCTATCATTATGACTCATAAAGGAACTATAAATAATGCTGCTTTGCATTTGACAAAAATTATACAGACTAAATAATACAAAATTATGCTATAAAAATGCATTAATGTCTATTGTCATTAATGCATAGACAAGTATATAGTAAGACCATGAAAAATCAATGAACAGCAACACACTCGAATGGTTATTGTTAAATGCAGACTTTGGCATTTTCTATTTAAGATATCTTATCTATATGCTATTTTAAGTAACAATCTCAATGAGTTTGTACTATATGTTTGACTTGTGTATGCAGCATTGCTCAGTCAGGCCCAAAAAAGGTATATGGAGACTGATTCTAGTCAAGAAATTGCCCAAACATTTTACAAAAGTTATCACAATATCATTTGACTACACTGAATGTTAACCGCCTAACCACAGTGTAGTTTGAAGGAGAGGACTCTTGGGAAAACTAACAAAACAAAATAAATGAACATTCATGGAATCCGAGTATCAGATAGCTCTCATTTGACTAAAAGCCAATTCACAGACTTCCTGTTAAACCATGGCTGACCTCATCATGTTTTACATGGAAAATCAATGCACCCAGTACAGTAAGGGAAAATTCCACCAATCCTTCGGGAATACGAGCCCTACAAATATCCCTCTCCATTAATGTGCACACATTAGTGTAACAAAACAACTGACAAACCCAAAACAGAGTTGTGATTTGTTGAAATAATCCGTCTTTCAAAAAACAAAAGGAAATTGGATTTTAAATTCTTAACCTACACTTTTAATACAAGAAAATAATTGCGATGAACGAGCAAACAAACATCAAAGGCCAAACCAAAAATTCAATCCACATAATTGATGAATGATGAAGCAGTGTAGTAGTGATGAAACACTTTTAAATCTAATTTAATGTTTAGAGTCTGGGTGTAAAAAAAAGATACCATATTCTTTGACAGCCATTGAGGATGCATCAACTATTCGTATTATTGTATTATTCTTCCTCCAGAATGAACAAAAACACTTGGCAGGTGATTTTACCCAAATATGTCTAGTCTTGCAGTTCTCATGCTACGAAATGACAGATTCTTCCTCGATGTCAGTACAGAACCAGGCAAAATAAAGAATATGTTCAATAGAATTTTCCTGAATCTGACTTCACCACAGAGAGATTAAAACAAATATGATTTTAACATAAAATTAATGCAAATCTCAATAACTTGCTCCCTTAAAAACTAAGATAAACTAATCTGAATTAAGATCTAAAATCTAATCTGAATTACCAGAACCTAAAGCATATTTTGTCCAAGGTGAATTTAGGCCAAACACCTATAAATTGGACAAAGTCACCTAATCTTCTTCCTTTTAACTTTTGACTCCTACTACAGTTAAATTGCTGCAAATGAGCAATGTGGATGTTGGACGTTTATTTTGTCTAGAAAACCCATACATTTTTCATATATTTCCTGCACCAAGCAAAACACACTACCATTATTAACTTATTTCAGAGAGCTTGTCAGTGTGACTTTTCATTTTATGGCTACATCTGAAGTGAGCTTCTAAAGTTCTCTTTTTATTAATCAGATATTTCTCCTAAACAGCAGTGAGATTGGGATAACATGGAGATTATTGCTTCAGTCTCAAAAAATAATAATAATAAAATAAAATTCTGGGAAAAGCAATCTCACAGTTCTCACAGTTTCAGAATAGATGTCAACAATGTCTCAAGCTGTGCTCAGATTCTAAAAAACACCAAAGTCTGAAATTAAAACTCATAGATCTCAATATGAAGTCACATTTCTCATTGAATTATCAAAAGACTAAATTAACTTAGATGCTATCCACATAAATTTTTATAACTCTATACATTTAATTACAACAAATGTCTAATTTATGTCTATTCTCCTGAGATTAAATAAAAAAAGAAGAGCAACCACTGAGCAATAATTTGTTCCTCTGTCTACCAAACATTTTGCTAAACAGAAATGCTATCTGGGTAGGCGGCTCACTGTGTTTTGAGATACGGCCCATACGTGTCCTTAAATTCAGAGATCGTGCCGTTGAAACTTTGTGAAGCGTTCCTCTGCAAGCAAGGAGACTGATTTCATGCATCCTACCTTGTCATCGACACTGCCGTCATCCTGAGCATCGCTCGCTGCTGCAGTGAGCTCCTCCGCCGCCGCGTCCTCCTCACATCTGCTGTCCCGCTGCGGGGTAGATGCCGTAGCTCCCATTTCACAACCCTTCTCTCTTTCTCTTCGGTTTCACCCAATCTAACTGCAAAGCGAAAGGGAGGATATCCAAAGATGAGTCCTGAGCGGTGGCCGGACTCAGAAGTGATGCAGTTTGCCTCGATGCAAACTCTTTTAGGACACATCCTTCCTGCATCACATGAACACACTGGCACGCCTCGACGGATCAAAGGGAGAGAGAACGAAAGTCCTGGGATGACCGAGAGACAACCACTACAGTGAACGTATTTATCTCATAATTAGGCCTATGCTTCTTTATTCATCGCATGATGTAGGCCTATTGTCCAATGATTCCATTTGCCGAACTAAAGGCTTGTAAAAAAACAACAACAACAAAAAAAAATAATAACTTATGTGGAATAGTCCTACCTATAAATGCCTTTTTTTTTTAAAATAAGACAAATGTTAAGTTAATTTCAAGTTGGAAAAAAAGTTCTCATGCTAGGAATAAAACCACTTAATACATACATAAAAATGTATTCTTTGTGATATAATTAGTTTTTAAAGCAATTAAACTGCCCACTTTTTTTTAAATGAACAAAAATATATTTATTTTAATGTCAATGTCTTAATATTAAATCTAATTAAAGGCACAATATGTAATCTTCGCATCTAGAGGTCGCTTATTCAAAACGACGCAGAATGATGGGAGTTGTTGTCTTCACCTCTACAGTCGGTGGAAAAGAATCTGACTAGACTCGTGTAACGGAGGCCAGTGTGAGTAAACCTCACTCATCTGATCTCAAGAGACTCTCTAGCGACTGATGCTAGAGGTTGCAGCCTTTAGCCTCCTTGTTATCGTCCAACTCTCATGCCGGCGGACCCAGGTTCGAGCACCGCTTGGAGCGGATGGTTCGAACAGGAGGGGTTACACTCGGGCAGAAATCATATTCATGGATGAGCTAATGTATTACAGATTTATTAATGTAACTGTATTATGATGCAGGTTGGAGCTGAAAGGCATTGGAGCGGAACGAGGGCACTGGAGCGATTGCTAATGAGAGACCAGCTCGGCACACGGCTCCAGAGCAGCAGGGCTTGTATTATGCCACAGATGAGCGCTTCCGCTTCTTCCGCTCATGCGTATGTGGGGTAACACAGTGCTGTTTTATCATATTAGATACATTTGATAAAACAATTGATAAATTTAAATGTGTTGGAAGTTATGTTATAATGCTACTCTGTTCACCTGGTGGCAACTATGAGACACTTGTTGCACACTGCTGTAAGCTAGATCGATAGCCTGACGTCGTCATACTCAATTCTAGTCAGAATATGAGTCTGATTCTGCTCCGTTGGGCTGTGATTATGGGGTGTGTTTCAACCGAACCAGGAAAGACCTCAATTGGATAGACCTACAACCAATCAGAGCAACGGAGCGACGCATAACGTTAGTTGTCAAATGTCAACAGAACTCAACTGCACTGTGTTGCCATGTCCGCGGGTTGAAGCGACCCCAATTATGTGATATACAGACCCAGGAATGCAAATTTTAGCTGCCAGCCCTGCCAAAATAACACATATTTTACCCCCCAAATGCCTTTTTTCCCGGAGAACCCCCTCTGGAAAGCTATTGGGCTTGTTTTGGCTAGTTTTGAGGAACGTTAACAATTGGGCGTGTTTTGTTGTAAAAACTTGGCAACCCTCTGCACGCACGCTTGAATAAGTAGCCTAACGTTAGAAGAAAAAGATGACTGTAAACGATCTTTGCCGGTGTTGTAAAAAAAACAACCTGATCTCACAGAATTCCGTGACATGAACACGGGACCCTTAACTCAAAATCCGTGGCAGTTTCACGGAATCGCCGAAAATTCCGTGATGGGTCCACGGAAGTGATTCCTATGCAAGTCAATGACAGTATACAGACGCGTTGGGCATTGTTTTCATCATGAAACTATGATTTTTTTTTGCCATTATGACATGGAGTGTGATTCTCGATTTAATCAGCCAGCATAATTTTATTTATAATTATTTTCATTTTTTATTTATTTACAGTATTTAGACACGTTTTGAACACGTAACCCAATCCCTTCCCTAAACCTAACCATTTGTGTATTATAAAAAAAACAGGATATAACAGGCAGATACGACTGCAGGCACAATTTATTCAAAAAGTACAAATATTCCAAGTGTTCCGAGGCCAAACGATTGATTTGTGTGAAGAAAATCCTCAAAAGCGATCAGCAGCGTCGAGTCCATCCGCCAAAGATCCTAAACACATTTCAAATTTTACCGCCGGAAAAAACGTTACGTCAGCTTTGACAGCATTGGCCGTCGTATGTCTCGTGACCAATTGCGTCATTACGTCGGCTTTGATTGTAAAATGCCATTGGCTCTTTGTGTGTCTCGTGACAGATTGCGTCACGCTAAAGAGTCAAGTGTATTATTTGAATGGGATATGAATGAGTGTGCTCACGGCGCGGCGGGATCATCATTTTAGCAATTAAAACATTAAAATCAACTCTGTTCTTTACATGAAGACATCGAGTGACTTCAGAAGACTTGGAATGCAACATGAGTTGATACTTTTATGCTGTTTTTGGTCAGTTTTTGCAATAAATACCTGTGACTGTACTTGTATTTGACTGTTATGTGTTTTATATTGTTGAGAAGTGGGTAGGTTTAGGGTAGGAGTGGAGTTAGTTGCTCCAAAATATAAAAGTAGCCTATAAATATTCATAAAATCATGTCTGCTTTTTACTGTCATTGACTTGCATAGGAATCACTTCCGTGGACCCATCACGGAATTTTCGGCGATTCCGTGAAACTGCCACGGATTTTGTGTTAAGGGTCCCGTGTTCATTTCACGGAATTCTGTGAGACCAGGTTGAAAAAAAAGGATACACAGAGTTTACTTACCAACACGATCATCATTTCTGAGAGAAATAGTAAAGGTGAATGCATATACGAACAAGTTCTCCGTTTAGGATTACTCAACCCAAGCGCCTTTGATGACGTGGATGATTACGTTACTGTTTATCATCTGTCCATCATCGTCTAAAGCCCGCCCTGACAATTTCATTGGTCCGAACAGTTTCTGTTCGGGCATAATTACTCCTCTACCGATCAAGTCCAGACCGAACTGCCCGTGTAAAAATGTTGTGGGCGGGGCTAAGTTCGGCTGGCATCCAGGCTACTAGATCGATATTAGGCATGGTAAAACATGGTACTCGCGGTAATTCAAGAAAACAAGATTTAGACAATAAGACTTACACCGTGTCCTAACTACACGCGACACAATAAGATTCCAGCGACAAGCAATTTGTCTGTCCACACCAAACGCGACTATAAGAAGCGACAAATCAATAAAAAAAACAGCCAATCAGAACAGCGTGTGGGCGAATCTTGTCGGCACTCGCAAGGAAATGGATAAGTAGCCTACATAATCAAATTCACAAATATTACACCATTTGAGTTACTAAAACAATATTTGTCATAGAATATTCTTGTTTGTTTACAGTTTGAACGTTCTTGTTTTCATTTGTTTAATATCAAGATCTGAGGTGAATTATATTGTTGCTTTTAGTACGACTACGTTACAAAGCTGGGAGCACTAAATGATATTCAGAATCACATTACATGCTTTTAACATTAAATAAAGCACATAAACATTACCTGAGATAATGTTTTGTGTTGTTGTTCCAGCCGCGACTTCGCAGAAATAGAAACCGTTTCTAAAAATAGGATAGATTCATTGCGTGTCGCCGGTTAGGACAAAAACTGTAATTACCATGGAAAAGATACCTTTTATCGTGTGTCGTGGCGTCGTATCGCGTGTAGCTAGGACACGGTCTAACTGTGTTTAGCTGTGAAACAATAATTCATTTTCTGTCGATAAATGTATCCAAAGAGTTGCTCGCCTGTCTAATAAAACACATAATACACTCACCTAAAGGATTATTAGTAACACCATACTAATACTGTGTTTGACCCCCTTTCGCCTTCAGAACTGCCTTAATTCTATGTGGCATTGATTCAACAAGGTGCTGAAAGCATTCTTTAGAAATGTTGGCCCATATTGATAGGATAGCATCTTGCAGTTGATGGAGATTTGTGGGATGCACATCCATGGCACGAAGCTCCCGTTCCATCACATCCCAAAGATGCTCTATTGGGTTGAGATCTGGTGACTGTGGGGGCCATTTTAGTACAGTGAACTCATTGTCATGTTCAAGAAACCAATTTGAAATGATTCGAGCTTTGTGACATGGTGCATTATCCTGCTGGAAGTAGCCATCAGAGGATGGGTACATGGTGGTCATAAAGGGATGGACATGGTCAGAAACAATGCTCAGGTAGCCCGTGGCATTTAAACAATGCCCAATTGGCACTAAGGGGCCTAAAGTGTGCCAAGAAAACATCCCCCACACCATTACACCACCACCACCAGCCTGCACAGTGGTAACAAGGCATGATGGATCCATGTTCTCATTCTGTTTACGCCAAATTCTGACTCTACCATCTGAATGTCTCAACAGAAATCGAGACTCATCAGACCAGGCAACATTTTTCCAGTCTTCAACTGTCCAATTTTGGTGAGCTTGTGCAAATTGTAGCCTCTTTTTCCTATTTGTAGTGGAGATGAGTGGTACCCGGTGGGGTCTTCTGCTGTTGTAGCCCATCCGCCTCAAGGTTGTGCGTGTTGTGGCTTCACAAATGCTTTGCTGCATACCTCAGTTGTAACGAGTGGTTATTTCAGTCAAAGTTGCTCTTCTATCAGCTTGAATCAATCGGCCCATTCTCCTCTGACCTCTAGCATCAACAAGGCATTTTCGCCCACAGGACTGCCGCATACTGGATGTTTTTCCCTTTTCACACCATTCTTTGTAAACCCTAGAAATGGTTGTGCGTGAAAATCCCAGTAACTGAGCAGATTGTGAAATACTCAGACCGGCCGTCTGGCACCAACACCCATGCCACACTTAAAATTGCTTAAATCATCTTTCTTTCCCATTCTGACATTCAGTTTGGAGTTCAGGAGATTGTCTTGACCAGGACCACACCCCTAAATGCATTGAAGCAACTGCCATGTGGTTGATTAGATAATTGCATTAATGAGAAATTGAACAGGTGTTCCTAATAATCCTTTAGGTGAGTCTATATTAATTTGATGTTTCTTTGGTTTAAAAACAATAAAAACGGAAATCGAGGGAAACTTGGGTGTCATTATAGGTGACGCACGGACACGGTCCGTGTCCTGGTTAGAATTGCTTATTTCTCTGGATTTAAACATTCTAGGAATCATTTGGGATAATGTAAATAGGCCTACACAAGTCAACAAAATATATAACATTATCCTAGGGGTTTTTGTTTATTTTAATCAAAATATCGTACATATTGTGCCTTTAAGTAAAATTCAAAATTCAATTCACATGGCCCACTCATTCATAAAAAATGAAAAGTGTGAGGGCACTCCCTAATTATCGGGTAATTCTTATTAACAGGTTTGTCTATTCCAGTAATTCAAGTGAAACAAATATTATCACTACATTGCTACAATGTAATTCTGTGCTTCCAATTTTGTTATAATTTTCTGTTGTGAATGACAAAGCTTCTATGGACAAAGTTAGGTCCATGTAGAAATCTATTGTTTGTCGAGCATTTCAAAACCATGCAAAAAAACAACAACATGATTCTCCCTTGGCTGCTATAAAAGTTTAAACTCTCCTGCATGGGAAGACTGTCCACTAGATGTTGAAATTGGATGCAGGGATTTGATCCCATTTGGACTAGAGCATCAATTAAATGAACTGACTTGCAGTTGGTGTTTCAACTGATCCTGAAGCTGTTCAGCAGTGTTCAGGTCTGAGCCATGCTGGAACAGAAACATGGAGCACCATAGGGAACAGCTACAACAGAAACCCCCTTTCTTTATGCTGAGAATGCAAGCTTGAGAGAAAGTTATTTCAGTAATCTCAACACACAAGGTAAAATAAATATTGGTGTGGCTCAAAAACAATGTGAATGTCTTACAAAAGCCCAGCCAAAATCCTGCTCTTAATCTAATTGTAAATCCACGCAGCACTATTTACTGATGTAGGATTTATAACTGAAATGAGAAAATGAAATAAAGGTCTCCAAACATCAGCAAGTTCCCTTAAATTCCATCCCTTGTATGTTCCCTTAATTTAAATTTGAATCGATTTTTGTACATCACTGTAAAAAAATTATGATCGATAATTCAGGGCGACATGTTTTTTTACTTTAAAATAATTTAAGCAATTTCAACTTTTGTATATAAGTCAAATGAGATTCAATTAGACAGCCAAAATGAATATACTTATATCAAATTTAAGGCAGCAACTTAAGATTTTAAGTTGAAATAGGTGGACTTTTTTTCTTTTTACAGTGTAAGCATCCAGCTCTGCTTTTTGTGAATACAAGTTACTAAGAGTTATGTGCTAAACTGAGTTTAACCTTTACCGTAAATTATTAAGAATGATCATTATTATAATTACCTCAGCCAATGTGAATATGTTGAGACACAGTAAAAGCAGATCCTGGTTGACATCTGTGGTCAAAAATGGTTGGAATAACTTACAGCCATAAATGGATTATGTAATAGCAGTAAGAGAAAAGCCTGCTAATTTGGGACCAGTGGAAGTAAAGATAAAAATATAGATTTTCCAGCCATTTTGGGCATGCAGATCATGTCCTAAAGTGGAAAGTATGGGGAGAGGGTGAATTAAAATCAACTGACTGGTCAAATGTTATTCTGAGTTCTAGGAACAGTCTTTATCATAATGCAATTTGAGATTAAATGAGGCCATGTGAACTCAAACATCACGAGTGTGACAAACAACCCCACATAAAACACTCAGCAATGGTTCTCTCATCTCTCTCAAGTCCCTCTGAAGGCATGTTCATTCATTTCAAAGGAACGTTTGACCTTTTACAAAAGTAGAATCATTTAAATTTCCAAAAGGAAAGACTTTTGTTTTTTTTTTTGTCTTAAAAGGACAGCATTTTCCCACTCGTCATTTTGAAACCCATTTGAGCATCACAAAATGAGAACATTTGTTATGCTCTTTTTTCCATACAACAAAGGCTGTCAAGCTCCAAAAGGACAAAAAAAAATTGCATAACAAAGTTTATGTTGCACACATCTACAAACCTGGCACAGTTACAAAGCACGAGACACAATGGTGTGTGGCATGCATCAGGTTCTTACATTTATGCATTTACGCAGAGACGTTGCATCACATGGTATGCATTTTAACAGTTCATGCGTTCCTTTAAAACACATGAGGGTGAGTAAATTATGACAATATTTTCATGTTTGAGTGAACTATCATTCCTTTAAAGGAACACACCACTTTGTTTGAAAATAGGCTCATTCTCCGACTCCCCTAGAGTTAAACGGTTGAGTTTTACCGTTTTCAAATCCATTCGGCCGATCTCCGGGTCTGGCGGTAGCACTTTTAGCCTACCTTAGCATAGATCATTGAATCTGATTAGACCGTTAGCATCTCGCTCAAAAATGACCAGAGATCGGCTGAAGGGATTCGAAAATGGTCAACCTATTTTCAAAAATAGTGGAGTGTTCCTTTAACAGCTTTAAAAATGTTGTGTTCAGCTTTGCACTGGATCATAAAACAGCATTTGCTGTAATAGTCATCAAATACATTGATGTCTGTTATTTAAAGAGAAATTGTGATCAACCCCAAACAAAAATGCAACCTATTTGAACTGGGCCGCACATAACAAGATTATATGTTTAAAACCAACAGTGTGAGTTTGAGTTTAACAACATAAAGAACATCAACATGAATTACTGCCGGGCCTAAAGATTAAGATAATGCGTTCATCTGCTTGCTCATAATCTGGTTCATCTTTGGTCATCTTTTGGAGAGGGAATTACAACATGTCCGTCGTCTGATCCCACCGAACCCAAAGTTATCAAACCCAAATCTCACAGGAAACTTGTGCCTTTCCACAGACCAGGAAGCGACAGTCCTGTTCAATCTGTTCAATAACCTTTTGACTTTATCACATTCCAAATTCATGTATGTGTCCTTACAAAATACCATAAACACAAGCATAACTAATTGTTTTTGTACCTTTATAAATGAAATGGACAGTAACAGCAACAGGCAATTACCGAGCCAAGAAAGATGTCTAAACACATGACAAACATGAGCGCTAATTCAATCAAAGGCCCTGAAACATTGGAGCTGCTGTGGAGATTCTCATACTAAGTTAACAGGATCAGTTAATTTGAGTCACAGTCTGGCTAACCAAAACCAGCTGATGTTTTCTTCAGACATTATACAGTTTAAAAGTCCCTGCAAAGGATGTGAATAAACTGCAGGCATGCGTATCTCTCTCATAGATTTTGTCTGTCTGTTCATGCAACCTTGTTTTGCAACCTATTTGTTTGTACAGAGTGCCGCCGATCACACATTTAACATGTCGTGTTTAAAAGTCATGCATTATATCTGCATTAGTACATGTAATGAAAATTTCCCAGTTTGCAGGATGTTCGATTGCATAATTGTGTGTTGTGGTTTCTTGCTCTGTAATGGTAAGTGAATTACAGGTATCTCATTAGGTGTAATTGAATGCAACCTTACAGAAGGGCTGAGAGCCAGAGGACCCTTAAGAAAATGATGCATATGTATTTTATTTTAATGTGACCAGTGTTGCAAACTAAAAAGGTTGTTTGAGGTACTACATGCTCGCTTTTCTAATAAAACTTGATGCAAGCATATTTCAGATGAACAGGAAATCAGTTGATGAGTTCATTTCTACAAATAAAAGATGAGAAGCATTCAAAATATTGCTTATTGTATAGTGTTTGTTGGGTAAATACATCATTAAAATAATTTTCACTTTCACACTTACCATGGTTTTCATCATATACGTACAATTGCATATAAATCAAATGCATATAGTTGTGGTCAGAATTATCTTTTATTCCAAAAATTCACAAAAATAATAATAAAACAATTTTAAAATGTGGGGAAAATCTCTTTATGAAATAAATGTTTTTTTTTTTCTCCACAAAACCGTTGCCCATAATTATTGGCACCCTTTTATTAAATACTTTTTGCAACCTCCTTTTGCCAAGACAACTCTGAATCTTCTCCTATAATGCCTGATGAGTTTAGAGAACACCTGACCAGAGATCAGAGATCATTCCTCCATACAGAATCTCTCCAGATCCTTCAGATTCACAGCTCCATGATGACGCTTCTTCTCTTCAGTTCACCCCACTCATTTTCTATAGGGCTCAGGTCAGGGGACTGGGACAACCATGGCAGAAGCTTCATTTTGTGCTCAGTGACACATGTTGATTTTGATGTTTGTTTTGGATCGTTGTCCTGATGGAAGATCCTACTACGGCCCATTATAAGATTTCTACCAGAGGCCTTCAGGTTTTGATTTTTTTATCTGTTTGTATTTGCTAGAATCTATGCATGTATCTGAACAAGATGCCCAGGACCTCCAGCAAAAAAAATAGGTCTACTTTTTAACCCTTGGTACCAAAACTATCTGATGGGGTTTGCTGCCAAAAAGCTCTTTTTTTAGTTTCATAAGACCATAGAAGCCGGTCCCGTTTGAAGCTCCAGTCGTGTCTGACAACTGAATGTGCTTTTTCAAGTTTTTGTTGAAGTGATGTAGGTGCTGTTTGATAATTATTTTTGGCCTTCTGACCCCAAGACTCAACTAATCACTGCAATTCTCCAGCTGTGATCTTTGGAGAGTCTTTGGTCACTCAAACTCTCCTCCTCACCATGCATTAGGACGATATACACTATCAGGCATAACATTATGAGGTGAAGTGAATAACACTGATTATCTCTTCTCCACGGCACCTGTTAGAGGGTGGGATATATTAGTCAGCAAGTCAACATTTTGTCCTCAAAGTTGACTGGAGCAGGAAAAATGGGCAAGCGTAAGGATTTGAGCGAGTTTAACAAGGGCCAAATTGTGATGGCTAGACGACTGGGTCAGAGCATCTCCAAAACTGCAGCTCTTGTGGGGTGTTCCTGGTCTGCAGTGGTCAGTATCTATCAAAAGTGGTCCAAGGAAGGAACAGTGGTGAACTGGTGACAGGGTCATGGGTGGCCAAGGCAGGTGATGCACATGGGGAGCGAAGGCTGGCCCCTGTGATCCGATCAAACAGATGAGCTACTGTAGCTCAAATTGCTCAAGAAGTTTATTCTGGTTCTGATAGAATAGTGTCAGAATACACAGTGCATCACAGTTTGATGCGTATGGGGCTGCATAGATGCAGACCAGTCAGGGTGCCCATGCTGACCCCTGTCCACCGCTGAAAGCACCAACAGGGGGCATGTGAGCATCAAAACTGGACCACGGAGCAATGCAAGAAGGTGGCCTGGTCTGATGAATCACGTTTTATTTTACATGGCACCAGGATGCACTATGGGAAGAAGGCAAGCCGACAGAGGCAGTGTGATGCTTTGGGCAATGTTCTGCTGGGAAACCTTGGTTCCTGCCATCCATGTGGATGTTACTATGACACGTATCATCTACACCTATTGTACTCAATAGGCGGACCGTGGTCCGGATCCCGACCCAGACGCAATACAATTTGGACCGAAGCCAAAATCAACATTATAATTTAGTTATGATCGAGTTTTCATTGGTGCGTGATTTCCTATATTGTTTTTCTACTAGATGTGGTTTATCTATCTTCTGTGTCCAATCCAAAGATCTAATCAGGAGCTGTAATAACTGTAATCACCATGACATCTCACTCACTCAACACAGGCTGTGTGTGTCTTTCGCAACAACGCAGGCGTTAATCCATCTGCTAACGGTACCTGTTTTCCTTGCTAGCGAAAATCATGGCATGCTCAAAACCTGACAAAAAGAGAAAAGTCAATTCTGAATGTCGCGAATTTAAGACTAAGAAATTTAAGACTCCACTATTTAAGAGTGGACTGACAGTTATGCATTTGTGCTGCCGGTGGGGAGCTCAAAACCAATGTGTTTAATTTGCAACGAGACGGTTGCCGTTGTCAAGAGCGTGAAACGTCATTATGACTCAAAGCATGGACACTTTGACCACAATTACCCCCATAAATCTGAGGTAGGGCCAGAAAAATCAAACAACTGCAATCATCATACCAAGCAACATGCAGTGTAATAGTTAGATCAGCCACCCATCAAGAGCATGCAACTGAAGCCTCATTATGAGTGGCATGGGTCTTAGAAAAGCACAAGAAACTGTTTGAGGGAACTCAAAAAGATGCCATCATACAAAAAATAAATCAAATATATTTGTCTGACTCCACTGCTGTAAAGCGAACTGAAGTCCTTGCTGATGATTTGCTTGACCAAATGAAGTCTGCAATAAAAAAGGCTAAATGCATTTCATTGGTTTTGGATGAATCCACAGACAACACAGACAACGCATTTGATGAAGAGAAGGGAGCATTTTGTGAAGATGTGTTAGGCCTCACAGCCCTCCATGGACACACAAGAGGGGATGATATTTAAGAAGCACTGATGCAGATGTTGAGAGACAGAGAGATAGACCTGAAGCATGTGATTTCCATTGCTACTGATGGAGCTCCATGTATGACTGGAAGAGAAAGGGGATTAGTGGCACGCTTGAGAGCTTATCACCCTGACCTCATAGCATATCATTGTATAATTCATAAGATGGTTTTGTGTGCCAGTCTTGAAGAAAAGTATGCAGAGGTATGCAGAACTTTTTGAGGGCATCATCTGCTCTGCAGCATCGCTTGTTGCGCTCATTCCTAACAGAGGTGAATGCAGAATTTGATGATTTGCTCCTCCACAACAATGTCCGGTTTTGGACATTACGGAAAGAGTTGGAAACCTTTCTGTTGGATCAGAAGAGTGCAAAAGCAAAACAAATTGTGGAATTCATGCAGAATGAAGAACAAATGGAAATTGTTGCATTTCTATCTGACATTACCTCCCATCTCAATGATCTGAACATGAAGCTCCAGGGCAAAAATAACACAGTGTAACCTCACTGGAGCTGTTCAAGTGTGACTTACAGCAGGACCGGCTTCACTTCCCAAAGCTTTTGAATCACACAGCAGGAACACATCATCATCACAATCATGCTGAATTCCTGGACAAGCTGATTGAAAATGCCCAAAATCGCTTTGGGCATTTCCCTCTGGGAAAACAAGTTTTACTATGCTTGGAAAATCCATTCTTTGTCAAAAACATTGTAGAATTTTCAACTGAAGCCCTGAAAATCTGCTTCTCTTCAATCAGAGCTAACTGAGCTTCAGGAAAACCTTGCGCTACAGGAGTCTCTCGATGACCCTACCACCTTCTGGACTAAGATGGTCCCTGCAGCAGTTGTCCCTTTTTTGCAGAAAATGGCCCTTCAAATTCTCACCATGTTTCCCTCAACATACTGTTGTGAGTCTGCCTTTTCAACCATGAATATGGTGGAAAAACAAATACAGGAGCACCCTCAGTAATGAACACTTACATCAGTGCCTCCGCCTGGCCCTCACACCTTTTATGCCCAAGTTTAAAGAACTGGTGGCACAAAAAAGGTGTCACTTTTCAAACTAATAAGGCCAGACCACATCACCTTTTGTACATAGTTTGAAGATTTTGGGGGATTTACCACCTTTGTTGTTGGAGTTCTGTTTTGTAATTTTGACCATCACTGTTCCGGACCCTGGATGTAAGGAAAATTTGGTGAAAATTAGGAAAATTAGGTTTCTAATTGAGTACCCCTGCTATACACCCTTTTCTTACATCAGCTTTCTATTTTGTGACGCTACTGATGTTACTGTGACGATTAAGGGAATTGAATTTGGCCTTTGTGTTTCCTCATATTTAAAGTCCTGTGAAACAAGAAGTCATAGCTGGACAATTTCATGTTCCTAGTCAGCCTGGTGTACTAAAACATGTACAAATGAATGGGAATATACTTCAGAGATATAAATTCTTGGGGTGCCAATAATTGTGTCCAACGTGTTTTGGAGAAAACCCCACTTTCAATTTTTTTACTTCAATGAAAGGTTAGATTTTAGCAATTTTATTTACCAATAATTCTGACCACAACTGTATGAAACCTGTACCTTATATATCACAAAGTGGCAACCGGCATTTCAATTTTGGTTTAAGCGAAATGACAGTAAAATGAAAATTGTGGTTTGTTCAGAAGTTGATCAGTTAATGATTATATACAAGTGAAAAAACTTTTGGACTTCTATTTCAAAGAAAATGTTCAGGCTGTCTTGATGCTCAAATTGCTCAGGTGTTCTGAGTGGATGCTGGTTATGAATAGCTCTTAAATTAAAATCATTGCATAACCCTTGCAGTTGGATCATGAACTCTATTGCTTGTCCTTTTTTTCCCCTAAAGTGATTATATCCTAATGTAATGAAAAAATGACATTCTGACCGTATAATTCATTTTGGAAACACTCTGTCTCTGTATTTGCACAGCATATCTTTGTTATGTGCAGAAGCACTATTCTCACACAGCAGAGACGGGTAGAACTTCAGGCGGAAGGGTGTAATTAAATTAGATGCATAAACATATTGAGAATATAAAGTGCAATAACTGAGTTATGTCTTAAGCAGTTTACATAGTACACAAAAACGTAACATCAGAAACACAGTGATTTATAATAGGAAAAATTCCATCGTTTTGTTATCTGAAAACACACCAACAACATCAAGCTTCCAGAGACTCTCTATCAGTGTGACGAAATAATAAAAAAGTGCATAAATACAAGCAAGTAAGTAATGAGTGATTATGTTTATTTTAAGAGATTGAAACTCATGCAGCCATTCCTGTGGCATAAACTGGCATTCCTGTACTGTTTTTAAGGTTACTATTGTAAAGTAAAAGTTAGATTTTGTGGATCATGCTGTAGTGATGAGAGGAACTTATTTTTTTCAATGTATTATTTGTATATCTAGGCACTTTTAATATGGGTGTGTATGGGAAAGTCAGACTTTTAATATGGGTGTGTTTACTTGTATCATATCAGAAAAGAAACTCAATGAGAACCAACAATATCTCTGCATTCTAATACCAGTGTAGAGAGCTGAAAGGGTTAGTTCACCCAAAAATGAAAATTCTGTCATTAATTCCTCACCCTCATGTCGTTCCAAACCCGTAAGACTTTCGTTCATCTTCATAACACAAATGAAGATCTTTTTGATAATCTAAGAATCTAAGAGCTTTCTGTCCCTCCATTAACAGCCACGCAACAACCACTTTGAAGCCCCAGCAAGATAAAGACATAATTTAAATAATCCATGTGACTTCAGTCGTTTAACCTCAGTTTAATGAAGTGAGTGCTTTGCACACATAAAATTGACAAGTTTATTTAAAAATTAATCTCCAACATGCATTCACGAGAACAACACGACGCATGCGTGTTGTGTTGACACGAGAGCAGATGTTGTTACATAAATGGGTGTTAGATATTCATATTTTATAAATAAAGTGGTAAATTGTTGCTGTCGCAAACAAAGCACTTGCGTCACTTAAAATTAAGGTTAAACCACTGGAGTCACGTGAATTACTTTAACGTCTTTACTACCTTTCTGGGGCTTGGTAGTTGCGTAGCTGTCTATGTGGCGACAGAAAGCTCTCAGGGTTTGGATCAACATGAGAGTGAGTAACTAATGACAGCATTTTCATGTTTGGGTGAACTAACCATTTAATAAAATTCAGATTACTGTCATCTGACTACACTAGAGGTAATCATATTTGAATTACAACGTTTCTTTGCATGTTTTTAATTAATGTCAGAAGTTGTCTCATGTGATGTCTCACTGTTGCATAATCCGTTTGATATGCGTTCTATCAATTCCGAACATCAACAGCAAAATATAAATCTAACAAATGACCATGATATTACCAGGCAAATGTATTAATAGGCTACTGCACATCAAGTATACAGTGCAGAAGTAAGAACAATAGTAAATAACTGGGGCTGTATTACAGAAACTTCTTATCATAATTCTTGATTCAAGATTTGAAAAAGTTCTATTTCCTAAAAGTAAAAATAGGTTACTAAACAGATATATAATAGATGTTTCTGTAATACACTCTCAGAAAAAAATGTGCACCCTTAAAAGGCCACCTTTTTACAGCTAAAATGTTCATAGTAGTACCTAAAGGTACATATTGCTACTCTAAGGTACTAATATGCACATTTAAGGGTGAAAAGGTACAAAGACTGCCCAGTGACAAGCTGTTGTACCCCTAAAGCTACAATAAAAAAAATGCGTGTACAGTTCTTGTCAATTGTTCAGTTTTAGTCCTACACGGTCGCAATGCAAGCACAAAGTTTCAGCAGAAAGCAAAAACTCCCTGAGACCCTGAGAGTAAGGAAGGAACTAAGATACAAAGAGGAAACCCACACTGATCTGGGGTGCATTTCCCAAAGCCAACTATATGGTCACAAGTTCCGTTACCAACACAATTCAACAGAAAGTTGGCTAACAATGCTTTTGGGAAACGCACCCCTGGTCAGGCACAGGAAACAAAAAGAAGCAGTTATGCTCAAAAAAGTGTTAACAAAAATATACAGTCCCAACACCCTCATAAGCAAAGAGCTATTAGGCTATCTAATACAGATTTCAAACCTCAGGTTGACTGCTTCAGGGAGGAAATCATTATTCAGGCTCTACTGCCATCATGTGGTGAGTGCATGAACAAAAGAGCCTATTCCTTTTACATTGATTGAGATCACAGAGATAAATATATGAAGGCAAAAACAACTTATGTAAAGTATTTTATCCTGCAAATGCAAACACCATTAGGTTTAGTTTTGTTATCATGTTGTGCAGAACATATTTTTGCTGTTTCACTTCTGCTTCTGCACTCACATGATTACTGTGACTCATCTGGCTTAGGCTACTATTTGTCCTAGAAGTAGTTTCAGAACACATGTTAGCCAATCAATAGAGTTAGAACACCATACCTCACTTTTTTGAGCGACAACACCTTTTTTATTCTGCTAGACATGACTGCATATCATTTCAGATTTTCCAAATCTCAAGTCATTTCACCATCTCGGTTAACTATAGACCCGATAGGTAGTAAGTCCGGCTATGAGTAACCCACTTCTAGCCAAAATAATCTTGAATTTGGTTTCATGTCGTTTTTGCCTAAATAACTTACAAGATGTATGATATTCCATCATATAAGAAAAGTCAACAGTGATTACAAGGTGTTTGATATCATTTCATTGAAATTGAAGACTAGTCTATTCTTGGGCTATATAGTGGTTAAACGTCAATAACATTTTCTGGCAGTCCAAATTTTTCCTGGTTTTAGCCTAGATGTCAAGGCTGTGTTTGGACGGCTATTAGACTTCTTTTAAGTGCAAAATTGCTTGCTTGGAAACAGAATGGTAGGTGTGATTAAGTTATGATTCAACCAGGCCTATAGATCCTCTCTAAAAGGACTATACCCTCATACCTCAGAGGAGGATAGCTGGTTTGGAAGGATCCTCAGAGGAGGATCTTGTTAGGAGAGAAACTGTCAAAATATAAAATTAATGGCTAAGGAATTCATTGAACTTACAGTTTGTCTTACAGTAGGTTGTCAGTCAAGTATAAGACCAGTAGGCTACAAAGCAGCATTAAACGAATTGTTGGACTCAGTTTAAAGCCAAAATAATAAGATTTTATTGACATGTAAGGCTAAGGCTCCAGCACTGACACAAATATTTTGGATTGGTTTTGACAAGTGCCCTTTGGTAGAAAACAGAAGTGATCGATTTTGCATTAGGGATTCAGCCACTGCATTTGCAATGTGAATGTTGAATGTGAAACGTGTGAGCAAAAAAAAAAAAAAAACTGATGTGAGGGGATTTTAAACATCCGTGTGATAGGCTACTGGGAGGAAAGTGTGGCGTTTTAGGGTTTAAAAAGTGTCAGCGAAGTGAATGTAAGGGAATTCTTTATTTTAAACTTTAGTAGGCTAAACATGAGTTAACTTTCGTGTTTTGACTTGTCGGAAACTCCCACCAGTCACACTCAGTCAGTCAGTCAGTCAGTCATTCGACTGCAACGTTATTTCCTGCAGCGATGTGACATGAGGTGATGCGCGTTAGGAAACCATACAAGCTCGTGTTTATAGCGTTTGAATTGAACGAAGGGACATGCAATAAGGTAACGTGACAGTTTATGTATCATTTCAATTTATTTCAATTTGATTTTAAGTTTTTTAGCGCAACATCAAAGCAAGCGTTAATCTGAAATAAACAAGGAACTTGAAACGACTGCACACTATTGTCCTTCTATCGTTCATGAATAGCCTACTATTTTAGTTGTGGTTACTTTTAAGAGATCTTGGCTTACTATTTTTTTGAGGAAGTCAAAATGAAGATGCTTTATTTATCAACTGAATTAAGAGGCTGAACTATGGTGTTCACTGTAAAATGGTGTCGGCCTACAGCCAAAATACTTTTTGTGTGTGTGTGTGGCTGCACTATATAGTTTTATGTTCAACATTGATATATTTCATTGGTGCTCAATGTTGACGTTACATCCGGGAATAGAATGGATGGTCTTAGATTAAACTATTGTTCCGTTCACATGTGTATCTTGAGGTTTGTATGTTCATAATGAGACAATAACGAGTTTACTCCAGGATTTTAGATTTAAGTCACTTATTTGCTCTTATTCCTCGTGGTTTTCAACAGAGGACAAAAGGGAAGTCCCCACCCTTTTTATTCGCCTATGGTGACTGTATCTGTTGGGAAATGTGCAGCATCATGGTTGCCATTGTGGTTATGAACTATATGACAGACACTTCTGGTCTTGTTATAAATTGTTTACCTTAATAGTAAATTGTTGCTGCTGTACTAAAACCATTTATGTGAGGCCACATTTTCAAGCTTGCATTGTGAGCTGTGTCTGATTTTATGTTCCTCCAGTTGAAGATCATACTGTGCAATGAAGGTCTCACACATGCTTGTAGAGTCAAAGCTTGTCATGTAGGTCATAAAGTCTAACAATCGTAATTTTCCTCCCAGGAAAGATGAGAGACAGGCTGTCTGAACTGGGAGGTGTTGCCACCAAAGTCCACAGTGAGGAAGAGCAAGTGGATGGCGGAGAAGATGTGGAAAGTGGTGAATTTGAACAGCATGCGGTGGTGTTCGAGGGCGAGGACATCATGGAGGACACCTTCAGAGAAGCCCAATCCATCCAGAAAGAAATCGCCCAACTCAGGATGGAGGTGAAGAGACTGGGCAAACAGAACACACGCTTTCTCACCTCTGTCAGACGCTTTAGCAGCATCAAACGCGACTCGAACACGATTGCACGCAGCATCAAAACGAAAGGGGAGAACCTGTATGCTCGGATAAAGAAGCTGGATGCACTTTGTAAAGAGTTGGAGGAGAAACACGGAGCCCATTCAGCTTTGGTGCGCATGATACACGGCCAGTTTGTCTCTATCACAGGTTCTTTTCATGAGGCTATGAATGAATACAACAGCGCCGAAATGGCACAGAGGGACAACTGCAAGACTCGTATCCAAAGGCAAGCGGAGATCATGGGTAAAGAAGTGAGTGGAGATCAAATCGAAGAAATGATCGAGACTGGCAAGTGCAATGTTTTTTCCGACGACTTGCTCACAGACGGGCGAACCGCTCGCTCAGCGCTCACTGAGATCGAGAATCGCCACAAGGAGCTTTTGGAGTTGGAAAGTCGCATCCGAGACATCCATGATCTGTTTTTCCAGCTGGCTTTGCTGGTGGAGGAACAAGGGCCCATGGTGGACAACATTGAGGCAAATGTATATGCCACCCAAGACTTTGTGGCCAAAGCTACAACTCAGATAAAGAAGGCTGTCAAATACAAGAAGCAAAACCCTTGTCGACAGCTCTTCTGTTGCTGTTTTCCATGTTGCAATAAATGATCTCAGTGTTGAAGCCTTCTAGTTTCACCATAAGCCATAGCATATTAAACGTACAACAGTATTTCATTCTAGTGTTAACCATGTCATGTGTACTTTGTAGAGAACAACCAATGCCCAGTGCCTGCGCTTGATGGTTGCCATTACAAAAAACGTTGTGTCTTCTTGTAAACCACAGGAGCTGCAATGCAATTGAGCTGAAGTGATACTGCAATCTCGCTGCTAACCTTCTGCGAGTGTCACAGGACATTTACTTGATGTGTTAAAGATATTAAAAAGGAAACCGCAAGTGTTTTACGCCCATGTACAGTGCAAGCAAACATTATACAGTAACATGTTTTATTACTGCTTTATTTTAAGGTACATTTGTGTGTATGATTTGTTGTATTAATTTAATAAATATTATTTTATCTTCGAATGCCTTTGTTTGTTTGATCAACATATTGTTCTACAGTTTATCATTATAGCATTTATGCAATACATTGTATTGCATCATTGTTGGTTTCCCAAATAGTTACTTCTGCAATATGACTCGCAAAAGGAGTTGTGTAAAAGTGTTCGGGAAATAAAGCCCAACAATTCCGTTCATTTAAACAAACACCAAAGCAAATCTGCACATTGTTGCATTCAAATCAGTTTGAGAAATCTTTGAACTTCTTTTTGAGAATCATGTTTACTTGCAAAGTAGCATCACAGTGTGCAAGTCAACATGATATTCTATTTAAACACTTATGAATCTACCAGGAGTGGGGTTTGAACCCACGAGGAAATTTGTCCATTTAATCTTGAGTGCAACGCCTTAACCACTCAGCCATCCTGGTGGCTGTGGGATTCTTGTGACCTCAAATTGAGGAAATAGAATCTGTTGTTTCTTTGTTTCAAATGACCACATTTAGCCACAGAGCAGCTTTCATTTTAAAAAACTAAATGCATCACATTAAACTAGGTTGTGACTTTCAGTTTTGATTGTAGTTGTGTATTTGAGGTAACAAGTTTTACATTTGTATCTAGAAGCTTTTCATAAAGTTTAAACAGTACAAGAACACTACAAATGTAAAGCAATGATGCATATGCTTATGATGGGAGTTTTATGGAGGTGCTTTTGGTATAAGTGACAGAAAATGTCCAGTAGAACAGTAAAGTGGGGCTATACCATTGAAGAATCCTATCAATTATTATTAACAAAGATATTAATAATAAAACCTCCCATGTGAGGTTTTAATGACCTTCTGTATCAAACAGGAGTGTAGAAAATGTAGACACACAACCAACAGAGAGAGAAGTGACAATGCTATCTTCGTTAATAATTATATAGCACCAAAAGTGGTTCCCCTATGATTACAAGCCAAGAACCACTTTTTGTGCCATGTAGCACCATTTTTTTTAGAGTTTAGTACCCAAGTGGAACATTTATTTACCCCATTACATTGGAAGGTTATGGGGGTATACCAGGAGTGGGGTTTGAACCCACGAGGACATTTGTTAATTGGATCTTAAGTCCAACACCTTAACCACTCGTCCATCCTGGTTCCCATGTGAGGTTTTAATGACCTTCTGTATCAAATAGGAAACGATAGGATATCATTCAGAGTCAGACCTGCTGATGAGTGTTTAGGGTCACAGAATTTCAATTTCGTAGCTTTTGTGGTAGTTTCATAAAATAAGTTAAAAGCTAATAAGGTACAGTATATGCAGCAAAGAAAGAAACTGTACAGTACATGCTGTAAACTTGTTCAGTTAAATTTGTTTGTTTCATTTGAGATGATGAATTTTCTTTCTTTTTTTCTCTGTTCAGACTGTAATGTGACTATCAGTCTAAAGTCTGATATATTGCATTAGTTCCAACTTTGGTCTTTTCTTCTGTGGATTTTGCATGTGATGTGATGAGGCCAACATGTGATGAGGATGTTGAAATTCACGTTGTAACTGCAGTTGGCACTGCATCTGTGTATGACAAGCCTATAACATTAATGCATTGGCATTTATGAATGCCTTCGTAATGTCTTTCTCAGCAAGCACACACTTACAAATTATCTGTCGTAATCAAAGTGTTTTAGTGTAGCTTTGCAAGCTATCAAGTCAGGAGTCAGGATTGCAGCATGAGACCAAAACGGTCTTAACTTTTATTTCAACTTCTGCGCCGGAACAACGCATCAAGGAAACTCTCTAGCTCTCCCACTTCTTAAAGGGGAAGTGCCAAGTATGTATGTGTGTGTGTTTGTTGGTGATATGTGAATTATGGATCAGTGATATGTGGGTTGTTTATATCTGCCCCTACACAGGCCCCCCCCCAGAATTCATCAACTTGCTTGAACTTGTCTCCCTGAACGCGTGCAGTGACGTGAGTCAGCAGCGGATTGCATCTCTTTAACAGCCTGAGATTTCTCCTTTGGGTCTGCCCTATTGTTGGTGGCTGGTCGACTCCTCCTAGGAGCCAGCGCCGGAACCATCGGCTGGCCTAGCTCTCCATGAACTGGTTTAAGTCGATCAACAGTGACTCACTCTGGCCGCCCCCAACGTTGACCAGGAAAGTTTTGGCTCCAGCCTCCAGCACTCGAAACGGTCCATCGTATGGGGGCCGCAAAGAGTTTCGATGAGCGTCAAGACGGATGAAAACAAACTCAGCCGTAGAGAGGTCTTTGGGCATCCAAGCTACTGTCAGTCCATGCTGAGGGGTAGGAACGGGTTTGAAACTATTGATTCTGTCTAAGAGGGCGGAGCGTTCAGAAGATAGACTCCAGGGCTTTGTGCAGTCTGGAATGAAATCTCCCGGGACACGCAGAGTCTGACCGTACACCAACTCTTCTGAGGAAGTTTGTAGATCCTCTTTGGGAGCCGTTCGCAGGCCAAGCAGGACCCACAGTACCCGCTCAATCCATTTGCCATCCGTCAGACTGGCCCTCAGTGCAGTTTTGAGAGAGCGATGAAAGCGTTCACAAAGGCCATTGGCCTGTGGGTGGAAAGCCGTAGTATGATGAAGCTGCACACCTAGGATTCGAGCCACCTCTGTCCACACCTCCGATGTGAATTGAGGGACGCGGTCTGAAGATATGTCAGAAGGTATGCCGACATGCTCAAGTGTCGACGAAGGCCCGTGCCACATCTGCCGTTGTCGTTGAGGCCAATGGTACTGCTTCCGGCCACCTGGTGGTTCGATCCACCATAGTCAGAAGGCGAGTAAACCCCCAGTAGGGTGGCAGTGGACCCACTAGGTCGATGTTAACGTGGTCAAAACGTTGCTCTAGTACCTCAAAAGTTTCCAGTGGAGCTTTAATGTGTCTCTGCACTTTGGCCCGCTGACATGCCACACATGCTGAAACCCAGTTTCGAACATCCTTTTTCAATCCATGCCACACAAACTTTGAAGAGACCAGTTTCTGTGAATCTTTCCGCACAGGGTGTGACAAGCTGTGAATCCTATCGAACACAACTCGCCTCCACTGCACTGGTACCACTGGCCGAGGGTGGCCTCTGGAGACATCACACATCAAGTCAAGTCAAGTCAACTTTATTTATATAGCGCTTTTAACAATGTAGATTGTTTCAAAGCAGCTTTACAGTGTTAAACAGCAAAATAATGCAGCCTAATTTTATTCAGCTGTATAGCCATTTGATGTTATCAGTTCATTTCAATTTCCATACGGTGACAGTGTGGGCTTTAGATCAATAATTAGATCAGTAATTTAGTTTACATGGTTAAATTAGTTTATTAATTAGATTTATTTCGATGTTTAGTTGAAAAATATAGTGTCCCCAACTGAGCACGCCAAGCCAGAGGCAACAGTGGCAAGGAAACCAAAACCCCATTAGGTGACCTAATGGAGAAAAATAAACCTTGGGAGAAACCAGGCTCAGTCGGGGTGCCAGTTCTCCTCTGGCCAATTTACAAACAACGTATTATTATTATTATTCTGGCTGCTTTACAGGTCAGAGGTCATAATAGATCGGAATATTCAAAGGACCGGAGGCAACACGCTGGAGACGGGTTTATTGAGGATGATGTTGATTAAATAATTATTAAAGTGCAATATTCGAATGATCGGAGGCAACACGCTGGAGACGGGTTTATTGCGGATGACATATCGATTTAAGTATTATTTAATGATAATATTCGAACAATCGGAGTCATCACACTGGTGACGGGTTTATTTAGATGCCGTGTCGATGAGGCAGTTGCAGGGGGAGGATAATTGACACGGTCTCTGCAGACACTTCGGGGTCCTGTGTTGGTCTTCTCTGGTCCACCATCTGATTAGGATACGGCCCAGATCTGGCTGACTGCAGTAAACCTCGGGATAAAACAGAGAGAATATCATTAGCGTAGATGCCATTCTTCTGATGATGTAACGAGTACATCAGGTGTTATGGGAAGTGTTCCCGGTTCCGGCTGACCTAGTTAATGCAGCCTAACAATCAATTCATTGATAAAGTGTTTTATGTGTATGCCACAGTAAAGAGATGTGTTTTTAGTCTAGATTTAAACTGACAGAGTGTGTCTGCTTCCCGAACAGTGCTAGGAAGACTGTTCCAGAGTTTAGGAGCTAAATAGGAAAAGGATCGACCGCCTGCAGTTGATTTGGATATTCTCGGTATTAACAACTGGCCAGAATTTAGAGATCGCAGTAGACGTGATGGAGTATAATATGTTAAGAGCTCGCTCAAGTATTGGGGAGCTAAACCATTTAGTGCTTTGTAAGTAATAAGCAAGATTTTAAAATGTATGCGATGTTTAATAGGTAGCCAGTGCAATGTTGACAGAACTGGGCTAATATGGTCATACTTCCTGGTTCTAGTAAGTACTCGAGCTGCTGCGTTTTGGACCAGCTGGAGTTTATTTATTAAGCGAGCAGGGCAACCACCCAATAGAGCATTACAATAATCTAGCCTTGAGGTCATGAACGCATGAACTAACTGTTCAGCATTTTGCATTGAGAGCATGTGCCGTAATTTTGATATATTTTTAAGATGGTAGAAAGCAGTTTTACAGATGCTAGAAACGTGGCTTTCAAACGAAAGATTGGTATCAAAGAGCACACCCAGGTTCCTCACTGACGACGAAGACTTGACAGAGCAGCCATCAAGTGTTAGACAGTATTCTAGGTTACTACTTGTGGAGCTTTTTTGTCCAATAATTAAAAATTCAGTTTTTTCTGAATTGAGTTGCAGGAAATTACCAGTCATCCAATGTTTTATGGCGGCTATGCATTCCGTTAATCTTGTGAATTGGTAAATTTCTTCAGGGCGTGAAGAAATATAGAGCTGAGTATCGTCAGCATAACAATGAAAACTAATGCCATGCTTCCTAATAATATCTCCCAGTGGTAGCATGTACAGGGTGAAGAGTAGCGGTCCTAGCACTGAGCCTTGTGGTACTCCATACTGAACTTGCGATCGGTGTGACATCTCTTCATTTACTGCTACAAACTGATAACGGTCGCATAGGTATGATTTAAACCATGATAAAGCAATTCCACTAATACCTACATAATTTTCGAGTCTATTCAAAAGAATGTTGTGGTCGATGGTATCAAATGCAGCGCTAAGATCGAGTAACACTAATAGAGAGATACAGCCACGATCGGATGATAAGAGTAAATCATTTGTAACTCTGATGAGAGCAGTCTCAGTACTATGATACGGTCTAAATCCTGACTGGAAATCCTCACAGATACCATTTCTTTCTAAAAAGGAACATAATTGTGAAGACACTGCCTTTTCAAGTATTTTTGACAGAAAGGGTAGATTTGAGATTGGTCTATAATTGACTAATTCTGTAGGATCAAGTTGCGGTTTTTTAATAAGTGGTTTAATAATAGCCAACTTAAAAGTTTTCGGTACATATCCTAATGACAAAGATGAATTAATGATATTAAGAAGAGGATCTATGACCTCTGGTAGCATCTCTTTTAATAGCCTAGTCGGTACAGGGTCAAGCATACATGTTGTTGATTTTGATGATTTAACGAGTTTAGCCAATTCTTCTTCTCCTATAGCAGTGAATGATTGTAATTTTTCCTCAGTGACACTACAATGCTCTGTCTGATGTGATACTGTAGTAGACGGCTGCATGGTTAAAATTTTCTTCCTAATATTATCAATTTTACATGTGAAGAAGTTCATAAAGTCATTACTGCTGTGCTGTTTACAATCATCAGAAGTTGAAGCTTTATTTTTGGTTAATTTAGCCACTGTATCGAATAAATACCTTGGGTTGTGTTTGTTTTCTTCCAAGAGAGTTGAGAAATAAGCGGATCTAGCAGTTTTTACGGCCTTTCTGTATGCGATCATGTGCTCTTTCCACGAATTTCGAAAGACCTCTAGTTTTGTTTTCTTCCAGCTGCGCTCCATTTTTCTGGCTGCTGTTTTAAGGGCCCGGGTGTGCTCGTTGTACCACGGCGTTGGACTATTTTCTTTAATCTTCTTTAAGCGCAGAGGAGCAACTGTGTCTAAAGTACTGGAAAAGAGAGAGTCAATAGTTTCTGTTGCAACATCGAGTTCTTCTATGCTGTCTGGGTTGCTGAGGAGATGATACTGATGAGGAAGAGTATTTAAAAAGCAATCTTTAGTAGCGGCAGTGATTGTCCTGCCATTTTTGAAACGAGGGGGCGGCTTTGCAACTTTAGCTAAATTAAGTATACAAGATACTAAGTAATGATCTGAGATGTCATCGCTCTGCTGCAGAATTTCAACGGTATCAACATTAATTCCATGTGACAATATTAGGTCTAAAGTATGATTATGGCGATGAGTGGGTCCTGACACGTGTTGCCTAACTCCAATAGAGTTTAGTGTATCTTTAAATGCTAATCCTAATACGTCTTTTTCGTTGTCTACATGGATATTAAAATCACCAACAATTAGTACTTTATCTACGGCCAGTACTAATTCTGATAGAAAGTCAGCAAATTCTTTGATAAAGTCTGTATTATGCCCTGGTGGCCTGTATACAGTAGCTAACACCAATGTTGAACGGGTTTTGTCATGTACACTACATAGCGTTACATAAAGCACCAAAACTTCGAAGGAATTATATTTGAAACTAGACTTCTGAGTAATACTGAAGATATTATTATAAATTACAGCAACCCCTCCCCCTTTACCTTTCAGACGCGGCTCATGTTTATAACAATAATCTTGGGGGGTGGACTCATTTAAGGTAATGTAGTCGTCAGGTTTTAGCCAGGTTTCTGTCAAACACAGCACATCAAGATTATTATCTTTAATAATATCATTAACAATAAGCGCTTTTGGGGAAAGGGATCTAATATTCAGCAACCCAAGCTTTATCAATTGTTCATCTGTATTATTTCTTTTGTTTATTTGTTGGACATCAATTAAATTTTTACTGTTGAATGGTTTTGATGTTTTTTTGTATTTACTAATTCGGGGAACAGACACAGTCTCTATATGATAATATCTCGGTGAAAGAGTCTCTATGTGCTGGGATTTATCTGACTCCGGTGACGTGAGACAGCTAGCAGACGGTCGGTTTAGCCAGTTTGTCTGCTTCCTGACCTGGGCCCTAGTGAGTCAAGGTTTAGCTCTAAGACTATGTGCCAAATTACTAGAGAGAAGAGCGGCACCACCCCAGGAGGGATGGATGCCATCCTTCTTCAACAGGTCAGGTCTGCCCCAAAAACTTTTCCAATTGTCTATGAACCCTATGTTATTTTGCAGACACCACTTAGACAACCAGCCATTGAGTGATGACAGCCTGCTAACTATCTCATCACTCCTTCTAACGGGGAGCGGACCAGAACAATAAACAGCCTCTGACATCGTACTAGCGAGTTCACACACCTCTTTAATGTTAATTTTGGTGATCTCCGACTGGCGAAGTCGAACATCATTAGTGCCGACGTGAATAATAATCTTAGAGAATTTACGATTAGCTTTAGCCAGCACTTTTAAATTTGCTTTGATGTCAGGCGCTCTGGCTCCCGGTAAACAAGTGACTATGGTGGCTGGTATCTTCACATTCCGTGTAATAGAATCGCCAATGACTAGGGCACTTTCAACAGGATACTCAGTGGGTGCTTCACTGAGAGGGGAGAACCTGTTTGATGTTCTAACCGGAACGGAAAAGCGGTTTTTTGGTCTTTTTTTTTTTTTTTCAGCGTAACTCCTGCCTCTGCAAAGTGGACGTCAACTATTTTCAAACTTGAGATAGATGTTCTGTAAGCCTGCACCTCAGGGTCGGATTGCTGGTCAGCAGCTAACTGGACAAAGTCTATACCCAAGTGTACTGCTTGCACAGTGGCCATGGAAAGGCAATCTGCCACAACGTTGCTTTTTCCATCTATGTGCTTGATATCCGTTGTGAACTCGGATATGGTGGCATTGATGCCTTGATGACCAGGGCTCAGAAACTTTAGACATAGCATGAACCAAAGATTTATGATCGTCAAACGCTGTGAAAACACGTCTGTGATGAAGGTTCGATGAGGTAAGGAAGGAAGAAGACAGGGGTTGGCGTGACTGGGACACGTGCTTTTTATTAAACTCAGAACTCAGAAAATAACCAGCGCTCGGGGGCGCACACAGGATTGCAGATCGCAACAGTTTCTCAAACACTCTCAAACAGTCAGTAATTCTTGGTGGAGCTTGTTGATGCGGTAGCGATGGTGTCCCAGTCCCTCTCTCTCTCCGTCTCTCTCTCGCACCGGCTTTATACGCTCTCTCCACGGCAATTACTGCAATCAGAGACAGGTGTTTGTAATCTGCGTTTGAGCCGCTTACTCACCGCTCGGTTCCTTTCCTTCTCTCCACCCGCAGCCCTCGCGAAACCACGCCCACCTCACCACAACGTCCCTCCAAAAAGAAACAAAAGTCTTACTGCTAGGTACAGTGCGAGCAACTCCCTGTCAAAAGCGCTGTACTTCTGCTCATTTGGGCGGAGCTGCCAACTGAAAAATGCAAGGGGTTGCCAAACACCATCTACCAGACTGTAGGGGAGGCAGTGGACCCATGACCAGCTGTTTGTGTACAGCACCCACCGCACAGTCTGAGGCATCAGTAGTGATAGCAATGGGGGTATCTGGAATTGGATGAGACAGCATGGTTGCCTGGGCTAAGGCGAGTTTAGCATCCTCAAACAACTTGGTCATCTCCTCTGACCAGTTAACCTGTGCATTCTTGCTGTGTCCTTTGAGGGCCCTGTATAAAGGATGCATTAGCTGGGCTGCCCGAGGGATGAAGTGGTGATAGAAATTGACCATCCCCAAAAACTCTTGCAGTGATTTGGTTGTGTGGGGAACCGGGAACTCTGTAATGGCGTCGACTTTGTCTGGTAGGGGAACTGCCCCCTCGCTTGTGATCCGGTGACCTAGAAAGTCAACAGCAGCCAGGCCAAACTGACACTTGGCGGGTTAATTATCAAGTCATGTTGGCCGAGGCGAGCAAACAGCAATCTTAGATGAGTCAGGTGCTCTTTCTTAGAGGCACTGGCGACTAAAATGTTATCTAAGTACACAAACAGAAAATCCAGGTCTCGTAGGATCGAATCCATCATGCGCTGAAAGGTTTGTGCTGCGTTTTTGAGTCCAAAAGGGATTCGCAAAAATTCAAAAAGACCAAATGGTGTTATCACTGCCGTTTTTGGGATCCTCATGGCACCTGATGGTATCCTCGAATAAGGTCCACTTTCGAGAAAATGGTTTTCCCAGCCAATCGGGCTGAAAAATCCTGAATGTGTGGAACTGGGTATCCACTAGGGTCCATTAACTCGGATGGCCGTGAATCTCTGAGGGCAGGCAGAGAAAGCAAACAGCTTGCTCTGATAAACAGAAAATCTTTAACAGATATGCCTTTAGTGCAGAATATTTATCCCGATCCGGGGGGTTTTCCAGAATGCTGATCGCTCGCGCGGCCGTGGAGCTGCTGAGGGCTGCGACGACATAATAGTATCTTGTGTCATCCGCGGTTATGTCCCGTAAGGCGAACTGAGCTTTGGCTTGAGTGAACCATATGGCCGCTTGTTGCTCCCAAAACTCTGGCAGCTTCAGAGATACAGCATTCATCGACATCACAAATAAGTTATTTGTTCTGCGTCGGGGTCACCAATGTAGCTTTGCAAGCTATCAAAGATACGCAGAGTCAGGATTGCAGCATGAGACCAAAACGGTCGTAACTTTTATTTCAACTTCTGCGCCGGAACAACGCATCAAGGAAACTCTCTAGCTCTCCCACTTCTTAAAGGGGAAGTGCCAAGTATGTATGTGTGTGTGTTTGTGAATTATGAATCAGTGATGTGTGGGTTATTTGTATCTGCCCCTACACAAGGTTAGTTTTGTGTACAGATGTTTTAAAGGAAGAAGTCTCCAAATACTTTCCCAATAATAAAATAATAAAATAAATATGGACCCACTTTATATTAGGTGGCCTTAACTACTATGTACTAACATTTTAATGAATCATTTGATACAATGCACTTATTGTGTACATACATGTTTTTACATTGTACTTACATTTTAAAAAATACCTGCATGTAATTACATCTGTAATTAATTTCTGTAGTTACATTTGTAATTACACAGTTGACACTTCCCTTACACCTAACCCTACCCTTAAACTTACCCATACCACCACATCTGTCCCTATTGTGATGCCATGTTACACCATTAGATGTCAGTATTTAACTTTTTAGGTCTCAACAGAGATTCTCACGTCTGTTAACTGAAGTTCAAGTACTGGAGAAATAAATACTGTATCCTCCGGTTTTCACAGATAATTTTTAGGACTACTACATTTTAAGTTTTGTCTTAATATGTACATAAGTAATGTTTTTTCTATGGCACATTTATATAAGCTACTTAAATGTCCTAAGGCCTAATCCTGGTTTAATCTAAACCTTATCCTGCTAAACCCATGCACCCCCAACCCCCACCTGCCCCCGTTAAAAAACCATCCTGGGAGACCAGCTAAAAGCAACCAAACAGTTTAGGCTGGTTTTAGCAGGGGTTTTTCAGCTGGCCTATATATTGACTATAAGCAACTTAATTATTTGGTGTAGGATATGGCAATAAATTATTAGTGTGTATTTAATTAATTAATTATGTAGTTGCTTTCCATAATAAAACACCTTTTGATTGTTCTACCTGTTGATATTTGTAAATATTTAGCAGAATAAATTAATGGAGAACACGGAGAACAATTAATTTAGGGTGTTTACACTACAACGACGTATACTAAAAACAAAAAAAAGTTTTTTCCTTTGCATTTAGACAAGAGCATTGTCAAAACGATCCCCGTTCACACGGCTCCACGAAAGTTAAAAATGTTGTATTATTCATGCCAGGACAGTTGACGATATCACTTTGTAAAGAAAGATATATATATGCCCATATATACTGAACATGTGTAATACGCATATGTTCGCATTTTCAGGCCCCCAAAACTCTGTTGAGTAAATTAACAGCCAAAACACATAAAATGTTTTCAGTTTTTACTTGAAAACGGTGTTGTGTAAATTCCCCCTTAAAATGCTGAAGAAAAGTGAAGTCAGTGAAGCGAAAATCTCTAGATCTTAGGGGCCTGAAAAATACTACAGTAAAGGAAACAAAACAAGACTAAGGACGACAGAGAAAGACGACAGTAAAGACAAAAAAAGATGACAGTAAAGATGACAGAACAAGACTACATAAACAGAGAACATACACGTCAACATATAGCCTAATTTTATTAATTACTGTAGACAAGGACAAATGTATAGTAGAAAGTACAAAGCAGTCAACTAATTTTAGGCACAAATGGAACCTTTTGAAAATGCATTCTTTTGAAAACGGGTTTCATAGTGCATGTTTTTGAAAAGAGACCATTATCATCTCCATGTAAACTACAAAAGCGTGAATTTGTGAAAACGGGGAAGTTGTACGTATGCGTATTATGTGTTCAATCTATAAGAGGTGCAATTTTCCCCCCAAACCACTTCCGCCAGCTAATTTCAATGGATAAGGTTACAGTGACGGGTAGGTTTAGGGATCAGTGTTTGGTGTAGGCAATCAGTACTGTGATTGACATGACCAATAAAATCTTAAGAATCAGCTGCAGGACGGAGTTTCCACTGAACTAGTTTGAACTAGGCGTGTAGTGTTTTTACCAAAGCCGCGTTTCCACTGCAGGAACTTTCTCCAGGAACTAGGGACTTTGAGGAAAGTCGAGCACAGTCCTATGTCACCGGACTAATTTGCCTAGACTTCACGGTACTTTAAACCGCGATGTAAACACAGACAGCAACAGGTCTGGGGGAAAAAAGTTCCTGGGACAAATTGGTCCGGGTACTTTCGGTGGAAACAGGTCTACTGGTCTGGCATGAATAATACAACATTTCCATGTGAATGGGTATCGTTTCGACAACGTTGTTGTCTGACAGCGAAAACATTGAACAAAGGAAAACCTTTATTTTTTTAATACATAATACATTGTTGAAGTGTAAACAATGTATTAAACAATTACCATCACAGAGGGGGAAAAAATCCCTTTCCAGAACATTTTCATTCAACGTTCCCAGCTGGTGGAACGATCTTCCCAATGCCATCCGAAAAGCAGAATCATTGACATCATTCAAAAGTCAACTTAAAACTCAGCTCTTCCGTGAGCACTTAACCTCATAATAAAAAAAATAAATAACCCCCCCCCCCCCCCTTTCCTTTCCTCTTTCTCTTCCTTCTTCCCTCCCTACTCTAGCCTGTGCTACACTGAGCAATGTACACGGCCTCAGGATTTCAGGCTCTTTTTGCGCTTCTCGACTCTTCATGACCAATCGCTTCATGTACCCCCAAGTTGTAAGTCGCTTTGGATAAAAGCGTATGCTAAATGCAAACATAACCTCAGTGTGTCTGCATGTTTGTTTCAGGACAACCTCTCAGAAACATTACTGACAGCAACATGAACCTGTAAACATCAAAGCAGTCCAATTAAAGTTACCATGCCTCTACCAGAAGTAGGGTTTGAACCCACAAGGACATTTGTCCATTGGATCTTAAGTCCAATGCCTTAACCACTCGGCTATCCTGGTCACAGAACAGTTTGATAACTGACCACCTCATGTTACTCTTATCCTCTTTTTCATGAGTTTCTTGTAAGTCTGTATCTGGGGTGACAGTTTTGGGGCTTTTTGTTAATTATGATAAAAAATTGCACATTTATAAAGCTTTAACAGAACAATGATATTGCAAAATAAATCTAATGATGAATATACAGGTGAAAATGATATTGACTATAGGAATATGCTACTCAAATAGGCAACATTTAGCAAATATAAAAAGTTGCAATTATCTTGCGGAAACAGTTGTGTGGGGTTAAACCCTTTCCTCTCAATTTATTAATCACCTAAATGTAATATTGATTTACCATGTACTTAAGAGCTACTCCGTCATACCACATTTACCCACAAAGTACAATTAGATTTAATGATTTGGAGATTCTATTAGGACTGGAGTCCAATTCAGACATCTTTTAGACAAAGAGATTCTATGCGTTTCTCTATAGAACCCTAGAGTTCTTGACTCCATTTTAAAGAACCCCTTATGCCAAAGTGCCTTAAATTATTGCATAATACTTTCATGTTTAATGGGTTGTTTATGCTCTATTTAATTCATAAAAAGTAATTAACATTAAAAATGTATTAAAACTAAATCCATAAAATGATCCCATGTTTGGATCTATATATGTAGCGCCTGACATTTCTATAGGAATATACAATCTTTTCTTCTAAGAGTGTCCAGTTCAGATGTATTTAATACAACTGTTGCGTGTACTCTACAGTAGTTAAATATGCCTGTATTCATAACAATCACTAAAGAACCCAAGACATTTTCTAGGTCACTTCATCAAATAAAGTGACTTTGATCATGTGACTCTTTGTACAGACAGTCAGATGTTATTGCTTCCAGTGAAGCTCAAGATGAATCATTCTCATTCTGTAAAAAGAGACTAATCAAATATGACATTCTGAAATCCATGCAATGCTTATTTAATGTAATTTACAATGAAAAAAGATTTCATTTAGATTGTTTAAGACTGTATGGTGCAGTCTTGTAGTGTGTTCTCCCCAAATCTCTCTCTCTCTCTCTGCCACTCACTCAGACTCTGGTTCTCTCGCTCAGCATCATCTCATTCACACAGGGAGTTTTTGCTGACAAGGAAACAAGCTTTTGCACCGTAGCTCAACTTTCAATTTTCATGGTTCTGAATCACTCCTCTCTTCATTATTCAGTATCCCTTTGAAGATGAAAGTACAAGCCTGAAGACAGGACATCTCTTGGGTCGGATCTTTGTGCTGGCTTTATTTGCTGCTTTAGAGAGCCGTTTCTCTACTTCACACTTGCAAATGACCTCTTAAGTTGTTGGACATGCTGTCGGAGTATTTGGATGCACTTTCAAAGCCTAGATGATGCGCTAATTGTGCAAACATTAGGAGCGGCATTCCTTTAGGATGAGAATCTTACACAAGCCCAGCAGTCTGAAGATAATGGCTATGGTGAGATCTTCACTGCAGAAAGTGATGTTTTTTCTACAGCACATCCAAAGAATGGCTGTCACATCACCACGTTATCAGAAAATGTGCAAGGTAAAAGAGCGTTTTGTAAAATGACTTTGTTTGGACTATGGAGTTGCGTTTAATTCAGATCTATTTGTGATGTGTATTTGTGTTCACAGATTGTCAGTAATGTTTTGGGTGGTTCGGTAGCACCACAAGAAAAGAAAAGTGCAATAAACTGTTTTTAACATTAAATGATATTGCAAAAAGAGGCATCTAGGTTGAAACTCAGGTTGTCCATATTAAGAATCTTGCTCAGAAAGCCACAGTTGTTTATTCTCTGGTGCTGGTACAATTCCAAAGCACTGTATTTTTCATGAATTATACAGAAATTTGCATAACAACCTCATTAAAGGTGTGCTTATGCACAGATCATTACCAGGAATGGGGTTTGAGCCCACGAGAACATTTGTCCCAGGGCCGGCCCTGACCAATTTGCTGCCCTAGGCAAGATTTTACTTGGTGCCCCTTGTATCAAGGTTTAGCACTACATGTTATCAGTCTCAGTTGTGGAAACACTGGTACTGTTTTATTTTTGTAATGCATTGATGTTTTTTTTTATTGTTGTTTTATATGATGTCCAGTCCATTCTACCCCATCATTATGTTCATGACATTATTATTATTAAAAAACATTTAAAGGCTGATGATAGTTAAACTATACAAAAATAGCACCTACGCCACATTACAGCCTAAACAAAAATAGCAAGAGTGCATCTGCATTCATGCACAAACTATTGAGAACTAGCAAAAGTGTTTGTTTTCCAGTAGATAGCAGCAATCTTCCACTAAACTATGCACATTCATGTTTTCACCATGAATTAAACTGAGAAATTTAGATATTTAATGTAAAATTTACATCAAATGTTGCTATTTTAAATAAATATCATTACTAATTTGGGCAAATACATTTTAAAATTGCCATATGTCCCCTTAAAACTGCACAACGGCAGAATAAAAACATTAGGCTATTATAAAAGTGATATTACATGATTTGTTTTATTTTTATAAAAACCACACTGTCTGTGGCCTTTGGAGAACCCAGAACGGCTGCTTGCATATATAAAACTGGAATTAATTAGCGAACATTAGTATTTTACTACTATGCATTTAGATAAACTGTTCATTCATTAGCCTACCTCTGTCTTTACACTGCAAAAAATGCTCTTCTTATTTAGTATTTTCTTTTTCTTGTTTCCAGTCCAAATATAAAACTTTACTAGTAAAATGACATTATATTTTTCCTTGTTTTCTGGGGGAAAAAAATCCAAATGAAGTGAGTTTTTGCTTAAAACAAGCACAATTATCTGCCAAATGGGGTGAGAAGAATGAACTAATTTCTGTTTGGGATAGAAACAAGAAAAAAGCTTTAAATCAGAAACAAAATTATTTGTCTCACCCCATTGGCAGATAATTTAGCTTGTTTTAAGACAAAATATAATTTTACTTATCTAGTAAATGCATCTTGATTTAAGAATTTTTAGATATTTAGACTAGAAACAAGACAAAAATACTAAATAAGAAGAGCATTTCTGCAGTGTTTCCCTTATCTTGCCTGCATCAGAGGGCTTCTGTCTTTTTTGACACTACAATTAGGCCATCCGTCATAAATAATCAAAATAATTGATTATTTTATAAAAAATAATTTCCCCGGGTCTACACCTGGAGCGAGCGGCCAAGCGCCCTAAAAAATGAAAGCAATCCTGTCTACGTTAGATGCGGCGAGAGGCGATGCGACACAACAAATTCCCAAAGTTAAACGGATCCCGCGTTATATTTCGGACGCACTTCAAGTAGCTCAGCGGGGGAGATTGATGAGGCGGACCGGGAAGATGCGGGGACTTAGTCAAGTGTTTTTGCGCTTTATTTGGTAATATTTCAAATTAATATGAATAAAATAGTATCAGTAATACATTTTGGCGCCCCTATAGATGAATGGCGCCCCTAGCATTAGCCTATTCCGCCTATGCCACGGGCCGGCCCTGATTTGTCCATTGGATCTTAAGTCCAACGCCTTAACCACTCTGTGCAGAGCAAATTAACTCAAATTGAGGAAATAGATTTTGTTTATAATGACCACATAACTTTTTTTAAATTATTAAAATGCACAGAATTTCACAAGGAAGTTAGAATCCTATCAATATATTAATAAGGGTAATACGCGGAAAATGCAAAGGAAAAACATTGCCGTTTTTATACATTGTTGTAGTGCACTCAAAAAAAATAATTCAGGCACATTTAAATTCTGTTGACTTTACTTAAACATATCTAATTTTGTCACAACTTAATTTAATTGTGTTATATCAACTGTGCTGTGCACTCAGTGATCTATGCTAATGTCAGGAGTGACACCCCTTTTCTTAAATTTTCATTATATACATTGTGTATGATGATGAATGAAACTGCTTATAATTGATTTTCCAATTAAATGTTTTAATTAAAAGTTTGACAAATATAAAAAAGTCATGTTATAAGTATATAAATATCATTTAAACTGTATTTGATAAAATTGAGTTGGACCAACTCAATTGCATTGTCCAAAATGTAGATATTATGCATGCCTGTCCAGAAGTTGGCGATGTCACTTTGTAAAGAAAATATGCGCCAATAGGCTGAACACATAATATGCATGCCCATGATGTCACCATTTTCACAAATTTGCGTTTAAGTAGTTTACACTGAGATGAGTATGATATTGTTTCAAAAACTTGGACTTTGAAACCTATTTTCCAAAGTTTGCATTTTCAGGCCCTCAAAATGCAGTTGTCGTGTAAGTGAACGGCCAACAAATAAAAAAAGTGCACATTTTTGAAAATTATACCGTTATCAAAGTGACATCGGCAATTACTGGCCAGACATGCATTCAGCATTTATAATCATGTAAACGGGTCTCATTTTGACAAAATTGTTGTCTATTACTAAACAAAGTTCACTTTGTCACTTGTTTTTCTGTTGGTTGTATGTCTACATTTTCTACCAAAGTGGAACACATATATATTGCATTATGTTTAAAAGCTTTGGAGCTCTACCAGGAGTGGGGTTCAAGGCAACAAGGACATTTGTCCATTGGATCTTAAGTCCAACACCTTAAACACTCAGCCATCTTGGTGGCTGTGGACTGCAAATGTATTATTTAAGATTTTGTTGTTTATTGGCCCTGTTTACACCTGGTATTAAGACGTGTTTTGGTTGATCGGATCACAAGTGGGCGACACTAAATACAGGTGTAAACTGGGTCTAAAACTTTTTGAGCTTGTTCCCTTTTGACCACTTCCAGAGGTTGTCGAAAACACATTAGACCGAATTGCTTTGTAGTGTAAACCCTCATGTGGTCGAATGCGTTCAAAAAAGACAGCCTACTCTCCGCCACTGACCTAATGCGTAAACATTACGGGAAGCGCACTAGCCGGACAGGATTTAAACTGTCGGCTAAAGAGCCAAGTTTGGTTTAAAGATGAAAAACGTAACAAGCTCAATGTTCTCTATCATTCCTGATTTCTAACACACACTCACCGCATTCGGAATGGTCTTGCGGCTTTCAGAACAGAAAAGATTGCTCTTCGTCATCTCCATTCGCGTTCATATGTAAATTTCGTCCATTAGATTGAAAGATCTGAAAAAGCCTGTACATTAGATTAGATGTCAATACCAGGTGTAAACAGGGTCTTTGTTTCTAATGACCCACAGAACAGCTTTTTTATTTATTAAAATGCATCACATTAAACTTATGTAGTATGAAGTCTTTCATCTTTGATTGTAATTTTTTATTTTATTTGAGGTCACAAGTTTAAGATTTGTATCTTGAAGCTTTTTGATAGTTCTGAAAAAATGATTTAGAAGCACATACATGTAGTTTAAAAAAAAATATTTTCTGTTGGTTGCGTATCTACCAAAGTGAGCATTTATATATTTATTATGTTTAAAGGTTATAGAGCTCTACCAGGAGTGGGGTTTGAACTCAGAAAGACATTAGCCCATTGGATCTTGAGTCCAACACCTTAACCACTCAGCCATCCTGGTCACCAATTAAGCATTGATATCTTTGTTTCTCAACATGACGTTGCATCATGCAAGGACACTCTTGGCATTGTATCGGTGAGATGCCAGAAACATTAATTCATTGACATTTATGAACTTCTTGATGTCTTAAAACAATGTGCCAATCTCTGATCTTCCAGACTAAAAGCAACACACTTTTACTGCTTATCTGAAAGATATTCTAAGCCAAGTTTCGATTCTCTTTTCAGAGATTTGGTATGGGACATAAAACGTTTTAAGCATGTTCTTTTTTGAGATTATTAGATTTGTACTTTATACAGCTACTGCTTGTGTTAAATCTAAAAACAGCACAGGCAATGCAGTTTGCATTGAAACACTAAACATTAAAATATAAATATGAGGAACATTGTGCAAAGAGTCTTATCAATTACACAGAAATTGGTGCATTATTGACATTCTTGACATGTTTGGCTCCTCAGAAGCACTTTGAAGAACCACTCGCCCATCCTGTTCACTTTTGCTCCGGCCTGAGTTTGCTCTCTATGCTTCACAGAGAGATTTTGCATTATTCACAAACTGCAGCTGGCACCATATCTATGAGATGGCAAGAACATTAATGCGTTGACATTTATATCTCTTCCTTATTTCTTCCTCACCAAGTGTGCCAATCTGTGATTTCTCAGACTAAAAGCAAGCAAACCTTTACTGCTCTAACTATTTTGAAATACTACGGGCCATATTAGATTTATTAGGCTGAAAAAGTCACTTTCAAAACTTGTACAAACATGACACGCGAGAAGGAACGTCATTGGTTTTCGAACACCAATTAAGCAAACGAGCTTGAGCTTATGTGTGTGTTGATGACTATTTGTATGTGAATAAAACCTTAAATTAAATATGTTTATCATATAAAGCAATCATGTCTTTTCAGAAAAATACTAAACCTCTCTATTTATAGGGATTAGTTCACAATCTCCTTACAAACTTTTTGATGCAACAAAGTAGTTGCGTAGCTGTCAATGGAGGGACAGACATTTCAGATTTCATTAAAAGATCTTCGTTTGTGTTTCAAAGATTAACAGCAGTTTAAAGGGTTTAAAACTAAATGAGGGCGAGTAGCAGGGATGGAAATTAACTTTTTTGTCGCCTGAGGGTCATCATGAGTTACTGGACAGACCCATTGATACCTTTTTTTTTCTATCCTCTTGCGTTCAAACGGTGGACGCGACGCGAGCTCGATATGTTTTTAAAAAACTGAAATTTACAGCGCATGTTCTCGAGATTCCGCCGCTATGGCAATAAAGCCGCTAAAACGCAACCACGAGCAAATTAGCTTCTCTACTAGCCTACTTATTGTGAATTTGATTTGTAACGCCACATTTTTTTGAAGGTGTGCCTCCTCTAAAAGTGTCCGCCGTCCAGGTGAAACATGCTATTTTTATTTACCCGCCACGGTGGCCGCTGGGTGAAGCGAGTTTATCCGCTACAACACAAAATCACCCGCATTTGGCTGGTGGCGGGTGCTAATTTCCATCCCTGGTGAGTAGTTAATGACAGAATTTTCATTTTTGGGTGAACTAACACTTTAATGCTGGGTATCCGCTAAATCTGAAAGTTAATTCGATAATTAGATTTTATGTCAAACTGTATGAGTTAGCTTAGTCAACATTCCAATTAAATTGCAATTAATGTTTGTGTAGTACAAAATACAAAATTTAAAAAATCTACTAATTTAATTTGGCCGTTTGTTAAAAATTTGAGGCTAAAATAAAGAAAAATTGGGTTTACAGTAGCCTGGAAGCCAGCCGAATTTAGCCCCGCCCACAACATTTGAGGTCGGGAAGTTCTTTATACAATGATGGACAGATGATCAACAGTAACGTAATCATTCACTTCACCAAAGAGCGCTTGGGTTGAATTCGTTCTAATCCTAAATGGAGAACTTGTTCGTATATGCATTCACCTTTACTATTTCTCTTAAAAATGACGGGGGGTTTTGGTAAGTACTCCGTGTATCCTTAAACTCTTTTTTACAACACCGGCAAAGATCATTTACACTCATCTTCTTCTTCCACTTCTTCCAGCGTGCGTGCAGTTGAGTTCTGTTGACAACTATGTGTCGCTCAACACATCACTTACTCCGTTGCTCTGATTGGTTGTAGGTCTATCCAATTGAGTGCAGAGGCATTTTCTTTTCTGGTTCGGTTTAAACACGCTTCATAGGCCCTGTCCCAAATGGCACCCTAAACCCTCACAGTCTCCCTCTGAGTCCGCACTTTCACGACGTAATGCCGCTTTGACTGCCAGGAAGAAGTCCGCTGCGTAGCTCGCACCAGTGCGGGCTCGGCAGAAGTGCGCATATCGACCTCAAAGGGGGGCGGTCGCGAGCACCCATTCTGAGACCTAAAATGACCATAGACAGTAAAAGAAATCGACACAGCGACCCCATTGGCTTCAACGGGGAAAATTAGAAGTTAGAAGCACGTCAGTTAGAAGCACTCACTTCCTGATGGCTGAGTGCACTGCGCAGTCTCGGACTGAGCTTGATGACGTAGATGTGACGTGAGCGTCTGACAGTTGTAAGTCTTCTAGTAGTTGTGCAAAGTGAATTCTGAATCACAGAATCTTGTAGAGACAGAGAGAGTTAGCAGGAGCAACTTTTGATGAATAAAGCAGAATTTACGACATCTCTATAGGCGTTTATGAGTAAAAGGGTCTATACGGTACAGCGCGACAGAGTCGCATGGTTATGATGCAATCGTTAGCCAATTTTTTACAAAAACAGCTTCAACGGGGTGATAGTGTAAGATACAAGGTAATGGAGCATTTTATACATTGTCATGTTTGTTTAGGAATAAACAATGGTCAAATGGAGTCTTTAAACGCCTCAGATGTAAAGATATTCGCTGTCAAAGTGAGGCCAAAATGAATGGGAGTCAATGGGACGCTAACAGCAGGTGATGGCTTGGTTAACAATGGCTGCCCCTATGGAAGGTACGCTTTCCAGGGGCTGGATTACCCCCTTGAAAATGACAACTGTGACACCCTGCGGTCTCATGGACAGACACGCACACGCAGTGGCCATTGTAAGTCCTCAAGACCGAAAGTGCACATGAAGTGGCCATTTGGGACAGGGCCATAATCACAGCCCAATGGAGCAGTATCAGACACATATTCTGACTAGAATTGAGTATGGCGACTTCAGATTAGGTGTATCCATCCACTTACAGGGTAACAGGAAATTGCAGTGTATTTTTTTCTATCAGCAACCCACACTTTTGAATATTTTTTTAAAACGTGTGTAAATTTGTATTACAGCCTCATTATAATGCATGCAATGAGCACACAAGCTTGTGATCATTTTTTAAAACATCTTTGGCAGTAATAATGATGGCAAATTTAATTTTGTTTCATCTTTCCCAGCTCTACTTATTAGCAGAATAGATAATGGCATAATGGGTTCCAGCATAATAAGCAAAGACTGTCTGCTATGTCTCTGCTTGATGACTTTCTTTGGTTGTATATCCTCACTGCAGCCCTAAACGAGAGAGCTACATTTCCTCTGATATGTCATTATATGTCTGTGGAGGCTTTAAGGCGACTGCCACCATAAATGAAAGTTTTATAGGTAGGAATTACAGCAAACTGCTGAAGGCAGGTGAGATGTCTGCTTTTTGAGGTTATCTTTCATGTAGGTGTCCTGTCAACCACAGATGTTTTGAATAACCTAATAGCTTGTCACTTATTTTCCAGATTTTGTCTTCCTGCATTAGTCTCATTAAATGGCTATTGAAGCACTGCTAGTTCTGCTTTCCTTTTATTCTATTTATAGGGGACAGAACAAGGGGAAGATCACTTAATCAGTGTCCATTGAGATTTGTTTGAATTGGTGCAATTTCAGCTTCTGCATGCTATTATGTCTCCTCAGGACATTCAGACAGATGTTGACACCCAGACGGATCTTTCTAAAAGGGCTTTGAGAGGTCAGATCTCAAATACCAAGGCACAAGAGCTTGATAAGTTCAGAGATGTGGAGCACATTCATATAGCCTCCAGAAGGTCTGTTCAATTTATCCAGCAACAAATAAACAGATATCTCAAAAACAGGTCATAACGTCCTGAACTTTCCTTCAAATTGTCATGTGCTTACAGAGAGTGTTTGGAGGCCGGTGTGGAGAAATGGACCGGACTTATAGCTATCCTTGAAGAGCTTTGGTTCTGGGTAAAGCTGAAAGATGAGGAGCTGACACGGCAAAGGCCGGTGGGAGAGGATGTACATATTTTACTGCAGCAGCAAGGCTACTGTACGGTCAGTCACGCTGTGCCATCCACAGGTTAAACCAAATAAAACAGACGCTTGAAGGCATTTCTGATTTTTAAGGACCATAAAATCTCAGTAGGAGGACAATTCAGCACTCACAGTCCATTATGAGTAATGTTGTATTATTTTTTAATACATCATGTTTTATAATTTACATCTTTGTACCAGCACCTCCTACCCGCATGCACTGATTACATTGCCTTTTTAAACAGGCGTCTTGCAGTCCTTAGATATTATAAATGTCACTCGTTTAATAAAAAGATACAATACAAAATAATTAAACCCCTTGATTACTTTTTTCCTGAAGCAGAAGCTGTGAAATGATTTGTTATTGCACTGCTGAATTATTGATGTCCTTGATGCACATCGCTATTTCATCATTGCTGTTAAGTGCATTTACTACTTTGAAACATTGCATTATTTACATCAGTTTCAATAAGGCTGTCTTCACAAACAGAACTCAAATAATTATAGCTGTAATCAACATTATGAACAACTTTGTCTGCCAGTATGCACCTCATTTCCCCCACATATAAATTTTTATTTAATTTTTATAGTCGGTGGCTCATTATTAAATGTGATTTGGTGATAATATCGTGCTTTATCTGTAAAAACCATGCAGAATTAATCAAAAGTTTTCCTTCTGATATCGACCACAACACATCTTCCCTCTGGTTCAATGATTTTGTTCCTCAATTTGTCACTTTCAGTTCGGCTAATGTTTGGGTTTATGCATTGTTTTCTGATTGCTTTTCAAGTAATTATATATCCAATTTCACCGCCTCTAATGTGTCTGGAATGAGATGTAATGAATGTCTGCATTTAGTTTAAATGTCACACCTCTGCTGTTCGACACAGGCCTTGCGAAGAGAGTTAATTGGACAGAGGCAAGATGTAGACAGCACTCTGAATCAGGTGTTTCTCGCTATCCAACCTACAACAATGGAGGTCCAGAGCAGTACAGAGATGGCTGCAGGTGAGAGTCTGTTTTGCATCCTCCCAGAGGTATTAGTTATTCTTTGAAGTTTTTAATTTATAGCACAGAAGTTCTCAGTTATGTTTCATATCAACTTACACATTATTGTGGATAGAGGAGCTCAGATCATTTGGTCTTGGGACAATTTGATGAGAAATGCTATATGGTAGAGTTCATATTTAAATCTTTTGATTGCAGGATTTGGTGCTGCAGGCTCAGCATATAGTTAGAGAGCCACTGTTGAGATCCTTTTCTCATTCACTCATTCATTCATATGCTGATTTCTTATGCTGAACATAAGAAAAATATGCTGAATATGCTGAACATTTCTTATTATTATCATCAATGTATCACCCTAACAGTTAAACACACTTTATTGCAGTGATAGATTTCCCCTAGTAGTCTTGTCTTGTCCTCAATGGTCTGTTTCTATTAAAGATGCCACCAAGTGTCAAATTTTATGTGTATTGTCTTTCTGATGTAAATGGTTGTCTCTTGGATTCAAACACTAATTTTTTATTACAATTTTCATTTCTGGAGGTCATAGTTTTAGTCTATAGCGTCATTGGTGCATGATTTATGTGTCTCTGTAATGGCTCAGTGGAGACAATAAACCTTATAGGACGCAAAGTGAAAAGTGAGAGACTGCTGAAGGGTACGGATGTAAATCTGATCACAGAGGAAAGATTAGATTCCTCAGTAATGACACACAGTAAGTTCTGGTCCACAGTAATAGGGTTAGGACTAAACTTTGTCTCTATGCCTTATACTAAAATATTCAGTCCTGGAAAACCCCATATGCCTTGGTATGGTTAGCAAATAAATATGAACAGATACTCCTTTTAAAGTACTTTGGTACATTGAAGCTTTAGGGGGTGATAGATGTATTGCCAAATAATGTAACTTATCAATTATATACTGTAATTTATAATATAATCAGAACTATAGTTTTCTAACATAAATCAATAAACCATTCCGGCCCCACTTTATATTAGGTGGCCTTAAGTACTATGTACTTACATCAAAAAATAAGTACAATGTACTTACTGTGTTCAAATTGTATTGCAAAACACTTTTGCTGATTTTGAGGTGGGATACGGGTAGTTAGGGACAGATGTGGTGGTATGGGTAAGTTTAAGGGTAGGTTTAGGTGTAAGAGAAGTGTCAACTGTGTAATTACAAATGTAAAATGTAATTACAGATGTAATTACATGCAGGTATTTTTTAAATGTAAGTACAATGTATGTACACAATAAGTGCATTGTATCAAATGATTAATTAAAATGTTAGTACATAGTAGTTAAGGCCACCTAATATAAAGTGGGTCCACAATTCCAAATATGATTATATAATTTTGAACATTTATATAGCGAACCCATACGGAAATGTAATATATGCGCATATATTAAATATCAATATAGAAAAGGAGTTTTTACCCAAAGCATCAGCAACTGACACAATGCTTGTTCCTGTTATCTCAGAGAACCAAGGATGTGAGTAACCGAAATGTTTACAAACACATTTGAACAAACTGATTTCCTGGAAAGAATTGAACTTTCCAAAGCAGAGAGAGGACAGATTAGAACAAACCAATTCACCACACTGAATCTGACTTTTCAGAGCTATATGAGAGGACCGGTGAGGACAATCCGACTCATTAGATGAATTGGACTTTCCAAACCTTTAAGAGAGAGCACCGAGTGTTTGTTTACATCAGATGGCAGTTAAATGCAATACAAATGTGACAGCAATGGGTTTGCACAACAGCATATATACTGCAAAAAACGCTTTTCTTATTTAGTATTTTTGTCTTGTTTCTTGTCTAAATATCTAAATATTCTTAAATCAAGATGCATTTACTAGATAAGTAAAATGACATAAGATATTTTTTCTTGTTTTCTGAGTTTTTGCTTGAAACAAGTACAATTATCTGTCCATGGGGAAAGAAAAATAATCTTGTTTCAACATTAAAGAAACAAGATTTCAAACAGAAACAAGCTTATTTTTCTTACCCCATGTACAGATAATTGTGCTTGTTTCAAGCAAAAACTCACTTCCATTTGGATTTTATTTTCCAGAAAACAAGAAACAATATCTTATGTCATTGCACTTATCTAGTAAAAGCATTTTGATTTAAGAATTTTTAGATATTTGGACTGTAAACAAGACAAAAATACTAAGTGGCTGGAGTGTCACCGTAAGGATGTAAATGGGTTAGTTCCCACAAAAATGAAAATTCTGTCATTAATACTAACCCTCATGTCGTTCCAAACCCGTAAGACCTTTGTGGTGCTCACATGAACAGCCAATGGTAAGCCGGCGTTCTGACGTAGAATCCGGAAGCGTTGCACTGTATTTACAACTTCAACAGCGTAGCAGTGTCATCACATGCAGAAAGTCTTTACCCACAGATTGGAAAACTTTGTTACTGTTACTGTCGGAGAAATAATCACTCTAAATGATGACGAAGAACATCTTGATCGAGGTCATTCAACTGAAAGCTAGTTTTAACTTCCAGCAGAGACAGCACAGGAAGAGAAGATTCGTCAGCTGGCTCAAGCGGTTCAGGATCAGGCCTGTGAGGTTCAGCAGCACTGGGAGCGGTTCAGTGCTCAGGCCGCCAGCTGGCAGCACGAGGTCGACTGGGCTCTGGGGAAACTTCAGGACCTCCAGGATGCCATGAACCAACTGGAGCTCGGCCAGCTTGAGATGGAGAACGAAAATTGTCACTCCGAGGAATGCAGCATGGTTGACTGTGTGCTGGAGAACGAGGAAAATATTGTGAGTTCAAACAGATACATTTGTACAATACATGTACAATAAGGCCCCATCAGTTAACATTAGCAAAGGCTATAAATAAAATGAACTAACAATTGAGAAATGAATTTCATCTTTGTTAACGTTACTAATAAAATGCTATTAATGTCAGATCATATCCATTGAATTGCATTAACAGATACATTTACATTACATTTACATTTAGTCATTTAGCAGACGCTTTTATCCAAAGCGACTTACAAATGAGCAATAGAAGCAACTAGAACAGTCAAGGGCAACAGTATGCAAGTGCTGTAACAAGTCTCAGTTAATCTAGCACAGAACAGAACAGACAGAAAATGAATAGAATGATAAGTGCTATTCTTGATTGGTCAGGTGCTGCTGGAAAAGATGTGTCTTTAGATGTTTTTTTGAAAATGGCTACAGACTCGGCTGCTCGAATTGAGATAGGCAGGTCATTCCGCCAGGGGGGGGGCAGTCCAGGAAAAGGTCCATGAGAGCGATTTCATGCCTCTTTGGTATGGCACCACAAGGCGTCGTTCACTGGCAGAACGTAAGCTCCTGGAGGGTGTGTAAGTCTGAACAAACGAGTTTAGGTATATTGGTGCAGAGCCAGTGGTTGCTTTGAAGGCGAGCACCAGTGCCTTGAATTTGATGCGAGCGGCTATTGGCAGCCCGTGGAGACTGAGTGGAGACTGATGAAGAGAGGCGTGACGTGCGCTCTCTTCAGCTCGTTAAAGACCACCCTCGCTGCTGCATTCGGGATCAGTTGCAAGGTTTTGATAGTGCATGCCGGAAGGCCCGCTAGAAGAGCATTACAGTAGTCCAGTCTGGAGAGAACAAGAGCTTGTACCAGGAGTTGTGTGGCCTGCTCTGATAGGAAGGGCCTAATCTTCCTAATGTTGTATAGCGCAAATCTGCAGGACCGGGTTGTTGCATTAATGTGGTCAGTGAATTTTAGCTGATCATCAATCACAACTCCAAGGTTCCTGGCTCTCCTGGACGGAGTTATGGTTGATGATCCTAGCTGAATGGAGAGATTGTGGTGAAGTGCTGGGTTGGCTGAGACCACAAGCAGTTCTGTCTTTGCAAGGTTGAGTTGCAGGTGATGCTCCTTCATCCAGGCAGAAATGTCTGTTAGGCAGGCAGCGATACGAACACCAACCGTGGGATCATCTAGTTGAAATGAGAAGTAGAGTTGAGTGTCATCGGTTAAGCAGTTCCTGAGATGCCCATCTTCATGAGAGTTGACAGGAGGATATGTTAACTGTGTCAAAAGTAGCAGACAAATCTAGTAAGATAAGTACTGTGGATTTGGAAGCCGCTCTTGCCTGTCTCAGTGCCTCCGTAACCAAGAGCAGGGCAGTCTCAGTTGAGTGGCCGCTTTTGAAGCCGGATTGGTTGTTGTCCAGGAGGTTGTTCTGTTCAAGAAACGTAGAGAGCTGGTTAAACACAACTCGCTCGAGTGTCTTTGCAATGCAAGGCAGAAGGGATACCGGTCTGTAGTTTTCTAAAAGTGCTGGGTTCAGAGAGTGTTTCTTAAGCAGTGGGGTTAACCGAGCCTGCTTAAATGCTTTGGGGAAGGTCCCGGTGTGAAGAGAGGTGTTGATAATGTGAGTGAGTGCAGGAGTAACTGAAGAAGAAATGGCCTGGAGGAGGTGAGTGGGGATAGGATCAAGCGGACAGGTAGTGGGATGATTGGAAAGGATGAGTTTGGAGACATCTACTTCGGAGAGCAAAGAGAAGGAGGGGAGCATGTGTGTGATGGTTGTTGAGATGTGCGTGTCGGTTTGTGGTGTGAAGAATTGACTGCTGATGGAGGAGGTTTTGTTTGTGAAAAATGATGCAAAGTCATCAGCTGTAAGAGTTGATGAAGGGGGGAGGGGGGGGGCAAAGGAGCGAAGAGAATGTTTTGAAAAGTGCACGAGAGTCAGAGCAGTTGTTGATTTTGTTGTGGTAATATGTAGTTTTAGCAGTGAAGACATTGGTAGATAAAGAAGCAAGAAGAGACTGATACAGGGTTAGGTCAATAGCGTTTTTAGTTTTGCGCCACTTCCTCTTTGCCGACTGGAGTCCAGTGCGATGTTCACAGAGAACATCAGACAGCCAGGGGACAGAGGGGGTGGTGCGGGCTGGCCTGGATGAAACGGGACAGAAGTTGTCTAAGCAAGATGTTAGAGTGGAGCAAAGAGTGTCAGTAGCACTGTTAGTGTCCAGTGCTGAGAACTGAGCAGGTGGAGGGAGTGAGGATGAAACCATTGTTTACTGGCGTGTCTAACGAGAACAAACAAGAACTTCCCAGACCGCGCGAGACTATAACAGCACGTCAATGAATACACTAAACAGACAGACAAACTTTCTACCAGCAAATGAGCTACAACCACTGATTTTAATAATGTATTAGAAAATGTTGCCATTAACATTCATTAAGATTAATAAATGCTTCAGAATTATTTTAATTTTTAGCTCATGTTAACTAGTTAGTTCTAAAATAGGTAGCCTATACCTTTTCTATTCTGGGTTTCAGAATTGATTCAAAATGTTTTAATACCTGATTTCTATTTAAGCCTACAATTCTAGATGAAGTTTGTTTTAAAAACAGTGGTTATTTATGTTATTGACCAACCTGATGGTTATTCACCATAAAAGTATCACATACCACTGGTACAATGGTATAAATGTTATATTTTTTTATGACATGATTTAATATGCAAGGTGTCTTTTATTTAGGATTTGGTAAATGGTATGTGTCTGTTTGGGAGCAGGGGCGTAGCCATCATTTCAGAAGTGAGGGGGACAGAATTTCAATTGTTATACCAGTTTTTTCGGACCTTTGTCTAATTGACGGTTTTATGTTTAATGTTTAATGTTTAAATGGCATGAGACTTGACACACTACCAGTTAAAAGTTTTAAAGTCAAAACATTAAGGTTTTTCAGTGTTTTTGAAATTAGTCTCTTAATCTCACCAAGGCTGCATTTATTTGATAAAAAATACAGCAATAACAGTATTATTGTGAACTTTTTAAAAAATTTAAAATAACTTTTTTCTATTTGAATATATTTTAAAAATGCAATTTATTCCTGATCAAGCTGAATTTTCAGCATCATTACTCCAGTCCACATGCCAACTTACAGTGCTTGACGTTTTCGTAGTGAAGATGGTTTCTTTTTTACCGCTTTGAACTCATGTATGAAAATTATGGATACAGCATGGGTGCGAGCATGGGCGTGCGTCACCGTGACCAGTGAGTGACTGATTACCATGGAAACTTGAAATTCATGTAGAAATATAAGCTAATAAGCTAAGAAACGTAGCTTATATAGATGACCTGTCTCTTTGAATTTTAAATTCAATTTATACACACATACATGAAAACCTCAACTTGTCGTGAGCAAACTTGCCCAATGAAAAAGTGCGGGGGACGAATTTACATTTTATAAAAAGTGAGGGGGACATGTCCCCCACGTAATCTACGACCATGTTTGGGAGTATTAAACATTATTATCGGTGTTTACTGAGAGAAGAGGGAAAATTTACTCTTGTACTACAGATATCAGCAGGTTCCCTCTCTGGACTTCAGTTTATCCCAGTTTGACCTCCATAGCTTCAGAACTCTATTATTAACTATGTCACAAGTAGCTCATCCCTCATGTCTCATACCTCATGTGATGACCAAATATGAAATATTTGATCGAAGTTTAGCCTTGAATGGAATAAGGCAGAAATCTGGCACAGATTTGACAGTACAAGGGCATTTCAATAAATAGAGGTAACAAGACCTCTCATGTGAGTAGGCTATGCATCTGTTTGATTTAACTATCTTGCCAGGTAAGATTAGATTGAGTTTTGCATATGCGCAAGGCCATCAGACCATGCCACCTATTGGTCATACAATGTCAAATATCATGGTAAAGATGGACTTATTGGTCAAACGATGAGATGTGCAGTAATGAACATGACCCTATCTGAAATACACCAATCAGGCATAACATTATGACAAATGCTCGATTTGATTGAGATCTGGGGAATTTGGAGGTAGGTGGTACGTGTCAAAGTAACATCCACATGGATGGCAGGACCCAAGGTTTCCGAGCAGAACATTGCCCAAAACATCACACTACCTCCGCTGGCTTGCCTTCTTCCCATAGTGCATCCTGGTGTCATGTGTTCCCCAGGTAAGCAACGCATACGCACCCGGCCATCCAAGCGATGTAAAACAAAAAGTTATTCTTGATCAGACCATGCCATCATGGAACACCTCACAAGAGCTGCAGTTTTGGAGATGCTCTGACCCAGTTGTATAGCCATCACAATTTGGCCCTTGTCAAAACTCGCTCAAATACGTTTGCCCATTTTTCCTGCAGTCAAGTCAAGTCAAGTCAAGGTCATCGTTTGTTGTATATGTTCATATTTATAATTAAACTGCACTTGGGTTCTCACTTCAACTTGCCTCCAGTGGATCACTTTGTTACAGAAAGTTAGACCACACCATGAACCCAGCAGTTTTGCATCTCCTGCAACTCCGTCAAGGGGCTCAATGCATTGAGGAATATGTGGAGGAATTCTGTGGACTTTGTCACCAGGTTGATTTTGATGACACTGCACTCAAGCACATTTTTCATTTTGGTTTAAATGAGCCTATTAGCTCAAGGCTTCCTGGAGGGAAAATCCACTGGTCATTGGACCAATACATTGATCATGCACTTTGTTGTGCAGCTCATCATATAATGTGGGTTTCGCGGATGAGGAGTCCCGTATTCCCACAGAACCCACCATGCCAGAAATTCTCCACACCCCTATCTTCATGTCTGGATTGGTTCATGTCTTGCCTGCCGGGCATGAGTCACATCCCACAGTACCCGCCACACCAGAAAAGGCCAGAAGAGTCTCTTACTGCCACTCCACTGTCTCGTCCCAAGATGGCCGCCGCTCCAGAGTCACAAGCCAAGATGACCACCCTGCCACAGCCTGTGTATGTCCAGAGTCCAGCAGCGTCTCCAGCCCCTGACCAGCGTCCAGAGAGGGCTCCAGCCCCTGACCAGCATCCAGAGACGGCTCTGTCTGCTGTCCCGAGTCCAGAGGGGACTTCAGCCGATGTCCTGAGTCAAGAGGGGACACCAGCCCATTCAAGTCATCGTTTGTTTTGTATATGTTCATATTTATAATTAAACACTTCAACTTGCCTCCAGTGGATCACTTTGTTACAACTTGCTGCCTAATATATCCCACCCACTAACAGGTGCCGTGATGAAGAAATAAGCAGTGTTATTCACTTCATCTGTCAGTGGTCATAATGCTATGCCTGAACAGTGTACATTGCTAACTTTAAGTTGTATGGATCCATTGTCATTAAAAATGTACTGGTGTTATTTTTGTATCATTGAGATTAATATTTTATGTTTTATTTTTATATAACTATAATAATCGGAAATGTGGTTATCTTAATAATTTGCACATTAAAGGTAATTTAAAAAATATATATATATATTTTAGACCATGTTTAGAATATTTCTTACTAGCCCATATATTAGTTATAAAGATGCCAATTTGAGCCGGCTGTCAACTTTCACTGACCTGTTAATAAGATGCATTCAAACCCCATCGTTGACCTTGACGAATCGATTATTTTTAATCTTGCCTTAGGATCACTCAGACCACACGAAGTCCAGTTTGTTTTTGATTGCTCCTTTATCCCGCGGCTTGACGAGTGTGTGACTGTCATGTTGTTTTGAGGATCCTGTGGGCAGAAATATTGACCTTCTATATCGACCTGGGCAGCTGGAGAACAGAGATAATTAATCTGCTATGGGCCAATGACGCTCTTGGGCCTTGTTTCACTAACACCCCCCATCAAACCATAGTCAGGCAGCTGCTAGCTTACTCATTTTTGGAGCTCAAACAACAATATTTTTCACCCCAAGTGAGTATCTTGGGATTTGATGTAATAGTCATATTAATATAACTGAAAGAGTTGCACCATTTCTGCTTTTGGGATGTGGCATCAAACAAGATGAGAAGGACACTCATTATATTTTGGCAGAGATGTGTCTCCACAGGATCTTGAAGACAGGCATGTTGGATAATGAGCGTCTGGTCATTTCAGAAGTGAAGTACCAGAGACTTCTTTCTCATATCCCCAGAACAATGTCTTTATTTTTCTCCAGACTACCCCCTGCGTAGTCTTCTCTTTGGATGAAAAAGCCTTTAAAGCTCTGTAATTTCCCTCTGATCTGAGCTACCATTATGTCTCGGTTGGGGATGTCTACTTCCATCAGTGCATTATGGTTTCGTAGCACAGTAAGATGTTAGGCATAATTTGTTTCATTTTGCCATCTGTTATGGTCAAATTCTTTCAGTCTTGTTTGCTTGAGAACATTTTTCTTTTTTTAAATCTTATCAGGGGGCTATCGGTAATCAGCACCGGCAGTTGCAATGCTCTCAAGCGGATAAGAGACATTTGTCCCATGACTTCTTGTCTGGTAAGTTGGGCACATTTTTTTAGCATTCCCATAATCATGGAAACTTCTGTACAATACCATTCAAAAGTTTTGGGGTCCGTCAGACTTCAGTTCAGTAAGCATACATTTAATTGACCTAAATAATTTTACATTGTTAATGCAGTTCATTTGAACATTCTATTATTCAAAGAATCCTGAAAAAAATGTATCCCTTTTTTCACAAAAATATTACTGTTTTCAACATTGATAATTAATCATAAATGTTTCTTGAGCAGCGAATCAGCATATTAGGATCATGTGACACTGAAGACTGGAGTCATGATGCTGATCACAGCTTTGATAACAGGAAAAGTTATTTGAAATTTTAATAATATTTCACAATACTGATAAAAATAAATGCAGTCTTGGTGAGCCACTCCTTTCAAAAACAATCTATCGACCTTGAAACATTTGAATGGTAGTGTACATTCGTTCAGTTATACTCAAATCTGAAGTATTTCATTGCTCTTTTGGAAGACAATCCCTATATATTGTTGCCCCCCACCCCACCCATCAATCCTTCCTCAAGTCAACTTGAATCAGCTGAACAAGCCATAAAATTGGTCTGAAAGTGGGGAAACCCCAATTTGTCTCAAATACTTTTTCTTTTTTTTCCAGTATACAAAAAAAAACTTGAAAGTTATTGAAGTGTCATGACTTTATCTTTTGAAACCTTCTATCTCCCCAACCAGTTTCTGTTCAGTTCCCATGGCAGAGAGCTGTTTTTCATAATGGCGTGCCTTATTATATCAAGTGAGTTTTGCTTCGTACATTCTCATCTCCACTATGCCACTTCACGCACTTCATGTGTTTAGTTTTGCATCCGAATAAAGCAGTTGCTCAGTCACCCTTGCTAAAATGTATTACATTACCCATAGGTCTCCCAAATACTTTTAAACCATTACAAAGTTTTGGTTGTGCAAGATAAAAAAAAAAAAGTATTTTCTGCTCACCAAGGCTGCCTTTATTTAACCAAAACTACAGTAAAAACATTACTTTTGTGAAATTTTAGCATTTCAGCATCTTCAGTGTCACATGATCCCTGAGAAATTCTTCTAATATGCTGATTTGCTGCTCAAGAAACATGTATTATTATTATTATTATTAATGTTGAAGACAGTTGTGCTGCTTCATATTTTTGAGGAAACCGTAGCAGATTTATTATTTCAGGATTCTCAATGAATAGAAATGTATTTGAAGTAAAATAAATGTCATAATAAATGTCTTTACTGTTGATCAATTTAATGCATCCTTGCTGAATAAAAGTATTTAAAAAAAACTTTTGGTAACACTTTATAATGAAGCATTAGTTAAGCATTAGTAAATAGTTAATTCATCATTTATAAAGCAAAATATTAATTAATAGGCAGTTTATAAATACAGCTATGAATGCTTTATTCTTGATTTATAAGCATATCTATAATGTACGGTGACACATTGCCAATATATTTCCCCCCCCCCCCCCCCCCCACTCAATTATGTCGTAATAACGAGATCTTATGTCGTTTTAACAACATCTTTTCTCGTAATAACGAGATCTTATGTCGTTAAAATGACATCTTTTCTTGTAAAAACGAGATCTTATGTCGTTAAAATGACATCTTTTCTCGTAATAACGAGATCTTATGTTTTAAAAACGACATAGTTTTCTTGTAAAAACGAGATCTTATGTCGTTAAAACGACATATTTTTCTTGTTAAAACGACATATATTTTCTCCTAATAAGGACATGTGTTGAATAGTGATGTGTGTATGTCTGTATCCACATTAGAGAATTTATTTAGCCCATGCCTTTGTCACACTTGTTTGAAAAGCAGAAAAATAGGCTCATCCGCTGCCTGTATCAGTAGCAGTGCCCATAGCACGCAATTATTGTAATTTAGTGATGTAGCCTATAGTTCTTAACAGCCATGGGTAGCAGGTGCCATGGATCACTAATGATTAGCGCGTAGCTTTAACCTAGTAATGACGGACCCCGGTGCAGCCACAAATATCATAACTATCTATAGGCCTACTGTAATTAAGACATTCAAGAAATGTATTAAAAAGAAAGACGCTTTCAGCCTTACTCAAAGGCCGCGGAAACAGGCCAGTGGGTTCGTTACGCACGTCAATCCATTCCCTGCGTTCTTATTTTGCTTCTTATGTATTAAATATACAGGCAATTAGTTTATGAAACCTTGATCAAAATTAAAATACAATTTATAGAAAACAAAATTCACTTTAAAGAAAGGATTTCTGCAAAACAACACTCAATAAAAATCACGTCTGACCCCACTCCATGTCTCCAGACATATTGGGCGTTTTATATAGCCTTTTTTTTTATGAGAAAAATATGTAGTTTTAACGAGAAAAATATGTTGTTTTAACGACATAAGATATCGTTATTACGAGAAAAGATGTTGTTTTAACAACATAAGATCTCGTTATTACAACATAATTGAGTGAAAACAATATGTATGTGGCAGCAATGCGTCACCGTAATAATAAGCTTAATAATTGTTTTTAATAAATCTCCTTTGTAAAAGCTTTACGAGGCATAAATAGTCCTCACTTTAGATGAGCTCACAGAAATAGTTAACTGACAACTACTAAATGTTTTATAACTACCTGAATTAATCATGAATTACAGCGGAAATACATGTTAATAAAGCATTTATTAACACACTGAGTAACTATTACTATATGTCTAAATAATAAGATGTATAAATGTATATTTAAATAGTTTATTAATCCTTTACTTACACTTTCTAAATGATCTGATGAACTACTGACAACTCCTAAATAACTGGTTTGTAAATAATGTAATACTTAATTTAGAAATTATTAATTGATCATTTATAAAGTATGAAAATACAATTATTCAACACATGCTTATAAATCAAGAATAAAGCATTTATAGCTGTATTTATAAACTGCTTAGTAATGCTTAACTAATGCTTCATAGCGTGTAGTTATTATAAAGTGTTACCAAACCTTTGAACGGTAGTGTACTAATAATTCCACATAGTATTCATTAACACATTATTGATTAAGATAATGTGATCTCCATCAAATAAGTGTGAGAAACGTTCCAAATCTTTGTTATTTTCATGCTTCCATTTGACAGAATCTAAAATAAGGAATTGATGTTAATGATTATTAATTATGTTTCAGTCATGAGCAGCAGACCACCTCGTGGGATCATCCAAAGATGACCCAACTATTTCAGTCAATGGGTCTGTCCTTTTACCTGTCAATCAATGTCAAGTGTTCTGTCATTCTCTGAGTAGATTACTACTTTATATAAGTACAAAATGTTCAGTGTGCAGATTTCTCATACGTGGTATTTGCCCAGCATTATTTGAAAGGTAACACTTTAGAATAATGGTCTGTCATTAATAAGCAAGTATGCAGGAAATAATGCAGAACTAATGACATTACCATTTAAGCTTCTACTATTTACTAATATAGAAACAAGCTTAACTAATCAGTAAATTAGTCTGTACAGTAAATTAATCACCATTATTTTAAAGTGAAAAATCCAATATGGTCCAGATCACTAATAGTTCCTGCATAGTAACTAACACTTCAGTAATCAGTGATGCATTTTATGACTTTATTCAGAGTAAAAACATCTCAGACACATTATAATGGTCTTTATAATTTGTCAGTTAGTTATTAGTTTTTAATTATTCGCCTTAGGCTTTTGGCTTGCTCAGTTGGGGACACTAAATATTCAACTATATTACTGATCAGCTCATTTCAATTATCATAAAGTCATAATGACATAATGTAGAGATAAAATGTTGAAAATATGATTTTAAATGTCCTCATTATTAGATAAAAAGTCAAAAAATATGATTTTAAAAGTCATAATAGTGAGATAAAAAGAAAATCGAAAATATGACATGTTAAGTCATAATTATAAGATAAAATGTTGAACATATGATTTTTTAAAAGTCCTCATTATTAGATCAAAAGTAAAAAAAAAAATATGACATGCTAAGTCATTGTGAGATGAACAGTTGAAATTAGGACTTTAAAAAGTCTGAGATAAAAATTCAACATTTTGTATTTAAAGTCAAAATTATGACTTAAAAATCTAAATTATGATTAAAAGTCTTAATTATTAGATAAAAAGCTGAAATTAGATTTTAAAACGTCTAAATTATGACCAAAAAAGACATTTAAGAGATGAAACCATCCTTGTTTTTTTTAAATGTGCTTTTAATTTTTTTATAATTTTTTTATTTTGACACTTATAATAGTAATATTAAAATTATTGTTTTCATTTTGTGCAATATATTTTTTACATGTGTTTTTACGGTTTGAAATCAGTTTTTACAACAGAAATTAATCAAAGTTATTAATGATCTCATTAAGTAATAATTGATTACCTAATAAGGAACTATCTCCTAAATTTGATATTATTTACAGATTAGTTAAGCTGGTTAAGATTCTATAGTTAATAGAAGTAGCTGAAGTGTTAATGTAGGACTACTCATTAGTTCTGCATTACTTCCTGCACAGTTACTTGTTACAGTTTTTTACAATCTCTATGCAACAGAAAACAACAGATTTTTACTGCCAATTTGACCAATGCTTTTACACTGTATGTCAGAAGAGATAACACCTTGTTCTTAACCTAACCTTATAGGCTAAAGTCAAGGTAAACGGCTGTTTATATTGTGAATTGAAAAACAATGATATCTCCTGTACTTTATTTCATTGTTACTGAGAAACAGCGGATTGAAGTTATGCAGAGAACATAAGAGAAAATGTTTTAGGGTTTTGGTAGATATAGTTTATTGTGTTAGTGAATTATTGTATTTTGAAAATTACTGTTGGAGTTTAGTTTACAATGTGTGGTTTTGAGCATGAAATGTACCGTTTTGGCAATTGTGTGATGTACAGTGTGGAAAATAAGTATTTGATCACCTGTCTATCAGCTAGAATTCTGACCCTCAAAGACCTGTTAGTCTGCCTTTAAAATGTCCACCTCCACCTCCACTGTTTGAGGTCGTTAGCTGCATAAAGACACCTGTCCACCCCATACAATCAGTAAGAATCCAACTACTAACATGGCCAAGACCAAAGAGCTGTCCAAAGACACTAGAGACAAAATTGTACACCTCCACAAGGCTGGAAAGGGCTACGGGGAAATTGCCAAGCAGCTTGGTGAAAAAAGGTCCACTGTTGGAGCAATCATTAGAAAATGGAAGAAGTTAAACATGACTGTCAATCTCCCTCGGACTGGGGCTCCATGCAAGATCTCACCTCATGGGTTACTGTTGGTAATACACTAAGACGTCATGGTTTGAAATCATGAATGGCACGGAAGGTTCCCCTGCTTAAACCAGCACTTAAGTTTGCCAATGACCATTTGGATGATCCAGAGGAGTCATTGGAGAAAGTCATGTGGTCAGATGAGACCAAAATAGAACTTTTTGGTCATAATTCCACTAAACGTGTTTGGAGGAAGAAGAATGATGAGTACCATCCCAAGAACACCATCCCTACTGTGAAGCATGGGGGTGGTAGCATCATGCTTTGGGGGTGTTTTTCTGCACATGGGACAGGGCGACTGCACTGTATTAAGGAGAGGATGACCGGGGCCATGTATTGCGAGAGATTTTGGGGAACAACCTCCTTCCCTCAGTTAAAGCATTGAAGATGGGTCGAGGCTGGGTCTTCCAACATGACAATGACCCGAAGCACATAGCCAGGATAACCAAGGAGTGGCTCTGTAAGAAGCATATCAAGGTTCTGGCGTGGCCTAGCCAGTCTCCAGACCTAAACCCAATAGAGAATCTTTGGAGGGAGCTCAAACTCCGTGTTTCTCAGCGACAGGCCAGAAACCTGACTGATCTGTGTGGAGGAGTGGGCCAAAATCCCTCCTGCAGTGTGTGCAAACCTGGTGAAAAACTACAGGAAACGTTTGACCTCTGTAATTGCAAACAAAGGCTACTGTACCAAATATTAACATTGATTTTTCAAATACTTATTTTCAGCTGTATCATACAAATAAATAGTTAAAAAATCATACATTTTATTTAGATTATGTCTCTCACAGTGGACATGCACCTACGATGACAAGTTCAGACCCCTCCATGATTTCTAAGTGGGAGAACTGGCAAAATAGCAGGGTGTTCAAATACTTATTTTCCTCACTGTATGTATGTTGGTGTGTTAAGAGTTTAGGACAAGATGCAGACGTGACCCTCCGGTAGCAATGGCTGTGTAGTTCGACTGCTCCCTGACTCGATATCCTTAATCTACCTGTTCTCAGTAAAATTATCAGCGCTTGGTTAGTCTTGGCTGCTTTGATAACGTTGCAACAAACGAAGATGGCAAAACGTCAATTAACATTGGCTTCCCCGGAGAAAAAACGAGTCAAAGACCCTAATTGTGCTCCCGAGGGGGAAATTCGCGCCATTGTTGCTGACGAGTTAAAGATGCAACTTAGCTTTGTCAGGGAAATGTTTAGGGAAGAATTTGCCCCAATCGCAGATAGACTTGGAGTCCTAGAAGAGGATGTTCGACTGATAAGAAACAACTTTGACAATATGCAAGCAGCTCTTCGCAACGCAAAGAAAGACACCGTGGAAGTAAAGCTAGCAGTGGACTCCCTTCAGGAAAAGTTGGCGAGAATCGAAGACAAAAGCCGTCAGTCCAATGTCCGTCTAGTGGGACTAAAAGAGGGTACAGAAGGAGATGACCCTCTGCGATTTATACAGAGTAATCTTCCTAAATGGATCCCCTCTCTTGCTGGCAAAGTACTGGAGGTTGAAAGAGCTCATCGTATATACAGCGGTGAGCGCGCAAAATCCACCCTTCGTACGTTCATCTTCAAGATGCTGCGGTATCAAGATCGGAATGCGATCCTGAATGGAGCCCGTGCCGCTGGACAAATTCTTCATAATGGATCTCCTCTACTTTTCTTCCCAGACTACAGCACTCACACTGCATCTAAGAGGAGAGCGATGGCATTGGGGAGGAAGAAGCTAACCCAGTCGGGAATCACGTCTTTTTTGCTTTATCCCGCGGTAGTTAAAGTTACTCACCGAGGGAAGATTTCACTGCTTGAGACACTGGCGGAGGTGGAAAAGTTCATCCTCAATATGAATCCCATCGCAAAATCTTCCCGGAAGGGAGCAGAGGCGGTTGTGTCACAAGAATCCGAAGAGGAGCATGAATCGGCAGTTCCCATGAACGACTGAGACAGATTGATTTTTCTTTTTGTGCATCCGGAAAATGACCGGGTCGGGTCAGGTGTCGACAGACGAGCCGGACTGCTAGTTGGCCGCGTATCAAAAGACTGTTACGTTTAGGGCAGGTAGAAGAGTGTGTTTTAACTCTTTGCTTGCTGCCCGTTCTTTTACTGTTCTTGTTCTTGTTTTGTTGTTCCATGCCCAAGTCCGCCCACGTAAGTTTAATTTGTATTATGCACGCATTTATATGCGTAGTGTTTATATGCATTCATGTATGTGTATTGCTTATTTTCTGATTGCCGCCCACTATCTTTGCTGGGGACTACTTTTTGGCCCTTACTGCCTCGTTCTGTTTGGTCTGCATAGTTATTACTCATTAAATTATGGCTATACATATATTGTCATGGAACGTTAATGGGTTAAATAGCCCCATCAAGCGGACCAAATGCTTAGATTATCTAAGATGTAAAAAGGTCTCTTTTGCCCTTATACAAGAGTCTCATTTGAAGTCAGCTGACGTGCATCGCTTTCAAAATAGATACTTTAAAATTATTTCCTCCTCTTCGGCCGTCAATAAATCTAAAGGGGTGTTGATATTGTCTAGGCGTTCTACTAATTTTTCTGTTATACGTTCGGGTGGGGATAAAGAAGGCCGAATTACCTATGTTGTTGGTTCTCTAAACAATACTAAATATGCTTTTGTGTCTGTTTATGCACCCAACGAGGGTGATCCGTTATTTTTTCAAGAATTACTATGTTTAGTTGTGAGTTTGGAGGACTGTCTCGTGGTGCTAGGGGGCGATTTTAATTCTGTGTTAGATCCTCAGCTAGATAGATCTCATGCTTCTAAAGCTGATGCAAGGATTTCTGGTTGTTTTAACTCATTTTTGCGACACTCTAACATATGTGATGTTTGGTGTTTACTAAATGATGGATCCAGGGACTATACATTCTTCTCAGCTCGTCACAAGAGCTACTCAAGGATTGACTATTTACTCGTGTCTCCTCCTCTAATTCCTTATATTAGTAAAGTGGATATTCTGCCACTTCTATTATCTGATCATTCCCCAATAATTTCTACTTTAACTCCTGTATCATTGGGCTCCAGACACAATCGCTGGAGGTTTAATGCTTCCTTGTTAAAGGACTGTACATTTGTGGCTGAATTACGCAATTCTTTGAATGAGTTTTTGCAGATTAATAGGGATTCAGCCTCTAACCCCCAAGTATTGTGGGAAACCACTAAATGTTTTGTTAGGGGTAAATGTATAAGTTATTCATCTTTCAGTAAAAAGCGTAGAGAGAGTCGTAAAGTTGAATTAGAAAAGCAAATTTATCTACTAGAGAAGGAACTAAAGGGTACATTCTGTGAGACCAAAGCCAAAGAAGTTAACGTCCTTAAATCAGAATTAAAATCAATATATTTGCATAGAGCTGAATTTTTCATACACCGTACTAGACAGTTTTATTATTTCAATGGAGAACGTCCATCTAAGCTTTTGGCTTTGAGGTTGAAGGACAATGAATCTAAGGCCAGCATATCTGCTATTAGGCACGAGGGCTCAGTGTATACTCAACCTAAGGATGTAAATAGAATATTTGAATCCTATTATAAACATCTGTATACGTCAGAATCCAACACTGACCCGACAAATTTAGATTTATTCCTTAAACATTTAGATCTTCCCAAACTAAATGATTCTCAGCACGATATATTGGACAGCCCTTTGACAAGTGAAGAATTGAAGTCTGCCCTGGACTCCATGAGCAGTAATAAAGCCCCTGGGTTAGATGGGATTCCCCCAGAGCTATTGAAGGCACTATGGGACATAGTTGCTCCCTTGATACTTAAATCTTTTAATTTTGCTCTAGAAAAAGGGGCTCTGCACAGGGACCAAAACACAGCTTTAATAACTTTGCTTTTGAAGAAAGGGAAGGATCCACTTGAGTGTTCTAGCTATAGACCGATTAGCCTTCTATCCACAGATTCAAAGCTATTAGCAAAAGTCTTGACCTTAAGATTGGATCGATGTGTTGGAGACCTGATCAAATATGATCAGTCAGGTTTTTTAAGGGGGAGATTTGCTGCGGACAATATACGTAGACTTCTTCATATTATTCAACTAGCAGACACATATACAGCTTCCTCTGCAGTCCTTTCTTTGGATGCAGAGAAAGCATTCGATAGAATTGAGTGGACATTTTTGTGGTCTGTCTTGGAGCGTTTTGGGTTTGGTTCTTTTTTCGTGCAAGCTGTCAAGACTATCTATTTTGATTGTTCAGCCAGAGTTCTTACTGGCCCTCATATTTCTCCTTCCTTCCGTCTTGGCAGGGGCACTCGTCAAGGATGTCCCCTGTCACCTTTGCTTTTTAATTTATCATTAGAGCCTTTGGCCCAAGCGATTAGACAATGCTCTGCAATAGTCCCTATAAGCTGTATGAATACGTCTCATAAGATTTCACTCTATGCTGACGACATTCTGTTGTATCTATCAAATATCACAGATTCGGTTAAAGAATGCTTAAAATTATTTGATACATTTGGTAAATTGTCCGGTTATAAAATTAACTGGAGCAAATCCATACTTTTACCCCTTAACTTAGCAGCTAAATCAGAGATTCAGGCCTTACCCTCTATGGTTCCAGTCAGCGACCAGTTTAATTATCTTGGTATTAGAGTTTTTTGTTCATTATCTCGCATTTCTAAGTGGAACTACCAGTCTCTTCTGGATAAGATTTCAAGCAATCTTAAGTGTTGGTCTCCACTCTGCTTAGCTCTTCATGGTAGGATGGCCACTATCAAGATGAATACACTTCCGAGGCTGAGCTTTTTATTTTCAACGTTACCTCTGGCACCACCTACTGGTTATTTTAAAGAGCTTCGTACAGCAGTAACAAAATTTTTATGGAATTACAAACGGCCTAGATTTCGACTCAAATCGATGCATAGGCTAAAACCTCATGGAGGCTTATCGCTACCTGATTTTTGGTCCTATTATCTAGCACAGCCTTTCTCAAACTTTTTTCAGTCAGGGCACCTTTCAAAAGTGCATAAAATTTCAAGGCACCCCAGTTTAAAATATAATTTAAAAACACTGCATAACCCAAATTTAAATGCAAATGTCCTGTTTATTTAGACAGGACAGTAATGAACAGAGCATAATACGAACTGTAAATAACAATAATAATAACAACTTTATAGCAACTTTATAGCACCTTTAAAAACACAGGTTTGCAAAGTAATTCACAAAATAATTAATCAGAGACACAAATGCCATAAAACCGTAAGAGGTGGACCGCACAATACAAGAACCCAACAACAAAACCTGACCAGAAGAACTAAACTGAAGTGCAGGATGCAGTTAAAATAAAATAAAAAGTGGCAGACATAACAAAAATAAATAAAATCAGATACAATACGATAAGAAAAAGATCCATGTTCCATGCACCAGAGATGAGCAGGAATGTTTTTCCATATAGTGCTTGCTTTCATCCGTGACATATGTGCATGCACACACACCCACATACACCCACACACACACAAAAATAATCTGCAACGAGAAATGGAGACAGATCTACATGCGCGCATGCAGCGCACATACGCGCTCACACAAGCCGGGGGTGGGGGTGACCACAATCAATGAGAGACTTTTATGTCATTTTTCCTTTTTTATTCAAAATATTCAAAAATTTGTTAGATATGGCCTGAAATATCTGATATTCCGATTGTCAAATATATACAAGAGGAAGTGTTTTGTCGTTTAAACACCTTTAAAACGATCGCGTTAGTTGAGCTGTATGCGCGATGGGCGCCGCCATCGCCGCCGCAGGCGCAGTTCAGAAAATCGGATCTGTTGGATTTACAAGACGTGAATTCATCCACTTCTCCCAAAATACATAAAAGTAAGTGGCAGGTGAACTGGGAGAAGAATAGAGTAAACTTTAAAGTTACTTACACAATGTGTATCTGACATGAATAAAACTAATTATAATGGAAAGGATTATTATTGCCTCTTAATTTTTCATCATTGTGTATTTTACAAACTCTAAATGTATAGTTTTTTTAGTACGTATATGTATGAAACCTAAAATAAACATTATGTGGCTGAAAACACTGAAAAGTTGTGATATATGACAAGTCTGAGCGCGCCTGTCTCTGGCTCAGTGCAAGCCAACGCGAAAGCACATTTGAATTTACATTTGAATGAACGTGATGCACTGCCGGTCTAATCACATGTGTGAATGTGTGATCGTACGTGCGAAAGGGTTAAAAAGAAGAAGAATGTATTTATGTAAATTCAAATATATTTTATATATGAAATTTCAGATTTTTTTTTTTTTTTTTTGCCTACGTAATTTTTTGGCGGCACCCCTGACACAGTCAGGCGGCACCCCAGTGTGCCGCGGCACCCACTTTGAGAAAGGCTGATCTAGCATACCAAATGAGACCATTTAGGACATGGATGGATGTTGACTCTCCTGTGCCATGGCGGGCCTTAGAGACTAATATTATTTACCCATTACGTCTACAGGATTTACCTTTTACTGGAATACATAAGAAAGCTCTGGAAAAGTTTGGTCCAATTATATGCCATTCTATCAAAACATGGAGAGTGGCAGAAAAGATCATGGGAGCTTCAGATTCCTACTGTGACTCTACCCCCATCTGGCATAATAGTAATCTTTGTACGGGTAATAAACCCTTTGTTTCCAAATGCTGGGTTAAGTGTGGGGTTTATACCCTGAAAGACTTATATAGTGATTATGGCCTTAAGTCCTTTCAGATTCTAAGGGATGAATTCTCTCTTCCAGGATTTTCATTCTTTCTATATCTTGAGATCTGCGCTAAAAGCATATGGAGTACCCTGGTCGAATAAAATATCTTCTCATCCTATGATAGACTGGATAGATTCCAGTATGGCTTCTAGGGGTATTGTTAGCATAATTTATAAATCACTCGTGGTACGACAGTACTCAAACATTCCGACTGAGGACTTCTGGGAGAGGCAACTTAACACAGTGATTGACTGGGACACTGTCTGGGGGAATTGTTTTACTACCTCCAAAAATCCGGCTCACCAAATGATACATTATAAGTTAATTTATAAGGCATATGCCACACCCACTTTACTATATAAAATGAAAAGAAAATCTGATCCTTTTTGTCACTTGTGTAATAGTGGAAATGTAGGTACATATATGCATATGTTTTGGGACTGTTCTCAAATTGTGTCAGTTTGGTCTTCAGTCCAGGACTTACTGACAGAGATTCTGAAGATTCCGATCCAAAAGGACCCTCTGATTTTCCTTCTGCTGGATGATTCGTCGTTGTCACTGTCTGTTAATCAAAGCAAGATTCTATCCGTGGTACTTACTGCTGCTAAAAAGGTTATTATCCTAAAACTGTGGTTGGAACCAACTACCCCAGCTATGTCTGTCTGGATGTCATATATACTGGACATTGCCCTTCTGGAGTGTACCACAGCTAAAGTGCTCGGAGCCAATAGAAAGACAATACAATTTTGGTTGGACCTTATTGAGTCTATCAAGAAATTTGTGAGATCCTTCTAAATTGCTGTCAATTTTATATTAGTTTCCTGTCATTTTATTTTATGTTTCTATATTTAGTCTTACGGTTATGGGCGATCTTGGGCTTTGTTGTAAATAGTTATATACACAAAAATGTTTAATAAACAAAGAATCACAAAAAAAGAGTTTAGGACAATTGTTAAAAGTATTGGAAAAATTGTCATAGCGATCGTAAAAAATTGTAATGACGGACCAGTATTCTAAAGTTTTACTGTTTTAAAACAAAACTTATCTAGAACTTTCCTAGTTCCTAATTCACCCTAATGTTTTACGCTCTGTGCAGCCGATCTGAGTCATGTGCGTTTCTCCGCTTACCGCACAGCTATGAAGACCCGCCGGCTACAGAAGGCCCTCTGCTGTGAGTGACGCCTTTTCATTTATGTCTTATACTTCTTACTTTGCAAACAAAATTATGGTACTTCTGTGGGGGATTTTGTACCATATTTTTGGGACATTAATCATTGCATCGTAAATCACATTGAGTGTGAACTCCCCACAGAAGACAAAGACAATTTTAAACATGAAATTTTGATCTCTCTCTGCTAATTTTGTCAGGCACTTTTGGGACGTTTATAGTACTCTAGCTATGAGTCTCTGATCTTCGAAATTGCAGTAGGATTTTTGAAAGCATTAGAGCCAGCAAGCAACCTGCTGATAACATTAGTACAGTACAAGCTGTGCAGAAATAGCCTGCAGTCAGGTTAGTTGGATGGTGTTTTTGGTAACAGCGCATCCGCGTTTTGCTTCATATCTTTGGATGTGGGTAATGTCGAGAAAGGGCAGTTATTGAAACGTATAATTGGTTGCAAATCTGATAAATATTGATAAGAAATATAATTTTTGCTGCCTTTTCACTAGGGAATTTTCATTACACACCAACGGATGATTTACGGTCTGGTGACTTTCATTAAAATGCACTGAATGGAATTCATTGTGGAGCCAGAAATGAGTGGAGATGAAATCGTCTGTCTGTTACAGTGGATCTTTTGGAGCTCAGCAGAGCCCAGAGCGTCTTTGATCAACACAAACTCACGCATAATGGGCAGCTACTGGAGATTCCAGGCATCATAGATTGTCTCTGCACAGTCTATCATGATCTTCAGCAGGTGCATCCGGATCTGGTTAGCGTCCCTCTGTGTGTGGATCTGTGTCTCAACTGGCTTCTAAAAGTCTATGACAGGTCTGTATGGGTCTTATCTTCAATAGAGTGGCCCTAAACATACAGTATTTACAGTATTACCACTTAAAGGGTTAGTTCACCAAAAATGAAAATTATGTCATTAATTACTAACCTCATGTCGTTCCAAACCCGTAAGACTTTCGTTCATTTTTGGTCCATCAACACATATGAAGATCTTTTTAATGAAATCTGAGGGCTTTCTGTCCCTCCATTAACAGCTACGCAACTAATTTGACTCTTCAACAAGTTCATAAAGAGATGCTAATCCATGTAGTGGACAGCACATTCCAGGGCCCAGTTTATGGCCGGGCCCCTCTCTGTCCATAACAGTGGACAAAGGTTTGCTACATTTTGATTGGATCTTGGTAGACTGACACAAACAAACTGTCCAACGCCATCAGATAAAGATGCTTGGACAACAGCCAGACACCTCTTAGAGGCCAAAAGGACCACCTCTTGTACCAAGCCTAGGAAGGACAAGACATCTCATTGGTCCACATGCAGTTTCTGCCCTTCACCCAAATCCCTAGTGTCCTGGTCTATGACTGCCATAAAAATTCCACAGGACCTCAGCAGTAGTGGGTGATAGAAAAACCAAAATGATCTATCCAAATCCAGTCATAACTATGTTTGGAAACCTTAAGACTGATGTAAACTACACACATCCATTTCATACTTATTCAGAGAAATAAGTATTCTCAGTGACAGCTATTTGTAATGCAACATCTTACACAGAGTCAGCTGTTAATGAACAAATGAATGAACAGTTCAATCTTTTCCCATCATGTTTGGATTCTATTTGTTTAGAATATTGCCAAGGGTATTCTGATGGTGGTTTGGAAAGTGAGAAATGCATTGGTAAACTTTAAAGACACTTTAAAGACTTCTAACTGTGTACAGTATGCAAATGAGTTTCACAGGAGAAAGGAGGGTGAGTCTCACTGTGGACCCCCTCTGACGCCAGCAGCCAATTGCAACACTGGAATGGAGAAGCGCCAAATTGCAATCTCCTCCTATTCGGAAAAGGATAAAGGTACCCTTTCAACAGACACACCTTGTTCTGAGTCTCCCTCCAAGAGAGACATAACAGATACACCGTAATGTTCTGAGTTTCTCCTTGAGAGAGACAAACAGTTCACCAAGTTCTGAGTCTGTCCCGCGAGGATAAGACTGTGACAGAGCAACCAAGTTCTGAGCCTCTGGTTCATCCAGAGAGACAACAAAAGATCCAAGGATCTGAATCTATAGCTTGTGAGGCAGCAACAGATATGACCACGTTCTGAGCCTCCAGCCTGTGAGGAAAGAGACATTAACAACCACTACGTTCAGAGTTTTAGTCCAGCGAGACTACAGCATGTCCCGAGTCTCCATGCCAGAGAGACCAAAGCAGATTGACCAAGTCCTGAGTGTCTGACCCACAGAGTCAGAAGACACACAGAGACATTTGCAACAAGGTTAAGCTCAGGAGAGCAAACCTTCACTTCGAGGTTCCTTCGTCTGCGTGTTCCAGATTAAGGACCTTCTGCACCTTCTTCAGGGCCTCATCTGCGTGTTCCAGATTTTAGGACCCTTTGGTGCTCCAGGAGATCAGCATCCCACAGATCTTCGTGTTCAAGACTGTTGAAAAGGATTCCAGCTCCTTTCCACTGCATTGTCACCCAGCACAACCAGTGGAAGAAGTCACCTCCATCGGACTGCTTACTCAACCAAGTGAACTCAACCATCAACTAAATCACTTAACCAAACCTCTTTCCAGAAACCTTGGCATTGTTGTATATATCAGTATATGATTTTCTAATTTACATTAGAGCTAATTTAACTGATGCTAGTTAATAACAAATAATCTTTCGTTATTTGTTTGATGCATAATAAGGTTCTTCACCTTATGTAATGATTACCAGCTGGAGTGCCCTTGAGAGCCACCAGAGGGCACTCCACACATAAGACTATACAGTGAGTGCAGAATTATTAGGCAAGTTGTATTTTTGAGGATTAATTTTACAACATTAATAATTAAACAACAACCATGTTGTCAATGAACACAAAAAACTCATTAATATCAAAGCTGAATATTTTTGGAAGTAGTTTTTAGTTTTAGCTATTTTAGGGGGATATCTGTGTGTGCAGGTGACTATTAATGTGCATAATTATTAGGCAACTTAACAAAAAACAAATTTATACCCATTTCAATTATTTATTTTTACCAGTGAAACCAATATAACATCTCAACATTCACAAATATACATTTCTGACATTCAAAAACCAAACAAAAACAAATCAGTGACCAATATAGCCACCTTTCTTTGCAAGGACACTCAAAAGCCTGCCATCCATGGATTCTGTCAGTGTTTTGATCTGTTCACCATCAACATTGCGTGCAGCAGCAACCACAGCCTCCCAGACACTGTTCAGAGAGGTGTACTGTTTTCCCTCCTTGTAAATCGCACATTTGATGATGGACCACAGGTTCTCAATGGGGTTCAGATCAGGTGAACAAGGAGGCCATATCATTAGATTTTCTTCTTTTATACCCTTTCTTGCCAGCCACGCTGTGGAGTACTTGGACGCGTGTGATGGAGCATTGTCCTGCATGAAAATCATGTTTTTCTTGAAGGATGCAGACTTCTTCCTGTACCACTGCTTGAAGAAGGTGTCTTCCAGAAACTGGCAGTAGGACTGGGAGTTGAGCTTGACTCCATCCTCAACCCGAAAAGGCCCCACAAGCTCATCTTTGATGATACCAGCCCAAACCAGTACTCCACCTCCACCTTGCTGGCGTCTGAGTCGGACTGGAGCTCTCTGCCCTTTACCAATCCAGCCACGGGCCCATCCATCTGGCCCATCAAGACTCACTCTCATTTCATCAGTCCATAAAACCTTAGAAAAATCAGTCTTGAGATATTTCTTGGCCCAGTCTTGACGTTTCAGCTTGTGTGTCTTGTTCAGTGGTGGTCGACTTTCTGCCTTTCTTACCTTGGCCATGTCTCTGAGTATTGCACACCTTGTGCTTTTGGGCACTCCAGTGATGTTGCAGCTCTGAAATATGGCCAAACTGGTGGCAAGTGGCATCTTGGCAGCTGCACGCTTGACTTTTCTCAGTTCACGGGCAGTTAATTTGCGCCTTGGTTTTTCCACACGCTTCTTGCGACCCTGTTGACTATTTTGAATGAAACGCTTGATTGTTCGATGATCACGCTTCAGAAGCTTGGCTATTTTAAGACTGCTGCATCCCTCTGCAATATATCTCACTATTTTTGACTTTTCTGAGCCTGTCAAGTCCTTCTTTTGACCCATTTTGCCAAAGGAAAGTTGCCTAATAATTATGCACACCTGATATAGGGTGTTGATGTCATTAGACCACACCCCTTCTCATTACAGAGATGCACATCACCTAATATGCTTAATTGGTAGTAGGCTTTCCAGCCTATACAGCTTGGAGTAAGACAACATGCATAACGAGGATGATGTGGTCAAAATACTCATTTGCCTAATAATTCTGCACTCCCTGTATTCACTCACTAACTACATTTCCCATAACTCACTGCCCGGACTCATCATCACTTATCACTGATCACATTCACCTGTACCTCATTTACTGATTGCATTTCACCTGTGTCTCACCATCCTGTTATTTCCTGTCTATTTATACCTTGGTCATGCATTTACTCACCGCTAAGTCTTGTTTAGTGTTACACTGCAATTCCGAGCATTCCCCTGGTTGTCTTGTCTCCTGGTTTTCTTGTTTTTTTCTTGTATTACTCTCTTGCCTCTGGTCCCTGCCTGTTTTGTTTGTTTCTTTGTTTCTTTGTTTGGACTGCCTGTCTGTGTATGACCCTTGCCTGTACCTTGGATTACGCTTCTGGATTGCCCTCAAATAAAGCTGCATTTGGATCCACCTTCGAGTCTCGGAGCAGTTCATAACAGAAGACTTAGCCACACCATGGATCCAGCAGTTCGTCTCATGTGTCTCCAACAAGGTATACGTAGTATTGAGGACTATGTAGCTGAGTTTTTGGAACTCACCCCTCAAGTGGGCTTTGAGGAGGTGTCTCTTAGAGACTTTTTTCGAGGGGGACTGAGTGAACCATTATATTCAATGATGCCACTCAATGGCCCTGAATGGACTTTGGAGAGTTTCATTGACTGCGCCCTACTTCTCAGTGGCTCTGTGTTTACTGTGGGTGTCGTGGAGGAATGTGACATTTACTCTGTTCCCGCCAGTCCAGCCGAGCCTGCAAATCACGCCAGTCCAGCCGAGCCCGCACTTCACGCCAAATCTGCCGAAGCCAAGGCAGTGTGCATCATGCCCGCCGCCCCTGAGACTGAGAGCGTCATGCCCGCCACGCCTGAGAGAGCGAGCGACATGCCCGCCAAGCTAGAGCCTTCACCACTGGTCTCGTCCAGCTCAGAGCCCTCTTCACCGCTGGTCTCGTCCAGTTCAGAGCCCTCTTCATCGCTGGTCCTGTCCAGCTCAGAGCCCTCTTCATCACTGGTCCTGTCCAGCTCAGAGCCCTCTTCATCGCTGGTCCTGTCCAGCTCAGAGCCCTCTTCATCGCTGGTCCTGTCCAGCTCAGAGCCCTCTTCATCGCTGGTCCTGTCCAGCTCAGAGCCCTCTTCATCGCTGGCCTTGTCCAGCTCAAAGCCCTCTTCACCGCTGGTCCTGTCAAGCCCAGTGACAGAGCTTCACGTCACTTCTGCCGATCCAGAGACAGAGCTTCACGTCACTTCTGCCGATCCAGAGACTGAGCTTCACGTCACTTCTGCCGATCCAGAGACTGAGCTTCACGTCACTTCTGCCGATCCAGAGACTGAGCTTCACGTCACTTCTGCTGATCCAGAGACTGAGCTTCACGTCACTTCTGCTGATCCAGAGACTGAGCTTCACGTCACGTCTGCCGATCCAGAGACTGAGCTTCACGTCATGTCTGCCGATCCAGAGACAGAGCTTCACGTCATGTCTGCCGATCCAGAGACTGAGCTTCACGTCACTTCTGCTGATCCAGAGACAGAGCTTCACGTCACGTCTGCCGATCCAGAGACTGAGCTTCACGTCATGTCTGCCGATCCAGAGACAGAGCTTCACGTCATGTCTGCCGATCCAGAGACTGAGCTTCACGTCACTTCTGCTGATCCAGAGACAGAGCTTCACGTCACTTCTGCCGATCCAGAGACAGAGCTTCACGTCATGTCTGCTGATCCAGAGACAGAGCTTCACGTCACTTCTGCTGATCCAGAGACTGAGCTTCACGTCATGTCTGCCCGTCAAGAGTCTCGTCCCGCCGAGCCTGAATCTGTTCCTCTTCCTCTTCCCGTGTCTGTGTCTTCGGACAAGATGGCTTCCGGTGAGCCAGTGTCTCCGTACAAGATGGCCGCCGCCGAGCCAGTGTCTCCGTACAAGATGGCCGCCGCCGAGCCAGTGTCTCAGGACAAGATGGTCTTCGCCGAACCAGTGTCCCACGACAAGATGGTCTTCGCGGAGTCGGTGTCTGTTCCTCTTCCTGAGCCGGTGTCTGTTCCTGTTCCTGACACGGTGTCTGTTCCTGAGCCGGTGTCTGTTCCTGTTCCTGACACGGTGTCTGTTCCTGAGCCGGTGTCTGTTCCTGTTTCTGAGCCGGTGTCTGTTCCTGTGCCAGGGTCTCCTCCCTGGCCGCCTGAAGGGTCGTCTCCTCCCTGGCCGCCTGAAGGGTCGTCTCCGCCCTGGCCGCCTGCACAGCCTGATCCGCCCTGGCCACCTGCACAGCCTGATCCGCCCTGGTCGCCTGCACAGCCTGATCCGCCCTGGTCGCCTGCACAGCCTGATCCGCCGTGGCCTCCCAGCTTGCCGCAGTCTCCAGGTCGTTATCCGCTCCACGGGCCTGGCCCTCCATCCCGCCCCCGGGTCCGCCTCCGCTCCTCCTCCCTCCGTGACAGTTTTAGGAGCGTCTGGAATCCGCTCCTTAAAGGGGGGGCTATGTAATGATTACCAGCTGGAGTGCCCTTGAGAGCCACCAGAGGGCACTCCACACATAAGACTATATTCACTCACTAACTACATTTCCCATAACTCACTGCCCGGACTCATCATCACTTATCACTGATCACATTCACCTGTACCTCATTTACTGATTGCATTTCACCTGTGTCTCACCATCCTGTTATTTCCTGTCTATTTATACCTTGGTCATGCATTTACTCACCGCTAAGTCTTGTTTAGTGTTACACTGCAATTCCGAGCATTCCCCTGGTTGTCTTGTCTCCTGGTTTTCTTGTTTTGGATTTCTTGCCCTGTTCCCTGGATTACTCTCTTGCCTCTGGTCCCTGCCTGTTTTGTTTGTTTCTTTGTTTCTTTGTTTGGACTGCCTGTCTGTGTATGACCCTTGCCTGTACCTTGGATTACGCTTCTGGATTGCCCTCAAATAAAGCTGCATTTGGATCCACCTTCGAGTCTCGGAGCAGTTCATAACACCTTAGTTTCAGAGAAACAACAATTTATCTTTCCTTAAGATAACGCAACTCTTCCATAGCCACACTCAACTTAATCACATGTATTTTATATATTTTATGCACTTTATTCTTTTATCATTCATTGTATTCATTTAGTAGTGGTGCTAGTTATTCTTGTTTATCTTTTGTTAATAAAATCTATTTTATTACAATTGTGTCTTACTTGTGCTGATAAAACAGAAAAGGCTCTACAAGTTAGAAATCTCACCAATCTTTCAGATAAATCAGCTGACCAACTCTCCCCACTTTACATTCAATCTAAAATGTTTGAACCACCTCACGTTTGGAGCGTTCTCATAGAGCCAAGGTAAAAGACCTTGATTAGTGTCCCAAACTAAGAGAGGGGGAAGGTGGTCATCTGATGTACTCATAACCACACCTTAAGTGACCGGTGATCCAAACATCACAACGTCTGCGGTGACGTGAGTACTAATCACTTCCTTACTTAACGTCCTTGGATGGACGAAGGTAAAATCACTACATAATTGGCGTCCCTTGTTTGGGCCCAAAAGTGAAATTATTACATCCATATGTATTGAACGGTTCAGTCCAAATTTTCTGAAGAGATACGATCACTTTATATGATGAACAGATTGAATGTATTGCTTTATTCACATATAAACATTGATCAGTTCACACATCAATTGTGGTAAACGGAAGCTCAAGCATGTTCACTTGATGTGAGAGAACCAATTAGGTTAATTCTCATGTGAGCAGCACGTTTGAGCTTCTGCAAGAACCAATTAGGTTTATGCTTGTGTTAGGCAGCACGTTTAAGCTTTTGCAAGAACCAATGAGATTCATTCTTGTTATGCAGCACGTTTGAGCTTCTACAAGAACCAATGAGGTTCATTCTCGTGTTACGCAGCACGTTTGAGCTTCAGCAAGAACCAATGAGATTCATACTCATGTGAGCAGCACATTTGAGCTTCAGTAAGATCCAATGAGGTTCATTCTCATGTCAGCAGAACGTTTGAGTTTCAGCAATAACCATTGAGGTTCATTCTCATGTCAGCAGAACGTTTGAGCTTCAGCAAGAGGTTTGTTTTCGTGTGTCAAGCAGGTTCGGTTGAGCTTCTGTTTATGTTTGCTGATCAATGTTTAAATGTGAATAAAAGCCTAAATTCAATCTGTTCATCATACTGTATAAAGCGTGTTTCTTCAGAAAATTGACTAAAACGCTCAATTCATATGGATTAGTTTTACGATGTCTTTATGAACTTTTTGAAGCGTTAAAGTGAGTTGCGTAGCAGTCAATGGAGGGACAGAAAACTCTCAGATTTCATCTAAAAGATCTTAATTTGTGTTCAGAAGATAAACGAAAGTCTTATGGGTTTGGAACGACATGAGGGTGAGGAATTAATGACAGAATTTTTGGGTGAACTAACCCTTTAAGTTGCACTTAAAAATGTATGAATTTTGCATTAAATAACAAAATATGTGGCATTTATTAAGAGGCGTAAATAAATAATGTGTCATCTATTTGAAAGAATGACAGCATTAGTACAGATAAGCATAAGTACCTTTTTACATAAAAGACTAAATTGACCGAATACATTTTAGTGCCACTGTAAACATTCTCATAAAAATAAAATAATCTCATGACCTCTAAATTACTGCAAACAATCTCCTCCTTAATGGTGGCTCTCATACATATTTGATGTAATGTTTAATGTTAATTTAATTATAAATGTTAATTTATTTTGCTGTCCTACAGCAATATTTCTATTGTTGCCAAGAAGAGAAGCAGACACAAAACTGTTTAGTAAAGATGTAACCAGTTATTCACCAAGATATATTAAAGATAATATGTGCTTCATTTCTGTGGCACATCAATGTAAGTCTAGGCAAATTTGTGCTGTTAAAACTAAGAGCAATGTTTTCATTTACCCACAGAGCCACATTTTTTTAAGGAGATTAACTTATGAATATCAAAGTAACTGGGATAGCACCATTGAGATTGACCATTAACCTCACTGTCTCTGTTTTCTTTTAATAGAGGAAGAAGTGGAAAAGTTCAAGTGTTGTCCATTAAGATTGGCTTGTTTTCTCTTTCAAAAGGACCCATAAAGGACAAGTACAAATGCAAGTATTTTGATATTTAAGATGTGGCACAAAACTATTATATTCTGTTTTGTTAATTCTCAATTTATAAATGAGATGAATTAAGCTACTGTATGTGCGAGACAGTGGCTTCTTTCTTTCACTTTAATATTTGTGCACAATTTCACTGCAAACTTCGATTTCAGTGTCTTTAAACGTCTCAGACCTTCTGGGAGTGGAATTCAACACTGTCCTTGCTGTGACCCTCACAAAGACGTTTATAAATTGGATCTTAAGTCCAAAATCTTACCCACTCACCATCCTGGTCGGATAATGTGATGCTCTTTGGGTTTTGCTCCTGTTGTCCTCCACAGATCTGTTCGCTCAGGTGGCCAGCGATGCAGGGCTGTGTAACCAGAAGCAGCTGGCTTTACTGCTACACAACGGCATCCAAATCCCACATCAGCTCGGGGAGGCGGCCGCCTTCGGAGGGAGTAACATGGAGCCCAGTGTCCGTAGCTGCTTTCAATATGTGAGTTATGCCAGTCAGCAACAGAACGAGATAATGAGATCTTTTTATATCAGTTGTTTTAATCTCTTTTTACATCAGTTGTTTATACTAGACAGCAATGGGAGTAAATCGAGGTGAAATGGAGACTTGTGTGTCAGATTATATTAGTTTGTTACTATAGTTTTAATTAAGTGCCCCAATTATGCTGTTTTAAAGGTTCCTCATTTTGTTTTGGATTCTCCTACAATAGGTTTACATGCATCCAAGGTAAAACATTTCTCATTTCTCACAGTGTCTGAAACGGGTCAATGAAGCATCCAGTCTCTCTAAACCCCTCCTTTCTGAGATCCTCCTTTGATCTGATTGGTCAGATGTCCCAGTCTGTCATGATTGGTCGACTGCTTATAGCACGTGTTGGAAATGAAATGCTCATTACAATATCTGAATTTCATTTAGTTACTTTTAATTCATTTTAGTTTTAGTTTTAGCTGTTTTAGGTTTTATTTATTTCCAGAATTTTAGTGCTTCAACTTCAACTTATTTCAGTGATCTAATTTCTTATTTTCTTTTAGAAGTCATTTGTATTTTATTTCAGCTTTATGTCAAGTAACAAACATGTTTTAATAGTTTTAGTTTATAAGCGAAAAAATAAGTTCTAAAGAGATATCTAACATTTTCCAAAACACCAAAGTGTGCTCATGAAAATCTCAATATAATGAACTCAAATATTTATCATCAAATTCTTTCGAGGCCAAATGATCTACAGTCAGCCGCGTTTGTTTTAGGCTTAAATGGGATGACTGTGCTTGGTTCTCTAAGAAAGAAAACATATTTTCAGTACAAATCTGTAAGAAACATCTGAGCAATTAGATGTTCCTCCCGATGTTCTCCATCATTTGGTCAAATTTATTCAGTTGAACCTCATTACATAACCATAACAAGTTTTAAAAACTTTTAAAAAACGTATTTACTGAGGTAGTGAAAAAACATACGCCTACATTAATAAATGACAATCTTTGACAAAAAGGTTAACTGATGCAAATCAAATAAACGATGGGTGAGACATTATATATTCCTAAAGGGAGCTGCTGGACGGATGCTCAGACTTGTATATGGGGGGATAGGGGCTCATCATTACACATCAGTGAATTTTGACATATAAATAAATTATGAACTCAGTTATAAGAGTGGCAGGCCTGCCAGGGGATTTACATCGCCACTTTCAGACAGTTAGCGGTCGGCGTGACAGCTGATGCACAAGCTACCGAGAGATATTTAAATGAAATCCACTTGATTTGTGTGCATGCATTCCCATAATATCACATGATGGAGTGCTTTATGATGTGAACCACATCCACTGGTGTAATGGAGTATTAATAAATCCATTCAGCTCTCCTGAAAGCTCTCCTGGAAGCCCTGGATGGGGCCTCCAATACTTCACTGTTTTACTTGGGTCACACTGGAGCACTTTTCATTTAATGTTGCATGTAATGAAAGACTCTTGATAGCCCTGCCTTAACTGGCCTGCTGTAATTGATTCATAACAGTAGTAGCAGTTTTAATGCCATGAGGGAGACACAAATGACCACAATTGTCCCCATTTGCCTCACTTCAAAATTACTAATGGATCCCTTGCCCTCGGGCTAATAAGGTTGTGATGGGATACTATAAGTTTTGGGTTGATGATACGTTTCTGAAATGATAAGTAGACCATCGGAGTGCTTTTAGACCCGGACAGCTCCATTATAGTATGTCATGCAGTGCATTGCAGTAATGAAAGACGATTTTGTCTGTGCTGGTGGCTTTCAGGTGGGCCGAGATGATGTCATCGAGCTGCAACAGTTTGTGGACTGGATGCATTTGGAGCCGCAGTCCATGGTGTGGTTGCCTGTACTTCATAGAGTCGCCGGTGCAGAAACGGCCAAACACCAGGCCAGATGTAACATTTGTAAAGAGTGTCCCATGGTGGGCTTCAGGTAATAATAAATACAATAAACAATAATAACAAATAAAATAAAAATGCAATAATAACGATATAAAATATGCAAGAATTGGCAATGTTGCACCTTTTCCCCCTAAATTGAGCTGTCATGCATACCCAGTGTTTGGGTTAAATGTTTGCTTAAAACAACCCAATCGATGGGTTAAAACGACCCAATTGCTGGGTTAGTCCATTTTCAACCCAACTTGGGTTATTTTTAACCCAGCATTTTTTTGAGTGAAAGTAATCCGTTATGAAACAAACTGAATTAAACTCTAAAGCAGCTCTACATAAGGCACTACTGTCATTATTCAGCTCAAATCAGTTCAGTGTTGATACAATTCAATTCAGTTCAAAAACAGTAAGACAATAGTGTCATTATCCAACTCACTGTGTCAGTCAAGAGGCACTGGTGGCATATCTGAAACTTCTTAACAAACATTGCAATAACCAGCGACGGTTCTAGATCTGTCGTCTCAGCCCCTCTAAAATGAATCACCCATCTGAACAATTGGGCCCGGTGCTGCTTCCTCAAGAAAGTTGATCATTTTCAATTCGAAAGAAAACTCAATGCAGTACTCGCGCGCTGCGAAAGTTCGTTTCTGCATGCACAGAGAAAGCCTCCTCTCAGGCAGCAATTGAGTTCCCACTTTCCTTGAGCAAATACACACAAAATTATGTCAAAATGCCCATCTTGACGAGTATCCACGTAAACACAGTCTTAAGTTAATGTAAACAGCTAAGAAAAAAATATAGAATGTGTGTCAATATCCGTGCATTAGATTTTAAAGTGACAGCAGCCTCGTATACTTTCTGTTACCTGTGTTAATGTTAATCAAACAACAAAAGAAAAAGAAATAGTCACTTACTGCTCTTGACTAAATAATTGTAGCTTTTATAGGTATCTGTGTATTTACTTCATCCAGTAATACATTTTTCACAAGCACTGTAAAGTACTGTTTATTTAATTTGTGTCTTTGTTATTTATTTGTGCTATTGCTTGTAACTTGTTTATTCATTCTTATTTTATTATTGACTGTTTACTTGTCTTTACTTGTTTATAAGAATTACATAATAATGATTTTCTGTTAGTCAAACTGTACCGATCTGAAGTGTAGGCCTACTGCAGAAAGACTATTTTTAAGCTATTTTGACTTACTATATATACCCCCGGTTTCACAGACAGGCTTAAGTCTAGTCCCAGACTAAAATGCATGTTTGAGCTGATTTAACGGAAAGCAGCTTGCACTGGAATTTCTTAAAATATGTCAGTGCCATTGTTTTGTCTCAAGATGCATGCCAGTAATGTTTTTTTTCTAGGCACGTTAAGCTACTTAAATGCGCTAAATGAACAAAATGTCTAATCCTGGCTTAATCTAAACTCTGTCTGTGAAACATTGTAATATAGTGGTGCCAATTTAAAGAGGCACCACTTAGGCAATGGTATCTTGCTGAGGATGAAATCCCAACCGCCCAAGGCAATAACAGATCATACTAGCTGTTACAGTGTGGAACATCTGTTTGTCCTTTAGGTATCGAAGTCTAAAGCATTTCAACTACAACGTGTGTCAGACGTGTTTTTTCTCAGGAAGGATTACCAAGGACCATCATCTCAGCTACCCTATGGTGGAGTACTGCACCCCTGTGAGCATCTCTATCTCTTTCTGATTTTATTTCAACAAAAATGATCAAATGATGCTCATGTTTTTATATGGTTCAATGTGGCCACAAAAATTTGGGGTGGAAAAAGGGCGGCTGTACCCTTGTCACCAGATGAAGAAGAAGACTGAAGAAGGCAGACAATGTATACAAGGTTTAATCAAAAAGCAGACACAAAGACGTAACAGTGTGTCCACCCGAAACAAGAACAACTGACAGCCAAAGACTGAAAACTAAATGCAAATGCTGTTGACGTTGTACAAGCAGAATAAATGTGGTGGTTGGTCGGTGTTGTATTTTCCCCACCCCTCCTCCACTGTGATTGGACGACTGGGTGAAAAATGACATTGATGAGGGCTGCGATTTGCTCAAAGTTGAACATTCTTCAACTCTCGGCGACCAGTAAAAAAATGCTGACCGCTTAGAGCTTGAGCGTGAAATACTCGTTCAGCGCCTCGTTACGCTCATGACGTTCTAAAAACGTTGCTCCCATTGAAAACAATTGAATATGCCAGCCATCCGCGTGAAAAGACGCTTTGGTGGACACACGGCCTCAGAGCTGTTCACGTCCTCGTACTGAGAATTATTTCTATGGCACCACTATTAACGGCTAAATGAATCTGCATTGGTCAGGTGATACAGCAGTCATGTGGGACAAATAGGAGCTCTCACAAAATTCCCACCTTACAAGCTGTAATTATGAATTCTACGAGGACATGCTTTTTACAAGTTGAAATCACGTTATTATGGTAATTTCAACATGGCGGAAATGCACCTTAAGTCAAAGAAACACATGTGACTGATGAAAACAAACTGAAAGTCTATGAAAACTAAGAACAAACCAAATTGAATGTGACAGCCTTCAATTTTCTGAAGGTTTAAAAAAAAAAAAAAAAATAATAATAATAATAATATTAATTTATACCATTAAATGAATAATGAAACACAAGAAAGCACAACTTGCCCTTAGGAAATAAAAGTGGAAAAATCAATTAACAATCAGTGCACCAGAACCTCCCCTACAATAACTTATATGCCTTACACGGTAGCCTACTCTTATTAAAAATATATATTTTTTAATTTGTTAAATAAATACTTTTTGTATACTTATTTTTTATATACATTTTTTCCTTTCTGATTTTTCCAAACCTAAACACACTCCAGACCCTGCCACTGTAATTCTTCATGCACAACAGAACATTTCCCTACAGCCTCTCTGTTACAGACGACCTCTGGAGAAGATGTGCGTGACTTCACCAAGGTACTGAAAAACAAGTTCCGCTCAAAGAAGTACTTTACCAAACACCCTCGGCTCGGCTACCTGCCCGTGCAGACCATCCTAGAGGAAGAGCATTTGGAGACGTGAGTTTTACTAGAGAAATATTCCAGGTGCATCTTTTCGGATGAGATCTAATAGAGATCTCCAGATTTTTGTTTTTTGTTTTAACAGTGTAAAGTCAAGTCACCTTCATTTATATAGCGCTTTTACAATATAGATTGTTTCAAAGCAGCTTTACAGTGATAATAGGAAATTAATGGAAAAGAGATTGTTTTGGCTGTACATCAGCTCTAGAAAAAAGTTACTGTCCAACTAAAGTAAGTTTTTGATTGATTCATTTCCGTTGTAAATAATCATTAGTTATTTAGGTCCCATGCACTTTATATTAGGTTGCCTTAACTACTATGTACTTACATCAAAAAATAAGTACAATGTACTTATTGTGTTGAAAAACACTTTTGCTGATATGCTGATATTGAGGGGATACGAGTAAAGTTAGGGACAGGTGTGGGGGTATGGGTAAGTTTAAGGATAGGGTTAGGTGTAAGGGAAGTGTCAACAGTGTAATTATAAATACAGATATTAATTACAGATGTAATTACATGCAGGTAATTTTTCATATGTAAGTGCAATGTAAAAACATGTATACAATAAGTGCATTGTATCCCCAGTACTTGAGCGAGCTCTTAACACATTATACTCCATCACTGATAATACAGAGAATATCGAAATCAACGGCAGGCGGTCAATCCTTCTCCTATTTAGCACCTAAACTCTGGAACAGTCTTCCTAGCATTGTTTGGGAAGCAGACACACTCTGTCAGTTTAAATCTAGAATAAAAACACATCTCTTCACTGTGGCATACATATAAAACTCTTTTTCAATTAAATGGTTGTTAGGCTGCATTAACTTGGTCAGCCGGAGCCGGGAACACTTCCCATAACACCTGATGTACCCAGACTGAGCCTAGTTTCTCCCAAGGTTTACTTTTCTCCATTAGGCCACCTGATGGGGTTTTGGTTCTCATTCAGACGGTCACTCTCGACGCCACGTCGGATTACCGATGAATAGGAATCTCGCTTGCGAGAGCCAATCTACTTTGAGTGTAACTAAACGAGCCAATGCACATTGGCATGCAGTGATTGCACCAGGTGCTCATGCCACGCCGTGCGGGTATAAATGAGACACAGGTGATTGCATCAAATCAACCTTTTGCTTCGGAGCCGAGTGGTAGATGGTAACGCCAGATATCACTCACTACTTCGCAGTCCTGACTGAAGACGGAAGCTGCCTTTTGGAAGCGATCTCTTCAGTCGGTGTTGGTGTGACGGCACAGCAGCGGGTCGCATGGTTCTCGGATCATCTCTCTTTGTTGTTTGTCAGAGCAATCACAAAGGCTGTTCTCACAGCTGGTTCGGTGCGCTAGGTGGAGAGCGTTGAAAAGCCGTTCTTACGGCTGGTAAGAGAGCGCCTTCGTGTGAGAGAGTGCGCACGTCAGGATGCACCCACCCCCTGACTGTGTCGCTGCGACCCCACCCCCTGCGTGCTTCAGCACCAAGGAGAGCGTCCTTCTGAAAGAGCTGACACAGAAAGAGCTTGCGTCTTTTTCAAGATGACATTCTTTCTGTGTGTTTCTGGATGCGGTGGTTACCTATCACCGAGGGTTACCTTATCCTTCGGGGCTCCTCTCGAGGACCAGATGTCCATCACTGCATCGGAGGGAGGGTCAGATATTTCGTGAGATGACGTGTCGGCGCAGGGGACTCCTTCGGGAAGATTCGCTGTGCCCGATACTGATCCAGAAATGATGGCCATGCTTTCCCGGGCCGTCGAGAGAGTTGGGCTTGTGTGGAACCCTCCACCGTGTCCCGAACCCTCAAGGTTGAATGATTGGTTTCTCTGGGTGGCCCGTGCTGGTTCTCATCGCCCCACCCAGTTCCTTTCTTCCCGGAGGTGCACAAGGTTCTCCAAGAACTGAGAACCGCAACAGACCTCGCGCTTTGTGCGGCGAAGGTTACGGCGCAGGCCGTGGGTCGTGCGATGTCCACTATGCTGGTCCAGGAATGCCATCTCTGGCGGTGTCTGGCAGACATGAGGGAGACCGACAAGATCAGGTTCCTTAACTCCCCCGTCTCCCAGACCGGCCTCTTCGGCGACACGGTCCAGAACTTTGCCCAGCAGTTCTCGGCAGCACAGAAGCAGACTGAGGCCATCAGTCACATCCTGCCACGGCGGTCAGCTGCTGTCTCCAACCTGCCGCCGGCAGCACCTCAGTCTGCTCGTCGCCGAGGGTGACCGCCTGCGTCTGCCTCCGCTCCTGCGTCGCAGCAGCAGCCTCCACCCAAACAACGTCGTGGAGCCGGGCGCAAGCAGGCCGCCAGGAGATGGGGAGGACTGCTCTTCTGGAGACGGTGACCGCACCGCTCCATCCCCCGGAGTAGGGCTGGGAGGAGAATATTGTGTTCCGTTTTGTTTCTGTTCCAAATTTTCAATAAAAGAGCAATTTCCTCCATCTCCGGTTCCTCAGGGGGCTCGGAGAGTTGTGGCCGGTCAAACGCCGGACCACACTCATCCTCCCCCTTCGCCAGCGGGCAGCATTGGACGACCTTCCTCACGTTCCTCCTGCCCACCTGTGGAATCAGGTAAGTGTTGCACAGCACACTCACACCTTGCTACGGGCCGCCTCCACGAGACAGCCGCCCCAGCCCGGTACCTGCATTCCACCTCGCTGCCCCACGGTGGGTATGCTGGTGGTCCCTATGGTCCCGCTTGCACGGTCTCTGCGAGCCTGGCTAGAGCTCCCCAGTCCGTCTCGCTGGCTCATTCGGACCATCAGGCTCGGCTATGCGATTCAGTTCGCCCGGCGCCCCCCCAGGTTCAAGGGCGTCCGCTTCACCTCGGTGAATGCCACAGATGCCCATGTCCTGCGTGCGGAGATCGCTGTCCTACTGGCCGAAGGACGTGATAGAGCCGGTCCCTCCAGCCGATATGAAGACCGGCTTCTACAGCCTGTACTTCATTGTACCCAAGAAAACTGGTGGGTTACGGCCAATCTTGGACCTGCGAGTCCGGAATCGGAGCCTCCACAAGCTACCGTTCAAAATGCTCACGCAGAAACGCATTTTCGAATGCATCCAACCCCAAGATTGGTTTGCAGAGATCGACCTGAAGGACGCGTACTTTCATGTCTCGATTCTTCCTCGACACAGGCCATTTCTGCGCTTTGCGTTCGAGGGTCGAGCATTTCAGTACAGAGTCCTGCCCTTCGGGCTGTCCCTGTCTTCATGAAAGTCACGGAGGGGGCTCTTGTACCCATGAGAGAACAGGGCGTTCGCATCCTCAACTATCTCGACGACTTGCTCATTCTAGCACAGTCCAGGGATCAGTTGTGCGAACACAGGGACCTGGTGCTCAGACACCTCAGCCAGTTGGGTCTTCGGGTCAACTGGGAAAAGAGCAAACTCGCCCCCATGCAGAGGATCTGTTTTCTCGGTATGGAGTTGGATTCGGTCGAACAGACAGCGTGCGTCACGGAGGAGCGTGTCCAGTCGATGCTGAACTGCCTGAACGCGTTTCAAGGCAGGATGGCGGTTCCACTGAAACAGTTTCAGAGGCTCCTGGGGCATATGGCAGCCGCTGCGGCAGTAACACCGCTCGGCCTGCTTCATATGAGACTGCTTCAGCATTGGCTACACGGCCGAGTCCCGAGATGGGCGTGGCAACACGGCACTCACCAGGTGAGCATCACACCGGCCTGCCGTCAGTCCTTCAGTCCATGGTCAGACCCCTCGTTCCTTTGGGCTGGAGTGCCCCTGGAACTGGTGTCCAGGCACGCTGTGGTTTTCATGGATGCCTCTGCCATGGGCTGGGGAGCCACGTACAACGGGCATGCAGTGTCAGGGGTTTGGACGGGCCCGCACCTGCATATCAATTGCCTCGAGTTGCTAGCAGTGCATCTTGCTCTGAACCGCCTCAAAGCGCGGTTACTGGGCAAAGATGTACTGGTCCGCATGGACAACACTGCGACCGTTGCGTATATCAACTGACAAGGTGGTCTGCGCTCCCATCGCATGTTGCAACTCGCCCGCCATCTCCTCCTCTGGAGTCAGAAGTATCTGAGGTCGCTTCGGCCATTCATGTCCCTGGTGTGCACAACCATGTGGCCGATGAGCTTTCACGAGCTGCGCTCCCAGGCGAGTGGCAACTCCACCCCCAGGTGGTTCAGCTGATTTGGAGACAGTTCGGCCTCCCCAGAAACGTCCCACTGCCAGTGGTTCTATTCGCTGACCGAGGGTACACTCGACACGGATGCCCAAATATGCGTTTCCCTCAGTGAGCCTACTTGCACAGACTCTGTGCAAGGTCAGGGAGGACGAGGAGAAGGTCCTGCTGGTGGCGCCGTACTGGCCCAACCGGATCTGGTACCCAGAACTTATGCTCCTCACGACAGTCCCTCCATGGCCGATTCCTCTGAGGTAGGACCTTCTGACTCAGAGACGGGGCACCCTTTGGCACCCGCGTCCAGACCTGTGGAAGCTACATGTCTGGCCCCTAGACGGGACGCGGAGGTTCTAGGTGACTTAACCCAAGAGGTAGTTAACACCATCACTTCGGCACGAGCACCGTCTACAAGACAGGCTTATGCCTTGAAGTGGAACCTGTTCGTTGAGTGGTGTTCTTCTCGCCGAGAAGACCCCCGAAGATGTTCGATCGCGTCTGTGCTTTCCTTCCTGCAACAGGGGTTGGAGCGTAGGCTGTCGCTCTCCACCCTCAAGGTTTATGTTGCTGCAATATCCACCTATCACGACCATGTAGAAGGTAAGACGCTTGGGAAGCACGACCTGGTCGTCAGGTTCCTTAGGGGGGTGAGACGGTTAAATCCTCCTCGCACCCCTCCATACCCTCTTGGAATCTTGCTCTGGTGCTCCGAGCACTTCAGAATGCCCCATTTGAGCCTTTGCAGTCAGCAGAGCTAAAGATTCTGTCTATGAAGACTTTGCTGTTGGCTGCATTGACCTCCATCTAGAGGGTAGGGGACCTGCAGGCATTTTCGGTCGACGAATTGTGCCTAGAGTTCGGCTGGGTGATACCCACGTGGTATTGAGACCCCGGCCTGGCTATGTGCCCAAGGTTCCTACCACTCCCTTCAGGGACCAGGTGGTGAACCGGAGGAGGAGGCAGACCCAGCCCTAGCCTTGCTCTGTCCCATCCGCACTCTCTGTGAGTCCCGTCCGCACTCTCTGTAAATTCTCCGCAAACTCTGTGAGTCCTCCATCACCCTCGGTGCCGGACGTGGCGGAATGTCTGGCATCAGGCTCCTTGCCGCTGAATCCTTGAGAACCGGTATTGGACTTGGGTTGTATGAGTGACCCTGCGGGGATCCCATATATCTTCCCACAGTCGCTCCTACGGGAAGCCTGTGTCTTTCCCTTGGGAGAGCCTTCCCGTCAGTGGGACTGAGCCCCCTCCTCCATTGCGGGCTATGGCTCAGCATTGTACTACACATAACTCCTTCGGGGTACGATGTGGGCTCCGCAGCGTTCCCTTCTCTAGGGCACGCTTTCCCAGTGTTATCCAATAATCACTGAGCAGGTCGAGAGTGACCGACTAAATGGGAACGTCTCGGTTACGAATGTAACCCTCGTTCCCTGAAGGAGGGAAAGGAGATGCCACGTCCCGTCGCCATGTCCTCTGTACCCTGCTGGGGTGCCTGTCTACCTACTCGGCTCCTCAGCAAAAGGCTGATTTTATGCAATCACCTGTGTCTCATTTATACCCGCACGGCGTGGCATGAGCACCTGGTGCAATCATTGCATGCCAATGTGCATTGGCTCGTTTAGTTACACTCGAAGTAGATTGGCTCTCGCGAGCGAGATTCCTATTCGTCGGTACTCTGACGTGGCGTCTCCGTTCCCTCCTTCAGGGAACGAGGGTTACATACGTAACCGAGACGTTTCCTTGCCACTGTCGCCTTTGGCTTGGCTTGCTCAGTTGGAGACAATACATTTTCAACTAACTATCCAAATAAAACAAATTAGTAAACTAAATTAACAATTTAAACTAAATTACTGATCTAATGCTCACATTGTCACTGTATGATAATTGAAATGAGCTAGATGACATCACTGTTTTCTCCGGAGCGGATGTACGGCTGAATAAAATTCTGTTGCATTATTTTCCTGTTTAACACTGTGAAGCTGCTTTGAAATAATCTGCATTGTAAAAAGCGCTATATAAATAAAGTTGACTTGACTTGACTTCCTGGTTCTAGTAAGAACTCGAGCTGCTGTGTTTTGGACCAGCTGGAGGTTTCTTTCATTAAGCGTGCAGGGCAACCACCCAGTAGAGCATTACAATAATCTAGCCTTGAGGTCATGAACGCATGAACTAACTGTTCTGCATTTGTCATTGAGAGCATATGTCTTATTTAGATATATTTTTAAGATGGAAGAATGTGGTTTATGCAGTGTATAATATTCAGTATAAACAGTATCAAATTTACTTCCTGGTAATTTGACTATAATAGATTAGATTAGACTAGATTCAACTTTATTGTCATTACACAAGTACAGGTACAAGGCAACGAAATGCAGTTTAGGTCTAACCAGAAGTGCAATAGCAGCAAGTGCAGGATATATAACGGTTGCATAAGTGCATGATATACAATGGATGAATAAGTGCAGGACATGGATATGTACTGAATATATATATATATATATATATATATATATATATATATATATATATATATATATATATATATAGAGAGAGAGAGAGAGAGAGAGAGAGAGAGAGAGAGAGATGGTTATTACTATAAACAGAATTTACAAGTGAATATGTACAATGACTAAATATACAGATGGCCATGGGCGTCGGAACCATTGTATGTGGGTGGGACAAGACCCACCCACTTTTTACGATCAATGATATTGGACCCACTCACTTTTATCATCAGCACGTCTGTTTACCTACCCCTAATCGATAAACACTTATTATTAAACACATGTTAGACGCTTTATTTCCACTTTTCTAACATTTTCTTAATTTTTATTTAAAATAAATGCCTTTTTGATCTCATATGTGATGGGAAAAGGGAGAAGATTGAGTTCGGCGAAAGGCGGACTCGAACCGCGGGTCGATTTGTGTCAAAATGTTATGCCGTGCATCTTACCCCTACACTACTGCCACTCTAAATGATATGGCGATTTCTGTAATTTTGTCTTTCCGAACTAGACGTTTAGCAAGCAAAGTGGTATATTTGTACTTAATGTAATTGGCATCTACTCCAGCAAAAGATTTCTGAGGACCCACCCACTTTTTTTTTGCTTCCGACGCCCATGCAGATGGCTATTATTATAAACAGAATTTACAGGTGAATATGTACTATGAGTATAATATAATATACAGATGGCTATTACTATAAACAGAATTTTACAGATAGAGGTATACAATGATATGTGAGGCTAAGATGAGCAGTATAGCAGTGGATTAAGGTAGTGCAATGAAGTATGGACAGAAGCTATCCGGAAAAAAAAGTGCAGTGGAAGTGATTGCATATTACAGTTAGAAGTACGGTGCAAAATGCAAATGTAAACAGTTGGTACTGTAAATACAGTCGGCAGTGCAAATGAGCATAATCCAGTTAAGGTATGGTAGTGCAAGATGCATAAGTAAACAGTAAAAAAAAAAAAAAAATCCAGTAGTGCAAATAACAAAGTGAAGTCAGATGTGAGGGGGGAGAGGAGAGTAAGCAGTATATGAGGGAAGTGGATCAACGGGGGTTCGAGTTCAATAAAGAGACAGCTCTGGGGAAAAAACGGTTCTTTAGTCTGCTGGTCCTGGTCCGGAGGCACCTGAGACACCTGCCGGAGGGCAGGAGAGAAACAGTCTATGGGCTGGGTGAGAGGAGTCCTTAAGGATGCTGCGAGCTCAATGCAGACAGCGTTTCCTCTGGATGTGCTCAACGGCAGGTAGTGGAGTCCCTGTGTGTTTTCACCACCCGCTGCAGTGCCTTGCGCTCCGCAACAGAGCAGCTCCCATACCATACTGCGACACAGTTGGTCAGGATGCTTTCTATTGCGCAGCGATAGAAGTTCACCAGGATAGCCGAGGAGAGCTGATTCTTCCTCAGTGTCCTCAGGAAAAAAAGGCGCTGGTGAGCCTTCTTGACCAGGCTGGAGGTGTTGGTTGTCCACGACATGTCCGCCGAGATGTGGATCCCCAGGAACTTGAAACTGGAGACACGCTCAACAGCCATTCCATTGATGTGGATGGTATCGTGTGTGCCTCTTGACTCTTTCCTGAAGTCCACGATGAGCTCCTTCGTTTTGGTGGTGTTGAGGAGCAGGTTATTATCAGCGCACCATGTGGCCAGGTGCTGGATCTCCTCCCTATAGGCAGTCTCATCGTTGTTGCTGATGAGCCCAATCACCGTAGTGTCGTCCGCAAACTTGACGATGGAATTAGATCCATACACAGGCTTGCAGTCGGAGGTGAAGAGGGAGTAGAGAAACGGACTTAACACACAGCCCTGTGGTACACCAGTGTTAAGTGTGATGGACGTGGAGTAAGATGCCATATCTCTGCCTATTGAAGTAATGACTTCCTGTCATCACAGCCTCATGGGAAACCTGCTTCTGTTTTTCTGAGTTTCTGAATTATTGAAGACCTATTCATGTGCCATTTTTGTGCTGGAACAAATTAGAGGCCGTTCATTCATGTAATTCCAAAGCTGCCACTTGAACATCAACACACAAATGCTGCTTCCCTCTCGTGGGTGTGAATTTAATTACAAAAGCAATCAGTTGTCTGTTTAGTGTGATCGTGGGGGAAATGAAGAGACGGGACATTTATCATGTTCATGGCAGTCTTTAATATTGAAATAAACCAGCTGTTGTAATGTCAGAGCACGGACAATCATATTAGTTTTGTGTTTACTGTTATTATTAGGTGTCCTGATTCATTATATGAGAAACTGACTGACTGTATTTGGGTGTTTAATTTTGAACTATCCATTATAAACAAATGCTTTTTTTAAACAATGATCTAAACATAGAGTGGAATATTTTTTTAATATTAATTATTTTATTTTATTTTGAAAATGACCACTATACTTCAGCTATGGTGTAATTTCCACCACAATCAACAATTCTGCCAATAATAAAGTTCTTCCAAAACAAGTGTACTAGTTTATGAATGATGATCGATGACACTGAGGAGCTTGAGATTAAATATGATACTTCATGTGTGGAGAAGGAAAATATTAATGGAAATATTGCTTGTGAACAGAAAGCAATAATTATTTTTGCATTTTTATGGCAGTACAGTAGCCTGACAAGCCTGGGAACACGCCATTGGCTGGGCTCAATCCGAGGGGCGGGATAAACGGTTGTCTTTCAAATTCCCTCTGCACGCAATAGCATAGCGCTACAACCAACCAACCAGAGCAACGAAGAAGGTGAAGCAGAGCTAGTTGATAGATTAAACTTTTGCAATATATTTCTGGTCTGCAAAACTCTGAATACATCTTCCTTTTTTTAAGAATGACTTCAGTGTTGTTCTTTGTTCTTTTCTCAACTAAAAGCTTAACTCCAAGTCTTCCAGAGTTGCCATCATTATGTTAAGCCCGCCCATCGAATCTATACATGATGTGATTGGCCTGACCGGAGTTTGGTTTTTCCAGCTTGCAAACGGAGAGTTGCTAGACACCCTGGCTGCAAATTAGATTTGCTACCGCTAGGGTGCGTCTAGATTTCTAGGCTAGAAAAACAGTGCATCCGGAAAGTATTCACAGCACTTCACTTTTTCCACATTTTGTTATGTTACATCCTTATTCCAAAATGGATTAAATTAATTATTTTCCTAAAAATTCTACAAACAATACCCCACAATGACAATGTGAAAGATTTTTTTTTTCAATATTTGCAAACTGATTGATTTTGTTTATTTGTATTACATAAGTATTCACAGCCTTTGCTCAATACTTTGTTGAAGCACCTTTGGCACCAATTACAGCCTCAAATCTTACTATGATGCTACAAGCTTGGCACACCTATTTTTGGTCAGTTTCTCCCATTCTTCTTTGCAGGACCTCTCAAGCTCCATTAGGATGGATGGGGAGCGTCGGTGCACAAGCCATTTTCAGATCTCTCCAGAGATGCTCAATCGAGTTCAAGTCTGGGCTCTGGCTGGGTCACTCAAGGACATTCACAGAGTTGTACCATAGCCATTCATTTGTTGTCTTGGCTGTGTGCTTAGGGTCGTTATCCTGTTGGAAGATAAACCTTCGCCCCAGTCAGAGGTCCAGAGCGCTCTGGAGCAGGTTTTCATAAAGGATGTCTCTGTACATTGATGCATTCACCTTTCCCTTGATCCTGACAAGTCTCCCAGTTCCTGCCGCTGAAAAACATCCCCACAGCATGATGCTGCCACCACCATGCTTCACTGTAGGGATGGTATTGGCCAGATGATGAGCGGTGCCTGGTTTCCTCCAGACGTGACGCTTGCCATTAGAGCTTAGATCGGGCCTAAAAAAACAAGCCTGACCCTACCCAAGCCCGTGCACATTGTGTCCGAGCCCAGCCCGGTCTGACACATCACCATTTTTTAATATGTTGGGCATTCTGACGAGAATGAGCCTGTAATGAGCGCAGCGGACTGGTGTGACACTCAGCTCAATAATCCGCTCTATGCAGACGTGCTCCACTCATGAACTGCTCACTGGTAAAATGACTTTCGCTCAAATCCAGCTCAGACATGACATTCATCTGTACTGTAGCCTACTATACGTGTTATAGCCATTAAACAATGTATTTTGTTTCATATTTATGTTTAAATATTATAATGTTATTTTAAAATTTCATCTAGGCTATATTGATTTTGAAAAGTGCAAAGATGCGAGTGGGTCAGAAATAATTTTGACCACTTCATTAAGTTTTGTTTTGTAGAAAGCCTTTATTTAAAGTGAATTTTGTATAAATTGTATCTTACTTTTAATCAATATTTCATCAGCCAATTGCCTGGATTTAATAAATAAGAAGCAAATAGGCTATAGCAGACAATAATCGTGACATGGAGGCAACGGAGCGATCACTTGCATTGCTCTTGAACATGTCTCATAAATAGACCAAAACTCAGCAGTCTTCTTGTGTATAATATATACATTTAAATATGTGTATAAAAAGCTTGAAATGTCTACTTTTAAAGGAAACAATTTGAAACGAAAAGAAATAGTTAAGTAAAGCGCACTGTTCACACGAGCAGCTCATGACTGGCGTCTCAGAGCGTTTCTGTTCAGAATGCTGTGCTTCATCACTGCATGTGCGGTGAGTTTTTAGATTTTTAGACTAATCCTGACTTGTGCAACTTTGAACACATTTGTTTCTTAGGTGTAGTATTAGTTCTTACTTTGCTAAAAAAATATACTAGTAATGATAAAAAAAAACACAAATGCTTGATCAAGGGCCCGGCCCGGCCCGAGGATATTGGCAGGAAATATCGGCCCATGGCTCGGGCAGAGAATCGAATCTCTACTTGCCATTCAGGCCAAAGAGTTCAATCTTTGTTTCATCAGACCAGAGAATTTTGTTTCTCATGGCCTGAGAGTCCTTCAGGTGCCTTTTGGCAAACCCCATGTGGGCTGTCATGTGCCATCTGATCACTCGACCATCGGGTTCTTGGTCACCTCCCTGACTAAGGCCCTTCTCCCCTGATCGCTAATGCCAGAGCAATAGATAATTAGCGATATATTCTTCATTTGTGATTTGGTGTCAAACTATAATGCACGGTCTAAATCTTTCCGTTTGTTTCTTTATAGGTTTTAGACATTGAATTCTAATCAAATACTAACATTACTGCCCAAACTACTTATACTGAATAGGATGTCTACTTCATAAATATTTTGAAAAGTATGGAAATATATGGTTCAGATCACTTAAACCATATATGGAAATCAAAGAGTCCATATATGGTCATTGGGGGAAAAGTTTGGTACTGCGCACAAACAAATATTTTTTGAGATAATCAAAAATTTGTGTCAAAACACATCAGTTTGTTGAAACTTTGCATACATGTTCATGACCCTAAGTGAGGAAAAAGTCAAAAAATGTAAAAAAAACAAACATAGGTTTACTGATATTTCCGACAACTGAAAAAATCTAATTAAAGGTCCCGTTCTTCGTGTTTTTTTGAAGCTTTGATTGTGTTTACTGTGTGCAATATAACGTGTTCATGTTTCGCGTGTAAAAAAACACAGTATTTTTCACACAATTTACTTATCTGTATACCGCTGTTTTCACTGTCCTAAAAACGGGTTGATGAGTTCCTTGTTCTATGAAGTCCCTCCTTCAGAAATACGTAACGAGTTCTGATTGTGCCAGCGGTTCCCGTGTTGTGATTTGACCGCAGCTTAGCGCACGTGGCCCGGTTCCCGTGTTGTGATTTGATAGCAGCTTAGCGAACGTGGCACGGTTCCTGTGTTGTGATTCGACAGCAGCTTAGCGCACGTGGAAATGTCACGCCTCTTAACGGGAGATATATATGCGCTTAATGATCTCTACAGCGTCCCTGGGAAAGCCAAACAAAGGTGATTTGACTCCGGGATGAAAATAACAGCGTCTCGACGACATGGCGACAAACACAGTCAAACGCAACAATTCCTTTTCTACACGCGACACTTCCTCTTCTCCACGTGGGACAGCAACAAGACCATGCCCCCTTTTTTCGCGTATTCTTGTGGGCGGAGGTTAGTCTGTTCTACTGTTCTACTGACGTCATTTATGAAGGAAGTACCAGGATGTAGTCCAAGCCGGCCGTTCGCTGTAGGCTTTGAAAGGGAACTTCTGTTAAATAAAATATCTCGCTTGGCATTGAACTTTGAGCTTTATAATTTTACAGGTATTATTTATGCTCTAACAGCAGCATTACACACTAACTAAAGTTTGAACAATGGGATCACGAAGAATGGGACCTTTAACCCGCAACAGTACATAAGGGTTAAAAAGGTGTTATACTATTTTTCTTTTCAATTCCACTTCTGGTTTAATATTTTAACCACTTAAGGTCTGGGACCATTTTGGGGATTTCCGCCTGGATTTGGCCTACCAAAAAGGAAAAGGTTCCCACATACATTGGTCTAAATACACAATTTTGGTGTCATTTTACAGGAAACCCTTTGAAGTTACACAAACCACTGCTAAAAGTGACATGTAAGTAAACATGTAAGTATGTGTTGTCTGAGCAGTAAAACTGAGCGTGGTCTTGTTGCTGTCCCACGTGGAGAAGAGGACGGTCGCGTGGAGAAAAGGGAGTGTTGCGTTTGAGTGTGTTTGTCGCCATGTCGTCGAGACGCTGTTATTTTCATCCCGGAGTCAAATCACCTTTGTTTGGCTTTCCCAGGGACGCTGTAGAGATCATTAAGCGCATTTATCTTCCGTTAATAGGCGTGACCTTTCCACGTGCGCTAAGCTGCTGTCGAATCACAACACAGGAACCGTGCCACGTTTGCTAAGATGCGGTCAAATCACAACACGGGAACCGCTGGCACAATCAGAACTCGTTACGTATTTCTGAAGGAGGGACTTCATAGAATAAAGGAAGTCGTCAGCCGTTTTTAGGACAGTGAAAACAGCAGTATACAGATAAGTACATTGTGTTAAAACTACTGTTTTTTTTTACACGCGAAACATGAACACGTTATATTGCACACTGTAAACACAATCAAAGCTTCAAAAAAACACGAAGAACAGGACCTTTAAGGTTGAACCACTGGAGTCACATGGACTATTTTAACAATGTTTTTACCACCTTTCTTGAAAGTGTTAAATAAACTGCTGACTATGGAGGGGTCAGAGAGCTCTCGGATTTCATTTAAAAGATCGGTAATGCTTTAGATTACGGCCCGGAAAGTACTGCGTAAGTAAAGAGAATTTACAACATAACTTTCGGTAATTATAGTGTAACTATAAAGTAAGTACGTGTAGGTATAAGGGAACAATATGTAATACTGGGGGAATAAAGGGGTAACTATCAGGAAAATTAACACATTATTTTTACTGTAAGTATTTTTTAATTAAGGGGTAATTATCTGTGTAGTTACAGGGTAAGTATGAATCTGCGGGCTGTAAATTAAAGTGGTGTTTGTTCCCTTCTTGTTTCGTGTAGTTACAGGGTAAGAACAATAAACAACATACAAAATCTGATATCACTGATATCACAAACAGATTTGACACTTATTCATTTTTTAAAATAAACTTTTCATTTCAAATAATAACATCCGGACAGAAAGAGGCACGTTTTGTCCCTTTTTTGTTTCTCTTGCTTGTCTTCCTCTTCATGTTCCTCTTCTTCTTTATCGTTATTTCCATTGATGGATCTTAAGAGGAATCCCAGGTCTTTTGATATTTTGTATTATTATTTATTAAAATAAAAAGTACACAAAGAAATGCTTTCATAATTTACTAATCTTTTCGCATCCAATCAGCTGTTACCAGCGCGTGCATGAGTAAAGAAGCTTCAAGCTTTCATGGCGTTCTCACGCAAGTTTCATCTGAAACACACACGAGAACTGGTGTCTCTGTCTTCTAGTCTTGTTTGTTTCTCATTGCTATTAACATATATTATGTTATTGTTTGTATACTGTTGTGAGCATTAAAAAAATAAAAACCGACAGCATTCAAAATCCGCATGACCATTCTCGGCGCGCTCACGTCACGCTTCAAGTTACGTCAAGCGTGAACTCAACCTTCTCATTCACGCAGATGACTGCTGATCGGAAGCGATAGTCTACCGTTTAAAAAATGTAAAATATTGTTATTTTTCTTACAAACACTTATCGTTTCACTTCAGAAGACATTGATTCATCCACTGGGATCGTATGGATTACTGTAGTTATTGCTTTATGTGCTGTTTGATGCTTGAAATTTTAGGAACCCAAATGAGTTTTCATTAGCAGAGATTATTTATTTTTCTCTGTTCACATGAAGAAATAAAGTCGTATGTACATCTCGGATGGCATGAGGGTGAAAGACGAGTAAACGGTGAAGACATTTCTGCGTGCACTGTATTTTCAGTGTAGTTACATAATAGGATAGCTATGATTTAAGGATTCCTTCTTAAGTTTCATCTGTGGCAAGGACGAAAAAGTAGAGTAACAAGACGAGGATAAAGCCAAGCAAGAGAAACGAATAAGTGTTGTAAATCTGTTTTAAAAAACTTTTTTTTTAAATAAAGGTTTCTGAGTGATATCAGATTGTGTACATGTTTATATTGTACTTACCCTGTAACTACACGAAACAAGAAGGGAACAAACACCACTTTAATTTACAGCCCGCAGATTCATACTTACCCTGTAACTACACGAAACAAGAAGGGAACAAACACCACTTTAATTTACAGCCCGCAGATTCATACTTACCCTGTAACTACACGAAACAAGAAGGGAACAAACACCACTTTAATTTACAGCCCGCAGATTCATACTTACCCTGTAACTACACGAAACAAGATGGGAACAAACACCACTTTAATTTACAGCCCGCAGATTCATACTTACCCTGTAACTACACGAAACAAGAAGGGAACAAACACCACTTTAATTTACAGCCTGCAGATTCATACTTACCCTGTAACTACACGAAACAAGATGGGAACAAGAACCACTTTAATTTACAGCCCGCAGATTCATACTTACCCTGTAACTACACGAAACAAGATGGGAACAAGAACCACTTTAATTTACAGCCCGCAGATTCATAATTACCCTGTAACTACATGGATAATTACCCCTTAATTAAAAAATACTTACAGTATAAATAATGTGTTAATTTTCCTGATAGTTACCCCTTTATTCCCTCAATATTACATATTGTTCCCTTATACCTATACGTACTTACTTTATAGTTACACTATAATTACCGAAAGTTATGCTGTAAATTCTTTTTACTTACGCAGTACTTTCCGGGCCGTAATCTAAAGCGTTACCAAAAGATCTTCATTTGTGTCCCGAAGATGAACGAAAGTCTTACGGGTTTGGAACGACATGAGGGTTAGTAATTAATGAGAGGATTTTCATTTTTGGGTGAACGAACCCTTTAAGTGTATGTCTGGATTTACGTTGACCCAGTATAGATGCTGACAGTGTATTCACACAGCAGGAAAGGTATTCTTAATTGGCAACATTGAAAAGGTTTCCATTGCAGTCTGCATCCACTAATGAGCAGGCTTTTAAAATAAGCATCTCTTTTCTCATCCAGGTGTCCGAGGTTGACTTAAAACATTGTGCTTTAGGCTGAAATGTTTTGCTTGTTTCCTAAACAAGCTCTTTTGCTGAGTTGAATATTGTACTTTGACAGCTGCAAAGAAACTTTTTCACATTATTTTATAGTGGGATACCAGCTGTTAACATTATTTGACACATCTGTCCCCTTTCAGGTCGACACAAAGAGACGGAGAATCTAGTGCCATCTTACCTGTACCAGAATCTCACCTGTCAACAGGAAAAATGTGAGTCGCAGCTGATAGTTTGGCTCATGTGCACAACAGTTTGTCATTCTGTCACTCACTGTGACATCTGAACTGAGCAGACTGATAAGGGATCATTTGATTTGACCTCACTGTGACCAGCAAAAATCAATCTGTTTCATTCATCAGGACTAATTCAATACAGGCACATAATGGCCGTATGTTTAATCATAGTGATCCTGAGAATAATTATGCAAAATCTGTAGTAGCATTGCCACTGATCTGTGCAGCAGTGCTATTTTAGTATCGGTGATATAATAGTTTTTGTTTTATTTTGAATTAGTTTTCATTTTAATTCAAGTTAAATTTGTTGCATGTTATCATTTTTATTAGTTTTTGGATTTTTTACTTTTACATACATGTAAAGAGTTTTTATTCATTGTGTAGTTCAGTTTAGATATTTTAGTACAATCAAGTTCAACTAAATAATTGAGAACTAGCTGGAATAAAAGAAGTTTAAGGTTTTAATATTTTATTAAGTTTAAAGTTTATTTCAAGTAACTAAAGTTATTTTATGATTTTAGTTTTGGTTTTAGTTAATTATAATATCCCTGCTGTGCTGTTAAAGGATTAGTTCACTTTTAAATAAACTTTTGCTGATAATTTATTCACCCCGATGTCATCCAAGATGTCCATGTCTTTCTTTCTGCAGTCGAAAAGAAATTAAGGTTTTTGATGAAAACATTTGATGATGTTTCTCCATATAATAGACTTCAATGAGCCCCAAATGGTTCAAGGTCCAAATGACAGTTACGAGCGTGGTCATATATGTATACGTAGATGCCTCATTAGCGCTTGAACGGATCAGTAGAATGAGGCATCTATGATCTATATATCTATGACCACGCTCGTATTTTGACCTCACTTAGCGTAAGTTATGGCGGAGCTCAGAGATGATCTTGTTCGTCTGATAAGAGGTAAAATAATAGCATAAATACTGCTCTGTTTATCGCAGAAACTGATCGTTTTGCTAGAAAAGACCCTTATCCATCGTCTGGTATCGTTTAAAGCCCTTTGAAGCTGTACTGAAACTGTCATTTGGACCTTGAACTGTTTGGAGCCCATTGAAGTCCATTATATGGAGAAAAATCCTGGAATGTTTTCATCAAAAACCTTAATTTCTTTTCGACTTTAGAAAGAAAGACATGGACATCTTGGATGACATGGGGGTGAGTAAATTATCAGCAAAAGTTTATTTAAAAGTGAACTAATCCTTTAATGAGTTCATTACATGGACAGATTTTAAAGGTCCCGTTCTTCGTAATCCCACTGTTCAAACTTTAGTTAGTGTGTAATGTTGCTGTTAGAGCATAAATAATACCTGTAAAATTATAAAGCTCAAAGTTCAATGCCAAGCGAGATATTTTATTTAACAGAAGTTCCCTTTCAAAGCCTACAGCGAACGGCCGGCTTGGACTACATCCTGGTACTTCCTTCATTAATGACGTCAGTAGAACAGTAGAACAGACTAACCTCCGCCCACAAGAATACGTGAAAAAGGGGGCGTGGTCTTGTTGCTGTCCCACGTGGAGAAGAGGACGTGTCGCGTGGAGAAAAGGAAGTGTTGCGTTTCAGTGCGTTTGTCACCATGACGTCGAGACGCTGTTATTTTCATCCCGGAGTCAAATCACCTTTGTTTGGCTTTCCAAGGGACGCTGTAGAGATCATTAAGCGCATATATATCTCTCGTTAAGAGGCGTGACCTTTCCACGTTCGCTAAGCTGCTGTCGAATCACAACACAGGAACCGTGACACGTTTGCTAAGCTGCTGTCAAATCAAAACACGGGAACCGCTGGCACAATCAGAACTCGTTACGTATTTCTGAAGGAGGGACTTCATAGAACAAGGAAGTCATCAGCCGTTTTTAGGACAGTGAAAACAGCGGTATACAGATGAGTAAATTGTGTTAAAAATACTGGGGTTTTTTACACGCGAAACATGAACACATGTTATATTGCACACTGTAAACACAATCAAAGCTTCAAAAAGACACGAAGAACGGGACCTTTAAGCAATTATTTGATTGCTGACCTTTCCATAATTTGGCTTCATTATAAACAATATTTTGTATTCTGTTCCCATGCCACTGATTAGTCACCATACAAGTAATTTCCCGAAAACTTAATCTCTATAAACTTAAACTACAGATGAATGGACCAATTGGCTTTACAGTCGAATTTAAAAATGTGTCTTAATTTATAAAGCTGATCTATTTAGAGGCAATAAAGGGTTTCTTGGAATCCTTATGCATAAATATGAGAAATACAAATATTGATGCTTTCCTTTAAGAACAAAGATAATAATTAAGACATTATATGTGATGCAAAATGCAATATTATGCAAAAGAGATGCAAAATGATCTGTGTCATCGTGACCATGTTTAACGGCAGGGGTGAAGAGCACAGCCACACTCAGATTGACGAGAGACCAGATACATGTGCTCATCAGAGCACATCCGACGGCGATATGATGATGAATGAGCTGGAACGTTCTCTGCAGTCTGGAGGCGGACAGGTACCTGTATTGTGCCACCTGATACAGGCTGAGAGGCACTGATGTATTTCTCAAGCCTCTGGTCGCCTGATGCCTTATGAATGCTAGCGAAACAACTTCACCCCCCGGATTCACAGACAGAATTAAGGTAGTCCCAGACTAAAATGCATGTTTGAGCTGTCTTAACTGAAAGCAGCTTGCACTGATATAGCTTAAAATATGTCAGTGTCATTGTTTTATCTCAAGATGCACACCAGTAATGTTTTTTTCTATAGGACATGTTTTTAAAAGCTACTTAAATGCCCTAATTGAACAAAAGTCTAATATTGGCTTAATCTAAACCCTGTCTGTGAAACCAGTAGACAGAAAGTACCTAATATTTCCATCGAGATTCTGAAGTTCACATTCGACGGATACTTTACTATCCCTAAAGTTTGAAACCAAATTTGTGGTAACTACTAAGTGACGGTATAACATTTTCATGTTACGATAATTGCTGAAGCTTTTATCACGGTATATGGTATTATCCCGATATTGAAATAAGTTGTTTGTGATGTAATACTATAACATGTTAATTGAACTTTTTTCTTTAAAAAAATTAAGTATTTAAATAGAATAAAACAATATACATATATACAGGTGTTGGTCATATAATTAGAATATCATCAAAACATTTATTTATTTCACTAATTCCATTCAAAAAGTGAAACTTGTAAATTATATTCATTCATTACACACAAACTGATATATTTCAAATGTTTATTTCTTTTAATTTTGATGATTATAACAACTAACGAAAATCCCAAATTCAGTATCTCAGAAAATTTGAATATTGTGAAAAGGTTCAATATTGAAGACACCTGGTGCCACACTCTAATCAGCTTATTAACTCAAAACACCTGCAAAGGCCTTAACATGGTCTCTCTATCATGGGGAAGACTGCTGACTTGACAGCTATCCAAAAGACGACAATTGGCACCTTGCACAAGGAGGGCAAGACACAAATCTCAGGGCATCTCAGGGCATGTGCAGAGCAGCTCGCTGGGGTTTTTACAGACATTTTCAACCTGTCTCTTGCCCAAGCAGCTGTACCATCATGCTTCAAACACACTTCCATTGTGCCAGTGCCGAAACACTCTAGCCCGAGGTGCCCTAATGACTACCGCCCTGTAGCACTCACACCCATCGTTATGAAGTGCTTTGAGCGGCTGGTCCTGGAACACCTAAAAGACTCTCTACCATCCACATTGGACTCACACCAGTTTGCCTATCGCAGCAATAGGAGCACAGAGGATGCCGTTTCCATGGCACTGCACTCTGTGCTCACCCATCTGGACCATAAGAACACTTATGCACGCATGCTGTTTGTTGACTTCAGCTCAGCATTCAACACTGTCCAACCAAGTTAATAGCCAAACTTGGAGACCTGGGCATCAACACTTCAATGTGTAACTGGATTTTGGACTTCCTAACTGACAGACCACAGAATGTTCGATCAGGATCCACCTGCTCCACGTCCATCACACTCAACACTGGTGTACCACAGGGCTGTGTGCTTAGTCCGTTTCTCTACTCCCTCTTCACCTCTGACTGCAAGCCTGTGTATGGATCTAATTCCATCGTCAAGTTTGCGGACGACACTACGGTGATTGGGCTCATCAGCAACAACGATGAGACTGCCTACAGCAGGGATGGGCAACTCCAGTCCTCGAGGGCCACTGTCCTGCAGAGTTTAGCTCCAACCCTAATCAAACACACCTGAACCAGCTAATCAATGTCTTCAGGATTACTAGAAGGCTACAGGCAGGTGAGTTTTATCAGGGTTGGAGCTAAACTTTGCAGGACAGTGGCCCTCGAGGACTGGAGTTGCCCATCCCTGGCCTACAGGGAGGAGATCCAGCACCTGGCCACATGGTGCACTGATAATAACCTGCTCCTCAACACCACCAAAACGAAGGAGCTCATCGTGGACTTCAGGAAAGAGTCAAGAGGCACACACGACACCATCCACATCAATGGAATGGCTGTTGAGCGTGTCTCCAGTTTCAAGTTCCTGGGGATCCACATCTCGGCGGACATGTCGTGGACAACCAACACCTCCAGCCTGGTCAAGAAGGCTCACCAGCACCTCTTCTTCCTGAGGACACTGAGGAAGAATCAGCTCTCCTCGGCTATCCTGGTGAACTTCTACCGCTGCGCAATAGAAAGCATCCTGACCAACTGTGTCGCAGTATGGTATGGGAGCTGCTCTGTTGCGGAGCGCAAGGCACTGCAGCGGGTGGTGAAAACTGCCCAGCGCATCACAGGGACTCCACTGCCAGCGAACGAGCACATCAAGAGGAAACGCTGTCTGCATCGAGCTCGCAGCATCCTTAAGGACTCCTCTCATCCAGCCCACAGACTGTTTTCTCTCCTGCCCTATGGCAGGCGTTTCAGGATCCTCCGGACCAGGACCAGTAGACTAAAGAACCGTTTTTTCCCCAGAGCTGTCTCTTTGCTGAACTCAAACCCCCGTTGATCCACTTCCCTCATAAACTGCCAACTCTCCTACCTCACATCTGCCTTCACTTGGTATTTGCACTACTGGAAAAACTGTTTACTTATGCATCTTGCACTACCATACCTTAACTGGATTATGCTAATTTGCACTGCCGACTGTATTCACAGTACCAACTGTTTACATTTGCATTTTGCACCGTACTTCTAACTGTAATATGCACCACTTCCACTGCACTTTACACTTTTTTTCGGATAGCTTCTGTCCATACTTCATTGCACTACCTTAATCCACTGCTATATTCCTCATATTAGCCTAACATATTGTATACCTCTATCTGTAAAATTCTGTTTATAGTAATAGCCATCTGTATATTATACTCATAGTACATATTCACCTGTAAATTCTGTTTATAGTAATAACCATCTCTCTCTCTCTCTCTCTCTCTCTCTCTCTCTCTCTATATATATATATATATATATATATATATATATATATATATATATATATATATATATATATATATATATATATATATATATATATATATATATATATATATATATATATATATATATATATATATAATATATTCAGTACATATCCATATATATATTCAGTACATATCCATGTCCTGCACTTATTCATCCATTGTATATCATGCACTTATGCAACCGTTATATATCCTGCACTTGCTGCTATTGCACTTCTGGTTAGACCTAAACTGCATTTCATTGCCTTGTACTTGTACTTGTGTAATGACAATAAAGTTGAATCTAATCTTATCTAATCTAATCTATATATATAAAAAGTAAACATGTTTCAAACAGATTAAAGTGCAAAAGTATAATAAAGAACAATATGTAACACTTTACAATAAGGTCTCATTAGTTAACGTTAATGCATTAACTAACATTAAGAATGAGCAATAGCTACATTTGTTTTTATTATTCTTTGTTAACGTTAGTTAAATAAATACAACTGAACATTGTTATTTCATATTAGTTCAGGTCCATTAAATAATACAGTTATAACTTTTGATAATAATGTGTAGACCTTTTTCACAGACTGTGATGATGCATTTTAACGGTCATCGATATCGTAAATCCTGCAACGTTTTTTGTATTTTCATTTTTTTTTAAATGTATGTACATTTATAACACTAATACTTTGTATCATATTACTTTTGCATCAAATTACAAAAAACAAGTTACCGCTGATGTGAGGGCTTTTCTAATACAGTGTCTATGGGAGTGATGGTAAAAATTAACATATTTCTCTCTTCACTGCCGTTAACAATCTCACTCAATTTTTTCCCTTTTTGAAAGTTGTAAAATCACAATTGTGCAGTCTTTTGCTATTTGAGCAAATGGGGACACAAAAATGTGTATACACTCATTCACTGCTATAAAAGTTAACCCAACTATGATGACTTCCGCTCTGAAAAAAAGGGTCTATTATTAAATGTTCAAAATTTACATCACAAATGACAACATGACAAATGTAGTGCATCCGGATTGCATTCATACTAAATGCACTCATTAGTATATAGGCCACTGTAAAAAAAATATGTAGAAGTTGATTAATAAGTAAATTAATTTCACAAAAAAATTGCAGTTTTTCTACTTCAACATTTCACATTTAATGCAATGTCACTTGCCATTTAAACGTGATTTAGGACGCGGAAAGTTTGCATGCAAGGACATTTTTTTCTTTTACATTTGCAGCATTTATGCAATGATAGACCAAAATAACTTTTTAGAGGCCGATATTATAAAAAATACTTCTTTTTTTGTACTTGTTCAAACTTAAGATTGAATCTATCTACCCTCTTTCCTTTAGGTCTGAGGATGTTTTTCTTGACTTCACATGAGACGGACTTTAATCAGATGAGATAGTGGAGGCCTGGGATCTGAAGAGTTCTTTGCATAAGATTTCATCTCACACCCCAAACCAAGATGACTGTGTGACAGGACTTTCATCATCGCTGTCTTCTGCTTCTCAAAATGATAAGAGCTGGAGTCGACCGCAGTGCAGATGTGTTTGTTTATCCATGAGCTGTTCGATAGAGGATGACCGTACAGATCAGACCCCACGTGACTTGCTCCTACAGAGACTGCCGTCATGCTTTAATGCCACTGATAAAAATGTACACAAACATGACAATCTGTTCTGAGCAATGCAAAGTCTGCTTTAATGCGTACCGTGGAAGGATTCTGATGTAGGCCTGCAAAGATTATTGCTTGCATTCATTGTTTTCTTTTTATTTAATGATGTTTCTTTCTTGCTCGGTTTGTTTTTCCATCTATAGGGCAAAAGCAGCAAGAATTAGAAGTGGAGTGTCTCTTCCAATTCCATTGATATTGGATATAATAGATGTTTCCCATCTTTGTTCCATATATAATGACTGAAACAATATAATGTTAAATGATGCTATATTTATTTGTTTTGGAGTCGCAACAAATCTTTAAGATTATATTGGAAATGCACTTATTTGCTATTGGTCCTGTTGTGAAAATCTTCTGTCACCATTAAACTTAATTTGACTGGAAAAATCTGTATTGTAATAAATATATTTGTCTCAGATGGTCCTGCTGCATTTCCAATCAAATTTTGATCATTTAAAACCATCTTTAAGCCTCATTTAATTAAAATATCACTCATAAACAAGTTTCAAAATCAACTGAATATCAATAATGCATGAGTAATTAGGAATGTTTTGAACGGGATGATTTGAATCTCCTTTTGTTTGATTATTGTCTCACTAATTTGTTTCCTGTTTTTATTTTTTTGCAAACATACTGGCAGTTACGATGCTGAAAATAGTTTCTAAAACCATTAACGCTGCTCAGACACATCTAAAGGCAACATTTAATGTTCTGTTTTATTTTAGAAGACAATGGAAACGTTTGAATGCATAGTGATTTAAGGAACCCTACTCATTCATTATGTAATTGGTAATTACCGTATTACATAATATGCTAATTATAATGCAAAACAGATGTTGCTAACAAAAAATATATATTCTTTCAGGATTAAACAGCTCAAAAACCGCGGTTTTGTCAAACATATTAATACTCTGAAAAAATGGATGTTAAAGGAACATCATTTGTTGAAGAATATTGTAGCTTCCAAAATGTTAAATTGTTTGGTTTTGCTAAATAAACCTGGTGACGGCTGTGGTTGTAGCCTATTACCTGTCTTTCTAAAACCCTCCTGAGATCTTTGCTGTGAAAAGCCCCTTTCCACTCGGTTACTGAGGCAGACGAGCCCCCTCAGCCACGGATCCGTTCAGGACATTCATGTTTTTTTCTTCTTCACCGGCTATGTTTCGGTGCAGAGGCGAAATTATACGGAACTAAGAGTCTGAAGATGAGACGTAACGTGTTTTATATGGACTCGTGAATGGTGATATGTGCTATTCGGAAGCTATTTTAATGAACATTAAGTATTGTCTTAGGAAGCAAGTTCATCATTAACAAATTGGGAGTTTATCTCAGGAAATGTGCTGTGTGTGAAAAAGAACCGACGCTTTTGATTCATTCGCAATTGCAGCAGCACCACCTAGTGGTGAAACACTTCACAAACAGGATATATATATATATATATATATATATATATATATATATATATATATATATATATATATATATATATATATATATATATATATATATATATATATATATATATATATATATATATATATATATATATATATATATTGAACAGAACTCATGTACTAACAGCATGGCAACAACAAAACATTTTTGTAATAGAAAATACAGACCAGGAGCTTAAAAGAAATAAAATACATCCATAAAAAAAATAAGAAGAAAATAATTTAAATAAAATAAACGGGGCTAGGGTTTTGTTTTTAGATCATATTCTTCTATAATGGAATAAAGATTGATTGCATTTTTCTTTTTCATAATTTTGAGGGCTTTTACAAGTTAAACTCATTATGAAATTAATAAAATCTAGGTTTTACCTTTAAGAACTTGCATTTGTGTATATAAAATTTTCCCAGCATGATGATGTTGACTAGGAAGTTATCTTTGTTATTGTCCATTACAATTCCAAAAATAATGTCCTTTACAGTGAAATCTTCAAGGTGCGATACCTTTGGGAAAAGCCAGTCATAAACATCCGACCATAAAGCCTCCACATAAATACAATGAAATATAGATTTTATTATAAAATATAATCAGTAAAATCAGACGTCATGCACTTAGGTGATAAATGTAGTTTAATTACTTTAATATTTCAATGGTAAAAAAAAGAGAAGAAGCTAAGTAATTAGTGAAGCAAAGGATTATCCACCCATAACATGAGTGATGTCAAACTGGAAGATTAATTTCTCTGCCAGCTTTGCTTAACGACTTTATTTAAATCTTTGACACTTGGTTGGCTGCACATCTGAAGTTTAATAAAACACCACACCGGCAACCTGTATTTCTTCAAACTTTATTAAATAATATTTTTTTAAAAATGCAAACAGAAACATACAGAAACAACTGTATGTTAAATAACCTAAACACATTTTTAGATTTTTTTTTTTTTTTAAATAGAAAAAGGGGGTTTGAGACATGCATAAGGTCATGAAAACCACAAAGATCACAAACATGGAAACTATATTGCAAAAGTGTCAGGGTTTGGAGATGGGAGTGAATTGACTGTACAATAACTTTCAAAAGTAAAAACACAATGGAAACCACATAAACCAACAGAACCTTTTCCACAACTCTTCTTTAAATACCTGAGTCTCCTCATACAAAGATATATATATATATATATATATATATATATATATATATATATATATATATATATATATATATATATATATATATATATATATATATATATATATATATATATGTATATAGCTGGAAAACCTAGAGTAAATATATTTAAATTTATTCAAACTATTCTTCAAAACCAAAAAATGCATTTTGTTCCTTTGGGGGAAAAAATAGTTCCAATAGTTAAAAATAATTAAAAGTAATTTTGTATGACTTCAGTTTAAAGGAAACTGTTTCAGAATTATGCTCTATTTTCATCATTCAAGACAAATAGGACTGTCATATAAAAAACATGGAGTAAAACATCACACAACTAATTCCTTAAAAAAATCTAAGTTTAACCTAAAATCAAGGTTGAGATAATTGCTTTCTCTCCAGATGAAAATATTGCAAGCAACATTTCAGAATGTTAACAAACTGTACATTGTACCTGCATACATGAAAATATACAGTAAAACTGAACCGTAAACTCTGTCTTGACTTTGTCAACAAATAAAAGTGGAAGAATCACAAGCTCAAATCAAGTTTCTCACAGATAAAATGTCTATAATGGCATGTGCTTCATGTTAAACCCCTGAGACACAAAAAAGTACATCTGCACATGCACCGTGTGTGCAACCGAAGAATCCTGACAGGCTACAGCTGCAGTCTTGTACCTGTCCTGCAGGTTTTGTGCAATGACTCACAATCAGGATTGTAAAAAGTAATCGGCACACGCCATTAACGTAGATCGAACACATTTATGTGTTTCTGTTTGCTTTTTAAAAGACACAGAGGCACACTGGAAGTGTCTTGTGTGACAGTATCAAGTATACTATATAACACAAGTTCACACTTACATATAATCAGATAGAGTAAAGGTTGTGCATATTTGGAGTGCTGTCCGAGGGGAGAGGCCCAAGCTCGGAATTGGCACTAACCCAGGCTGGGATAGGAAGAGTTAGGAGTGAGGAGATGGGGTGGTGGAGGGATGCTGGAAAACTGTTCTGGGACAGAGATAAGTCTGCTGTATATATAGCTCCTGTCGCGCTAATTGAGTTGATTAACAAAATGCTCTCCACCGGAACTTTGTTAATAAAACATTATATTGAATACAGCTTAAAACTCAATACCATCAATGCTTCTCAGAGAAATGACTGTTATGTGTTAGTTCTGACAGACTAATTAAAAGGAATAATGTCTAAGACTGTTTTTATAGACTTGTAAATCTGACTTCTACATCAGTGGTTCTCAACTGGTGGTTTGCAGATCTGTTCTGCAAAAGCAGGGGGGAAAACAGGGCTAAATGCATATTATCAAATGCAATTAACCATATAGTCCTGTATAGGTAGGATAGTAAAATAAATAGACTTATAATAGAATGTTTCCCAATTTCCATATCTTATGCTTTACATCCAATCAAACTGTATTTTGGAGCAAATTCCTGTCAAATTAAATGCCAAAAGAGATTTTGTTTGTTTGCTCGATATTCATCTTCAAGAAGATACACTATGCAAGGTAAAAGAAAACATGAACAAGGCGAGAGTGCATATAGGTTATGCTCGATATTGTATACAGTCACCACTTCATGTACAATGTAAATCTGTGTCTAAATAAAACCAGTTGAGAATCACTGATCTACATTATAGTAACCCATGCATCCTGTATTCTTGATTTACAAAAATGCAGACAATGGTTTTCAATTTGGTCATCACCATTTAACAATTCAGTGTTTCTGGTTTGAAGCTACATATCTCAACAAAAGCATTGCATTTGTAAAAAAAAAACTCAAACAAAAAAAACAATATATTGTATCAAAACCACAAGACAGCACAACCATCATCAATACAAAAGGTAGATATTGTTTCATCACTTTAAAAAGTGGTTTATTAAGTTGAGGCTCGTTTTAATTATTATGTTGTAGTTCACCAAAACACATAAGGCATGTTGTAATATAAAATGAATTCTGCTGCATTTGACTAGAGTCTATATCACCGGTTTAAGCACTGAACGTAGAGAGCGTCCCTCTTTCGTAAGTTCTCTTGTAAAACTCATGCATGGGAGTGGGACTGCTTCTTCTCTCCGTGTTATTGTGTTAAATTTGCACGTCTTGAGGTGGTCGGCCATGCTGGAAATGTTGGCAAACTTCCACTCGTTCACAGTGTCAAATGCTGTACTGAACCGCCACACCTAAAACAAAAAAACAATAACGTAGAATGTAAAAAAAAAAAGAGCTTTTTCGGTTTTGTGTTATAATGACAAGGTGAATACTCTCTGATTACCTTGTCTTGTATCTGCCAGGATGAGGTTCCATCAGCTCGCTTCGTCTTATTCCAGAGCAGGACCACCATGCCACGAGATTTAAGAAGACTGGCACAGATGTCCCTCATAGTGCAAGACACTCGGGAGAGTTGGCACAGGCTAAAGCCGTCCAGGAAGCTTGCAATGTGCTGAAGTAACTCAAAGGGCAGGTCACTAAGGTGGTCACAGTGGGTCCTAAACTGGCAGATGTCAGTTCTGGATAGGGGCTCATTGGGACAAGCTGCTAACCCAGGTTGCACTCCAAATGAGCCCAGGTGTCGGTCATGGATTATTTTGAAACCCTGTACCGATGGGCAGAACCTTCTTTGCGAGTAGGTGCATCCATAGTATGCCAACGGGCACCTTTGCTCCATCCAACCATTAAGGCCAGCATGGATGTCCCCATGGACGTTCTTAAAATGGGAAGAAAACTCATCCCTGCGAAACAGCTGTCCGCATACAAAGGTGAACATCGAGCGCTGTTTGGTCTGATAGCGAGCCACACACTCCAGAACAAGGTCTAATCTGAGGGTGTGGAATGGACTGGGGTTGGAGAGTTGTGGACTGGCGTGGTCACAGGCAGATGCTGAGGCGATGTCACCTACCATGGTACTGGTAGCCAGTATGGCAGAAGGGAGCGAGAAGGTCTGTGTGCCAAAGTCAATGTGATACCCGTCTACAAAGCGGCTGTCCGAGATGCCCCTACCTCCGGGTGAGTCCCCCAAACAAAAGAGCAAGGCAGCAGTGATGAGGTCAATGCCGTGGAGACCCATTGGATCATCTGCCACCTCAAGGTCAGATGTGTCTACCGCCTTGTCCTCCATCTTGGTTTTGAATAAATAGGGGTCAGATAACAGAGTCCTTCGACCGTTAATTGTAAACAAGTTCATGCCCCTGAGTACCTGGAGATTGTCCAGCTTGCGCTCCAGCCATCGGTCCTCAATTCTGAAAGGCAAATGGTGCAGAACATTGTTGTGCATCAGGTTAGGCAGAGGGATGGGTAAAGGAAGAGGTAGTTGGGGCAAGTGGGCCATTTCTGGATTCTGTGCTAAAACCGGTATGGAATGATCAGGTAAAACCAGTCTAATGTTTGAAGAACCATTGACCCTTTCAAGTCTGACCTGGTTGTCACCATCCACTTCATTATGAAGTCCATCGAGTTCTATCCCACCATTCACTTCGCCTTCTTCTTCGGAAGATTCACCGCATCCATTGGTCTCCAACCAATCATCTTCTTCGTCTTCAGGGTCTACTGGAAAAGGGCAGTCAGCTCCACCTACCGCTCCCAGATCGGAATCTGAATCAGTGTCACTTTCTTTCGTTGCGCCGTTCCTTAAGTCTCCATCGCCATTCCTGACACCGTTGCAAGCTCCATTCTGTTCCTCACCATTAAGATTGTTCACAATCAAGTCAATATTCTTTGCACTACGGAGAATGTCCAAAGTGGCAGCAAAGCTTCTACTGTCTTCCACTGAAGCTGTGTAAGGTCCATCCTCGCTAATTTCAATCAACCCATTTTCCGGGTCCAATTTCTGGAGGCTGGAATTGTCCTGATTTTGCCCTTTCAGAGCTTTTGTCACAGTTGTCACAACTTTAAGGGACTCCAGCAACATTCGCTGATCCTGGAGGGCCAAAGCCATGTCGAGCTGCTCCACGTCAAAAACCTCCTTACTCATGTTCTCGTAGGACTTGCGATCTGCGTAACTCACTGGCCATCGATTCCATTCCATGGTGCAACACACAACACTGGCTGGGCATGTTTCAAGGTGCTGTGCCATTTTGACCCTGGCAAGGGTAAACGGGCATCCGAATCCACGGTTCAGACATGGGACTCTTTCATACGGACACAGTAAGCGATGTTCATTCAGTTTGCATGAGTGGAAAACCGCCCCACACACAAGAGGGCAACCCATGAGGTCACAGGAAATGCTGGCCTCCGGTCTTATCATACATCGGCGGTTGACACATTTCAGGCAATGGGTATGAAGCTCCTCCATTGAAAATATTTGTGAGTCGTTTAACTCAGAGAGGCTACGGCAAATACTGTGGAAGAAAAGAAAACAGACCGTTAGACCTGATCTTATTTTGGGTACCCATGTGGGGTGTCTTTGTATACAACATCACGTGGCTTAACATCTATGCATGCCATTCATGTGGAAAGTCCCACCGTCTTAAAAGGGATAAGTGTAAATCAGAACCAGTTGCCCTCTAGCAGTGTGTTTACCAAATTACTAAACCATTGCATTGCCATTTCACAACTCTCCTTATGTTGCACAGTCACGCCGGTTCTTCGAGGACTGAGATGGAACATGACCCCTGGTTTCTGAACGGTATGTTACAGGAATCAGACATGGCTTACACTCAAAAGAAACACTTCCATAAAGACCTTGCAATGTCATTTAAGAAGCTTCTCTCTCTCCAACATGACTGGGCTTGGCTGGACATACGCAGTTAGACTCAGTCGACATGACCTATATGCAAACCGTCTGAGTCAGTAGGGGTAAGTTTGGGGGTGGGGGTCTGTCATATTGTGGTGTAAGCTTTGAATGATCTGACTTTCAACATAGTCCTCATAATACCAGCTGGGCATAAACATTGCAAAACATTTGTGTACAATGCCGGCGTGTAACATGTCTTGTGATGACTTCTTTTGAAACAACAAAACGCGTTGGATGTTTTTTGAACACTAAGGTGTTTGGTATCATCAAAATAATACAGTTGCACAAGCAATTACTCATAAGTACTTACAACAACAGACAGCATGCTTTCAGCATGTCAAAATAATCCCAAACATGACATGACTTGAGGATTTAAATCTAAGTGGGGGCTCAAAGATGTGTACAGAAACCCTATCACAATTAAATTTGATAGTCTGCAGACAAATATTGATGCATATCGGAAACAGAGGCTTATTTGCAACAGAAAGCAGATGATATATCTATTCCAGTAAATCACAAAATAAATCAAGTCCAATTGAAATTGTAATAGGTTCAAGTAATTGTAAAATAGAGCCCACATAGAAATGCTTAATATAAAATTGATAATACGCTACACACAGAAACTTTGTCTTCCAACAGTTTCCAACAAAAAAGATGCTTAAATGAACTACCTTTACTGCATGAAATGAAAGAAAATACGACTGAAATATATAACTGTTACATAATAATAGACTACATGTTCTTCTTAATATATGAAATATGGATGGGATGCACTACATGAAACAAGAGAATGAGAACCTCACAACCAAAGTGGAGAAAGAAATATTTCGAATTGTATTATTCATTCCATTATACTCTGCTTCTGCTTAAGGTGTATGTGGTGTGTATTATGCTTAAACTGTACCTGACATGGAAAAACAAATGAATTAAATCTCATTATTTTTATTAAAACCATTCACCTGCCAAAAAAGTGAGTCCAAGTCATAAAGGGTCTAGAACCTGTGGCTCTTAATGCTCCTAACATAACACGACACCAAATACGACATGACTCCCAGATATCCTATCTTCTAACTATGATATGACACAAAACACGAAATGTTTCCCAAATCTGACATGATGTTAAACATGTTTTACAGATGCATTGAGCTCAATCCAGTCAAACTCCTGATGAAACCTGATGCAGCTTTTGTTGTTGTTCCCAAACTGGAGTACGACTGACAATATGAACTTGACAGTACAATGATATCCTATAAATCAATAATCAACGATTTAACGCAAAAGAACCATCCTATATCTTTATGTTTACAGTACGACAGGTCAATGTTTTAATTCGTTAAACAGACAATCACAAAGCATTTAGCATTAGCTGGTTAGCCGCGAACTGCAGGACAAAATAACAAATGACACACATACGCAATTAATAAACGTCGTAGACTGACAAAAATATATCATGTTAAAAATGATGAAAAATACGTATTTTGCTATTTTAACAACGACAGAGTCGATTTCGTTGGAGCCGGTGAGGAAACTAGCCAAAGTAAAGAGACATGAAAGTGTCTTACCGTTTATCTGTGACGAGTCTTCAGTAGTTTGATAGTGTTTAATTAATTATTAATATTTCATCGAGTATAATGACAGAGATGATGTTTTCACTGCTGTCTGTCTATTTCTGTTGAAATCTGTGTCTCACTGTACTGATATACTGAAGTGAACTGAGGCCCTTGATGGGCGGAGACTATAACACACACACACACACACACACACACACACACACACACACACACACACACACACACACACACACACACACAAAAATACCATGCTGTTTAGATATTGCCATAGTGAGTACCATTTATCATATGGTATAAGCATCCCAGTATGATACCAATATGTCCTTCTATTGTTTTTTTTACAATACAGTCCCTTCACAGACACACACTTCTGAAGCTATGTTATCCTAAACACAATGGTTTACATACTTATTTGAAACAATTATTTATGTGTAGCCTACTTTACCCTAGCCCTCACCGACACCTGTTGATAGGCCAATAGATTTAAAACAACATATGATTTGTCTTATTTTGAGTGAGGATCACTACAAATGTCCCCAGGAGTTGTTTTCAACATCCTTCAGAACATTTGGAAATTACACCTAATCTATCTTTTCATTTATGCTCTTCACTGAGTGTTATTGTTAAATGGACATTTTTAAAACTTGTCCTGGTAATTCATTTATGTAACTATGGAAATGGCTTTGTTAAAACAATTAGATCAGAACTATTTAATTACCAATATTAATGAAAAGTAGTGCATGTCTAATAATTATTATAGCCTACAAATATCAACTTCAACTTTTGGTTTTGAAGCAAGAACTATAGTCAAAGAATACTTCATGTTGTACAGTGAGTGACCCTCAAAATAGTATTTCACTTAAAACTGTCTCACTTAAAAATTGCATTAGATTACTAAATATCAAACTAAGGCTGCATCCGAAATCGCATTTTCACTATACTAAATAGTAGGTGAAAAACAGTAGCCTATACGACAAAAGAAGTATGTCCGAATTCACAGTACTCATAAAAGAGTAGGCAAAAGTTCCCGGATGACCTACTACATCCGGCGAGATTCTGAAGTGTGCATACGATGGACACTTTACTATCCCATGAGGCCATGAATGGCAGTAAAGCGATGTAACTGATGCTGGTCTCATGATAATAACAGTATGGCAAATGTAGTATGTCTGATTATATTCATACTACACACCCTCAAACTATATGGATCATACTTTTTTAGCGGTTGTGAAGTAATTACTTATTCAAAATAGGTACCTACTCTAGAGAGTATGTGATTTTGGACCAGCATCTTTGAATCACCTGGTGGTGATGTTTAGATGTATGAAGTCAGTTTCCATCGAGTTCACACAGAGAATCACACTGACTATGAGTTCCACTGATGTTTCAAAACCACAAAGTGCCTCAATACATACATTTGAACAGTATATTTGTGGCAAGTAAGCTGTTAGAAATTCAAAAAGCATTTTATTTATTTCACAATAAAAGACCTACCATAAAATGCACTACAGGTTAGCATACAACATTTTGAAATGGAACATATTTAATACAACACTGTGTGAATATGAGATCCCAGGTTAGCTGGCCACCTCTGAGATATGGTGGATGTTGGAGAGGGTGAGTTGGGCCTCTTGGGTCGGATACGAGTTTCTGCTTTGCAGCCAGAGCTTCCCAAAAACTCCGGTGATGACGATCAGGATGAACAGCAGGCCACCCAACACAAAGGTTTCGACAGAAGGCATATCTAAACCTGGCAGAGATTTTCAAATAGAATTAAAAAAGGTCTGAGTACAATGATAAGCAGTGTTGGGGAAAGTTACTTTGAAAAGTACTGCATTACAATATTGTGTTACTCCCTTAAACAGTAACTAATTGCGTTACTTAGTTACTTTTTATGAAAAGTAATATATTTATGCATTTGGCAGGCGCTTTTATCCAAAGCGACTTACATAGTGCCCTTATTACAGGGACAATCCCCCTGGAGCAACATGGAGTAAAGTGCCTTGCTCAAGGACACACTGGTGGTGACCGCTGGGATCGAACCAGCAACCTTCTGCGTATCAGTTCCATGGTTTAACCCACTGGACCAAATTACTTTGTCTTACCTGGGCTGGGCTAAACTTTATTGTTTAAACTTTATCTGATTATATAATTCCATTTACTTGTAATGCGTTACCCCTAACATTGTTGATAAGGTAAGAGTTTATAAGACTTACTCAGATTATTATTCTCCATGTTTGTTTTGAGCCTTCTGATGGGTCCATATGAGACCGTGTGAGACGATGCAACAGCCCTGCGTGTCCGTGCTGATACATCTTCAGCAGAGCAGTTCTGTGATCCAAGGGTTTAAAATTACTAAGATTCAAACAATGTCTCTCAACTTCTAAAGGCAAAGTTCACCCAAAGAAAATTACATTATTTTTCCCCCTTATGTTGCATGTGCATGTTTTCTTTTCCTGTTGAATAGAAGATGTTTAGGATGGCGATTCAAATTGGCAAGTCCAAAAAAGGATACAAAGTGCAGGATTTCAGACTTTAGAAGACTTGGGATATGTATTGTACACAAGTCATATGGACTACTTTTATGGTATTTTATAGTACTTTTTATGGTGTTTTCATGCATTTTATTTACCTTGACAGATTCATAATCATAATGCCACAAAATCACTTTGATGGGTGTTGGATAAGCATTAGGTTCTTTACTGTTCAAAAGTTTGAGGTCAAAATAGAATAGAATAATAAATCTATTTTACAAAGATGCATTGAATTAATCACATGTGGCAGTAAAGTATGGAAGCTTGTTTCCGCAACAGAAAAAAAAAAAAAAAAAGGTAATTACGACTTTTTCTAAGAATTGCGTGATATACACTGATCAGGTATAACATTATGACAGATGAAGTAATAACACTGATTATCACTTCATCATGGATTCATGGCTCATGTTAGTGGGTGGAATATATTAGGCAGCAACTGAACATTTTGTCCTCAAAGTTGATGTGTTAGAAGCAGGAAAAATGGGCAAGCGTAAGGATTTGAGCTTGACAAGGGCCAAATTGTGATGGCTAGACAACTGGGTCAGAGCATCTCCAAAACTGCAGTTCTTGTGGGGTGTTCCCGGTCTGCAGTGGTCAGTATATATCAAAAGTGCTCCAAGGAAGGAACAGTGATGCACGTGGGGAGCGAAGGCTGGCCTGTGTGGTCCGATCAAACAGACGAGCTACTGTAGCTCAAATTGCTCAAGAAGTTTATTCTGGTTCTGATAGAATAGTGTCAGAATACACAGTGCATCGCAGTTTGATGCGTATGGGGCTGCATAGATGCAGACCAGTCAGGGTGCCCATGCTGACCCCTGTCCACTGCCAAAAGTGCAAACAGGGGGCATGTGAGCATCAGAACTGGACCACGGAGCAATAGAAGAAGGTGGCCTGGTCTGATAAATCACGTTTTCTTTTCAATCAAGTGAATGGCCGGGTGCGTGTGCGTCGCTTACCTGGGGAACACATGCCACCAGGAGGCACTATGGGAAGAAGGCAAGCCGGCGGAGACAGTGATGCTTTGAGCAATGTTCTGCTGGGAAACCTTGTGTCCTGCCATCCATGTGGATGTTACTTTGACATGTACCACCTACCTAAGCATTGTTGCAGACCATGTACACCCTTTCATGGAAACGGTATTCCCTGTTGACTGTGGCCTCTCTCAGCAGGATAATGCGCCACAAAGCAAAAAATGGTTCAGGAATGGTTTGAGGAGCACAACAATGAGAATTCCCCAGATCTCAATCCAATCGAGCATCTGTGGGATGTGCTGAACAAACAAGTCCGATCCATGGAGGCCCCACCTCGCAACTTACAGGACTTAAAGGATCTGCTGCTAACATCTTGGTGCCAGATACCACAGCACACCATCAGGGGTCTAGTGGAGTCCATGCCTCGACGGGTCAGGGCTGTTTTGGCAGCAAAAGGGGGACCAACACAATATTAGTCATAATGTTATGCCTCATTAGTGTAAAGTCGCAATTGTGAGATATAAAGTCAGAATTGCAAGATATAAAATCTATGGAAGCTTGTTTTTGCCACGGAATAAAACAATTGAAAAGATAATAAAAGATATAAGCTCGCAGATTCTATTTCTGAGAATTGGACTTTATAACCTTTTTTCTCAGAATTGCGAGTTTATATCTCACAATTCTGACTTTATGTCTCGCAATTGCGTGTTATAAAGTCAGAATTGCACAATATAAACTCGTATTTCTGAGGAAAAAGTCAGAATTGCGAGTTATAAATTTAGAATTGCGAGATATAAACTCACTATTGTGACTTTGTATCACGCAATTCTGACTTTATATCTCGCAATTCTGAGAAAAAACATTGCAATTATCTTTTAAATTGTTTTATTCTGTGGTGGAAAAAAGCTTCCATAGTAAAGATCTTATTGTTATAAAAAAAAAAAAATCTATGTTAGATAAATGCTTTTCTTTTGGACTTTCTATTCATCAAAGAATCCTGAGAAAACGTCTCAGTCTCCACAAAAATATTAAGCATCACAACTGTTTACAAAACTGATGATAATAATAAGAAATGTTTCTTGAGCAGCAAATCTGCCTATTAGAATATGATATGATTTCTGAAGAGTAACGATGATGAAAATTCAGCTTTGCATCACAGAAATAAATTAAAATGTAAAGAATATTGCAATAGAAAATGGCGATTTTAAATTGTAATATGACATTTCAAAATATAACAGTTTTTACTGTATTTTTAATCAAAATAATGGTGCCTTTGTGAGCAGAAAAGACTTCTTTCAAAATCTGCTCGCAAACATGTGAATGGTAAAAATAGGTGTCAGTGAGGACTTACAGGCTGGCACACTCCTCCTGTGTTATGACAGATCTGGACATTGCAGTGCAGGAAAACATCTGTGTAGGAGCTGCCAACAAACTTGAACATTTGAATCCTGAACAGAGCCTCCGGTCCTTGACCGTTCTTCATCACAGCTAATGTCTGGTCATTCCATAACACTGGACAGCTGATGTGAAGAGAAATGTTGGCAGTATGATATTTGTATTCAAAGAATTATATTTAAATTGACCTGTTTTCTGTATTGTTCCCAAAAACGACATGCTTCATAGCTTTTTCTGGTTGAGAATCTCTCTGGGTAGTCAAGAATAAGCACAGCTGTTAAACTGAAATGCATATGCCCACAGACTCTCGTCACATGACTGAAGTTGCATACTTTGTTTAGTCATCCACTCCTTTAGCAATGGCTTCAATGGCATGTCTCAACAACATCCTTTCACACCAGTGGTGATAATTATGACTGAATGAAGCACTTAAAACACAAGCAAAGGAATCATGAAGCTGTGAAGGAGGGCATTTTACACAGAGGACAATAGAAGGGAGTTAATAAACAAAATTAATTAACGAAATGCCTGATTCACAAAAGCTCATGTCAAAATTATATTAAAACTTCATGGCTGAATTAAACAATGTTAACTGAATTGATTGTCAGACCTGTCCTTGATAAAGGCGTATTGAATGTTGCTGTAAGGGTCGTTGGTTGGTGTGGCCCAACATCTTTCCACTCTCAGAAACAGATTCGCTGGAACCTGCCAGATAAAATGGGAATTTAGTTTGACATGTTTAATTTGGATGGAACAATAGATAGAACGATGGAAGATAGACAGATAGAATGATAGATGGATGGATGGATGATCGATGAACAGATAGAAAGGCAGAATAGATAGATAGAAGGATGGATGGATGGACGGAAAGACAGAAAGACAGACAGATCGATGGACAGATAGATAGACAGACAGAATAGATAGAACGATGGATGGAACAGACAGACAGATAGATATAACGATGGATGGATGGATGGATGGATGGATGGATGGATGGATGGATGGATGGATGGATGGATGGATGGATGGATGGATGGATGGATGGATGGATGGATGGATGGATGGATGGATGGATGGATGGATGGATGGATGGATGGATGGAATAAATCGACAGATAGAACGATGGATGGATGGATGGAACGATAGATAGAACTATGGAAGATAGACAGATAGAATGATAGATGGATGGATGGTCGATGGACAGATAGATAGGCAGAATAGATAGATAGAATGATGGATGGATGGAAAGACAGACAGACAGACAGACAGACAGACAGACAGACAGACAGACAGACAGACAGACAGACAGACAGACAGACAGACAGACAGACAGACAGACAGACAGACAGATAGACAGATAGATAGATAGATAGATAGATAGATAGATAGATAGATAGATAGATAGATAGATAGATAGATAGATAGATAGATAGATAGATAGATAGATAGATAGATAGATAGATATAACAATGGATGGATGGATGATGGATGGATGGATGGATGGATGGATAGAATAAATAGACAGATAGAACGATGGATGGATGGATGGATGGAACGATAGATAGAACAATGGAAGATAGACAGATAGAACGATGGATGGATGGAACGATAGATAGAACTATGGAAGATAGACAGATAGAATGATAGCTGGATGGATGGATGATCGATGGACAGATAGATAGACAGGCAGAATAAATAGAATGACGGACGGACAGAATGATAGATGGATGGATGGATGATCGATGGACAGATAGATAGACAGGCAGAATAGATAGAATGATGGACGGACGGACGGACGGACAGATAGATAGATGGAAGGATAATCGATGGACAGATAGATAGACAGACAGAATAGATAGAGCAATGGAAGATAGACAGATAGAACGATGGATGGATGGAACGATAGATAGAACTATGGAAGATAGACAGATAGAACAATGGATGGAACGATAGGTAGAACTATGGAAGATAGACAGATAGAATGATAGATGGATGGATGGATGATCGATGGACAGATAGATAGACGGATGGACAGACAGACAGACAGACAGACAGACAGACAGACAGACAGACAGACAGACAGACAGACAGACAGATAGATAGATAGATAGATAGATAGATAGATAGATAGACAGACAGATAGATAGATAGATAGATAGATAGATAGATAGATAGATAGATAGATAGATAGATAGATAGATAGATAGATAGATAGATAGATAGATAGATAGATAGATAGATAGATAGATAGATAGATAGATAGATAGATAGATAGATAGATAGATAGATAGATAGATAGATAGATGGTGACAACATGACTAATGAAAACAAAGCTCTGTTCATCTGAAAACAAAGAACTACAGAGTTGTACAAGAAAACGCACGGCAGCTTTCATGAAAACCCTCAGCAGCTTGTAGTTTGTAATGTCACCTATTCTGCTCGACACACACCATGTAAACTTTGACATAGATGTTGTCCTCAAGTGTGAGAGAAGGAACAGTGGTCCATTTATCCTGAAACTCTTCATCTTTATAGAGCAGCATAGAGACCGAGAAATTTCCATCCTCAGTGTTTAGAGTGATTGTCCTGTGGGGCAGAGAATGTTAAAAGCCTCATTGAACAGGCTGAAAGGTTCGCTTAATGAATATCGAAGGAAACTCTTGAGTTGGACCCCAGGGCAGTCTTTTGTTATCATTAGCTTCCTTAATTGTGTTTACATACAAACAAACAATTAGTGAGGGGCTCAGTCTTTTTTAAGTTGGAAAAACAGTGATAATGAAAGCCATTTCTACATATAGAGTGCTGGAGTCCCAGACAGACTGAGCTTTGAAACTTAATTAACTGGTGATGTCATGATTAGCAGAAGCTCACCGGACATCCACTCTGATCAAATTTTCCCCGTTTTGCTGCTGGACCATGTAGTTTATGGGGTATCGGCACCCAAATGTGATGTTGATGTAGTTTCTGGTGATGACATCCATTGTTTCATTGTTGCGGATCGTGTTGGTGAACATGATGTGAGTATCATCCGATGCCTGGGAATAATACAATTTGAATCAATCCATCCATCCATACATCCATACATACATACATACACACTATATTGTCAAAAGTTTTAGGACGCCTTCCTTTACATGCATATGAACTTTAATAACGTCCCATTCTTAATTCGTAGGGTTTAATATGGAGTTGGCTTCAGCTTCAACTCTTCTGGAAAGGCTTTCCACAAGGTTTAGGAGCGTGTTTATACACACATACGTATTCAAACGCACTTGCCTATAGGCTAAACATGTAATGCTTGCATACATGCCGTTTTCGCAGATTCTGCTTTTTTTCATGGTTTGCGTTCTCCGGCCACCAAGTGCGGTTGCCGTGCGGATGGGCGTCCGGAACGCATTGGGGGTTTTCTGTTTTAGTTGAGGATGGTGAAAGTGGCGCCAAATTAAATAACAAATTAGTTTTTACAACTTTACAAATTAATCAAATCAAAAACTTACTTTTTTTCTAAAGCAAAATTAATTTCCTATTATCACTGTAAAGCTGCTTTGAAGCAATCGGTGTTGTAAAAAGTGCTATATAAATGAAGGTGGCTTGACTTGTTTATGGGAATTTGGGAAGCACATTTGTGAGGTTAGGCACTGATGGACGAGAAGGCTCGCAGTCTCCGCTCTAATTCATCCCAAAGGTGTTCTATCAGGTTGAGGTCAGGACAGTCAAGTTCCTCCACACCAAACTCGCTCATCCATGTCTTTATGGACCTTGCTTTGTGCACTGGTGTAATCCCCAAACTGTTCCCACATTGTTGGGAGCATGAAATTGTCCAAAATGTCTTGATATGCTGAAGCATTAAGAGTTCCTTTCACTGGAACTAAGGGGCCAAGCTGAACCCCTGATAAGCAACCCCACACCATAATCCACCAAACTTTACACTTGGCACAATGCAGTCAGGCAAGTACCGTTCTCCTGGCAACCGTCAAACCCAAACTTGTCCATCGGATTGCCAGACAGCAAAGAAGCGTGAACACGTCTCCACTGCTCTAGAGTCCAGTGGCTGTCCACTTGGGCTTCAAATTTATTCAAAGTATTCAAACTATATATGGGCTAAAAAACCACCATACGTCAAACATATCTTCACATGGCTGTAAATTACAGACTATAGGCTAACTATTATTCCGAACTTATCTGGATGAATGTTCCTTTTGTAGTTGAAAGTTGAAATTCTTTTGATACATTTTGTCTTGCAAATTGCAAGACAACTCTTGAGTTTAATAACGTCTGAGTGACATTCACAGGCCAATAAAATGTGAGAAGACATAAGGAAACAACGTGCTATTGAAGGGGCCAAACTGCCCCCCCAACCACATCCGGTAAAACTAACTTTATTGCCCTTTTATTTCCCTGACAATTACAAACACACATCTTGATTCAGTAAGCTATCTTCTGGAAACAATCTATCACCAAATGCTTGTGTTATTTTTGTTTAAATCAATCCTGCATGCACTGGGAGCAGAAAACTACCCTTCTAGATCTAATTCCCAAAAGCAGCTGATTTCAACAACCAATGATTTTACTTTTCTAATCCAAAAATGCCCTACTTTAACCCGCAAGTTTGAAAAAAGCTTGTAAAACTACTAAAGAGGGAGAAGGAGGGAATTTGTCCCCTCTCAAAGCCGCGTTAACCTTTTACTGGCTTTACAAGAAATAGTCTGGTGAATCCTGAGAGAGGTTCTCAACGATACTCGTGGTCTCAAGTGCAGATTTATGCCGTGCCAGAGGGAAGCTTGTCCTCTGGGTTGTTGCACTGTTTGAGGCTGGCTGTAGGGCAGAATAAAAGGACGACTATAAAGTACGACACTGAATTATGGCCGGCTTATTCACCACGGCTGAAAACACAGTAATCATTTCCATATAAATCAGGATAATTTAGAGCCGCATGGCTGTTTGCCCTCCCCTCCGAGCTCTCTGAAAGGACCAGCCAGCCAATTTGGAGGAAAACGAACAACAATATGCATTTGCATATTGAAAAAATAAATGAATAAAATTATTCCTAAAAAGGAAATCGACCCCTCACGGTTGTCACTTATTACAATGCACATAATTATGAACACGCCTGAGACGTATACCATTAGATTGTTCAATTTTTGTTTAGAAGCTTTATTCAATGAATAAAGCACATGGTCACCTTTCATCCTATGAAGGGATTGTAAAATAGGGAAATTTACTGTTTGTATTTTTAGGTTTAGCAGCCAAACGGAGGCCCAATGTGTAGTTTGTCTCAACGCAACAAGTGTTTACAACCTTTTTAAGAGGCTTTAATGTTCTGGCATCAATTTGTAATTGGCTGAGGACGTTCCCCAGACGTCGGGATCGTCGGATGTGGTTTTATGATTATACACAATGCCTTGACGACACTAGCGCGGATTACCATAATAGTGCCACAGTCCGTGAGGTTGGTCTTGATGCTGAAGACATAGTCGTTCCCAACCTCAACACCTCGACAGTCAGGATCATTCAGGTGCAAATCCCAAACCTGAGTAGAGATGACAGTGGAAACAGTTTAGTTGAAGCTCAGATGATTTATTGCATTTCATTTAATTATCTGTGATATAAATAGCATGAACGTACGTAAACAGATGGCTCCTTGTTGAGAAAAAACACACTAGGAATGATAACTTGCATTTGATCATTGGTGCAAATGACAGTCTCATTGAGTTCTAGAACAAAATAGAAAGGAAGAAAGTTTAAATATTAGTATATTTTATATATATATATATATATATATATATATATATATATATATATATATATATATATATATATATATATATAAATATAAATATATATAGGCAATGGAACATGCTTTAGTGTTGCAAAAGAAAAAAGATATAGATGTATACACACACGTTACATATGTAATAAGTTTATATGTATACATACATGTAATATATAACATATTACATATAAACATTTTGAAATAACATCTCATTTTAAAATATAAATATAATGTAAATCTAAAATATGCTTACATGTAACCCAAATCCAAACTGGTTTATATGTAATAATAAAACAATGCATTTGAACAATTCTCCCCGCAGATGTTTGACTCCACTTACCTTCTTTTTCAATCTGCACAGCAGAAGTTACTGTCCACATTGCGAGCAAAGACCATGTCAGCGCCAGAGTAACAGGTGTCATCCTTGAAGCGGATTCTTTCTGGCCTCTTCTCCCCTGAAATTTCGTTCCGTCTTCAGCCCTTTCCACCAAATCTTCTCGGTGATCACCTCGACTAGCTGTCAGAGCCAGACGTATTACTTGCGCTCTCTCCAGCACCTCCGAAACACAGCTCTAATGAAGTGGGAACCTCCAGTTGCTTTGGAACACCAGCTTGAATGATGTCCACACCAACAATGAGATTCCACACATGAATAGGACAAGGTGGGGGTGAGGGGGGTGACATGGGGAGTCCAAGGTAACACAGACCAACTAGATTTCAGGCAAAAGCAGAAAAAAAAATACTACTAACAACCCACTTAGCAGACACTGCGCTACATGTCTCGGTGCGTTGGTCGACAAGGAGTTTGTTTGTCATGCAAAGGGAATGGAGGTACAGGGGCGGTGTCTTGTTTTATCTCACTCTTTTGTCTGTATGTTTTTAAAGGGCATGGCAAACGCTTTACTGTTTCGGGAACCCCAACGACTCGCTTGAAAAGAAATCCCATCAGACTGAGTCAAGGGCAGTTCAGTGACACCTTTGCAATGGAGTTGATGTCTTTAAGACTGTTTGGACAGAGAAAGAGGTCAGTCATTCAACCTTGTGAGGGAGATTTTTAAATGTTAGATGGTAAGTATCTGCAGGTTTTATGAATGTAAATGTAAGACCTTTTTAAGACCAAGTTAAGAAAATTTAAGGACTAAATCGAAGGGAACAATACGTCAATACGTTCTCGAAATGTATCTCTGTGCTGCATTAGCAACAATTCAGAGTTTGAAAATACAACTTTCAACAGATATCCATTATTTGATACTTGAATACCTCTGCTCTTGTGTTCTTCTTCAGCATTTTTGACTTGTTTTCCAGTGCAATTTTCTAGATTCTTAAATCAAGATGCATTTATTGGAGATGTAAAATGACACAGAAAATGAAGTCTTGTTTTCTGTGAAATTGATCAAAACAAAGTGAATTTTGCTTAAAACAAGAACAAATATCTGCCAACTGGCTCAGAAAAATGTTTTTTTTTTTTTATAGGGACACGTGTGTTTTATGTGATAATATGGATGTATAGTATTGCCAGACGAATTTCTGTCCAGGAAAACTGAACAGACAATAAAGTTAAACTAAACTAAACTTCATTTTGTAATGACATTTTTCAAGACTTCATTTTACATTTGCATCTCAAGTAAACGCATCAGATGTGTTGATATTTGAATCGCACATTTTTTTGCAATGCATGCAACATTTAATGCCATAATGTTATGATTTAAGATCTTTTTAAGGCCTTAATTTGTGTAAGGGTGAATTAAGACTTTTTAAGACCTGCAGAAACCCTGAATTCAATGCCTGAAGTGAATTCTCAGAGGATATTCAACAACATGATCAGTCTGCTAGATAGAAAATGACATTCCAATTTTACATAGCAAACTGCATAATGGACAATAAAAAAAGCATCTCTTTCTGCCATTGATTTATTGACTAATTTTGTTCCATTTGAAAATGTGCAAGACTGTATTATGGTTATCACAAACTTGTGTTCGAATGTTTTTCAGCACAACTTAACAAAGAATTCAGTTTTTCTGTCTTTGTACATGGTAATTCCAAGAAAAAGAAAGTCTCCTTTTTCCCCCTTTTACTTTCCGGTTTTACATTTTACAAGTGCTCTTTATTGGATGAGTTTTAACAGACATTGAATTACGTGTCTTTTGTCTTGCAAATAGCACCAGATAAATGTTCTAAAATAGTCTGCGACAACTTCCAGCAGACAATCCACTGAATGGAGCGTCTGAACGGAAGACACTCCCACAAAGATCAGTGCTGTAAAGTCAAACGATTTCCTTTCTAAACACAATGGAAAAGACCATAAAATGCATTTAGATTAAAAAATAAAACAGAACAAGCGTCACATATTGTGTTATCAACTTTACAGCACAGATTGACAGACAGTGAGCTTCTTATAAAACGTTTGTTCGGTTAATCACAAATACGTGAGCGCTAATGAAATAAACCAATCCACTGTACAGCATGTTTAACATTAGAAATATATTCTAATTTAAATACGGGCCATTAAAACATTATTAAAAAAAAAACATTTGTTTACGCACAGCAAGGCAATTGCACCTACTATCAATCACTATAAAAAACAAATAGAAATACAAGACCGATACATTAAATCGTTTTCTTTTCCATATCGAGTATAATGAATAAATTACAGCATGGGACAGACCGTATAGAAAGGGGAATGTGCAAAGCAAACATATTGGAGAGCAGCGTTCAACTTGTCTCCTGGCTGGTGTTAGTGTAGTGTTCACATTACTGGCCTCTGGTTTGACGGGTCTAGAGAGACATTTACTCAAGAGCCTCGCTATCCTCTGTGAACAGCTCGGCCAGATCTGCCACTGTAAATACGGAGGCCTCCGAATACTTCATGGACGTGGAACTATGACTGAAGAAGATGTTGATTTGAGACAGATTAGTCAAGCTCATTTTTAGTAAACAAAGCAACAACAAAAAAACAATGCAAATGTGCAGAAGACTTAAAGGGACAGTTCATCCAAAAATTAAAATTAGCCCATGATTTACTCAAGCCATCCTAGGTGTATATGACATTCTTCTTTCAGACGAATACAATCGGAGTTATATTAAATAATGTCCTGGCTCTTCCAAGCTTTATAATAGCAGTGACTTGTTGGGTCATTTTTTTGAAGTGTGTAAAAGTGCATCTATCCTAGGCTTGTGCAAAATTCAGAATTTCAGAATTGGCCTCCATTCAATTCAATTCATGAATTGGAATTTGAATTGAATTGACTCCGCCCCACAGGAAGTTGAATTTGAGTTGGAATGACAGGAAGTGGAATTAAATTCATGGCAATTCAAAGAAATTCCACAGTCACACAACAGAAAGTATTGTGGTGTTGAATCTCACATACATTCAGTGTTAGGAAGGTTACTTTGGAAATGTAATTGCTTACTGTTATAAGTTACCCATTATAAATGTGGTCTGGATTACTTTATCAATGGCAAAGCCTTATTGATAAGTAACTAATTGAATGACACATTTTACTTCAGTAATACAACTAAATACAATTACATTAATTTTATAATTTAATTACACGTAACTACACTGTAAAAAATATTACACACTATCTACTTAAAAAAAATGATGGTAACAAAATAACACATAATATTTAAGTAGTTTTACGGTTAGCTTTTTTAGTGGAATCTACCAGAATAAATGAAGTAAAATTTCCAAAATTATTAGTCTATAGTACATGATGAATTTAATATTATTAGAGGAATGTGCTTTTTTAATTTAAGTTGACCTTTAAAAAAAAGGGTATAAATTAGAGTAAATGGAAATGACCTGAAAAATGTTTATATTTGACGTTGAGTTATGTTTAATAGATTGTTTACTGCTAGCACAAGTAGAAACAAACTTGTTATTGCACTAGCATTAGCAAAGTGATCAACATGCTTCATAATAATAATACTTGCAGTTATTCACATCACAACCTAACCATAAGCTTCAAAACTTCAACATAACAGAAACTCTTTTAAATGCCAAACATAACGGATGTTTCCCTTCACTCGAAAACACATTAAATGACACTTAATTTCGATATTAACTCTCCATTTCCAGCCATATGCAAAGCATGCTGGAAACTAACAATGGTGTCTCTAAATAAAACTGCCTAATTTAGCTAATTCTCTTAAAATAAATAGGTAACCTTATTTTCCTTCATTTTATCATCTTATTTGGTTCTTCGATTGAAGGCTCAAAATTGCTTACATTTCCTTTAAAACAAATTGGAAAATGTATCTCTTGGTTTTATTAGTGAAATGTTCTCAATATTTTCTATACAAAACTGAAATACAATTTTCTTAAGAAAATATACATACTATTTTTAATTATCACCTTAATTTTTTAGTGAAAATTACAAGACCCATGATTAATTTTTTTTACAATTTTTTTTAGTCACTCCTCAACCCTGCATACATTTTGTTCTAAAATATAGATAATGATCAAATTCATTAAATAAATTACCCCCTCAATGTTGTTTAATTTGTTTTGTTCCAATGTTATTTTCATTTCAAATTAATCAAAAAACACAAAGTCGTTGTAAATGCAGTCATCATTTATTCCAATGCAAAACTCACTGAGCAACACTGTTGTATCTAATTCTCAATAGCTCCTCAAATGTTTTATCTTTGAGTCTGCACCGTTCTGGTCTGAAGATCTTTCCTACAACACTAAAGATTCTCTCAACAGGTGCAGAGGAAGCTGCTATGGCAAGATGGACATGTAAATTAATTTCTTTGAATTTTTATTGAATTTCAATTCTGCTTCCTTTAATTCAAATCCGAATTGTAATTCTAGATCCTGTTTTTGACATCAATTCAAATTCAAGAATTGAACTGGAATCCAGGAGTCATTCTCAATTCAATTCTGAATTGTGCACAAGCCTGATCTATCCATTATATAACTGCTCCATGCGGCTCCAGGGGGTTAATAAACTAGCTTCCGGCGGTCGGCGGTCAGCGGTACGCAAGTCGACTTATGGCGAAAGAGTAACCCTTGACCCTTTTTAAAGAGAAATGGCAGAGGATTTTGATATAAGAGAAGAAGGGCTTGAGTTTGTTGCCCAGCCCTATCCATGAGAGGCGGCAAAGTTTGCGATGCTTCTATACATTGCGTCAGGGGATACTCTTTTGCCGTAAGTCGATTTCTGTACTGCTGACCGCCGAAACCTAGTTATTTTTGTCTATAAAGTTTTAAATATGGATATTTTTCTTACACAAACACACCACTTCAGAAGGCCTTTATTGACACCCCGGAGCCGTGTGAAGCAGTTTTATGATGGATAGATGCACTTTTATGGACTTCAAAAATGACCCAAAAAGTCCCTGGTATTATAAAGCTTGGAAGAGCCAGGACATTTTTAATATAACTCTGATTGTATTCTGTCACAGTGTGTTTTGGGTTATGTTTCATGCTTTTAGGCCCTGTCCACACGAACCGCAAAGCTTTATCTACAAAACCGCGTTTTGGTTGTTCGTCCATACGCAAACGCAGTATCCGGTTACTGAATCCAGACTTTTCTGAAAACTCCGACCAGGGTGAAGATTTTTTGAAACTACGGTTACAGAGTTGTTGTGAAACCGGAGATTTCGGCTTGTGAAGTCGAAGTGTGCGCCATTCTCTCCTTTGTTTGACGTCAGATAGTAAGGCAAGTGTGTGAAGCTACAGTCCACTTGGGCCCTGCCCCTGTGTACAGTTACCTGTCACTGAGTCCAAAGTAAAGGAACTTGTAGAAGGGTTTCACTGAGCCCAGGACATCCCTCAGTGCTTCGGTGCCGTGGATGGGACCCATGTGGAAATCAGGCAGCCAATCGTAGCGTGGTTTTGCGTTTTCATGTGGACAGAGATTTTTTTTAAACAGTGCTTGTGTGGAAGCGATTGTTTTTTAAAACGGAGGAGGAAAAACTTGGTTCTAAAAATACCCGTGTACGTGTGGACTAGGCCTTAGTTTGTCATGTTCTCTGTAATGTTTCTGAGTTTGTCATTTTATTTCATTTTATTACTCAGTGTATTTAATGCTACGTTCCAGGCAAGTTTTTGAGCCTATAAGTTACAACTTCAAACCCTGACTCACGACTTTGTAGCGTTCCAGACAAAGTCACGCCAAACTGCCTGAGCGCAAGGAATTGTGGCAGCTAGATGTAAACAAAGCATGATGGACTGTACGGGGCTTATGCTCATACAATCATTTATATCGCCAAAGGTGCTTACTCCTTGCTTATTTGAGGGAAACGGAGGAGAAAAAACAGTGCATAAGGCAAAAGAAGGTTTTACGTTATTTGTATATTTGGCTGCCATTGTTGTTTCGCAGGCTATATGACACCAGAGCTAGTAAATGGGAGTACATTGATATAGTACGAGTTCACGGGTGGGAAGTCACGGGTTTGACTGCCGTTCCAGTACACTTTCACGGGTAGAAGGTTGGAAAAACACGGGTTACGGGTTGCCTGGAACGCGGCATAAACCCTCATGTTTGCCATGTGTCCTTGTCTGGTATTGATGTTGTAATCCATTGTTTGGTGAGAGTCAAGTTTAGTTTAGTCAAGCCAAGTCTTTTTTTATTTTTTTGCCAAGCCACATCCATGTTTTATGTTTGGATTTTGGAAATAAACTGCACTTGGGTTCTGAAACCTTGCCTTCAGTGGACTTATCTGTTACATATTCGTCTGAAAGAAGAATGTCATATACACCTAGGATGACTTGAGGGTGAGTAAATCATGGGCTAATTTTAATTTATGGGTGAACTATCTATTTAAAGGGACAGTTTAATCTAAAGTGAAAATTAAGTCATCATTTTACTCACACTGGTGTTGTTCTAATGCCATACGGCCTTCTTTTTTTTTGGGACCACAAAAGGATAATTAAAAAAAAAAAAATTCCACTCACGCTTGTTCATATAAATGGCAGTGAATAGCGACCAGCATTAATCTTTTTTTTAAAAGACACACAATTATCACAGAATGATCCCATGTGACAAGTGTCGTATATTCCAAGTGGGTTACACTTTATTTTAAGGTGATGTAGTTACATTGTACTTACTCTAAGTGCTGAATAATATTAATTAACTACATGTACTTACTATAGCGTTACGGTTAGGGTTTACATAATTACATTTACTTGCAATTATGCATAATTTACTGTTATTACTATAGTAAGTACATGTAGTAACGTGTAACTACATCACCCTAAAATAAAGTTTTACCTCCAAGTGTTCTGGTGGTATACGATAGGGTTTGATGACGTGACTGTAGTCTCACATAGCCAGACCTTCAGACTGACGGCAGAAGGTCTGGACTCTATCGCTGCTTTCATTGGTCGAGGACCGCCCAAGAGGACGTTTGACTGACATGTAACACAACCAATCACAGTTTGTTTTGTTACGTGTCATTTTTAGGGGCGTGAAAATATAAAGTCCCTGCAACCGGCGTGCACCCGCATTATTCATTCATGAACGTTTTTCAAGTTTACTGCACCAATGGAGCCGTGAACTTCACATACTTATGAAAATCCAGCGTTTAGTGGATCCTCATTGATACTCATTTTCAAAGTTGTAAAGACAACAGCGTTCTTCTTCCACAACGGGAGTTTGGAATCGCGGCATTTGTTTCCAAGTGGACCGTTAAAGAACACAACACACTCATCTCGTGGACATCCTGTAGAATTCAACCAATCAGATGACGACTTTGAAACTCCTGAAGTGTTTCCAGATAAGTGTGCATATGCATCAGACGTTCAGCCAACAGTCCGTGGGCGTGACGTCTGAGGCTGAGACTAACGTGACTCTATTAGCGCCGCAGTTGACTCCGTCTCACCCAGAAAAAGCACACAAGTTGTGCGAAATAATAATTAACAAGAACGCAACATGAAACAATGCCTAGAAATCCCCAAAAAAGTTATCAAGTTATTCCTCACCGAGTCAAATATGATCGGACCGGAACTCTGTTTGCCTGATGAAAGGAACACAACGGATATATTCACCTTCATATATTTCATGTTGCCCACAACTTTTTCTGGGCGAGACAGGGTGCTTAAAGTCTCACGAACACGTATGCCATGCAGGTGTGCAGAGAAGACCAAAGGCCAAGGTCAAGAATGTTGTTAAATAATGCATTCAATTTTGGTTTGTTTTACACCAAACCCTGTTGTATACTTCCAGAACACTTGGAATATACCTCATGGGATCATTCTGTGATACTTTTGCGTCCTTTTAAAAAGCTTGATGCTATTCACTGCCATTATATGGATGAGCTCGAGTGGGACACTTTTTTTTTTTTTTATCCTTTTGTGGTCCATAAAAGAAAGAAGAGCATACAGCATTGGAACAACACCAGGGGGGTATTCCAGAAAGCAATGTATATACTGCCATATATACCTAGAACTCTCTGTTGATTAACCCAAACCTTGCTTACTCGAGGTATGCTGGTTCCAAAAAACGCGTCCGTGAGTAAGTTCAGACAACTCTAACCATGATGATTCACCATGGAAACAGACGCTAAGAAAAAGCGCACCATTCTACTTCCTTCTTCTTATTATGTTGGCGATTTACATAACCTACTTAGTGCACATCGCCACCTATTTGGTGGTTGAGCAATCATTTTTTCAATATCTTCGTTTAATAAGTAATCTTTATTCACTGAGAATAAGGATTATATTGTTGTTTGATGCTAATTAATTTAACACAGATCCATGTGTGAGATGACAATAAATAATAAATATATTTGAATTGAATTAACATTTAACATTTCCTTGTTATAATAGTGCTTTAGAATGAATATATAATATTGTATATTATAACTGTAACTATATAACACATTTAGTTATATTAATTTAACTATATTAATTATATTACACAGCTGCTCCGGAGCAGGTCATGTTCAGAGAGTGAGTTGCTATGGCTACTTACATACTCTGAAAGTTACCTCCATTTTTGGAACCGAAACTTGAGGTTATCCGCTTACTTACTCTTAAACATACGCAGGTATGCCACTGCTTTCTGGAATACCCCCCAGGGTGAGTAAATGATTACTTAATTATCATTTTAGGGAGAACTATCCCTTTAAGAGTACAATTACTCATAGATTTATTTAAAGGTCCCATTAAGTGGCTTGACCATGTTCTTTCCTGTTGACCAGGTAGTTGGGGTGGTGGGGCATATTTAAAAAAGGGGAATTTCTAGCAATGCACTTGTATGCGGATGGTTATAGAGGGTTAAACATACATAGACTAAAAGCCACTAACATTTTGATTTCATGGACTACTTATTTAAAGAGGCTAAGTGCAAATAGTGATAGATGATATTTACACTAAGTGCAAACAGCTGTAGATGCTATTTACTAATTGAAATAGAATATATCACTAATTTCACTTAGTATGCTATTTACACCATGTAAAAGTAGCAGTTCTTTGCAATATGTTTAAATAGTAATTAGATGCTATTTATACTTTATTTTGACAGACACATACTATTTGCACCTTAGTATTGTTGTGGGATTAATAGGATGCAAGTCCCCACTTTATATTAGGTGGCCTTAAGTACTATGTACTTACATCAAAAAATAAGTACAATGTACTTACTGTGTTCAAATTGTATTGCAAAACACCTTTGCTGATATTGAGGTGGGATACGGGTAGTTAGGGACAGGTGTGGTGGTATGGGTATGGGTAGGTTTAAGGGTAGGGTTAGGTCAAGTCAACTTTATTTATATAGCGCTTTTAACAATGCAGATTGTTTCAAAGCAGCTTTACAGTGTTAAACAGGAAAATAATGCAGCATAATTTTATTCAGCCGTATAGCCATTCTAGAGAAAATGGTGATGTCATCAGTTAATTTCAATTATCATACAGTGGCAGTGTGAGCTTTAGATCAGTAATTTAGTTTATATGGTTAATTTAGTTTAATAATTAGATTTATTTGGATATTTAGTTGAAAAATTTAGAAAAATGTAGTGGAAAAAGTTAGGTGTAAGGGAAGTATCAACTGTGTAATTACAAATGTAACTACAGAAATTAATTACAGACGTAATTACATGCAGGTATTTTTTAAAATGTAAGTACAATGTAAAAACATGTATGTACACAATAAGTGCATTGTATCAAATGATTCATTAAAATGTTAGTATATAGTAGTTATGAGCACCTAATATAAAGTGGGTCCGGATGCAATAATAACAAAGTGTAAATGATTATATTTATATACATTTAAATAATTATTAAATGTTGCCTTAATGGGACAATAAAAGCCCTCCATACATCTACCCCTACCAAATAAATACTTTTATTATTATTAAACATTTTGTTAGGCATCAAAACCTAGATTCCTGAACCCTATGCTTTACTGACTACGCCACGGAAGACGTTTAATCCTGCACGTCATTTCTAAATCTTGTTTGGCCAAACCAGGCATTGTTAGGCGGAGCTAGTGCAAATAGCACTTGCCAACCAGGGACGCTATTTGCACTTGGTGTAAATAGACACTCCGTTATTTAAAATGCCCTCTTGAGTGTCATGGACTCACCTCTTTTCTACTGTTTTTAGCATGGCTTGCATTCTCTCCTCAATGGTGGACTTGATCAGAAACCGATGAACAAATGTGGGTCTGTAAAATTGATACAATTATTTTAATAATCTGATATCACCACACAGGTCTCAGTTTTTTTTAATGTTTAAATATGCAAAAACCTTTTTGGAATTAGTGTTGTTTTTTTGATACAAAAAAATAGGCTGCGAGTCAGATTCAAACTCATGTGAGCAACGTGTTGGAGTATTCTGAACACTTTGTGAGTGGGTTGATGCCTACTTGGTCTGGCCAATCCGGTGCACTCTTCCGATGGCCTGCAGCTCATGGGCGGGGTTTAGGATGGGCTCCACCAGCAGCACTTGCGTCGCCTCGATGATGTTCAGCCCGTTTGAGCCTGTGTGCAGCGGCAACAGCAAGATGTTGATCTTATCCTCGTATTTAAAAGCACTCAGGTTCTCCTAAAAAAAAAAAAAAATGAATGCACCAATCATCATTTCACATTTTATATGTATTATGGGGAGACAGCTTTGTGGTTAAAGAAGTGCATTGGAAGTCCAATTTTTTTAAATACAATTTGGCTATTTTAGGTTTAATGTCATAAACCATTAAATGTACTCAACTATTTGAATAACAGTAAGCCGAGTTTATCAGTTTCAAGATCTATTCATTTAATTTCCAAAGTTTTATTTGTCTCATCTGAAATAAATACATAAATAAATACAAAAATAATTGTTCAAAAAAGATTTCCAAAATCAATCAATTTATTTATTTAGTAGGGGTGTAACGGTACACAAAACTGACGGTTCGGTATGTACCTCGGTTTTGAAGTCCCGGTTCGGTATGGATTCGGTACAGCAGTTTAACAAAATTGCTTTTTATTAATTTTTATTCAACAGTGGTTTAATGAAAAAAATCGTGTCTGTCCTTAAATGAATTAAATTATAACTAAAAGTTTCTTAAAGATAATGCTGTAAACTATATAGGGAGCCCTTACTTACATATAGCTATTAAAGATTAACAACAGAGCCCAAACTATTAGCCTAAATTCAGTTGCTATTTATTTTTAGATATAATAATCAACACTCATAAGCGTCACATAAGGCAGTTTTTGCATTAACTTCTAAATCTAATTATTTTTATTCGTTGTTGAAATATAATCATTTAGTGGCTGTAATTTTCATGACAGGTTTATTTAAACATACATTAAATAAACAAGACATCACTAACAGGCTTAGTAGTATATAATGAATATATAACGGCTAATATAATGAATATAACGGCTAATATAGTGCATGTATTCAGTGAAAGAGCTGATTTCTCTAGTGAGCTAACAGCTGCGGACACTGAATGACTTCTGAGTAAACGTGATTCTGCATGACATTGTTTACAAGCAGTTTTATTGTCTTTCCGCGGTTGAAACGCATATGGAGCGATTACACGACATATGATACATTTCAGTAAGTTGTAATGTATCCTCAACATACCTTAAGATGTATTAATTTATGTTTATTCTTTAGGAAGAGATGATCGCATTGACTCGCGTGCCGCGCGCTGCCGCTTTAAGTTGAACTGATACGCGTCTATCAGTCACGTCACATTAAAGAGGGTTAAAACGGCATTTATCGTTTGATTTCGTGATAAAATGGACTGAATACTTAATATGTTCATGTGGGAACTCGGATTAAAGTGTGTTCCGCGCTTACAACAAGCCGACTGTTAACTGTTAAAGATTACATTCATAACCGTTCGGTACACGCGTGCACCGTACCGGAAGCCCTGTACCGAAACGGTTCAATATGAATACGTGTACCGTTACACCCCTATTATTTAGCTTATCTTTTATTTTAGTTTTGCTAAATTAATAATACATTTAAATATAGACTTAAGTTTTGCATATCATTTGACATTAATAAATTAATTGAATTAATATTAAATACATATTTAAAAAAAACAGGATGGATTTTAATGGATTCATTTAAGAGTTTTGAATCTCATTTATAAGCAAACAATCAAATCAATAAACATAAAAACATTGTGGGTAATTAAAGAAACAGCAATAATAATTATGAATTTCCTAATTAATATATGAAACATGGCACATTCTTGTGTTTAAAATAAGATATTTTACTCATTACAGAAAGCAAACTAAAATTTAGTTGCTACATCGTCATCATATTCCAACACAAACCTGAAATTTGTGAATTCCGTTGATCTGTGCAAACTCCATGTTGTTGTCGAAAAGGGCTTTCGCAATGATGTCCAAGACGCCCTGCCACTGAGAGACGAGACGTAAATGCAAGGTCAAAGGTTAAGAGCTGTAGTCTGCTGTTTGATGTAGTAACTAATTTAATGAGAGCGTTACCGTGGAGAACACAAGAGACTTGGCTCCCGGGTCGGTCATCTGGATTTTCTTTAGGACTCGAACCACAGCCTCGACCTTCGTGGAGTGGCTACCCTACAGGGTAAAAAGATTACAGAGATGCCATAAATCATATCTAACCTGCCTGAAAATGAAACTCAGTATTTACATGCATGGGAAAAATATATTAAAACCCCAAATAAAGCAGGAATTGCCTCTGACCTTCACAGGGATGTCCTGCCCCTGGTGGTCGTTCTGAGTGGTGAACACATAGGAGATCTCTGAATGTGAAGTGGTTTGACGGCATATAGCACACTTTATTGCTCGCCGTCGATTGCCGACGCTGTACTGCTCCACAATGATGGCGATGCACTCGTTACAGAAACAGTGTCCGCAGGTCAGTACAGCCCACTATCAATCAAAATGAGACATGTTCAGAGTATATACTTGCATATATACACTCGACAAATTCATTTTTGATTTGATTTTACCTCCTGACCCAGCGGTCGAGCACAGATTGGGCATGGTTCTGGATTCAGACCACCAGTGGACTTATCCTGAGACTGAATCAATCAATACATGAATTACTAGATCAAATGTGACAGTTTTGTTTATCTATACATGTACTACAAGTAACACCGTGTCTTAAAGAGGATTTTCTTGCTCTTTTAAAAGTTTAAATCTACCATGTAGACAGGCTCGTGTTCACAAAAAGTAAAGTAAAATAGTATATCATCCCTAATCCAACCAGAACTTTTGTAGAAAGTATGTACCATATCTTTAAGACAAGACACTACAGGTGAATAGGGTAAACATTTGAACTGATATCACCAGACGTTCACCAGTTGATTAATCACAGTACATTGAGACAAATGTTTTGTATTACACATTTTCTGAAATGTTGTTTAAATATGCAATTATATGCATTACTTACCTAATTAAATACGCACTAAATTCTAATTTGCATACATTTCCAGAATACAAATCTGAACATTTGATAAAGCCAGGTTAAATTTTCTATTTTTTCTTCTTTTTTTTTGACATATTAGGAGTTAAAGGTTTTTACAGATGGGATTTTGGATATCTGTTTTTAGCACTCCATAAATAAAATATACTGCAGTGCTAACAGACAGAAAAAACCCCCACCATGTTTTTAGGAATAAAATGTATAAAATCAGGTAAATGATAACATTATTACTATGAACAAACCACTTTGGAAAAAAAAATGGAGCTGCTAAAATGGAGATTTCTGGCTCAACACATAAAAAAAAAAAACTTGATACAGTTCCCGCATGTGCACCGTAATAAATTAAAAACACACACACACACAGGTTTGTTGACGGACGCACACTTGTTATTGCTGAAGGTGAGGAATTACAGTTGCAACATCTCATAATGTACCTCAAACTGAATAGCATCACTGAAAAACGTCCTGCTCAAGGTTCGGGTTGAATAACTAGTTCTTCCAATGTTTCATCATCGATTCAGACTCGCGCTGGGATTGATGTAAAATCGACATTACCGTCTTTACAGTATGTACAATCATTGAGCTTCAGGAAGCCTCCTGACGGAGCTGGAGTTCAGTTATGGTAATGGGCGTTTAGCTTCCGAAATAAGCGCTGTACGCGTAGACCAAACACAACAGATTGGGCCATCTGACCAATCAGAGCAGAGTAGGCTCATGGAAAGGAGGGATTCTGGTGATATGCAATGTATATTATGAGTAAATGAGCTTTGTTTTTGTAAATGTTTTTTTGACCTTTGATGCTACTAGTCTGAAAGAAGACATGTTACGGAAGCAAAAAAAGCCCTAAAAGACCCAAAATTGAGAGGGTGAAAATTGGTGGGCTTAGTGTAAAAACGCTACTAAATGTTACATAAGGTTCCTTTAAAGCGAGAAAGACCTTTTACCTTCTCCAGGTTTGTGAGATATAGAAACTGCCCAAGCTTTTTTTGCAGTTGCGATTTGGCCACTGCCCTGTCATTGAGCAGCTTTATCCTGTTCTGCTCCACCTGTTCACATATCAAAAGACACAAACTAAAGGCACATACTTCTCTTAAGACACATTCAGCATGACAGATGGGATTCTTTTTGTCATCGTCACCTCGTGAGGTTCTATGATATGCAGCACTTTAGGTTTGGGCTCATCGGGTAACCGTACACGCAGCCTTTCTGTGGCCATGCCCAGCTCATCTATGGCCGACACGTGATCTCGCAGTGACATCCAGTACTCATGCAGCAGCTGAAAGAGCACGAGATGGTCTGTGAGACAGGCATTTTGATTAAAACACTCAAGCACTTCATCATTCAACGAGAAATCGATCGCAAACCTTATATTCTTTCTTCCAGGACTCAAACAGCTCCATGAAGGAGTTTCCCTCCTCTATGAGGCCAGACTCCAAGCGGCGGACCTTGGCGAAGGACAGGATGGCTTTAAGGGCTCGTTCTGTTTCACTGGCCGCCCACAATCCCCGACTGGTCGTGGGAAGTCTGTCGTCTACCAGACCATCCTCATCTTCAATCATCTCCTCAAAGATAGCCGTCTGACCCTTTACTCTGCCCAGGACGAATTCAAAATATAATACTTTACAATACGGTCTCATTTGTTAACATTACTTAATGCTAGGGCTGTACGATTAATCGAAAAATAATCGAAACCGGTTATTTCGGTTTTAGTCACGTGACTCCGCCCCGTCAGTCACATCAAGTGCCGTTTGCAGGCACACAGAGCAGTTATCTTTGTTTATAGATGCCCAGAATCACTATAGTAACGGCATGTTTTACACAGTTTATACATGCAAGTTAATTGCCGTTCTTATAGCCTACACGCTGCCATACACACACACACACACACACACACACACACAGAGACAGCGCGCGCAAGCCCCGAAGCCAGATCACTTCCGTCCTCATAAAGTTTGTCAAGTAAATGCGTTTAAAAGGCATGAACATTTAAAGCGATTGTACACTATTCAAAAACAACAATACGGAAAACTTATCCGTTCAGTGCTCAGATTTTTTTCTGTGACACAGAGCCGAGTCGTGTCGCGTCTCTGACAACGCGCGCCCTGAAGGCAGACCTCTCACCTGCGTGCTCACAAAACTTTGTCATTTGTATGCGTTTTAAGGCCTGCCAGTTTGCATAATAAACAGATTTTAGACCATCAGATGTGTATTATGTTGAACTAATGCCTGATATATTGTGACAAACGAACACTCATACAGAAGCTCGCACATACACGTGAAGATCGCGTGTAGAAACGCAGTGTCAACGCTGTCCTGTGACAAAAGTAAAGTCAAATACCTTTTACCTTTGAAGTAAGTACAAACCACAGCTTCATAATGAGTTGGTGTGAGAAATTCACACACACAATCACGCTCTCATTAATGCATTCAAATAAATGTAATGTAGGCCTTCTGTGCTAATGTATCTATATCTGATGTACAACAAGCAGAAATCTGCCCCATAGACAATAACTGCTGAAAGTGAACCGTTCCCTTCAAGTATTTTAAAATCACAAAGAAATTCACTTTTTCATTAGAAAAAAAAAATTCCACCTTTAATAGTAGAAAATATTTAATCGAGGTTTTTATTTTTGGTCAAATCGTTACAGCCCTACTTAATGCATTATCTAACTAATAATTACATTAACTAACTATGAGCAATATATCTTTACAGCATTTGTCAACCTTTGCTTATTGTTTATTACATTTTAGTTCACAGTGAATTTAGAAATGAACAGTAACTAAGGTTAATAAACGCAGTAGAAGTATTGTTCATTGTTAGGTAATGTTAACAAATGAAACCTCACTGTAAAGTGTTACCCCAAAACGTTTACTGACTATATTTTCTGCAAACAGTGTTTTCAAAGAATAGTTTACCCAAATGTCTTTAGAAACACATCTGACTTTCTTTTATTCGTTTAGATTACTTGGAATATAGTGCATTCAGTCATTTTGACAACTTTTATGATACGTTTATCATGCTTTTTTGGAGGTTGACATTTATGGATAAAAGCAACATTCTGCTAAACAATTCCTTTGTGTTCTACACAAGAAAAAAAGTAATGTGTGTTTTTAACGACATGAGGGTGAGTAAATGATGACAGAACTTTCATTTCTTGGTGAAATATAATACATTGCACAGGATCTAATGATCTATTGATTTAATGTGATATAACTTACGTGTGAGAGAAAAGTTTTGATTCGTAGTCCGTAAAAAGTTCATCAGCTTTGCAAAACACACAGCTATGGAACAAATATTAGAAGAACAGTTACAAAACATATAGAACTTAAAGGCAATGACTATTGTTATATAATGTGCAATGAAAAATTTTAAATCCATTCATTTTAACTTTTGAATCACAGTGTTTTGAAACAATTATTTCTGCAATTCAGTTTGGTCCTGCTACTGAAATATAAAAGTATGCACTTCACATATAAACATTGAAAAGATTTTACTTGTTCAGTGGCAGTCGAACAGGTCGCAGGTGGCAAAGTGTTGCTTCCTCGATGACTTGCTGAGATGGCGGCCCCTCCAGCTTCTTTACAGCATCCTGGACTGTTTTCTGCGACTTCATCAAATCATCTATTTGTGTGCTGAGCAGAAACTGAAGACCACGAGCATCTCGAAACCTAGAGGCGTTTTTGTTGAATTAAATTTTTATGCATTAAAAAATATTTGTCTGTAAAAAAGGACTAATCGGTCAAGTGAATGGACGCTAGATTACTTGTCTGCCAATGAGAGCTTGTTGGCTTGTTGCTTATAACTGCAAGTGAGCTCATTTTGGATGCGGCCCACAAGGTCATCATCCATGGAGTATTGTATGGCCTGCTGTATGACATCCAGCCACCATGGAGAGCGAAGGTTCACCTAGGGCAAAATACACAATTATCAATTATTAAACTGCATACAAAAAACTCAACTAAAACACAATCATGAAAAAGAAGCTGATCGATCACTGAGCTTCTACCTTGCGTTTTAGCTCTTTAATGTTCTGAAGAACAGGTTGCAGGTTCTGATGTGCTTCCGAAACCTCAGAATTCACCTTTGCCATGTAATGCTGCTTCAGCTGCTCAGCCTGGGATGAAAACACATGGAAGTAGAAATTATAGCAAACTGAACTAATTTTCTTAAAAAAATATATATATATTATATTTAAGCCAACCTCTTCTTTGAGACTGTCATCTCTAAGGGTTGGAGGAATCCCAGGATGCTTTGCATTTAGAAGCTCCATCAAATTATGGGTTGCATGAAGCCTCTATAGTTTCAGAGAAGAAAAAGAAAACAATAAATTGCACACCAAAATAAAAACTCGATGGATGGATGGATGGATGGATGGATGGATGGATGGATGGATGGATGGATGGATGGATGGATGGATGGATGGATGGATGGATGGATGGATGGATGGATGGACATAGGATCGATGGGCGGATGGAATGATAGAACGAACGAACGACAGATGGGTGGGTGATGGACAGATAGACAGACAGATATATATGGGATTTAATTCTATTGAACTGGAATGATTTACCTGAAGGGAATCAGTTTTCAGTCTTGCTTTATGTTCTTCAGATGATCGCAACACATCCCTGTACATCTCCGCTGCATCTGGAAACTCTCCTGGCAGGGACAGGAAAGCGTTCATTAATGTCTGCAGCAGCCGAGGCAGGTGCAGGTACATAAATACTGCAGGTGTTCAGACACGAGGCTCACAATACCTCTAATGATGTGGATTCCAGCTAGACCATTCAGAGCACACACCAGCAGCCTGTGAGCTTCTTCACACTCCATACGACATTTCTTCTGCAACGACTTCAACAATTCCTCCATTGTCATTGTGCTTAAACAGGAAAAAAACAAATCAATGTGGACGAAATGAATCAGAACACTTCATCTCCCCCCCCCCAAAAAAACATGATTACTAAAAGTCTTTAAGAACCTCTTCTGGAAGGGCAGAAACTCTCCTCTGACAGCTTGTGGGTGGCAGCAGGCCTGACGTAGACGCAGAAGAGGGTATAATATGGTAGTGACGGTACGTCTGTCCAAACTACCCAGCTTTAGTGACCAGTCAGAGATCTTCCTTAGCTTGACAAGAGCATCCTGGGAGCAAACCTCATGCTGACGGTGGTAAAAGTGTCCTTCTACTGGGGAGAAGTTGAGCCAGTGGATCTCTTCTGTTTGAGGGGGGATTTGGATCTGAAAATGAAGTATATGACACCAAATTAAAGCACCGATGAGATGTTGGTTAAGACTAGATCATTAATGTCAAAGATTTAACCTGCTAACCTGATCAATGACATCTTTTTTGGCAGATCGCCACAGTAATTGACCAATGACGTTGTAGAGTGGTCCTGTATTGCCATATCGATATGGGCGATAGAGTAACTGTTCCCACCAGTACTTTACCCAATAGGGATCAACTCCCAAGAACAGGACAAGACCATACAAGTCTAAAAGATAACATATAAAGCAAAAACGATTATCATCATAAAACGAATCAATCTTCTGATTAAATTAGGCTGATTCATTGCTGATGTTAATACTAAGACAGATATTTTATTTGTGACCACTGTAGCAAAAATGTCACATGAACTGTGAAATATTGGTCTGGAAATTTCAAGGAAGTCCCCATTTGCCACTATGCACACAAAACGTGCTAGTCAAAATTATACTTTGTTAAATATAGCTATGTATTGCTATATATTGTTGTTATATTGATATAAATACGTAGTTTTAAAATGTAATTCTTCCATGAGATTATTAAATGAGGGAACATCCCTTGATAATTTTTGGCTACTACAATTTACTGCATGTTTATTTTAACTGTCTGTGTTCATGTGAGTGTGAGTGTGTGTACTACTTTCGTTCAAAAGTTTGGGTTAATAAAATTATATTATACTTTTGTTCAACAAGGATGCCCAATATTGATCAAACATGACAGTGAGTAAAGACATTCATAATGTCACAAAAGATTTATATTTTAAATAAATTCTGTTCTTTTGAACTTTCCATTCATCACAGAGTCCTGAAAATCACGATTTCCACAAAATAATTAAGCAGCACAACTGTTTATCTGAACGGTGGTGTGTATTATTAACATCCAGATCTCTTTTTTGGAATGAAATATTAATTCTGCTCACCTTCCAAACCTCTCTGCACAGGTGTTCCACTGACACACCAACGGTTAACAGATGTGAGACGCAAAGCCATCTCTGCTGCCTGAATAGATAAAATCATTTTTATAAAAATGAACATCCTTGCCTTTCCAAATGAAGCTGTTCTCTGATTGTGCTGTCTCCGAGATTAAAAATGAACATTATAAATATCAGTAATATTAATGTGACTGATGTGATGACCTTAGCTGTGGTGCACTCCACCATCTGAGCTTCATCCAAACAGACACGCCACCACTCCACGGCCACTAGAGGGCTCGGTATGGCCATGTAGCGCTTCTGGTTGCGGAATCGACGGCCGTCTTTGCTGTTGCTGTGGGGGATGTCGACGTAATTGAGTTCAGTGCGCAGCACGTCATAAGTGGTGATGACCACATCCTGCTCAGCCAGAATGTGGGGCTGGATGAAACCATGTCTCTTCACACCCTGATACACCTAAAAACAAGTTTCAAGTCACCATTAAAATCAATATGAACAATTCTTGCTTTTTTTCAACCAAAAATGCATGCACCTCTTGATGGAAATAAATGTTGTTATTTCCATTAGAGAAGTGCATCAATTTCTGGTCTTGATCTTGCATTGACAATGCAAGAGTCAAGCTCTCTGTAAAGTCTCCTCCAGCACATCCCAAAGACTTTCAATGAATTTAAGATCTGGACTCAAGAGGTGAAGATGATTCTTCATGCTCCCTCCCAACCATTCTTTCACAATTGGAATATGGCCTTGGAATATGGCCATGATGTGTCTTCCTACATGGTTGTTTAAGAAATGAAAAGCTACACACTCCATCAATTAGGTTTAGAAGAACTGTTGCCAGACATATAACATGCTAGAAACATAAAAATCACTGCAATAATGATCCAATCATTGGCTCTTAAGCATTTGCCCATTTAAATCCAAACAGCGATTTTTTTGGCCCATCTACATGTCAATATTCAGTTACAGGCATAGTGCCACCTGTTGGCAACAGTAATAGTCTTGTTTTACACTCCCTGAAACACATTAAAATATGCCATCAAGTCGCAAACCAGCTAGAAACACATTCAATCATGCAACACTAAGTGCTATGTATGCGATTAAAGCCACAAAACAGGAAGTTGTTGTAACTCAGGCATACAATGTCCGATCTACCCCAGACTTCACATGTTTGCGAAGAGTCCTGCCCTGAACACATGACAATATTCAGCTATAGGCCATGTCTCAAATGGCACCCTAAACCCTCACGGTCTTCCTCGGAGTCCGCATTTTCACAACGTAATGCCGCTTTGACTGCCGAGAAGAAGTCCACTGCGTAGCTCGCACCAGTGCGGGCTCGGCAGAAGTGCGCATCAACAGCACATATCGACCTCAAAAGCACCCTTCTGAGACCTAAAATGACAAATGGGACACCCTACAGTCTCGTGGACTTAACGGACACGTGCACGCAGTGGCCATTGTAAGTCCACAAGACCGAAAGTGCACATGAAGTGTGCCATTTGGGACAAGGCCATAGTAATAGCACCACCCACTGGCAACAGGAAGCACACTGTGCACTACTAGCAACATACTAAAATATGCAATTGAGTACTAAACATGCTAGAAACATTTTAAAACATGCTAGCAACACTTGGCTGAGTGCTAAAGCATGTTATTATCATCATAAAAAGGAAGTTGTTGTAACTCAAGCATACAATGTTCCATCTGCCTTAAACTTCACGTTGAGTGCCCTGGCCTGAAGACATCTACATGCCAAAATGTAGTTATAGTCATAGCGCCACCAGCTGGTAGCAGGAAGTGTGGCATTTTTCACTAAGGTTGATCAATGTTTTGAATTTCACTAGTGTTGCAAGATGTATTTCAGTTATGCGTATGAATGAATTTCACTAAGGTTGTTCAATGATTTTTGTTTCACTAGTGTTTGTAAGAGGTTTTTCAATTATGAGTGTGAAAGAATTTGACTAAGGTTGATCAATGTGTTCGTAAGAGGCTTTTCAATAATTATGGCCTATACGGCCCCTCATACAAAGGCCCTTTCATTGCTGCTTGCAGCTTTAATTGTCTTTATAGTTTATCGTTCTTGGTGAGAACCGGCCCTAAAGGGAGAGTTCACCAGATTTATTTTTGAAGAATATGGGTAGTCAAACAGTTGATGGACTTCCATAGTATGGAAAAAATACTTTGGAAGTCAATGGGCTCCCATCAACTTTTACCGACATTCTTCAAAAAAAAAAAAACGTATAAAAAAGGGATAGTTCACCAAAAATGAAAATGATGGCATGACTTACCTCAAGTTGTTCCAAAACTGCATTAATTTCTTTCTTCTGCTGATCACAAAAGAATATAAATGAAGATATTTTGAAGAATATGGATAACCAAACAGTTGATGGACCCCATTGACTTCCATAGTATGAAAAAAGAAATACCATGGAAGTCAGTGGGGTCCATCGACTGTTTGGTTATCCATATTCTTCGAAAATATCTTAATTTGTGTTCAGCAGAAAAAATTAATTCACACAGGTTTGGGACAACATGAGGGTGATTTAATGATGACAGGATTTTTATTTTTGTGTGAACTGTCCCTTTAAGACTTTTAAAGAAACAATGCAATCAAAAAAGAAAAAAGGTCCTCATTACTGGTTAAACTAACTAAATAAATAGTAGTAGTATCTCTCTAGTTGTTTCTCACCAGCACTCTAAGGGAGGAAGTATGAATGTGCCGGTTAATTTCATCCACCCACTGGTGACAGATGGAGCTGGGTGAGATGATAAGAGTGGCTCCAGTAGACACAGGTGTCATGGCCACCAGGCAATGAGGGCAATAAAACGGGGTCGTTTCTAGGTTCTCCTCTTTGTAGTTGACACAATCCGCGTGCTGCCACAGCAGACAATTGAGGCACTGAACCCGAGGCTTGTAGTCCACCAATCCAAGCTCTCCACAGATGCACTCGAAGCGGTAATCTGAAGTATTAAACGGGATCACAGACGCTCTAGTCGGGGTTTCAGGTTCAGTCTTTGAGTTTTGTGTAAGATCTGATTCTGTACTCTCAATATGGATGTTTTTTGTCATTTCATGTTGGGATTTGTCTGTTTCTTTATCATCTTCATCTGTGAGGTCTACCGATGTCTTCTGCTGTGGATTCTCTGCGTCCAGAAGGGAATCTGGATCACACTTCAGTTCCTCTGTGAGGAGAGGAGGTTCCACACTCTCTTCAGTATCTGATGCTGTGGTATTAGAGGTAAGCGATGCCTCTTTATCCTGAGTAGAAACTCGACGAGATGTTCTCCTGGGAGTGGCCTTGTCAAATGATTTCTGCAAAAATAGTACAAAACATGAAATAATTATCCATTCTAACACATTTAAAGAATGTCTTTATATTATGTACCATTATTGAAAAGGTTACTACAAAATAAAATAAAACAACAAACAAGAAAATGTTTTTAATGTTGTATATTCTGTGTATATCTTATTTGTATTGGTTTTGTTTTATTTTTGGCTGCCTATCTGTAAATGTTTTCTATATTTTTAATACACAAAAAAAAAAATGTAAACTCTCTATAGAAGAAGTGAAAACTACACACAGTTCGTTGAGCGGCAGGCTTCTTCTTCTTCTCTTTGTAGTTCTTCCCCAGTTTGAAGGATCCTGCAAGCCCTCGTCCTTTGATCTGATCCACAATGTTCTCACTAATGAGTTTGGTCAAGATTTTTTTAATGTGGTTACGGTTCTTTAGGGCGTCGTACTTGTACATGGTCCGTAGATATGCAAAAATGGCATTGATTGACGCTCCTTTCCCAACCTTCATTTCCTTGATTGCAGTCAGCAGCATCTCACGAGCAGCTGAAAAGTGAAGGCAATAACTTATTATACAAATTATTTATGCACACAGGAGATGTTCTTGGATCAACAACCTTAGCTGTAACATTATTTAACCTATGACATGTTAATTAAAATATTTTTCCCTACCCCAAAAATAGCATATGAATGCTGCTCCAGGACCAATCAGGATGTTGATCCAGGAACATGTCCTGTTAAATCACATTTGGTCAAATGAAACATGTTTAAAAATATTTTTACCTGGATAAATGATCTTCTCCTTGGGTCTCACCTCGTGTTTAATGGTTCGTTGTCTCTCTAATGGTGGAGGAGGGACAAAGTAATTCACAGATTGTCCCTGGAGAGGACAGAGACACAACAGTAAAACAAAATGTAATTTCTGGAAAGCCAAAGAAATATTTCAATGTCCCTTGCCATTTATTAGAACATTCCAGTAACACTTTACAATAAGGTTACATTTGTTAACATAAACCAGTGGTTCTCAAACTTTTTTAATCACGCCTCCCTTTAAAGAGACAATTATTACAATTCTGTCATTAATTCCTCACCCTCACGCCGTTTCAAAACCGCAAGACTTTCGTTCATCTTCTGAACACAAATGAAGATCTTTTTGATTAAATCCAAGAGATTTCTGTCCCTCTGTTGACTGCTACGCAACTAATACTTTGACATTTCAAAAAGTACATAAAGAGATCTTAAAACTAATCCATATGAATTGAGCGTCATATTTAAAGATCCTGTTCTGCATGTTTTTTGAAGCTTTGATTGTGTTTACAGTGTGCAATATAACATGTGTTCATGTTTCGTGTGTAAAAAAAAAAAAAAACAGTATTTTTAACACAATTTACTTATCTGTACACCGCTGTATTCACTGTCCTAAAAACGGGTTGATGAGTTCCTTTATTCTATGAAGTCCCTCCTTCAGAAATACGTAACGAGTTCTGATTGTGCCAGCGGTTCCCGTGTTGTGATTTGACCGCAGCTTACCGAACGTGGCACGGTTCCTGTGTTGTGATTCGACAGTAGCTTAGCGCACGTGGAAAGGTCACGCCTCTTAACGGGGTGATGTATGCGCTCAATGATCTCTACAGCGTCCCTGGGAAAGCCAAACAAAGGTGATTTGACTCCGGGATGAAAATAACAGCATCTCGACGACATGGCGACAAACACACTCAAACGCAACACTTCCTTTTCTCCACGCGACACGTCCTCTTCTCCACGTGGGACAGCAACAAGACCACGCCCCCTTTTTGCGCGTATTCTTGTGGGCGGAGGTTAGTCTGTTCTACTGACGTCATTTATGAAGGAAGTACCAGGATGTAGTCCAAGCCGGCCGTTCGCTGTAGGCTTTGAAAGGGAACTTCTGTTAAATAAAATATCTCGCTTGGCATTGAACTTTGAGCTTTATAATTTTACAGGTATTATTTATGCTCTAACAGCAACATTACACACTAACTAAAGTTTGAACAATGGGATCACGAAGAACGGGACCTTTAAACATTGATTACCTCACACATTGTGGTAAATGGAAGCTCAAGCATGTTCACTTGACGTGTGAGAACCAATGAAGTTCATTCCCATGTGTTACGCAGCACGTTTGAGCTTCTGCAAGAACCAATGAGGTTCATTCTCGTGTTACGCAGCACGTTTGAGCTTCTGCAAGAACCAATGAGGTTCATTCTAGTGTTACGCAGCACGTTTGAGCTTCTGCAAGAACCAATGAGGTTCATTCTCGTGTTACGCAGCACATTTGAGCTTCTGCAAGAACCAATGAGGTTCATTCTTGTGTTACGCAGCACGTTTGAGCTTCTGCAAGAACCAATGAGGTTCATTCTCGTGTTACGCAGCACGTTTGAGCTTCTGCAAGAACCAATGAGGTTCATTCTAGTGTTACGCAGCACGTTTGAGCTTCTGCAAGAACCAATGAGGTTCATTCTAGTGTTACGCAGCACGTTTGAGCTTCTGCAAGAACCAATGAGGTTCATTCTCGTGTTACGCAGCACATTTGAGCTTCTGCAAGAACCAATGAGGTTCATTCTCGTGTTACGCAGCACATTTGAGCTTCTGCAAGAACCAATGAGGTTCATTCTTGTGTTACGCAGCTCGTTTGAGCTTCTGCAAGAACCAATGAGGTTCATTCTCGTGTTACGCAGCACGTTTGAGCTTCTGCAAGAACCAATGAGGTTCATTCTAGTGTTACGCAGCACGTTTGAGCTTCTGCAAGAACCAATGAGGTTCATTCTCGTGTTACGCAGCACATTTGAGCTTCTGCAAGAACCAATGAGGTTCATTCTTGTGTTACGCAGCACGTTTGAGCTTCTGCAAGAACCAATGAGGTTCATTCTCGTGTTACGCAGCACGTTTGAGCTTCTGCAAGAACCAATGAGGTTCATTCTTGTGTTACGCAGCACGTTTGAGCTTCTGCAAGAACCAATGAGGTTCATTCTCGTGTTACGCAGCACATTTGAGCTTCTGCAAGAACCAATGAGGTTCATTCTCGTGTTACGCAGCACATTTGAGCTTCTGCAAGAACCAATGAGGTTCATTCTCGTGTTACGCAGCACATTTGAGCTTCTGCAAGAACCAATGAGGTTCATTCTCGTATTATGCAGCACGTTTGAGCTTCAGTAAGAACCAATGAGGTTCATTCTCGTATTATGCAGCACGTTTGAGCTTCAGTAAGAACCAATGAGATTCATTCTTGTGTTACGCAGCACGTTTGAGCTTCTGCAAGAACCAATGAGGTTCATTCTTGTGTTACGCAGCACGTTTGAGCTTCAGTAAGAACCAATGAGGTTCATTCTCGTATTATGCAGCACGTTTGAGCTTCAGTAAGAACCAATGAGGTTCATTCTTGTGTTACGCAGCACGTTTGAGCTTCTGCAAGAACCAATGAGGTTCATTCTCGTATTATGCAGCACGTTTGAGCTTCTACAAGAACCAATGAAGTTCATTCTCGTGTTACGCAGCACGTTTGAGCTTCTACAAGAACCAATGAGGTTCATTCTCGTATTATGCAGCACGTTTGAGCTTCAGTAAGAACCAATGAGGTTCATTCTCGTGTTACGCAGCACATTTGAGCTTCTGCAAGAACCAATGAGGTTCATTCTCGTGTTACGCAGAGCGTTTGCGCTTCCCCAAGAACCAATGAAGTTCATTCTCGTGTTACGCAGCACGTTTGAGCTTCTGCAAGAACCAATGAGGTTCATTCTTGTGTTATGCAGCACGTTTGAGCTTCCACAAGAACCAATGAGGTTCATTCTTGTGTTACGCAACACGTTTGAGCTTCTGCAAGAACCAATGAGGTTTATTCTTGTGTGTTACGTGGCACCTTTGAGCTTCTGCAAGAGGTTCATTCTCGTGCTTCCAGCAGGTGCGGTTGAGCTTCTGTTTATATTCTCTGATCAATGGAGGAATAGAAAGCTGTCAGATTTCATCAAAAAGATCTTAATTTGTGTTCTGAAGATGATTGAAAGTCTTAAGGGTTTGGAACGACATGAGGGTGAGGAATTAATGACAGAATTTTTATTTTTGGATGAACTAACCAATTAAACTTTTTTAAAATCTGTCTTTCTATGGCGAGGAACTTCTATGTTGGGCTGGTTCAGACGGTTACAAGCCAACAGACTAAAGAAGAAGGATTTGGTGGGATTTGCGTTCAGTGCCGCTTTATTAAGGCAGAGCGCCGTTTCCCCCTGCAGTACCTGTACACCCCCTATATTTGTTAACATGAACTAACAATGAAAAATACTTCTAAAGCATTTATTCGTTTTTGTTTTTGTTAATTTCAACATTTACTAATACATTAAAATCAAAAGCTGTATATGATAATATTATTTAATGGACATGAGCTATCATGAACTAACAGAGAACAGTTGCATTGTTTTATCAATAACAAAGATGAATAAATGCTTTAACAAATGTATTGCTCATTCATTTTTAGTTAATGCATCCACTAATGGAACCTTATTGTAAAATGCTACTGAAATTACTTTACTGCTTCTTCTGTAAAATAATTTGCACGCATTTAAGGGCACGTGTAATTGTAAACTTACCACAGGTAAAGTGAGAACCCCATGCTCCAGGTTTTGCCGGGTGTTACACAGAATAAGGGCCAGTACTTCCACGGTTTTACCAAGCCCCATCTCATCAGCAAGGATCCCACCAGGCCAGTCCACTCCAGCCAGAGGAAACTCTCGGATCAAGCTGCAATAGAGGCGAAGGTAATTATAACAATGACTTGCATGACTGGATCTACAAAACTAAATGATAACTACATTTTCAGTATATACTGCTCAAAGAGAAAAAGAATCATACCATCCAGTGTAAGGATTGTAAAAGAGTTTTTTGCCACAAATCGTGACAATTTCCCTCCAAAGAAAATGCAACCTTTGCTCTGTGCAAGGAATACAAAGACTGTAAATTAGCACTGAACTCTTCTCATGCACTGGCATACAGAAAAGATGATGTTAAACCTTTGAAAAGCGCGTCTGGACCTTGAGAGCTGCTGCTTTTGTACTTCTCTCTCCTCAGCATCCAGCTGACCGCCTGACTCTGATAGGGTCTCAGCACAGGTATGAGGCCCGGGTGCTGGACGTCGAAGCTCTGCTCCGCTGTTTCTGTCTGGTGGAGGTGTCTGACATAATCGTACAGCTCCTCCACATTCTGACGCTCCAGATCAGTGTCACACTCCTCCTCTTCATTCTCCATCACCTCTAAAAAAAAGGAGCGAGAGAGAAAAAAAAGGAATCAAAATAGAATAAAGTCACGAATATTACAGGATATTTGATCAAATTAATGTCTATGCACAGAACCTGCATCAACCTGATAATTTCAGCTTGTTCCACAGTTTATAAAATCAGGAAATATATTTTAGCCGCATGAGTCCCACAGGTACATGTAAGTTTAAAAGGCATCTATATAGTTTCCTGCATAAAAACATGAAGTACTGTATTTACTTATTTATGTACTTATATATTTTAATAAAAACAATTTAATCTAATTTGAGCCAATTAATATGTATTATTTATAGTGATTTTTTTCTTCTTTTTCTATTTTTTTTTAAACAATTTTCCTTGAAACATCTTTTATGGAGCCCCAAGCATTTCCTTTCCTTTCCCCCCAATTTGAAAACCTTGTTCAAGTGAACAAGACACTGCGTCTGAACAAGATGCTAAGAGGCCTTCCCCATAGCATCTTGTTCAGTCGCAGTGCGAGTTCCCATTCAAAAGGGAACTATTGCTCAGTGGGTCCTGTGGTGCAGCTCTACTTCTGGGCTTAGTGGGCCTTGGAGAGCAGCTCCACCTCCAGGCTCAAGTGTATTGCTTTAATTGTGTTTCCTGTTTGTTGTAACAAAATAACAAAGAATGGACTTTTGATGCGACCACCTCACTATTCGCTGATAATCTAATTGGTGGCATATTAAAATATTAAGATATTTATAATTAAGATATTTAATATTACCAGGGATGATGAAGTCATAGAACAATTCCATTAATTTCTGCAGAAGCTGATTGGCTTTCTTAACGCGTCCATTTCCCTCACTCAGGAATTCTGGTGTGCCCAACCCTGATTCGAGAAGAAAAATTTTCAGCTGTTCAAAAAAGCAAATGGAGAGAAAACAGGGATTTGTTAATGTTATGTTTCAATGATGGGTGTATTGAATTCACAGTCACAAAACCCCTTAATCCTGATGATTTTGAAATACACACCTTTACGGATTCATCTCCTGAAGCATGGCACAATTTAATGACTTTTCTCTTCTGTAGCCAATCCAAATCCTCCAACAATTTTCCACCAAAGGAACATTCAATCGGCACAGGGCAGACAGATTCACTTCTGCCCGTCTCATCCTCCAATTCATGACTATTCAGACTCAGACTTAGTGTGTCACCTGTTTGCTGCAAGGAGAAGGAATCGACTCCAAGCACAAAAGGAATCTTTGGATACAAGTCAAACTCTCCAATCAGCGCGTTCCACTCCTGTTCGAGTGCACAAAGAGGCATTACATTCAGTTCTATAGTATCTGGATGATAATCCTGTATGGAGCAGCTTGGACGTTCTTCTGATGGTCCTTCTTCTGTGCATGCAGAAGATATAAAACACCGGCTTTCCGCTTTCTGGCTGTTCTCAAGCACTGGTCCAGGCTGACAGCTGTCTGACGGTGCTGGAATTGACTCCTGAATGTCTTCACAATCTTCTTCATTTTTCCTATCGTCAAGCATATTCCACTCCAGTCTCCTCTTGGCCTCCTCGTCCATGCGCACCGGCGGCGCACGTTTCCTCCTGCTGCTCATAGTGGAAACCTGCAGAGATACAATGAGACAAAGTTTATTTATCCTATTTATTTACCATTTTGAATTAAAATGCTTCAAATTAAATGAGACTAAATGTAACAGCAAGCAAGAGCAGATTTATACACCACTTTACTTTTTAGGCACATATATATCTGCCTCACATTAAAGTGGTGTATAAAAATATAAATATGTGTTTGTGGAAATATTACATACATGTTTAAGATACATACACAAATGTACAGATGTTCAAACTAAATCTCTTACAGTTACAAAACAACACAGCCTCTCCTTTACAGAATCACACATTCTGCACAATATTACAGTGCAATATTTCAGACTGTGGCTTCAATTCTATGTCATTCTTGTGGTAACAGATTGACCTTACTGCATTAATCTTCTCACTTGGTAAACAAACAAATGCATGATCTTTATTTTTTTTTTAGCCAATTGAAAATAATCCCGTAGAATGTCAGTGTAAATAAACAATATTAGAATTGAAATGATATACTCCATTCATTCAGTCAAACGCTGCGGATTACCGACTAACAATATATCGCTTCATCAGCAGTCGACATGTACCTTTGTTTCGCTTTGGAATGTGTTCTTGTCAGCAGGAAATAAATGTCCTAAAATAACTTTTATAAGCTCCAAAACCAGCGGGAATTTTTTATGCGTTTCTCCGCCATATTTAAAATACAGGAAGTGACGCCAGTCCGAACCAAAACAATGCCAATGCACTGTAATATCTCAAACGTTAGATGGCGCTAAATCGCATTTTACAGTCAAGGATGGGACTCTTCTATTTGTGTTTTATGTACATTTAGGTTATGTATAGTTTTATGTACATTTAGGTTAGGTTATCAAAATACTTGGTTTGAAAAATTGGGTCACGTGGAAATAGTAATATTATAATCCGTAGGCTATGATGGATTTGGTGCTTCTGTATAAACATCTGTATAAACACGCCCTGTTGTTATTTTACTAATATTAAGTGTTTATTCAGAATTATTTCATAGATAAATAGTAGGGGAGAGCGGGGCAAAACCTAACGGGGGGTTGTGCAGGTGGGGCAAGTTGTACCGCTGCGTTACAAGCCCCTGTTAGAACAACTACGCTATTACATTCTATACTTTTATGAAATCTACTGAGAAACCATGAGAAAAAGGTGAATAATGATCAATTATTATTGTTTTTAACTGTATAGATGTATTTAGCGATGTGTTTGTTGTCAAACTCAAAAATGTGTATATTTTTAATGATTAAACATACCATTATTTATAAAAAAAAATAAAAAGTAAATAATTGTATTTTATTGACAAAATAGTTTTGTTTGTCTTGGATTTTTTTAATTATTATATCAGGTAACATTTTAAGCTGTCATTTGGTCATGTTACAATGTGCCCCTCACATGTTACAATGTATTAATGAAACAAAACCACATAATTGTACTAGACGTGTGAAATTAATGTGGGAAAAAATAAATAGGCCTACTCTGAATCCCAAATGGATTTACACAAACTGAGAAAGTCAAAAAGCGTTAGGTTGTGCCCCACTCTGCCCTATACTTATTATAGTAATTTCAATACCGGTAACTAGGTAATAACTAGGTACTAATCCTATACTTCTACACTTTTATTTTACTTTCAATGAAAGGTCAAATATACTTTAGGGATCTGCACCAGGCACATTTTTTAACATAACGAGCCACCAAGCATACCCGGTTAAAAAGTCACCGCTCGCCATTGACACAAACAATCTAAAGCTGCTGTCCAACTTTTTTTGAGTTCAAGATTTACAAAATATAAATAATGAGAATGTTCACGGGAATCCATTTTCCATCCAATCAACATCTTCAGTATTACTCAGAAGTCTAGTTTCATATATAATTATTTTGAAGTTTTGGTGTTTTACGTAACGTTATGTAGAGTAATTGATAAATCCCTTTTGACATTTGTGCTGGCTACTGTATACAGGCCACCAGGGCACAATACAGACTGAGGCGGAGGGGGCGTGGTTTTGCGACGTCTGTAGCGGGAGAGAGAGAGAGGAGCCGAACGGGGAGTAAGTAGGTCAAGTGCAGATGAATAACACCTGTGTCTGATTGCAGTAATTGGTGTGGAGAGACTGCATATAAGCCGCACAGGGCGAGAGATGGGAGAGAGAGACCTGGACTGGGACTGCCTGTTGCTGCCTGCTGTTGCACAGAGAAACAAAGCTGAAACCGAGTGAAACTTTGACTACAATGTTTTTGATTCTTTAATGAGTTGAACGCCCTCGTGCGTGCTTTGTTTGAACTCGTCCTGAATAATAAGGAGTGCAGTCCCAGTCAAGCCAACCCCGCCTTCTTCCTTTCCTCACCCATACACATCGACCCTCATAACACGGACTTTACCAAAGAATTTGCTGATTTTCTATCAGAGTTAGTACTGGCCGTAGATAAAGTACTAAAGTACTAAAAGATGCATTGGGATTAGTATTTAGAGACATTCTGAACTCTATTGGAGTTAGGCAACATGTGTCAGGACCCACTCATCGTCGTAATCATACTTTAGACCTAATATTGTCACATGGAATAAATGTTGACTGCAGGTTTTTCGCATTTCGTGGAAAGAGAGCATGATTGCATACAGAAAGGCATTAAAAACTGCTAGATCTGCTTATTTCTTGACTCTCTTAGAGGAAAACAAACACAACCCTAGGTATTTATTCTATACAGTAGCTAAATTAACAAGAAATAAAGCTTTAACTTATGACGTTTGCAAACAGCGCCGCAGTAATGACTTTATGAACTTCTTTACGTGCAAGATTGATAATATTAGGAAGAAAATTATAACTATGCAATCATCTACTACAGTATCGCATCAGACAGTGCATTGTAGTGTCACTGAGGAATAATTACACTCATTCACTGCTATAGGAGAAGAAGAATTGGCTAAACTCGTTAAATCATCAAAATCAACAACAAGTATGCTCGACCCTGTACTGACTAGGCTATTAAAAGAGATGCTTCCAGAGGTCATTGATCCTCTTCTTAATATCATTAATTCACCCTTGACATTAGGATATGCACCGAAAACTTTTAAGCTGGCTATTATTAAACCACTTATTAAAAAAACGCAACTTGATCCTACAGAATTAGTCAATTACAGGCCAATCTCAAATCTACCCTTTCTGTCAAAAATACTAGAAAAGGCAGTGTCCTCACAACTACATGCCTTTTTAGAAAGAAATGGTATCTGTGAGGATTTCCAGTCAGGATTTAGATCGTAGCATAGTACTGAGACTGCTCTCATCAGAGTTACAAATGATTTGCTCTTATCCGATCGTGGTTGTATCTCTCTATTAGTGTTACTCGATCTTAGCGCTGCATTCTCACAACATTCTTTTGAATAGATTCGAAAATTATGTTAGCATTAGTGGAATTGCATTGGCATGGTTTAAATCATACTTATGTGACCGTTATCAGTTTGTAGCAGTAAATGAAGAGATGTCACACCGATCACAAGTTAAGTATGGAGTACCACAGGGCTCAGTGCTAGGACCATTGCTTTTCACCCTGTACATGCTACCACTGGGAGATATCATTAGGAAGCATGGCGTTAGTTTTCATTGTTATGCTGACGATACTCAGCTCTTTTCTTCATGTCCTGACGAAACTTACCAATTCACAAGATTAACGGAATGCATAGCTGATATAAAAAAATTGGATGACTAATCATTTCCTGCAACTCAATGAATTTTTAATTATTGGACAAAAAAGCTCCACAAGTAGTAACCTAGAATACTGTCTAACACTTGATGGCTGCTCTTTCAAGTCCTCGTCGTCAGTGAGGAACCTGGGTGTGCTCTTTGGTACCAATCTTTCGTTTGAAAGCCACGTTTCTAGCATCTGTAAAACTGCATTCTACCGTCTTAAAAATATATCTAAATTACGGCACATACTTTCAATGCAAAATGCTGAACAGTTAGTTCATGTGTTCATGACCTCAAGGCTAGATTATTGTTATGCTCTACTGGGTGGTTGCCCTGCTCGCTTAATAAATAAACTCCAGCTGGTCCAAAATGCAGCAGCTCGAGTTCTTACTAGAACCAGGAAGTATGACCATATTAGCCCAGTTCTGTCAACACTGCACTAGCTCCCTATTAAACATTGCATACATTTTAAAATCTTGCTTATTACTTACAAAGCACTAAATGGTTTAGCTCCCCAGTACTTGAGCGAGCTCTTAACACATTATACTTCATCACGTCTACTGCGGTCTCAAAATTCTGGCCAGTTGATAATACAGAGAATATCCAAATCAACTGCAGGCGGTCGATCCTTTTCCTATTTAGCACCTAAACTCTGGAACAGTCTTCCTAGCATTGTTCGGGAAGCAGACACACTCTGTCTCTGTCAGTTTATATCTAGACTAAAAGCACATCTCTTTAATATGGCATACACATAGAACATTAGCCATTTCTATTATTCAAATCAGTTAAATGATTGTTTTAGGCTCCATTAACTAGGTCTGCCGGAACCAGGAACACTTCCCACAACACCTGATGTACTGGTTACATCATAAAAAGAATGGCATCTACGCTAATGTTAGTCTCTCTGTTTATCCCTAGGTTTACTGTAGTCAGCCGGATCCAGGCCATATCCAGATCAGATGGAGGACCTGAGCCTAGACATGACCAACACATCCCTGAAGACTGAAGTGTCTGCAGACACCGTGTCAAGTAGACTCTCCCCTGTGAAGGCCTCATCGCCACGACATCCTCAACAAACCCGTGTCCGGCGTGATGACTCCGATCTTCAATCAGATGGAACTGGACACATATTCTGAATATTCCGATCTATTATGACCTCTGACCTGTAATGTTGCCAGAATCATAATCATACACTGTTTGTTTGTTGGCCAGAGGAGAACTGGCACCTCGACTGAGTCTGGTTTCTCCCAAGGTTTTTTTCTCCATTCTGTCACCTGATGGAGTTTGAGTTCCTTGCCACCGTCGCCTCTATCGCCTTTGGCTTTTGGCTTGCTCAGTTGGGGACACTAAATATTCAACTATATTACTGATCTGCCCGCATTGACACTATATGATAACTGAACTGAGCTGGATGACATCACTGTTTTCTCCAGAGTGGCTGTACAGCCAAATCAAATTCTGTTGCATTATTTTCCTGTTTAAGCTGCTTTTGTAAAAAGCGCTATATAAATAAAGGTGACTTAGCTTGACATGACATTGATACTGTTGCCATTGAAACATTTTTATTTTATTTATTTTTTTAAAGATAGTGAATATAGAAACACACACATTTAGTTTATTTACACATTTAGTCTAAATGAGACATATCACAGACGTGGAGACTCAATGCTCAGGAGACTTTGAGAATTTGAAAAGAAAAATATCAAGGTCAAAGGAGTGTGTGACATCCAGAACAGTATGTTCATCTCACCACCAGAGGTCTCTGTCACCTCCTTGTTGCAATGGAGTGTCTGAATGTCAGAATTTTTGTACATTGTGATATGTGATGTGTCTGCTGTTCTACATCTTTAGTGTCTCCTCACAAACCTTAATATCAGGTTTGTAAGTTACATCTATGCATTTCCGAATGTATCTGTATTTATAGGCTGAGTATCTTTTTGAAGATGTTTGTGGAGTTATTTGGAGGTAGAATCTAAATAATCTACTGTTTATAGGTTTTTTTACTGCTTGTCTTCAAATAACATAACTGAACTAAACATAATGGAAACACATTTTAATTTTCTTCATCATAGCTAGACACTCATTCAGATATCATACTTGATTAAATTTATAATAATTGTTTCATAGTCCTCAGTATTTGTGTCTGTGTCTGGTGTTTGACCTGCTTTCATATGCAGTGATGATAAAGGAGGAGGTTCCTGCGCTCATGTTGCAGGATGAAAACAGTTTGTGCTCCGGCAGCTCAGGAGAGAGATGTGACGACACGCGCTGTGATTTCAGGTGAGAATGAGCTGATTAAATGAGCACTGAATGCATGACACATATAATACATCAGCATATCACTGAATTATTGCATGCTGGCTGTTATACCAGGTATTATATTTGAGTTCATTTATAGCATAAAACAGCTTGTCTACAGACACATGGTGCAATGTTGAGGAATCTCTGACCTGTTCAGATCAAAACTTATTTTTTCCATCAGCTGTTTCAATATCTATTTGATTCAGAAATGGCCATGGCAGATATCTAGGATGGTGTGCATTTGTATTGTTTCTGAACATCATAAATATCTGTATCAGAACTAATCTACAAAGCATCAGGATAGACTTTCAAAATGATTGAATCGCCCTTGACAAAGTGACTTTCTGGTTCATCTGTGAGCGTGTGCTGCTGTTCATAGTGCTGAACGCAGTACACAATTCAGTGACTTAATCTATTGGCATGAATTATAAAAGAACAAACCATGACAGTTTATTTCATCTGTATGATGCAGAATGTGATGTGAAGTTATTCATTCTCATCTTTATTCTGCAGGGAAGCTGTTTGGATGGTCATGGCTGGACTGGAATGCAACAAATCTGTGTCTCTTACCAGCAAGATGGAGCTGATTTGAAGTGAAGACATCTAACACAATGAGGATGATAATGCTGAGAATAAATTTCATCATTATTATATGTCTTTCAGTCTTATTGTTCTGTTCCCATCCCATCTCATCAGCTGATGTAAGTCAGAAGTCAGTGATACCCAGGGCAGTATCCCGCTCAGTGGCAAGGATGGATGGCGATATCATCATCGGTGCTCTGTTTTCTGTCCATCATCAACCCTCGGCAGAGAAGGTCTCGGAGAGGAAGTGCGGGGAGATCAGGGAACAGTACGGGATCCAAAGAGTGGAAGCGATGTTCCACACACTGGATAGAATAAACGCTGATCCCAACCTTCTTCCCAACATCACTCTGGGTTGTGAGATCAGGGACTCCTGCTGGCACTCATCAGTGGCTTTGGAACAGAGTATTGAGTTCATAAGAGATTCTCTCATTTCCATCCGCGATGACAGAGACGGGCTGAAGTGGTGTGTTGAGGGAAATCCTTCTGCTCAGCCACCGGCCACCAAAAAGCCCATCGCTGGTGTGATTGGACCTGGATCCAGTTCAGTGGCCATTCAAGTTCAGAACCTCCTGCAACTGTTCAACATCCCTCAGATTGCGTACTCGGCTACAAGCATTGATCTGAGTGATAAAACCCTCTTTAAGTACTTCCTTAGGGTCGTGCCCTCTGACACTCTTCAGGCCAGAGCTCTCTTGGACATTGTTAAACGCTACAACTGGACGTATGTGTCAGCGGTTCACACTGAGGGTGAGTTATAGCTCGTATGTAGCTCAGGATACTGTATGACCTGGAAATCGGAAGTACCAAGATGTTTCTCCTGAGAAATAAAATAGACACAAAATGAATGTGTGTAGCTTAGATCATTTGATTTTAGAAGAATTTGGTAAGAAATGTTTTGTATTTCGTATCGGAGCATGGTTTAGCACGTTAAAATCTATTCTGAATTTTTTTCTGATGAGAAACAGGGAATTTAACTTTCTATTTGCTTTCCATTTAGTCTCATTGGTGTCCAATAGAAACATTTAAATAGCATGAAATTAAAGTTAATAGATCTTCAATCATGCAGGGTCTTTCGCAGACTGACTTTTTAATCACCATATCATTATCAAGAGATTGATATTGGTCTCATATCAAGCACAGCACATTATTCCAAATATGACCCAATCTGTGATTAAAAAGTAACACTGTAATCTTCTTAACAACATTTGAAAGCACAATCAGGGTCACAAGCTGAGCTCTCAAATCATTCAATGAAATAAATGTCTGTGTCATAATCTGTTGTCTCATTCATTCATTTGATTATTATTTCCTTCAATCAATATTTTTTAGTTTGTTCACTCATTCATTCGTTCGTTCATTCATTCATTAATTTTGTTTGTTAATTTGTTCTTTCAGTTGTTCATTCTTCATTCATTAATTCATTCATTCACTCACTCAAGTCAGTCATTCATTATTTGCATGTTGTGTGTTGGTTCATTCATTCATTTGTTTGTTTATTCTTTCATTATTTTAAACAATCATAATTTATTTCACCCACCCATTTTTCCAAATTGAATTATGAATATGGATGTTTTTTTTTATAATTAATTTGCTATTCAGAAAATACACATATTTTGTGAATACTCGTATGAACACTAACAGACAACTCTGCCTATTTAGCCAATAAAATAGTCTCAACAGGTCTGTTTTTTTTTATGTAACATTATTATGGTTGGGCATGAAACTTTTAATGCAAGTCAGGCTAAAGTCAGTCTGCAGTATTCATTCGATTTTAAGACCTTTGAAGATGCTGTTAAGTTGTCCATCTCATTGCATTTTCACTGCAGTCTCAGGTGAGCTGGATCCAAGTCATGAGAGAAGCTCTGATGCAGATGATCTTGTGTTGTTTATTCCTCAGGGAACTATGGCGAGAGTGGGATGGAGGCCTTTAAGGAACTGGCATCTCAGGAGGGTCTGTGTATCGCACACTCCGACAAGATCTACAGCAACGCTGGGGAGAAACACTTCGACCGGCTGCTGAGGAAACTGCGAGAGCGTCTGCCCAAAGCTCGCGTGGTGGTCTGTTTCTGCGAGGGAATGACTGTTCGTGGTCTCCTCATGGCCATGAGGCGCCTTGGTGTGGCTGGAGAATTCCTCCTCATCGGAAGGTGACCATAAGTTTCGTTTTTAATTTAATGAAACGAGGCACTTCAGGGACACTAACGGCATCGAGGAATTAAAGCATAATCGTTTCATAAAGCACCTGATTGATCAGAGGGATTCTGCTTAGAAATGATCATGATCTCCTGATGCTGCAGGTTTCTATTAATGAGATATTAAAATGATGGATGACTGTACCTTTGGGGTTTGTTTTTACTCAGCAGAACTCTCTCTAGTTGGTGTGAAGTATATTTCAAACCTCTGTCTTGATGCCAGAGCAGTCTGTGGAGAGAAAAGAGGAGCATCAATTGGCCAAGGCTGCTTTATTCTAGGTCAAGGAGACGATTTTAAAGGAGGCTTGTTCAAAGCCATATAGGCTACTCTAGTAATTTACTGAAAGACATACTAGTTACAGCAGGCTCATTTGACTAGTTAAAAGTGTGTACACAAGGTCAAATGAGGAAGGGCCTACTGGTTTTTAAATAAAATACGACAACTGCAAACGACACATTTTATAACCTAACTCACACCCATACATTTTCAGAAATAATAACTGTTTGTCGACGAAGCCCTGCTGTGTGAATGGAACCGGACTGTTTTCTATAACATCATACTGTGCGAGAGAACTGCTCTTTTCTGAACGCGGGATTGTTAACTTATAAAAGCATGAATCTGCGTGTTATTTCATATGAAGGGTAGATACAGTCATTGTCTTCCACCAGAGTGGTTTCTGTGACTCAAATGCTCCGTTCTCACTCAGGTATTAAAGCTGAGCTGCTGTCGATTAATTTAATGGATGTAAAAAGACTTTACAGTTTATTTACGTCGTCATCTTTGATATTACTTAGTTACTGTCACTATAGTTACATTTTATAGATCCTGTTTCACTTTCCTATTTGAGAAGTTAAGCAGTGGTGTGACCGTGGGAACAATATTTCTCGACACTGAAATTCTCATAATCATTCTCAAAACTGGTCGAGGTAAAAAAAGGAGTCTGTCGAGGGTTACGTTCACTAAAATTGGATTGGACTTTTCAGCTAGACAAACAAGGAAGAAAAGTTTCTAAAGTTATGCCACTTGAATTTTTCCATACTTGAGCACAAATTGAAATATATCTATATTGACTATCTACAGTTGTGGTCAGAATTATTGGCACCTCTGGTAAATATGATCAAATATGGCTGTAAAAATAAATCTGCAATGTTTATCCTTTTGATATTTTATTTAAAAATGCACAAAAATCTAACCTTTCATTGAAGTTAAAGAATTGAAAGTAGGGGGTAAATCACATTATAAAATGCTTTTCTCCAAAACACGTTGGCCATAATTATTGGAACCCTTTTATTAAATACTTTTTTCAACCTCCTTTTGCCAAGATAACAGTCTTCTCCTATAATGCCTGATGAGTTTGGAGAACACCTGACCAGAGATCAGAGAGCATTCCTCCATACAGAATCTCTCCAGATCCTTCAGATTCACAGCTCCATGATGGTGCTTCTTCTCTTCAGTTCACCCCATTAATTTTTTAGGGTTCAGGTCAGGGGACTGGGACGGCCATGGCAGAAGCTTCATTTTGTGTTCAGGGACAACATGTGTGTTGATTTTGATGTTTGTATTGGATCATTATCCTGATGGAAGATCCAACTATGGCCCATTATAAGATTTCTAGCAGAGGCCGTCAGGTTTTTATTTTTTATCTGTTGGTATTTGCTAGAATCCATGATACCATGTATCTGAACAAGATGCCCAGGACCTCCAGCAAAAAAAATAGGCCCACAACATTAATGATCTATCAGTATATTTAATAGTGGGCATGGGGTACTATTTTATCCCTGTTTTCACCAAACACATCAGGGTTTTCTGCCAAAAAGCTCTTTTTTTAAGTTTCATCCGACCACAGAACCAGGTCCTGTCTGAAGCTCCAGTCGTGTCTGACAACTGAATATACTGGAGTTTGTTTTTGGATGAGCAAGGATTTTTCTTGAAACCCTCCCAAACAACATGTGGTGATGTGGGGGTTGTTAGATTTTATTTAAAAGGCCTTCTGATCCCAAGACTCAACTAATCTCTCCGAATTCTTCGTTTGTGATCTTTGTCAACTCAAACTCTCCTTCTCACCGTGCATTGGGACGATATAGACACATGTCTTCTTCCAGGCAGATCTGTAACATCTGTGACTGGAACTTCTTAATTATTGCCCTGATGGTGGAAATGGGAATTTACAATTCGTTAGCTATTTTCTAACAGCCACTTTCTATTTTGTGAAGCTCAACGATATTTTGCTGCACATCAGAACTATATTCTTTGGTTTTACTCATTGTGATGGCCTTTGTGTTTCCTTATATTTATACTCCTGTGAAACAAGAAGTCATAGTTAATTTTATGCTTATAGTCACCCTGGTGTGCTAAATTTTTTTAATATTAATGGGATATGCTTGAGAGATATTTTACTCATAAAAAATGTTAGGGGTGTCAATAATTATGGCAAACGTGTTTTGGAGAAAAGCATTTATTTCATAATGTGATTTACCCCTTCAATTCTTTTACTTCCATGAAAGGTTACATTTTTGCACATTTTTAAATAAATGACAAAAAGGCTAAACATTGGAGATTTATTTTTACAGCCATCTTTGATCATATATACTAGGGGTGCCAATAATTCTGACCACAACTGTAGGGTGAGCATGAGGCTGACATGCATTTCGTGGAAGAATATTCTTTTGGTTGTGCTTTGGCTCTGCGTGACTGTGTGAATGATTATGGTTGTCCTACTGCTCATAAAATATTCACTACTAGGCTTAAGAGATATAACCAGACAGTTTAGATGGTATAGGAAATGTTACTGTAGCTATACCCATTGATAGACATGGTACTTCTTTGAAAATAAATTACACAGCACTACAACAAACATAATGAAATTACCCTTTATAATAGATAATGCTTTACAATGAACTCTGTTAGAGAGCTATACATGGCAGTTTATCTGTTCAATAAAATACCTTACTCCTCTGTTCAGGGCCGTTTCTAGCCATTCTGACGCCCTAGGCGAATTCCTTATTGGTGCCCCCATTGCAACATTGGTATTACTGGTATTAATTAACAAATAGATACATACATACCAAATTATATTTGTGTATATTTGTTAATAAGGATTCAAATTAATAGCCAGATGCCTGTATAGCCCTAGACCTATAATATATAGCCTATATTTGTGCAGTCCCTAGTTGCTAAGAAATTGTTCTCAGACATAACTACATAATTATTATGTGTTATTAGTACATTTCACATGAAAGTAATAAGAATAAATGCTGATTCATTGTGGTTTTTGTTACTCATTGATGCGTGAACTTCCACTTTAAATAACGCAACACTTTGCCCGCTGTGTGTACGACAGTGCTTTCATTAAGCACTATTAGAACTGAATGAATCGATTCAGCATTCAACACCATCCGTAAAGATACGTTAAATTTGTCAACGTGATTTAATAAAGGATGTATTCATGTTGTGAATTTGCACATTTTATTATACCATTTTTAAATTGGCTGCTAAAGTTTTATATGGGACAATTACAAAACACACTGATTCTTTTAACAATGCATTGGCGCAAAAACCTTTTGGAGGTGCAATTAAGAGAAGAAAGCTTTGTAGAGTCAAAATATAACTGCACACTCACTTCATCATGAAATGCTGAAGTAAGTGTGCAGTTATATTTTGCCTCTAACATACACACCGAGCAATGCTATCTGCCCATTCACAGCGTGATTTCTAGACTGCCACAAATACTGCCCTAACAAAATACAGATTTGTACCTGTTATTTTAATTGGCCTTTAGTTTGAATTTAGCTTTATTTTATGGTTAAATGCCAAAATCCCATGCCAAAGCATTGACCGAGTTCATTGATCTAATGGTGTTGTTGAGCGCTCCAAACGCGAACTTTTTTGACAGTAGCCTACTCTGATCTGATGGCATATAGGAATCGTCAGATTGACAGTTCTCTGATCCAATAGTGTGGGGGAACTAGTGGGGGCGGCAATAACATTTTAGGGTGGCCGTGACACCCTTTACACACAAACATCTAGTGCCAGATACGCGCTTATTGGCGCCCCCCTACTAATGGTGCCCTAGGCGACCGCCTAGTTTGCCTATGCCTAAAAACGGCCCTGCCTCTGTTGAACAATAAATATGCCATCTCTGTGTTGCTTTTACAACATTTCAAAACCCTCAGATCTCGTCATCTCCAAAACAAGCCAAGCCAATGTTGATTCCTGTTTTTTTACAAGCTCTACATTCTGTTTTTTGCCAGCAGACTCTCCTGTGTTCGCCATTTGTTTAAAATAGGTGATTTGAGGTTCAAGACTTAGCTGCTCCATGTCAACCTTTCTCGCTCACGATGAAAACATACACTGTTAATAAATAGTAACCTGAAATTCACCTTTTTCAGTGTAATGTCACTCGCCCATGCGTGTCTCATGGTGTAGGAGTGGCAATGTACACAATTTCCTGTGAAAACCATCCTGACAGGTCTAAAATATAAACACGTATAATAGCTTACTATGGTTAATCAGGGTAAGACAAACAACAACACATTTTGAAAGAAGGGTTGAGAAGGGACTCATTATTTAAATTTAATAAGTTCATTTTGAACATCGTGACGTCTCAACGAAACAGCTTGCGACTCGTATGAAAAACGATTAATTGAATTGACTCATTTACTTTTGAGAGACAATAACTTTATATACGCTGCACTTTCAGATTTAAAACTTTACAGGATGTTTTCATTCACTTACAACTATGTTACACAATACATGAAAGGTAATTTTCAAAAATCCATAATAGGGGCTCTTTAAAATAACGCAAATCTGTCTCTAATGCATCTTGCACGCTGTTTCAATTGATACAGTGAGGAAAATAAGTATTTGAACCCTGCTATTTTGAACCTCTGCATGTTCACTGTGAGAGACATAATCTAAAAAAAAAATCCAGAAATTACAATGTATGATTTTTTAACTATTTATTTGTATGATACAGCTGCAAATAAGTATTTGAACACCTGAGAAAATCAATGTTAATATTTGGTACAGTAGCCTTTGTTTGCAATTACAGAGGTCAAACGTTTCCTGTAGTTTTTCACCAGGTTTGCACACACTGCCGGAGTGATTTTGGCCCACTCCTCCACACAGATCTTCTCTAGATCAGTCAGGTTTCTGGCCTGTCACTGAGAAACACAGAGTTTGAGCTCCCTCCAAAGATTCTCTATTGGGTTTAGGTCTGGAGACTGGCTAGGCCACGCCAGAACCTTGATATGCTTCTTACAGAGCCACTCCTTGGTTATCCTGGCTGTGTGCTTCGGGTCATTGTCATGTTGGAAGACCCAGCCTCGACCCATCTTCAATGCTCTAACTGAGGTAAGGAGGTTGTTCCCAAAAATCTTGCAATACATGGCCCCGGTAATCCTCTCCTTAATACAGTGCAGTCTGATGCTACCACCCCCATGCTTCACAGTAGGGATGGTGTTCTTGGGATGGTACTCATCATTCTTCTTCCTCCAAACACGTTTAGTGGAATTATGACCAAAAAGTTATATTTTGGTCTCATCTGACCACATGACTTTCTCCCATGACTTTCTCCCATGGCAAACTTAAGACGGGCCTTGACATGTGCTGGTTTAAGCAGGGGAACCTTCCGTGCCATGCATGATTTCAAACCATGACGTCTTAGTGTATTACCAAAGGTAACCTTGAAAACGGTGGTCCCAGCTCTTTTCTGGTCATTGACCAGCTCCTCCAGTGTAGTTCTGGGCTGATTTCTCACCTTTCTTAGGATCATTGAGACCCCACGAGGTGAGATCTTGCATGGAGCCCCAGTCCGAGGGAGATTGACAGTCATGTTTAGCTTCTTCCATTTTCTAATGATTACTCCAACAGTGGACCTTTTTTCATCAAGCTGCTTGGCAATTTCCCCGTAGCCCTTTCCAGCCTTGTGGAGGTGTACAATTTTGTCTCTAGTGTCTTTGGACAGCTCTTTGGTCTTGGCCATGTTAGTAGTTTGATTATTACTGATTGTATGGGGTGGACAGGTGTCTTTATGCAGCTAACGACCTCAAACAGGTGCATCTAATTTAGGATATAATGGAGTGGAGGTGGACATTTTAAAGGCAGACTAACAGGTCTTTGAGGGTCAGAATTCTAGCTGATAGACAGGTGTTCAAATACTTATTTGCAGCTGTATCATACAAATAAATAGTTTTTAAAAAATCATATATTGTGATTTCCGGATTTTTTTTTTAGATTATGTCTCTCACAGTGGACATGCACCTACGATGACAATTTCAGACCCCTCCATGATTTCCAAGTGGGAGAATACTTGTTCAAATACTTATATTCCTCACTGTATATAAAACTATATATATAAAACTGCAGCATTTGTATTTCTTCTTATAATGGTAAAACATGAGGTCAGTGTTTATTTTGAATGTTTATTTTTAACTAACTTCAATTCATAACTTCAATTTATATATAAAGTTAGCTGTTAGATTAGTCCGTGTCTGTAAGTAGTTATCGTGCTGCGTCCCCTAGAGGACACTATAAAAAATTAGTCTAAACACAACAATGAACTTGGCATTGGCAGGTGGCAGCCTATGACATCAGTACCGGTGCGACTGTGAGTATAAAAGGGCACCTGTTAAATACGTCTTCCTCTTTATTGTCTTCAGGAGTCCGTTCCATCTATCGCACTCAAGCAAACTATGCTGTGGAGGGGATGCGGGAATATGGTTATGCGTCAATGCCTCTGATTGAAGAGATGCTGGCTAGCTATCTTTCGATGGGTGAGGCATCTGTCTCTGCCATCTAAGCCAGAGTGTTACATTGAGCATAAATTGCAGAGCATATGTGGCAGTGGGTCAGGCTGGTGCTGCACTGCACGCAATGGCTTTGCTGCAGGCCTACCAGGTTAACCTGTTTAAGGACCAGGACCAGGACCAGGACCAGGGGCTACCCCCTGAGGCAGTAGAGGAGCTGCGCCGCACCACAGATTTGGCTCTCCTTGCCACAAAACAAACTGCCGCTGCTATCCATGGTGGCTATGGAGAGGTATCGCTGGGTGAATCTGGCTGAAAAACGTTCTCCTCAATGCGTCAGTTTCGTCCCTCCAAACCTTTTGGCACATCTGTTGAGCCGTTGGTCGGAAGGTTTGGGGAGGCGAAGACGTGCTCTGTAGCCTTTAAGACATTTATACCAGGTCTACACTTCAGCCTGCAAAGGGCTCTGGCTCATCCCAGTCTGAGGACCGGAGACAAGACCAGAAGGCTAGCGCTGCCTCTCGTGCTCCCCCTCAGACAAGGATCCATAGTGGCCATGGTTTCTATGGAGAGGCATCTCTGGGTGAACCTGGCCGACACAGTATAGTATCTGAGTATAGGAGCCAGTTAGACCTTCCCTCGCTTTAGAGAGTTGTCATGTTGAGGCCTCCATCCTCAGAGCTCCACCATGCAGTGGTGCTGAGCTGAGCCTCCTTTGCCTCTGCCTTTAGGAAGCACTCTTTGGTCTCATCTCGCTATAGAGGAGTTATTCTAGCCTCCACTCCCTTGAGCTTCACCTGTATAACATTTTCTGGCCTCCTCAGCTGCTCTTTTGATAGAGCGTTGCTAGGCCTTCTAAGAGAATTGTACATTTAGGCCTCCTTTCCTCCAGAGCTTCACCTTATAAGCAATTCTGAGTTATAGGCTCTCTTTGAGCCTCCTTGGGAGCTGCAGGTTCTTGTGGACTACAGCTCAGCATTCAACACCATTGTGCCCTCCATACTTGACAGGAAACTCCGGGCTCTAGGCTTAAACAGCCTGTTATGCAGCTGGATCCTGGACTTCCTGTCAAACAGACGCCAGGTGGTCAGAATGGGCAGTAACATCTCCTCATCACTGACTCTCAACACTGGAGCCCCTCAGGGCTGCGTTCTCAGCCCACTCCTGTACTCCCTGTACACACATGACTGTGTGGCAACCCACAGCTCCAACACCATCATCAAGTTTGCTGACGATACGACGGTGGTAGGTCTTATCACCGACAATGATGAAACGGCCTACAGAGAGGAGGTGCACACTCTGACACGGTGGTGTCAGGAGCACAACCTCTCCCTCAACATCAGCAAGACCAAGGAGCTGGTGGTCGACTTCAGGAGGAATGAGAGAGAACACCGCCCCATCACCATCGATGGAGCACCGGTGGAGAGAGTCAGCAGCTTCAAGTTCCTCGGTGTCCACATCACAGAGGAACTCTCATGGTCCGTCCACTCCGAGGCCGTTGTGAAGAAGGCTCATCAGCGCCTTTTCTTCCTGCGACGGCTGAGGAGGTTTGGAATGAACCGCCACATCCTCACACGCTTCTACACCTGCACCATAGAGAGTCTGCTGACTGGCTGCATCACCACCTGGTACGGCAACAGTACCGCCCGCAGCCGCAAAGCCCTGCAAAGGGTAGTGCGCACGGCCAGCTGCATCATCGGAGGTGAGCTTCCCTCCCTCCAGGACATTTACGCCAGGCGGTGTGTGAGGAGAGCTCAGAGGATCATCAGAGACTCTAGCCACCCGAACCATGGGCTGCTCTCACTGCTGCCATCAGGCAGACGGTACCGCAGCATCAGAACACGCACCAGCCGACTCCAGAACAGCTTCTTCCCTCAAGCAATTAGACTACTTAACTCCTGATCCATCAGTATCATAACACACACTGGACAGAATATCACTCAGCACAACCCACTGTAGATACACACACATTATATACACATTTATTTATCATACAGCATCTATTGCACTTTGGATTTCAATTTTTCAATCTGTGAATAATATTTTATACTATACATTGTATATTATTATTATTACTATTATAGCGTAATGTATATTGTTTAGTGTATGTTTAGTGTATATTGTTTAAAGTATATATATATTGTAAGTATGTGTATATTGGTTAAAGCTGTGAGAACTACACTCACATTGTGTAAATTATTTATTGTTCATTGTAGTGTATACTGTGCTGTGAGTAATTGTGGGCGCATCAGATGTGTAATCTGATGCTGCTTTAAATGTTGTACATGTCATGTCATGACTACTATGTTGCTCGGAACTGCACCTAAGAATTTCACCTACTGTTGCACTTGTGCATATGTAGAGTGACAAATAAAGTGATTTTGATTTGATTTGATTTGCTAAGGCCTCAGCTTCCCAGAGCTCTGCCAGGATAGCAATTGTGAGTTGTAGGCTCTCTGTGAGCCTCCTTGGAAGCTGTCCTGAGTGTAGAGTGTTGCTAGGCCTCCTCTCATTATGAAAGTTGTTATGCAGAGCTTCACGGGCCAGTGAGTCTAAGTTGCTAGCTCTTTCTGAGCTTTTTTGGCTACTGCCTTTTGGTTAGAGTGTTGCTAGGCCTCTTATTTGAGGGCTCCGCTCTTCAGGGTTGCCTTACAGAGGTTCCGAGTGTTAGGCTCTCTGTGAGCCTCCTTGAACACTGACCTGAATATAGAACGTAGTTAGGCTTCCTCCCTTTTAGAGTCTTCTTGTTGAGGCCTCCATTCTTGAAAAAGCTCTGCTCTATGAAGATATTCCCTTGAAGGTGTTCTTAGAAATACCAAGCTCTTGAGCTTGCCTGTAAGGGATCTTGTAGCCTGGGCATTGGCCACAGGGAATTAATTGTGTTGCTGTTGTGCACCTTAGTAATGGGGAATCCTTTGAGTCTTTGACTTATGTCAGCCACTAAGGCACTCATCCCTTCAGTATGGCAGTGTGGGTATTTTGTTCCCCATAGCGCCCTCTAGGGGACACAGTGAGTGTACGCAGAAAGGGAACGTCTCAGGTTATGCATGTAACCATGGTTCTCTGAGAAGTGGAACAAGGCGCTGCGTCCCCTTGCCAGCATGCTTTCAGCGCACGTCTCCTTTGGACAAGAATTGGATGACATATTTCACAGGTTTTCTTTTATACTCACAGTTGCGCCAGTAGTGATAGTCATAGGCTGCCGTCTGCCAGTGTCAAGTTCATTGTCGTGTTTAGACTCATGCTTCAGACACCAGTCATGCCAAAGGCATTCCCCATAAAGGCAGAGCCCTCTAAGGGAAACAGTGTCTCATTCCCTTTCTCAGGAAACCATTGTTACATCTGTAACCTGAGACGTTTTTCACACATGACATGGCAAAAACATTCCAAGACAGATTTAATTGACCTAAAAATCCGAACCCTTTTGGGTTTTAATTAAAATTAGCCCCTGGGACATAAAAGTGCCTGAAGTTGAAGAAACACTCGATTATGGCATTTCATTGGTAATACAAAGTTGTAATCACAATTAGAAGAAACAATGTTTGTCAGCTGCTCATGGTACATTTTTATCATCTGTGAAATATGAAGTGTCAACTAATAATAGTCAGTTTTTGGCATTCTGCCAGGAAGATGCTGAGAGACAGATGGTACTGATGATGCCATGACCACAGAAAGATACCTTCATTATGAGCTCAAGCAACCACGTTCAAGCAGGAATGGACAGGGACTAAAAAACTTGGGACCAATGCTGGCCTAATATAGACTATATAGTATAATTTTGATATGCCAGTAGTTTATGTTGCACACTATTTAACTTTGGATGGTGTAGGTAAAAGCATTATCTCCTAGAATTGTTTCAGAGAAGATTATATCAATCTGCGGGCAGCCATCATCTCATCCTTTATGCTCTAATGATGAAACTTCAAACACAAAGTAAGTATTGTGCCTGCTGAGTCTGTGCTAAAGTAGGTCAATGCTTGAGCTTCAGTGTTATTTGGGCATTGCAGGTGAGAGATTGAAAAGGAAGCTAGAGGTAATTAAGTTACTAATTAGACACTTTATGACACGTTTCCTACAGTGATGGCTGGGCGGACAGAGATGAGGTCGTGGAGGGCTATGAGCAGGAAGCTGTTGGCGGCATCACTATGAAGCTACAGTCGGCGGAGGTCACATCCTTTGATGACTACTACCTGAAGTTACGGCTCAACACCAACACTAGAAACCCCTGGTTTGCTGAATTCTGGCAGCATCGTTTCCAGTGTCGCCTCCCGGGACACCCACAAGAAAACATGAATTATAAGAAGAACTGCTCAGGTACGAGGAGTAAGAGAGAGACTGCATATGGGTCATTCCTAGTATGCAGTACATTTTCATGTCCCCATCATAGATGACCTAATAAATTAGATAAAAAAATTAATGAGTTCATATGAGTTAGTTTTCTTTTATTAAAGTATTACAATTAAAGACTTTGTTGACTTGTTATGCACTAATTTCTAAAATGGGGGAAACATTTTTGAATTTATTTATAAATATTCCAGGTAGTTCATATAAAGTTTTTTTTTCTAATGTTATCCTTTATCCTTTGCCCTATATAATTTGACTAAAACAGTGTGATCCTTTTTAGGACTGGGCGAAAGGGACAAAAATATCATATCTCTGTATTTTGGGGCTGAATGATGATGTACAATAAAATAAATAAAAACAAAAGCACAGACTAAATGGTAGGAGGAACACATGCACTCATCTGAGCTTATAATTATATTAGCCTACATTTGATTGTTCCATTACAATAGTCACGTTGTGCTATAATGAAAATGTACATACTTGTAGGTTTAAAAATGTACATGAGGCACGTTTAATGTCCAACACCCAATGTTTACCAAAATGTATCTTTTAGTCAGAATTATTTTGCTATTCTATAGCAAATGAGGAGACTCAAATTGGATCATACACTCTTTCTGCAGTAGCTCACTCCGTGTCCTCTGCTATTTGCTATTTTTCAGATGCGCTAATAATATCAAACTACTGCGGGCTCTGTACAATATTGCCACATTCTATTATAAAATTGTAGCGATATATCATATAAACTCGATATCCCACCCAGACCTAATCCTCTTAAATGGCCGTACTCTTTGCACCCAGTTATTATAAAAACCTGTCCAACAATTTAGGCGGTAATTTCGACTATATTTCTTCAATATCATGTTTTTTCATCCTTGTTGATCAAATTACAGTCTGATAATACCAACATTTCTAAAATTGTTGTATATACTGTAAATAAGTTGACGTGCTTACTAGTCAATCCATCACTGAGCAATGACAAGCTTTATCTCTCTGTTAACATCCTCTTAGCTATTCTGTTCATTTTTTTAGTTATTGAAGTGTCTGACCAGAATATGTTTTATAAACATATCTTCTTAAATTGCCATTGCAACACAAGCATATATATATACAAGTTCAAAAGGTACTGCAGAACAGGAATGACCCATTTTGCATGCTACAAAACAGCTGTTATTTCCCAAAACAGAAGAAAATAGAATACTTGCTTATTAGGTTTATACTAATTTAAAGGCGTATTTTTTGTGTTTTTCTGCTCTTTTTGTATCTTTGAAACATTCTCTGCTGACTGAAAAAGGTGACCTAGGTAAATTGACTCTTTATATGGCACATTTCTGTCTGGCTGGGTTGATATTTAACATCAACTGTTTAACATCACTAGTTTGAGACAACACTAAGAAAGCTTGTTGTCAAAATGACACCTGACTTCTTTCTTTTTTCTTTTTTTTTTTTGCAGTGCCACATCTTGTTTCACAATGCAATAAATATGTTTTAACTTGATAGAAAATACATTTTTTTTAACCTTTATACAACTTATTTAAGTGCAAGCATAAATACAGTGAAGCATGCCACACACTTTATTGTCTGATCTGATTTTATGCTATTTTCTTGTTGTCCATATATATATATACTTTTTTTTTTTACAGCATTGCTTTGCTATATAATTTTTATTTATTTATTCATTATTGGTTTGTTTTCTTTTTTTAAGTTGTTTTAGGCAAGAGGTGAACTTTCATAGGTCAAATGATTTTGATTCAAGATGATAATTTGAGCTTTATGCAACATGAACATAAAGGCAAAATGAAAACTGTTACAAATAATCGATTAGAGAAATAGTCATAGTGTGCTGTTCTGTTATTATTTCTTTGTCTAGAACTCCAAGATGGTAAGTGAATATTTTTCTGAAGAGCTAACGTGGAGACACCTCACTTCAGAAATATAGATAGAGGTCGACTGATATTGGACAACCATATGAATTTAAAGGAAATTATGCTCTGTGATTCTGTGTCTGTATAAAACAGTCTTTTTTTCTACATTTTCAGATCACTAGTAAAGGTTATTAGAACAGTCCTTTACTATTGTCAATAATGTCACAAAGCGACACTGTATATCGGTTGACCTCTAATATATGAAGTTATTGGGATGTTTTATCCCCAAAATATTGGCATCTGTATGGGCACTTTGGTTTGAACTTCATATCCCAATAACATTAACTAGATCTATAATGCCAGTTGGATATGCTGCATGTTCCGGAGGGAAACTTTTTTAAGCTCCAAACATTTTTAGTTGCTTGTGCTAATAAAAATCAGAGCCTTCAGAGAGAAGAAATAAAGAGGTCACGCTTCTTATTTCTATAGATTCGGCTCCATTTACAACATGCATCTGCTACATGCACAACTAAAAAAATAATAATACTGTATCGATGTCATACTGTGACTTTGGTGGAAGAATGTTTGAGAGTTTGGTGTTGTGTTGTTCACTATTTTTGACATAAATAATAGGGGTACACAATTATCCAGCAAAATTTGCACAGAATTGTAAACATGATAAATGGGGCCATAGTATATGATTTATTTATATACTCATAAAAAAAATATATATTACACAATTTAAAAATTAGTTAGAAAGTTAAAGTTAGACAGAACCCCCAATCACCCCTCTTTTTTTATTCTTTCAGAATGATTTTAATGAGATTTGATGATACATTTAGATGATTTTTGAGTTGAAATATCATAGCACAGTATCATATCTTTACTGAGACCTTCTGGACTACATATTTCTCTTTGCATGTAAACAAACTTTTGACATACCATAGAAAATATGTCGTTTTTGAACATAAATGATTTAATAGAGAGCAAGGGTGTAAGAAACACTGATAAATCCTTCTCGCAATCTGCCTCTATCATTAATAAAACATGGATTTAATGTTTCAGTTTGTCCTCAAAGTGTCACTGCTTTATTATGGTTTGTGCCCATTAAAAATGAGGGATCAACTAAGACAGCATTTTCAGCAAAGCATGCCTAGGTTTTAGCTTTCGCCCGTTGCTTGCTGCAATGCCCTTTAATTTACACATGTATAATGTGATAGCCATGTTATGATGAAAATATGTTCTTAATCTTTAAAATCATCATATTTATCAGCTTCGGTGCCTGATGCTTCCTGCTGGCTTTTTACAGATCACCAGATAATGATCCAATAGGGTGTCCTTTGACATTGCCCGCTCCTTTGAATTAATACAGCAATCTCTTTTTCTTTTTTCTTTTTCAATTGTCAGCCACATTTACTCTGATTCATGAGGGAGATGGACACGAATGAGAACACGGATTAATAATTAATTTCCTTGCTCAATTAATAATAATGTCAACATCATGTCCATTACTAATTAAATGCTGAGTTTGGTTACATAAATGGCTTGCTTCGCCATGGCAACAACAAGCATTTCCTTTGATCGTCTGTTTTAATGTGGCTGTCTTTTGATTCGCTGTCCATTGGAAATAGAAATAACTTACTGTCTTGTCGCCCGTGGCTTCAGAATAATAATCTGTCTCTGGACACCCTATCGTTCCCTTTCAAGTGCAAAAATTACATTTCTATAAAATGTGGTCTGAAAATAGGGCTGAACTGTTACAGAGGTTTTTTTGTAACAGTGATTTTCATTTCAGTAAAAGTGGAATAATTATTTTGAGAATTTGCAGGTATTGCTAAATGATTTTCTGTAGTCAATATGAAATCATAATTGACCCTATTTACTTTCTTAATGCATGTTTCTGGTCTTACTGTGCACGTTATTCCAAAGAAAAACTATTTGTCTTCATTGTCTGTATCAAAAGACTTTCTTTTTCAGCTAACATTGCTTAGGCCATGCAGGCTGTTGGATAATGTTAACCAGTAGTCAAATAGCTGTTTACATGAATAAGGAAGTAAATTGGGTTGCAAATGTTGTTTCACGTTGACTAAGATGCACAAGTTGTTGCAGTGATGCTCTAATAATTGCTGTTTGGTTTGCTGATTCTCGTAGGTTATGAAAGCCTTGAGGACAATTATGTCCAGGACAGTAAGATGGGGTTTGTCATTAATGCCATCTATGCCATGGCTCACGGCCTTCATGATATGCATGAGCACTTGTGCCCGGGTTACGTGGGACTATGTGAGGCAATGGACCCCATTGATGGCAGCAAATTGCTAGACGCTCTCCTTAAGACTTCCTTTACTGGCGTGTCTGGAGAAGATGTGTGGTTCGATGAAAACGGGGACTCTCCAGGCAGGTTAGTCTTACTTACTGGCCTACATAAAGTTACATTTTATGCACTAAATGAATGACACAAAAATAGCTATTAATTAATTTTTAAACCACTGTGGAGTTGCATCCAATAAGTCCAATGTCCTGGCTTTAGCAAATACTCACTTGCAGGCCTTTCTGGATGATTTGGCCACAAATCACAAATGCTAGGACTATTTATCAAGAAATGTTTTTCTGAAGACAATGTGGGAGATACATTATTTAAGGGATCATTTATGTTTGTAGCACAAACAGTGTACACACACCAAATTGTGTACACACACCAAATTGTAATACTTAAAGGGATATTTCACCAAAACATTTAAATTCTGTCATTACTTACCCTCATGTTGTTCCAAACCCAAGACTTTCGTTTATCCTCGGAACACAAATGAAGATCTTTTTTATGAAATCTTAGAGCTTTCTGTCTCAATGGAATCTGCTTGACGGATGAGCCCAAACCTCTTGCAGAAGCTCAAAGGTGCTGTGTAACACACAAGAATGAACCTCATTGGTTCTTGTAGAAGCTCAAACTTGTTGCGTAACACAAGAATGAATCTCATTGGTTCTTGTGGAAGCTGAAACGTGCTGCGTAACACAAGAATGAATCTCATTGGTTCTTGTAGAAGCTCAAACGTGCTGCGTAACACAAGAATGAATCTCATTGGTTCTTGTAGAAGCTCAAACGTGTTGCGTAACATGAGAAGGAATCTCATTGGTTCTTGTAGAAGCTCAAACGTGCTGTGTAAAACGAGAATTAATCTCATTGGTTCTTGCAGAAGCTCAAACGTTCTGCGTAACACAAAAATGAATCTCATTGGTTCTTGTAGAAGCTCAAACGTGCTGCGTAACACAAGAATGAATCTCATTGGTTCTTGCAGAAGCTCAAACATGTTGCTTAACACGAGAATGAATCTCATTGGTTCTTGTAGAAGCTCAAACGTGCTGCGTAACACAAGAATGAATCTCATTGGTTCTTGCAGAAGCTCAAACGTGTTGCTTAACACGAGAATGAATCTCATTGGTTCTTGTAGAAGCTCAAACGTGTTGCGTAACACAAGAATGAACCTCATTGGTTCTTGTAGAAGCTCAAACGTGCTGCGTAACACAAGAATGAATCTCATTGGTTCTTGCAGAAGCTCAAACGTGTTGCTTAACACGAGAATGAATCTCATTGGTTCTTGTAGAAGCTCAAACGTGCTGCGTAACACGAGAATGAATCTCATTGGTTCTTGCAGAAGCTCAAACGTGCTGCGTAACACAAGAATTAACCTCATTGGTTCTTAAGGAAGCTCAAACGTGTTACGTAACACAAGAATGAACCTCATTGGTTCTTGTAGAAGCTCAAACGTGTTGCGTAACACAAGAATGAACCTCATTGGTTCTTGTAGAAGCTCAAACGTGTTGCGTAACACAAGAATGAGCCTCATTGTTCTTGTAGAAGCTCAAACGTGTTGCCTAACACGAGAATGAACCTCATTGGTTCTTGTAGAAGCTCAAACGTGCTGCGTAACACAAGAATGAACCTCATTGGTTCTTGTAGAAGCTCAAACGTGTTGCGTAACACAAGAATGAACCTCATTGGTTCTTGTAGAAGCTCAAACGTGTTGCGTAACACAAGAATGAACCTCATTGGTTCTTGTAGAAGCTCAAACGTGTTGCGTAACACAAGAATGAACCTCATTGGTTCTTGTAGAAGCTCAAACGTGTTGCGTAACACGAGAATGAATCTCATTGGTTCTTGTAGAAGCTCAAACGTGTTGCGTAACACAAGAATGAACCTCATTGTTCTTGTAGAAGCTCAAACGTGTTGCGTAACACAAGAATGAACCTCATTGGTTCTTGTAGAAGCTCAAACGTGTTGCGTAACACAAGAATGAACCTCATTGGTTCTTGTAGAAGCTCAAACGTGTTGCGTAACACAAGAATGAACCTCATTGTTCTTGTAGAAGCTCAAACGTGTTGCGTAACACAAGAATGAACCTCATTGGTTCTTGTAGAAGCTCAAACGTGTTGCGTAACACGAGAATGAATCTCATTGGTTCTTGTAGAAGCTCAAATGTGCTGCGTAACACAAGAATGAACCTCATTGGTTCTTGTAGAAGCTCAAACGTGCTGCGTAACACAAGAATGAACCTCATTGGTTCTTGTAGAAGCTCAAATGTGCTGCGTAACACAAGAATGAACCTCATTGGTTCTTGTAGAAGCTCAAACGTGCTGCGTAACACAAGAATGAACCTCATTGGTTCTTGTAGAAGCTCAAACGTGCTGCGTAACACAAGAATGAATCTCATTGGTTCTTGTAGAAGCTCAAACGTGCTGCGTAACACGAGAATGAATCTCATTGGTTCTTGTAGAAGCTCAAATGTGCTGCGTAACACAAGAATGAGCCTCATTGGTTCTTGTAGAAGCTCAAACGTGCTGCGTAACACGAGAATGAATCTCATTGGTTCTTGTAGAAGCTCAAATGTGCTGCGTAACACAAGAATGAGCCTCATTGGTTCTTCCAGAAGCTCAAACGTGCTGCGTAACACAAGAATGAACCTCATTGGTTCTTCCAGAAGGTCAAACGTGCTGCGTAACACAAGAATTAACCTCATTGGTTCTTACTGAAGCTCAAACGTGCTGCGTAACACAAGAATGAACCTCATTGGTTCTTCCAGAAGCTCAAACGTGCTGCGTAACACAAGAATGAACCTCATTGGTTCTTGTAGACGCTCAAACGTGTTGCGTAACATGAGAATGAACCTCATTGGTTCTTCCTGAAGCTTAAACGTGCTGCGTAACACAAGAATGAAAATCATTGGTTCTTGTAGAAGCTGAAACGTGCTGCGTAACACGAGAATGAATCTCATTGGTCTTGCAGAAGCTCAAACGTGCTGCGTAACACAAGAATGAACCTCATTGGTTCTTACAGAAGCTCAAACGTGCTGCGTAACACAAGAATGAACCTCATTGGTTCTTCCAGAAGCTCAAACGTGCTGCGTAACACAAGAATGAACCTCATTGGTTCTTGTAGAAGCTCAAACGTGCTGCGTAACACAAGAATGAACCTCATTGGTTCTTCCAGAAGCTCAAACGTGCTGCGTAACACAAGAATGAATCTCATTGGTTCTTCCAGAAGCTCAAACGTGCTGCGTAACACAAGAATGAATCTCATTGGTTCTTCCTGAAGCTTAAACGTGCTGCGTAACACAAGAATGAACCTCATTGGTTCTTGTAGAAGCTCAAACGTGCTGCGTAACACGAGAATGAATCTCATTGGTTCTTGTAGAAGCTCAAATGTGCTGCGTAACACAAGAATGAGCCTCATTGGTTCTTCCAGAAGCTCAAACGTGCTGCGTAACACAAGAATGAACCTCATTGGTTCTTCCAGAAGGTCAAACGTGCTGCGTAACACAAGAATGAACCTCATTGGTTCTTGTAGAAGCTCAAACGTGCTGCGTAACACAAGAATGAACCTCATTGGTTCTTGTAGAAGCTCAAACGTGCTGCGTAACACAAGAATGAATCTCATTGGTTCTTGTAGAAGCTCAAACGTGCTGCGTAACACGAGAATGAATCTCATTGGTTCTTGTAGAAGCTCAAATGTGCTGCGTAACACAAGAATGAGCCTCATTGGTTCTTGTAGAAGCTCAAACGTGCTGCGTAACACGAGAATGAATCTCATTGGTTCTTGTAGAAGCTCAAATGTGCTGCGTAACACAAGAATGAGCCTCATTGGTTCTTCCAGAAGCTCAAACGTGCTGCGTAACACAAGAATGAACCTCATTGGTTCTTCCAGAAGGTCAAACGTGCTGCGTAACACAAGAATTAACCTCATTGGTTCTTACTGAAGCTCAAACGTGCTGCGTAACACAAGAATGAACCTCATTGGTTCTTCCAGAAGCTCAAACGTGCTGCGTAACACAAGAATGAACCTCATTGGTTCTTGTAGACGCTCAAACGTGTTGCGTAACATGAGAATGAACCTCATTGGTTCTTCCTGAAGCTTAAACGTGCTGCGTAACACAAGAATGAAAATCATTGGTTCTTGTAGAAGCTGAAACGTGCTGCGTAACACGAGAATGAATCTCATTGGTCTTGCAGAAGCTCAAACGTGCTGCGTAACACAAGAATGAACCTCATTGGTTCTTACAGAAGCTCAAACGTGCTGCGTAACACAAGAATGAACCTCATTGGTTCTTCCAGAAGCTCAAACGTGCTGCGTAACACAAGAATGAACCTCATTGGTTCTTGTAGAAGCTCAAACGTGCTGCGTAACACAAGAATGAACCTCATTGGTTCTTCCAGAAGCTCAAACGTGCTGCGTAACACAAGAATGAATCTCATTGGTTCTTCCAGAAGCTCAAACGTGCTGCGTAACACAAGAATGAATCTCATTGGTTCTTCCTGAAGCTTAAACGTGCTGCGTAACACAAGAATGAACCTCATTGGTTCTTGTAGAAGCTCAAACGTGCTGCGTAACACGAGAATGAATCTCATTGGTTCTTGTAGAAGCTCAAATGTGCTGCGTAACACAAGAATGAGCCTCATTGGTTCTTCCAGAAGCTCAAACGTGCTGCGTAACACAAGAATGAACCTCATTGGTTCTTCCAGAAGGTCAAACGTGCTGCGTAACACAAGAATTAACCTCATTGGTTCTTACTGAAGCTCAAACGTGCTGCGTAACACAAGAATGAACCTCATTGGTTCTTCCAGAAGCTCAAACGTGCTGCGTAACACAAGAATGAACCTCATTGGTTCTTGTAGACGCTCAAACGTGTTGCGTAACATGAGAATGAACCTCATTGGTTCTTCCTGAAGCTTAAACGTGCTGCGTAACACAAGAATGAAAATCATTGGTTCTTGTAGAAGCTCAAACGTGCTGCGTAACACGAGAATGAATCTCATTGGTTCTTGTAGAAGCTCAAATGTGCTGCGTAACACAAGAATGAGCCTCATTGGTTCTTCCAGAAGCTGAAACGTGCTGCGTAACACGAGAATGAATCTCATTGGTCTTGCAGAAGCTCAAACGTGCTGCGTAACACAAGAATGAACCTCATTGGTTCTTACAGAAGCTCAAACGTGCTGCGTAACACAAGAATGAACCTCATTGGTTCTTCCAGAAGCTCAAACGTGCTGCGTAACACAAGAATGAACCTCATTGGTTCTTGTAGAAGCTCAAACGTGCTGCGTAACACAAGAATGAACCTCATTGGTTCTTCCAGAAGCTCAAACGTGCTGCGTAACACAAGAATGAATCTCATTGGTTCTTCCAGAAGCTCAAACGTGCTGCGTAACACAAGAATGAACCTCATTGGTTCTTCCAGAAGCTCAAACGTGTTGCGTAACACAAGAATGAACCTCATTGGTTCTTGCAGAAGCTCAAACGTGCTGCGTAACACAAGAATGAATCTCATTGGTTCTTGTAGAAGCTCAAACGTGCTGCGTAACACGAGAATGAATCTCATTGGTTCTTGTAGAAGCTCAAACGTGCTGCGTAACACAAGAATGAACCTCATTGGTTCTTCCAGAAGCTCAAACGTGCTGCGTAACACAAGAATGAATCTCATTGGTTCTTGTAGAAGCTCAAACGTGCTGCGTAACACAAGAATGAACCTCATTGGTTCTTCCAGAAGCTCAAACGTGCTGCGTAACACAAGAATGAATCTCATTGGTTCTTCCAGAAGCTCAAACGTGCTGCGTAACACAAGAATGAACCTCATTGGTTCTTCCAGAAGCTCAAACGTGCTGCGTAACACAAGAATGAATCTCATTGGTTCTTCCAGAAGCTCAAACGTGCTGCGTAACACAAGAATGAACCTCATTGGTTCTTCCAGAAGCTCAAACGTGTTGCGTAACACAAGAATGAACCTCATTGGTTCTTGCAGAAGCTCAAACGTGCTGCGTAACACAAGAATGAATCTCATTGGTTCTTGTAGAAGCTCAAACGTGCTGCGTAACACGAGAATGAATCTCATTGGTTCTTGTAGAAGCTCAAATGTGCTGCGTAACACAAGAATGAGCCTCATTGGTTCTTCCAGAAGCTCAAACGTGCTGCGTAACACAAGAATGAACCTCATTGGTTCTTCCAGAAGGTCAAACGTGCTGCGTAACACAAGAATTAACCTCATTGGTTCTTACTGAAGCTCAAACGTGCTGCGTAACACAAGAATGAACCTCATTGGTTCTTCCAGAAGCTCAAACGTGCTGCGTAACACAAGAATGAACCTCATTGGTTCTTGTAGACGCTCAAACGTGTTGCGTAACATGAGAATGAACCTCATTGGTTCTTCCTGAAGCTTAAACGTGCTGCGTAACACAAGAATGAAAATCATTGGTTCTTGTAGAAGCTCAAACGTGCTGCGTAACACGAGAATGAATCTCATTGGTTCTTGTAGAAGCTCAAATGTGCTGCGTAACACAAGAATGAGCCTCATTGGTTCTTCCAGAAGCTTAAACGTGCTGCGTAACACAAGAATGAATCTCATTGGTTCTTGTAGAAGCTCAAACGTGCTGCGTAACACGAGAATGAATCTCATTGGTTCTTCCTGAAGCTTAAACGTGCTGCGTAACACAAGAATGAACCTCATTGGTTCTTCCTGAAGCTTAAACGTGCTGCGTAACACAAGAATGAATCTCATTGGTTCTTGTAGAAGCTCAAACGTGCTGCGTAACACGAGAATGAATCTCATTGGTTCTTCCTGAAGCTTAAACGTGCTGCGTAACACAAGAATGAACCTCATTGGTTCTTCCTGAAGCTTAAACGTGCTGCGTAACACAAGAATGAGCCTCATTGGTTCTTCCAGAAGCTCAAACGTGCTGCGTAACACAAGAATGAACCTCATTGGTTCTTCCAGAAGGTCAAACGTGCTGCGTAACACAAGAATTAACCTCATTGGTTCTTACTGAAGCTCAAACGTGCTGCGTAACACAAGAATGAACCTCATTGGTTCTTCCAGAAGCTCAAACGTGCTGCGTAACACAAGAATGAACCTCATTGGTTCTTGTAGACGCTCAAACGTGTTGCGTAACATGAGAATGAACCTCATTGGTTCTTCCTGAAGCTTAAACGTGCTGCGTAACACAAGAATGAAAATCATTGGTTCTTGTAGAAGCTGAAACGTGCTGCGTAACACAAGAATGGACCTCATTGGTTCTTACAGAAGCTCAAACGTGCTGCGTAACACAAGAATGGACCTCATTGGTTCTTACAGAAGCTCAAACGTGCTGCGTAACACAAGAATGAACCTCATTGGTTCTTCCAGAAGCTCAAACGTGCTGCGTAACACAAGAATGAATCTCATTGGTTCTTGTAGAAGCTCAAACGTGCTGCGTAACACAAGAATGAACCTCATTGGTTCTTCCAGAAGCTCAAACGTGCTGCGTAACACAAGAATGAATCTCATTGGTTCTTCCAGAAGCTCAAACGTGCTGCGTAACACAAGAATGAACCTCATTGGTTCTTCCAGAAGCTCAAACGTGCTGCGTAACACAAGAATGAATCTCATTGGTTCTTCCAGAAGCTCAAACGTGCTGCGTAACACGAGAATGAATCTCATTGGTTCTTCCTGAAGCTTAAACGTGCTGCGTAACACAAGAATGAACCTCATTGGTTCTTCCTGAAGCTTAAACGTGCTGCGTAACACAAGAATGAGCCTCATTGGTTCTTCCAGAAGCTCAAACGTGCTGCGTAACACAAGAATGAAACTCATTGGTTCTTCCAGAAGGTCAAACGTGCTGCGTAACACAAGAATTAACCTCATTGGTTCTTACTGAAGCTCAAACGTGCTGCGTAACACAAGAATGAACCACATTGGTTCTTCCAGAAGCTCAAACGTGCTGCGTAACACAAGAATGAACCTCATTGGTTCTTGTAGACGCTCAAACGTGTTGCGTAACATGAGAATGAACCTCATTGGTTCTTCCTGAAGCTTAAACGTGCTGCGTAACACAAGAATGAAAATCATTGGTTCTTGTAGAAGCTGAAACGTGCTGCGTAACACAAGAATGGACCTCATTGGTTCTTACAGAAGCTCAAACGTGCTGCGTAACACAAGAATGGACCTCATTGGTTCTTGTAGACGCTCAAACGTGTTGCGTAACATGAGAATGAACCTCATTGGTTCTTCCTGAAGCTTAAACGTGCTGCGTAACACAAGAATGAACCTCATTGGTTCTTCCAGAAGCTCAAACGTGCTGCGTAACACAAGAATGAACCTCATTGGTTCTTGTAGACGCTCAAACGTGTTGCGTAACATGAGAATGAACCTCATTGGTTCTTCCTGAAGCTTAAACGTGCTGCGTAACACAAGAATGAAAATCATTGGTTCTTGTAGAAGCTCAAACGTGCTGCGTAACACAAGAATGAACCTCATTGGTTCTTCCAGAAGCTCAAACGTGCTGCGTAACACAAGAATGAATCTCATTGGTTCTTGTAGAAGCTCAAACGTGCTGCGTAACACAAGAATGAACCTCATTGGTTCTTCCAGAAGCTCAAACGTGCTGCGTAACACAAGAATGAATCTCATTGGTTCTTCCAGAAGCTCAAACGTGCTGCGTAACACAAGAATGAACCTCATTGGTTCTTCCAGAAGCTCAAACGTGCTGCGTAACACAAGAATGAATCTCATTGGTTCTTCCAGAAGCTCAAACGTGCTGCGTAACACGAGAATGAATCTCATTGGTTCTTCCTGAAGCTTAAACGTGCTGCGTAACACAAGAATGAACCTCATTGGTTCTTCCTGAAGCTTAAACGTGCTGCGTAACACAAGAATGAGCCTCATTGGTTCTTCCAGAAGCTCAAACGTGCTGCGTAACACAAGAATGAACCTCATTGGTTCTTCCAGAAGGTCAAACGTGCTGCGTAACACAAGAATGAACCTCATTGGTTCTTACTGAAGCTCAAACGTGCTGCGTAACACAAGAATGAACCTCATTGGTTCTTCCAGAAGCTCAAACGTGCTGCGTAACACAAGAATGAACCTCATTGGTTCTTGTAGACGCTCAAACGTGTTGCGTAACATGAGAATGAACCTCATTGGTTCTTCCTGAAGCTCAAACGTGCTGCGTAACACAAGAATGAACCTCATTGGTTCTTCCAGAAGCTCAAACGTGCTGCGTAACACAAGAATGAATCTCATTGGTTCTTCCAGAAGCTCAAACGTGCTGCGTAACACGAGAATGAATCTCATTGGTTCTTCCTGAAGCTTAAACGTGCTGCGTAACACAAGAATGAACCTCATTGGTTCTTCCTGAAGCTTAAACGTGCTGCGTAACACAAGAATGAGCCTCATTGGTTCTTCCAGAAGCTCAAACGTGCTGCGTAACACAAGAATGAACCTCATTGGTTCTTCCAGAAGGTCAAACGTGCTGCGTAACACAAGAATTAACCTCATTGGTTCTTACTGAAGCTCAAACGTGCTGCGTAACACAAGAATGAACCTCATTGGTTCTTCCAGAAGCTCAAACGTGCTGCGTAACACAAGAATGAACCTCATTGGTTCTTGTAGACGCTCAAACGTGTTGCGTAACATGAGAATGAACCTCATTGGTTCTTCCTGAAGCTTAAACGTGCTGCGTAACACAAGAATGGACCTCATTGGTTCTTACAGAAGCTCAAACGTGCTGCGTAACACAAGAATGGACCTCATTGGTTCCTACAGAAGCTCAAACGTGCTGCGTAACACAAGAATGAACCTCATTGGTTCTTCCAGAAGCTCAAACGTGCTGCGTAACACAAGAATGAATCTCATTGGTTCTTGTAGAAGCTCAAACATGCTGCGTAACACAAGAATGAACCTCATTGGTTCTTCCAGAAGCTCAAACGTGCTGCGTAACACAAGAATGAATCTCATTGGTTCTTCCAGAAGCTCAAACGTGCTGCGTAACACAAGAATGAACCTCATTGGTTCTTCCAGAAGCTCAAACGTGCTGCGTAACACAAGAATGAACCTCATTGGTTCTTCCAGAAGCTCAAACGTGCTGCGTAACACAAGAATGAATCTCATTGGTTCTTCCAGAAGCTCAAACGTGCTGCGTAACACAAGAATGAATCTCATTGGTTCTTCCAGAAGCTCAAACGTGCTGCGTAACACAAGAATGAATCTCATTGGTTCTTCCAGAAGCTCAAACGTGCTGCGTAACACAAGAATGAACCTCATTGGTTCTTGCAGAAGCTCAAACGTGCTGCGTAACACGAGAAATGAATCTCATTGGCTCTTGAGGAACTTAAAACGTGCAAACCACTCAATTCATATGGATTAGTTTTACGATCTCTTTATGAACTTTTTGAAGCATCAAGGGACATAAAGGTCTCAGATTTCATCAAAAATATCTTTATTTTTTTGTTCTGAAGATGAACGAAAGCCTTACGGGTTTGGAAAGACATGAGGGTGAGTAATTATTGACAGAATTTTTCATTTTGCGTGAACTATCCCTTCAATGTAAACTTTCTTACTTAAACTTAATTTATATTTTGAATGCAGTGCAAGCTCCCTTTGTATAAATGTTTATAAATCAGCCGAGTAAATGCACAAATGTAACCATGAGCAACAATAATAATTATGCTTGACTGTAAAATAACTTTTAAACTGTGTTTTTATCTCTCTTTCTTGAAGGTATGACATTATGAATCTGCAGTATGCAGAGCCTGGAGTCTTCGACTATATAAACGTCGGCTCGTGGCATGAAGGCATTCTGAGTATTGATGATTATATGATCCAGATGAACCGCAGTGAGATGGTCCGATCTGTCTGCAGTGAGCCCTGCTCCAAAGGAGAGATCAAGGTAAGTTTGTATATTTATTAGCAAAAAACATTGTATTGTTGCCGTTTTTCATGTTGCTTCTTCTTCTCCTTAAAATACAAAAATAAACTGTAGTCCACTGGGGAAATGTGTAATTTGCTGTTATGTGTCCGCACAGGTGATCAGGAAAGGGGAGGTGAGCTGTTGTTGGATCTGTACGGCCTGTAAGGACAATGAATATGTCCAGGATGAGTTCACCTGCAAAGCCTGTGAGCTGGGATGGTGGCCAGATGAAGAACTGCAAGGTAATTTGAAATTGTCATCCTTTTATTGCAATTATCATTTTGATGAATGTGGTCAGTTTTAATTTCAAGTATCAACTCTGTCAGATGTTTCTCCTAAAATTCCTCAGGAGAAGTAAAAATAGACACTATAGAGACTATACACTCTATAAAAATAAAAAAAAGGTTCTATTTGGCACCAAAAATGGTTCTTGGCTCGTAATCATAGGGGAACCTTTTTAGTGCTATATAGCACCAATTTTGGTGCTTCAGTGGTTCTTCAGCGGTTCTTCAGCGGTTCTTCACCGGTTCTTTGACTAAGGTGCTATATAGAACCTCTGAAGAACCGCTGAAGAACCACTGAAGCACCAAAATTGGTGCTATATAGCACTTAAAAAAGGTTCCCCTATGATTACGAGCCAAGAACCATTTTTGGTGCCATATAGAACCTTTTTTGTTGTAAAGTGTAGTTGACCAAGTAGTAAAGATCTACTATATAAAATGAATCTGCATAGTATAGCTGAGAAAATATGATCTTGGAAGAATATGATGAGAAATGTTTGAGGTCGTATTAAAGACTCAGATTACAAGCTTAGGTATCTTGGTTTCTTGTTAAGGTTGAGATCTCTCTTCAAGTTGTAAAAGAGACAAATTCAATTACTGGAGTCTTTTTCTTAGCAACACATAAACAAATGGAAATCTTGAGAAAAGTCTCCAAAGGTTCTTTGTTTAGTCTCGTCTTTGTCTTTGAGAAACAATGGAGATACTAAAAGGAAAAATGATGTGACTTAATCAACCGGTCTTGATTTTTTATGTTTTTGTAAAACTAAATATTAAAATATATAAGCTAGTCTGCATCTTAAATCAATCCATTGTCTGTCAGCATTTGTTCTAGACGTGAAAGACTCTTATTATCAGGCTTGTTGAGGAGAAGTGTAATATTATTTCTAAGCAATCAGACTTACACTCTAAAAAAAAAAAAAGGTTCTATATGGCACCAAAAATTCTTGGCTCGTAATCATAGGGGAACCTATTGAGATTCAAGTACTATATAGCACCAATTTTGGCTTCAGTGGTTCTTCAGCAGTTCTTCAGAGGTTCTTCACCGGTTCTTTGACTAAGGTGCTATATAGCACCGCTAACTATGGTGCTATATAGCACCGCTACCATATACAGAACATGTTAAGATATGGTGCTATATAGCACCAAAAGTGGTTCCTCTATGAAGAACCATTTTTGGTGCCATGTAGAACCTTTTTTTTTTGAGTGTACGGTGATGACTTTTGCATGGACAAGCACAATCTTTTTTCTTCAGAAAATGTCAAAATCTAGTACACTCTAAAAAAAAAAAGGTTCTATATGGCACCAAAAATGGTTCTTGGCTCGTAATCATAGGGGAACCTTTTTTAGTGCTATATAGCACCAATTTTGGTGCTTCAGTGGTTCTTCAGCGGTTCTTTGACTAAGGTGCTATATAGCACCGCTAACTAAGGTGCTGTATAGCACCGCTACCATATCCATAACATGTTAAGATATGGTGCTATATAGCACCAAAAGTGGTTCCTCTATGATTACGACGAAGAACCTTTTTTTTTAGAGTGTACTTAATGATTTACCTATGGTGCTTTTGCCCAGAGTTTTGGTAATTCACTAATTGTTTTTGAGTTTTGAAGTCAAGAGAAAAAGTATGTGTCTGAATCAAAGCATCAAAGATGCGTCATCATACATCCATGCAGAAGACCGTTCTCCAAATCTTGCATTATAACTGATTTGGGTCTTTAAAAGACCTTCACTGTCCTATTTTCAAAAGGTTCCCCATGACACCTGAAGGCCATTTATCATTTTTACAGATTGCATGCGCCGTGCAACTTATCGCCTGTGACAGCCCTACTTCACTGCCTACTTCTCTGGCCTATTTTCATACACTATGATGGTCAATGTCAATGCAGCAGCTTAGAGTGTCCTAGCAATGTATTTTTTATTAGTTCACTCTATAGTTCCATTCTATGTTACTGCCGTAATGCACAGATTCACCATGGCTAAAGAAAAGCTCATGCAGAGATGGTCAGAAATGCAAAAAAAATAGAAATTGTATTTATCATTTAGGAAGTTATTCATATCCTGCTAGATGTAAATGGTTGTGTCCTTAAGCTCTCCTTGAGTTTTATCTTTCGTAAAAGGCTTTCATGAATACTGGTGTTGGTAATGAGGAAGCGTTCATTTCCTCTCTCCTGCTGCAGTCTCTCAAGTCTCCTTTGGCTTGGTTCTTTCTTATGGCCGGTCCCTTAGTGGAGGTGCTGTTTATTTTTAGGTGAGCTGGAAACCTACTTTAGCACTTGGTGCATAAGCGAGCTGGCCACACTCAGATGGCCAGTCCTACAAAGACAAACAGCAATGCGAAGTGTATACACTTTTGCCATTTTTATTTAATATTCAACAATGTTGAATCGCTTTGATCGCAACCCCCTGTTGGCCCCTTAGAGTGTTTGCATATTGGTGGAAGCATAAATTCATAATGTGTCATATCCTATGAATAATATAGGCATTTGAGTCCACAGTAAAATGGGAAAAAGCTCTGCATGTGTGTTGTATGTTCTGCACTGTACATTGGCCCAAGTCAAAAGGAAATTTTGTGAGAGGTTGCCAGGGTATTGCTACGTGGTTAAAATGTGTTCAGAAACATTTCAGTATGTTGTTATGCTTGCTAGGATGTCAAATGTGGTTGCTGGTTACTTACTGAACTAAATCAACAGAACCCATCCCAAATTTTGTTTCTGGTTGCCAAGGCATTGCTTTGTGGTTGCTAAAGTGTTCTGAGTATTTTTCTGTGTTGCTATGTGGTTTCTAGAGTGTTCAAAAGTGTTACTTTTTGAAGTTTTGTTGCGTTGCTCTGCAGTTTCTAGGGTGTTCAAAGTAGTTGCTAGGGCATTGCTTGTTGCTTCTGGTCCAAATCAGCAGAACTCATTCAAAAATGTTGTGGGCAGTTTCAAGGATGTTGCTATGTGGTTGTGTTTATTGTGCATTGCTATGCGGTTACTAGGGTGTTGCTAGGTGCCCTTGCGCAAAGAAAATATATTTCCTTGTGAATGATAAATATATTCAATGATTTAACAGTATATTTGAAAATATACAGAATAATATATTGTATAAATATTTTACAATATATTGAATAATAAGGAATTGCCGCTTTTCATATATTGATAAATATGTGACAATATATTTACCATAATGCATTTAATTTTATTTTTAGTAATACACTTCATAATATATAAATGTATATGTGATCAGATATGGTATTGCATGTGTATAAATATATTGCAGATATATTTACTCATGCAGAATCAACACAGATATATAGAGAAATATTCACTATATTGCCAAACGTTTTGGGATGTCTGTCTTTACATGCACATGAACTTTAATGACATCCTATTCTTAATCCGTAGGGTTTAATATGGAGTTGGCCCACCCTTTGCAGATATAACGGCTTCAACTCTTCAATGTTTAGGAGTGTGTTTATGGGAATTTTTGACCATTCTTCTAGAAGCGCATTTGTGAGGTCAGGCACTGATGTTGGACGAGAAGGCCTGGCACGCAGTCTCCGCTCTAATTCATCCCAAAGGTGTTCTATCGGGTTGAGGTCAGGACTCTGTGCAGGCCAGTCAAGTTCCTCCACACCAAACTCGCTCATCCATGTCTTTATGGATCTTGCTTTGTGCACTGGTGCGCAGTCATGTTGGAACAGGAAAGGGCCATCTCCAAACTGTTCCCACAAAGTTGGGAACATGAAATTGTCCAAAATGTCTTGGTATGCTTTCACTGGAACTAAGGGGCCAAGCCCAACCTCTGAAAAAAAAACACCACACCATAATCACCCCTCCACCAAACTCCACCAGACACGTCCATCTGATTGGCAGACAGTGAAGCGTGATTCGTCACTCCAGAGAACACGTCTCAACTGCTCTAGAGTCCAGTGGCGGGGTGCTTTACACCACTGCATCCGACGCGTTGCATTGAACTTGGTGATGTAAGGCTTGGATGCAGCTGCTCGGCCATGGAAACCCATTCCATGAAGCTCTCTACACACTGTTCTTGAGCTAATCTGAAGGCCACACAAAGTTTGGAGGTGTGTAGCTATTGACTCTGCAGAAAGTTGGTGACTTCTGCGCTCTGTGCGCCTCCGCATGCGCTGACCCCGGTCTGTGATTTTATGAGTTGCTGTTGTTCCCAATTGCTTCTGCTTTGATATAATACCACTAACAGTTGACTGTGGAATATTTAGTAGTGAGGAAATTTCACAAATGGACTTATTACACAGGTGGCAACCTATCACAGTACCACAGGAACACCTGAATTCAATGATTTGGAGGGGTGTCCCAATACTTTTGTCAATATAGTGTATAATGTAATATATTTCATGATTATTTACATTATATAGGTTTCATATTTTAAACAATAGTACAAGCAAGCCTGTATGTACTAAAGTATTTAGCAAAGACACTATCACTGTGCTGAAGAGGGCACAGCCGTTATTTTTTTTTGTATAGTAACATAGTCTTAATGGTGTTTGCTCAATCATCACCCTCACCACAGACTCTATACTCTTCAGCACAATGGTAACCCCAAAAACTCACACACACCAGAAACCCTTTAAATTCCATAAATAAGAGAACATGAGACACTAACAGATATCCCCACATTATCATTGACGCATACATTTATTGCAAACACAATAAAGGATAAAACTTTATGAATATTACATGTAATGATATTTTTGCCTTCATTTCTAAATAGTTATATGTTTCAACATATAGCCATGCATGGTCAATGCATATATTGCATTATATTGAAAAACCTAAGCACTAGTTTTCCATAATTGGAAATGTATTATGTAATATATTATATTTTGCAGTACATTCCTATATATTTTTGTTCAGTAAGGGTGGTTACTTACTGGCCCAAGTTTGAAGAAAAATCCCAACTTTTGTGTTTTAGCAAAATTAGTATAACTCATCCCAGAATTTTGTGACTGTTTTCCAAGACGTATTTTATTGTGTTGCTATGCAGTTGCTAGGGTGTTTAAAGTGGTTACTTACTGTCCTAAGGTCTGAGTGGGTTTTGGTGCGTTGCTAATGTGTTCTGAGTATTTTTTGTGTGTGTGTTGCTATGCAGTTGCTATGGTGTTCAAAGTGGTTTCTTGTGATATTCTGGTCTGTATTTTTGGCTCAGCTTCCATTTCAGTGTAGGTCTGTAGGATTCTTTTTCTCACTTTATTGTACACCAGACAAAATGGAAATTAATTGCACACCGCAAATAGCACAGTATAGTGTCGAGACCAAGTCAAGACCAAGACTTGAGTGTGTTGAGTCCAAAGTCCAAATAAATACAGTTATAATAATAATACACTATATAGAGCATATTAGTGATATCCCTGCAGTTGTGGTCTTGACCAGTCTTGAAATAAAATCCAGAGTCTGAGACCAAGACAAGACAGAGTACAAATGTGTTAGATGCCTAGGTAAGGCCAAGACCTTCAAAAAATGGTCTTGAGTACTACAACAGTAAAACAATAATAATAGTGATGCTTGCCTAATAATTGCATGCATTGTGTTCATAGTCTCACATTGATATAATAATTTTGTCTTGTCTTTTCAGTCTGTGAGCCACTTCCCCTGCGCTACCTGGAGTGGAGTCATCCTGAATCCATTGCGGCTGTCGTCTTTTCATGTCTGGGCATCCTAGTGACCAGTTTTGTCACCTTCATCTTCATACTGTACCGAGACACGCCAGTCGTCAAGTCCTCCAGCCGTGAACTTTGCTATATCATCCTGGCTGGCATCTTCCTGGGTTACATTTGTCCTTTTACTCTCATCGCCCGTCCCACCCTAGCCTCATGTTACCTGCAGCGCCTCCTCGTTGGCCTCTCTGCCTCCATGTGCTACTCAGCTCTCGTCACCAAGACAAACCGCATTGCTCGCATTCTGGCCGGCAGCAAGAAGAAGATATGCACACGCAAACCGCGCTTCATGAGTGCCTGGGCGCAAGTGGTGATTGCGTTCATCCTCATCAGCGTGCAACTGACTTTGGAGGTCACGTTGATCATCTTGGAACCTCCAGAGCCGATAAAGTCCTACCCCAGTATTCGAGAAGTGTTTCTAATATGCAATACCAGTAATGTAGGCATGGTGGCGCCACTGGGCTATAATGGCCTGCTCATTCTCAGCTGCACCTATTATGCGTTTAAAACTCGCAACGTCCCTGCCAACTTCAACGAGGCAAAGTACATTGCCTTCACCATGTACACCACCTGTATTATCTGGTTGGCCTTTGTGCCGATTTACTTCGGCTCCAACTACAAGATCATCACCACATCCTTCTCCGTGAGTCTCAGCGTGACGGTGGCTCTTGGCTGCATGTTCACGCCAAAAATGTACATAATCCTCGCCAAGCCCGAGAGGAACGTACGCAGTGCGTTCACCACCTCCGATGTGGTGCGTATGCACGTGGGCGATGGAAAAATTGCTTGCAGGAGCAACAGCCTGCTAAACATGTTCAAACGTAAGAAGAACACATCTGGAAATGCCAAGTAAGTAGCTCAGCGGCATTAGCGCAGTCTCTCTCCGTCCTGTTGCTTTAGAGCCCATGGGTCCAGTTCTGTAATTCTCTCCAGGCCTCAGGATCATGCCATTTCCAGGAGCTTACTCAATTAACGGCTTTCTCAGACATCTTATGATTTGCAGGTCAACTACAATTAAAACCTGCACACCCAGGGGCGTCTAAGCAGCAGGGCTGAGAGAGACTGTGTGACTATAGTAGCTTTAGATTTACGTAATGGCAAGAGTTATTATTCTTCTACAACCAACTATTGAGTTGCTGAGCAGTTTGATGGTGTATATCAGATAATGGAAGGAATGTGTCAGCCGGAAAATATGTTATAATTTATTTGGTAAATATATTTGTTGTACCTACACATGAAAGCAGTCAAACAAAACATGGAGTAATGCAAAAATACAGAGCAGGACGTGTCCCAAACGAGTCAAGATGTGGGTGACCTTTGCGCCTAATCAATTACGGTTGCGACTTGTTGCATTTAATATAGATCATATTATGTATATATAGGCTGTTTTGCAACAGCTGTGGTCAGAATGTAGAGTTGCAAATAATTGTTTTATAATGTTAGTTTTACTGTTTTCAGTCTTTTTTCAATTCAAATGTCCCATAAATTGTTTGTGCACTGATGCCAGGCTAATTAATTTGTTATGAATAATCTGGTCTTTTGGTTCCAAATAAAATGGGGAAATAATCAAATAAGCTAAAGTTCCTTATATTTGTTAAGTATTTTGTTATATAAAGTGGGGACCAAAAGTTTGAAAGTACTAGGAGAAATGCTGCTATTTTGCTGTATATATAATATACACAGTTCTTTCTTGTTCTCGAATCTGATTGGCTAAGAGCCTTCTCCAGCCATGCAATATTCTACCAGTATCACCAAAGAAGCCATTTCACTGTTTGTATCACTCCGCTTGCAACATTTCTCACTGAGAGTGTCATGACGGAAGAGCAAACCCACTATAATTTTACAAATATTACTGTTAATGTGTGATGGAATGTAGTTTTAAGAGGGGTTTTTTAGGCGAGAATGTAGTTATTTAGATCTCAAATATGTGACAAACATAGCACCTATTTGACAATTTATTTAGACCTTTTCAGAGATGTGAGCTTCGGGCCATCAGCAGACGTTCAGCGTGTGAAAGTTAGATGGTAGCAAAGACTGTATTTATGAGTCAGTAGCAATGAAACAGGGATGTTATTTTTACTGTAAACAACCAACAATTGAATTGCTGTCACGGGAAATCGTTACTAGTCCTAAAGAGACATTTCAGAATTAGTAACGGAGGCTTTCTGCTCAACTGTTAAACTGTCAACTTGAGATTTGAATCCATGATGGACACAAAAGGGGGGTTTTAAAGACACTCTTTTGTTGTTTCTTATTTATTTACACGCTTGTGCCGTCGAACTGTTGTATTTGAATGTTTTTGAAAGAAGTCTATTATGCTCATCAAGCCTGCCTTTATTTGATCAAAAATACAAAAAAAAAACAGTAACAGAAAGTACATTGCCAAATTATAAGTTTAAAAGAACAGCATTTATTTAAAATAGAAATCTTTTCTAACAATATAAATCATTACTATCACTTCTTTTTATCAGTTTAGCACATCCTTGCTGAATAAAATTACCCTTTTTTTCAACAAAAAAAAAGAACGGTAACTAAATGGTAGTGTTTATTGTTACAAAATATTTCTATTTTAAATAAATGCTGTTATTTTTTTAACTTTTTATTCGTCAAATAATCCCAAAAAAAAGTATCACAGGTTATACAAAATATTAAGCAGCAATGGCTGAGAGTAATGGCTGATAAAAATTCAGCTTTGCTTCACATAAATAAATAATATTTTAAAGTATATTCAAATAGAAAACCATTATTTTAAATTGTAATAATATTTGACAATATTACTGTTTTTTTCTTTATTTTTAATCAAATAAGAACAAATAAATAAGAGCGCATAAGAGACTTCTTTCAAAAACAGAAGTGTTTCACAACTTTTGACTGGTACTATATATACACCCGATCAGGCATAACATTATGATCACCTTCCTAATATTATGTTGGTCCCCCTTTTGCTGCCAAAACAGCCCTGACCCATCAAGGCATGGACTCCACTAGATCCCTGATGGTGTGCTGTGGTATCTGGCACCAAGATGTTAGCAGTAGGTCCTTTAAGTCCTGTAAGTTGTGAGGTGGGGCCTCCATGGATCGGACTTGTTTGTTCAGCACATCCCACAGATGCTCGATTGGATTGAGTTCTGGGGAATTTGTAGGCCAAGTCAACACCTCAAACTACTTGTTGTGCTCGTCAAACCATTCCTGAACCATTTTTCCTTTGTGGCAGGGCGCATTATTCCATGAAAGGGTGTACATGGTCCTCAACAATGCTTAGGTAGGTGGTACGTGTCAAAGTAACATCCACATGGATGGCAGGACACAAGATTTCCCAGCAGAACATTGCCCAAAGCATCACACTGCCTCCGCCGGCTTGCCTTCTTCCCATAGTGCATCCTGGTGCCATGTGTTCCCCATGTAAGTGACACACACGCACATGGCCATTCACGTGATGGAAAAGAAAACGTGATTCATCAGACCAGGCCACCTTCTTCCATTGCTCCGTGGTCCAGTTTTGATGCTCACATGCCCACTGTTGGTGGTGGACAGGGGTCAGCATTGGCACCCTGACTGGTCTGTGGCTATGTAGCCCCATGCGTAACAAGCTGCAATGCACTGAGTATTCTGACACCTTTCTATCAGAACCAGCATTAACTTCTTGAGCAATTTGAGCTACAGTAGCTCATCTGTTTGATCGGACCACATGAGAATACGAGGGAAGAACATCGGTCCAGGGGCAGCTGCTTTCTTGTCTTGTGCAAAAAAGACCCTGCAAGAGCGGGAGAGCTTTAAGTTATTAATAAAGAAACTTTGTTTTGACAAACCAACACATGAGGCATTGTATGCTAAAGACAATCAAAATGCATTAGAATCACTGACCATGTACCAATAGTGGAAGAAAATGTAGTGATATGCAATATCCAGCAATGTTCACAAAAAGATGCAGGGGTTCCCCAGGTGATGCCAGGGATCCTCGCTGTCTGCCTTGAGTGGTGGCTTGCATGCGCACTAACACTGTGGGTACTTTGCACGATTCAGTGGGGCTATTGGATGCAGTTCCTTTCCCAAAGGAAAGTGGGGGTTTGCGCCTTAACCTTAGATTTGCGGCAGTTGAAGTATTGCAAAAACAAGCTGTGTCTCCCATTTATGAGCTCTGGGATTCTTAATAAATCTCAAGAAGAGCTCCCTGGTTCTAAGTCAGCAGATTTCGTATCTCAGTTTAGAATTAGATTCAGTACAGAACACAGCTATGCTGTCAGTATGGGGGGCCGAGGATTTTCGGTGATGTCCGAGTCTTTTTCAGCTGGGCAGGCGAGTGAGACTGCTGGGGCTCATGACCTCAATGATAGCGGTCGTTCCGCTTTATGCGTGCATACCAGAGAAGGGAGCTGAGTACTGGGCTGAATCCCACTGGGCATTTAAACAGACAAGTGATGATAACACCATTGTGCGTTCGAGCTCTGATCTTAAATTCTACATTCTCGACCAGAACTGTGCTCTCTATTGGCCTACCTGCTTAGAGCGAGAATCTGATGGCAGCGGGGCTACCAATAAATGTCGTGGCAACAATACAGAGCGCTAGGGCACTGTTGGCAAGGGGGCTTTATGTGCATATTTGAAGAGCAGTGCGGGCGAAGATTTTTATCACCATATCAATGCCCGATTGCGGGAATATTTCATTTATTGACCAACTTTTTGTTTTTGTTTTGCCAACCCGGTTCGTAGGTGTGGCGAGGTGGATGAGCGAGAGACATGGGAGGAGCTAGTGAGATCGGTGTGCGTGATTGAGAATGAGCGTCACCTGCGAGGCACACCGGTCTCGAGTCCTCTCATGAGGGAGCACAGAGGCATATATGGACGAGCCGGTGAAGGACGAGAGAGGACCAGGCCTCGCAGGTTACGCTCATTCTCAATCACGCACACCAATCTCGCGCACTCCTCCCATGTCTCTCGCTCGTCCACCTCGCCACAGTAGGAAACTGCTATCTAAACAGCGTCTTCCACATTGGATCGTGGAGGCTGCTTTTTGTATGCATTTCTACTGCATACAAGAGTAAAGGGTTGGCTTTGCCGGCAGGGGTGTTTGCGCATTCCACAAGAGGCATGGCTATGCCATGGGCGTTATTTAGAGGGGTGTCTGTAGAGGAAATTAGTTTGGCAGCCAGTTGGGCATCGCCGCGCACATTTGTCCGGTTTTACAGACTAGATAATATAATAATAATAATAATAATTTGTTACATTTATGTAGCGCTTTTCAAGGCACTCAAAGCTCTTTACATAGAAGGGGGAATCTCCTCAACCACCACCAATGTGCAGCATCCACCTGGATGATGCGACGGCAGCCATATTGCGCCAGAATGCCCACCACACACCAGCTGATTGGTGGAGAGGAGTCAGATGTCACTCTTACCGCAGGCGCTTTAAGCCAGGGGCTGGCGCTCTCTTGAAATCATGGGAATATGTGGCGCTGATGGTCCCTTTACGTTTAGTTCAGCGGACTTTGCGGGCGTGAATATATGTCCCATAGTCATGTGTTGTACCGAGTGAACCGATTGAATGGGAATGTTGAGTTATGCATATAACTACTGTTCCCAGGAGGGAAACGAGCTACAAGACCTCTGAGCCCCACACAGTCTGGGGCTCAGAAAAGAGCTGGATTGAGCAAAGGGAATGATGCATGTGGCTATATTTATATGTGGTGGGCAGGTAACCCCACCCACGTCATCATGCGTCATTGGCCTTTCAGGTGTGAATAAAGGTGTCTTCAGCGAATGATTGTGTCATGAAGCACGTATGTCATCAGTGCAATAGAGAGACGGAACGTCATAGGCGGGTGACGTCATAGACCTGGAAACTATAAAGCACACCGGCAAACACACCCTGTCAGCTTCTGAAGAAGGCCTGAAACAAGGTGCTTGCTGGCATGCGAGGAGTATGGCAGGGTGACACAGCGTCTCGTTCCCTATTCAGGGAACTAAAGTTACAGTTGTAACCAAGACGTTCCCTTTCAAGGGAACTAGTGCTGCTTCACCGTTTTGGTAATGAGACTGTGGCATGAGCTAAGAGGCGAGCACCCAAGACCCCGGAGTAGCATTCACATCCAGTTCGTAGAATCTGAAGAAAGTATGAGGCGAGGACTACCCCGCCATATCACAAACGTCCTGAAGGGAGGCCCCTGCTAAAAGAGCTTGAGAGGCAGCCATGCTCCTAGTGGAGTGGAACCGAACAGCTAAAGGGGAGGGCTGTCCGGCCGCCACATAAGCAAGCCTCGACCACCCACTTGCTCATTCTCTGCTTTGAGACTGGACCCCCTCTCGAGGGAGGTCCATAACAAACAAACAACTGATCAGTTTTCCTCCACAGGGCAGCTCTGTGGACATAGGCATCTAGTGCGCGAACAGGACAAAGCAGATTTAATTTTTCCTGGTCTGACGTCGTAAAAGGAGGAGGACAGAAGGCCTGGAGCACAATAGGTCACACAGGATTAGTGAGGACCTTAGGAATATACCCGGGCCTTGGAGAGAGAAAGGCCTTAGCCATACCCGGGGCAGGTCCACTTGGGCCCTGCCGAACTTCTCCCAAAGGAGCTCCACCACCTCGGTGTGGAGTCTCCACTCCCCGGGCCTTGGCCCCTGCCTCGACAGGATGTCTGCTTCCACATTCTGGATCCCTGTGATGTAGATTGCCCTGACTGACAGCAATTTTCCCTGAGCCCAGAGGAGGATAAGGCGCGCTAAACTTGTATAAGCGACGGGACCTTAAACCCCTCTGATGGCTGATGTAGGAGACCACCGATGTGCTGTCTGTGCGTACAAGCACATGATGGCCCCTGAGATGTGGCAGCAAGTGTTTCAGGGCCTGAAACACCGCCAACATTTCCAGGCAATTTATGTGCCATGAACGCTGGTGTTCCTGCCAGACCCTGGGCCGAGCGACCACTCATGGTCGCCCCCCAGCCTGTCAGGGAGGCATCCGTGGTCAGAGACGTACGCTGACACGGTGCCCCCAGGGACGGGCCTTGGGTCAGGAACCAAGGGTCCTTCCACATAACCAAGGTGCGGAGACACCGCCTCATTGCCTTGATTACGCGAAAGGGGTTTCCCCTTGGGGAAAAGCCCCTGGTCTTGAGCCACCACTGTAACGTAAGGAATCACGGCTTCCATCAGACCTAACAGTTTCTGGAACTGTTTTACAGTGAGCGGCTGGTCTAGCTTCACCCCTTTCGTGGCTGAGAGAATCGACCCTATGCTAGGCTCTGACAGACGGGCCTGCATAGAGACCGAATCCCAACTCACATCGAGATAAGTGATCTTTTGCACAGGAGAAAGAACACTCTTCTTGGAGTTGAGCCTCAGCCCCAACCTCCTCATATGCGTGAGAACAACATCTCGATGCTGAACCGCGAGATGCGCTGACTATGCTAGTATCAGCCAGTCGTCGATGTAATTGAGTATGCGGATCCCCTGCATACGCAAGGGGACCAGCGCAGCGTCCACACACTTTGTGAACGTGCGGGGTGAAAGAGCTAGACAGAAAGGAAGCACCCGATATTGGTACGCTTCTCCCCTGAAAGCGAACCTCAGGAACTTCCTGTGCTGCGGAAGAATGGAGATATGAAAATATGCATCTTTGAGATCTATCGTGACAAACCAGTCCTCGGACCTGATCGGAGACACGATCTTTTTGAGTGTTAGCATCCTGAACTTGAGCTTTGCTACGGCTTGGTTCAGGACGTGAAGATCCAAGATGGGGCGCAGCCCTCCATTCTTCTTTGGCACTATGAAGTACCGGCTGTAGAAGCCTGACTCCCTGTCTGGGGGGGGGCCTCTCTATTGCCCCCTTTTGCAGCAGAGTCTGTACTTCCTGAGTCATCACCAGAGCCTGCTCGGGGTCCACCACAGTGGAGAGGACCCCGTTGAAGCTGGGGGGACGGCATCTGAACTGAATGGCGTACCCCAAATGTATACATCGCAGGACCCAACGAGATATGTGAGGCAGATTCTCCCACTCTGACACAAAATCTACTAAGGGTACCAGCCTCTCGAGGCTGGCCTCTGAGAGTGCTCTGCATCGCGAGTGTAGCACCCTGAAGCCGCGAACCGGCAGGGAACAACTGACTCGACGGCATAGTTTCCCTCCTCGGATGACCCGCGGGGCCCCTCCACGCCCCGGCACTTGCGGCGGGGTTGGCGGATTGACCCCGTGAGAGCACCGCGGACGTACAGGTACCGTGTACAGCAGTGAGCACCGTGCGCCCGTGGAAGGGATCACCCTCACTGTCCTGGGCCCAGAGGCGTCAGGACTTCTTAGACGTACCCTTCCTCGCCACAATGACTGTCCTCAGATCAGCCCTGGGCTTAGAAGGCTGCACCTGTGAGCGCCGCGCACCCGACGACCCTTTCTGAGGGGGTGTACGAGTGGCGACACTCACTTTTTGCTGCGCCCTATGGGAGGAGCTTGTACCCGGCGTCTGCTGCTCCCGCCCAGCAGCAGACGAGACCTGGGGCTTACGGGGAAGGAACTGCTTGAGCACTGCCCCCTGTTTCTTTGCCTCCAAGAACCTGTCGGTAACAGTGGTGACGGCGTCACCGAACAGGCCTCCCGGAGACAGCGGCGCATCAAGCAAAAAGCTTTAGTCCCGTTCCTTTATCTCTGTAAGATTGAGCCACAAATGTCTCTCCGTGGCCACTTGGGCTGCCATAGAACGGCTGACGCATCTGGCCGTCTCCTTGGTGGCCTGGAGAGCAAGATCAGCTGTAGATCGGAGCTCATTGATGGTATCGACTCCGATCTCATGGCTCTCATCCAGGTCTCTAAGCAGATCAGCCTGGTATGCCTGCACGATGGACATAGTGTGCAGACATGTGGCGGTCTGACCTGACCTGCAGCACACTTTGCCCACAAAAGATGATGTAACTTTTAGGGGTTTTGTGGGCAAAGTCGGAGCCTTTATGGCAGATGCAGACTCGGGTGAGAGATGGCTCGCAAGCGTCTACTCAACCCGAGGCATCTGACCATAACCATGTCTTTTCAGCCCCGCAATATTTCTGTACACGGAAGTATGCGGGGTGAAAATACGTGATGACATGGGCCACTTCCAAGACCTCGACACCTTGGTGTGGAGGTCCGGGAAAAACAGCAGACTCCTACGTGGAGGCTGAACTGAGCGCGCGGGGAGAAAGCGCTCGTCGAGTCTGCTTTTTATGGAAGCTCGCTCGTGTTGTTCCTGTGGCCAGTCGATGTGTAATCTGGCCACAGCTCTGCTCAGCACATCCATAAGCTACTCACCCGCAGGGGAATGAAGTGGCGAGTCCTCACCCCCTGCATCGATGCTACAGATATCAACCTCCTCGGAGGAAGATAACTGTAACACCACGGCCGCTCCCTGGGCAGGAGAATCCGCAGCGCGGGCTCCCGAACCCAGAGAGGCGGCGCTGGATCTGCCGGGTGAAGGCTGAGATAGGGCAGGGTCCATCTCAAGCCCCTCCAATAGATCCTTTTGCGAACCCCATGACATAAGTCGCCGCTGAGCCTCAGCAGCAGCGGGACCCATGCCGTGGGGAACGCAAACCGGGACGCCCTCCTCGAAGAGCGCCCGGCGGGATCGCAGCACGCGAAGAGGCAGCGCCTCACAATGCTCGCAGCTGGCACCCTCGAGTGCCGCCAGCGCGTGCTGCTCACCCAGACAAACAACACGCATCAAATGTGTATCCCTGCTCGTGATGTAGCGTGAGCAGGGAGGAACACATTGTCTGAAGTGCTGTTCGCTCGCCATAATCTCTCTTAAATATCGTCAGTGTGAGTGCAAACTTTGTGGGAGAAAATAAGAAAGTCTGAACTCAGACACAACACAGACATGACAGGAACAATGACAGAGCGCTTGTTGAAGGCAAGAAAAGCTGCTGGCGTGTGTTTGCCGGTGTGCTTTATATTATCCGGGTCTATGACGTCACCCGCCTATGACGTTCTGTCTCTCTACTGGACTGATGACATACGTGCTTCACGACGCAATCACGCAGAGACGTTCCCAAAGTGGTGAATCAGCGCGAGTTCTCTTGAAAGGGAACAAATGATTGAATGGCCCATTCATAAAGAGAGCCATTTGCTGCATTCCTAAAAGAATCAACCTTTTGAATGAATGATATTTTTTTAATGAAAAATATAATGGCCATTGTAGCCTAAAAATGTATGTGTAATAAATTCTATGTCGAATCAAATAAAATCTTTCTTTCTAAAGTTACTTTTTGTAATGTCTATTTGATGCTTTTCTCATTTTAAATTATATTCGGAACGAAATTTCTACAGACATGTAGAACGAAATTGTAATCGCTTGACTGCTCTAATAAGTACACACACACACACACACACACACACACACACACACACACACACACACACACACACACACACACACACACACAAATATATATATATATATATATATACATACATACATGACATCAGGACTGGAACTGATGTGAACAAAAGCTGATGATCATATTCTCCATGTTCCAATGAGAATTCAATGTAAAAACATCTGACTGTCTGTACAAAGAGTCACATGATCCAGGTTTATTTGGAAAAAATATCACATTTAAGTTAGTTTTAGACTTTTGGACCCCACTGTAAACCATTATGTGTTATAAAATTGCTCTTTCTGATATATAAGATTTTGGTCAAATAAGATTACCACCCACCTCTATTGACCTGTAAACATGTTTTAAGGATACACTAGATGTCTGAATAATAATAATATTCAGCATAATTATTGCTTGTTCAAACAATTTTTTTACACGAACGAGAAATGTTGTTCTTGTGTTCACCTTTCTCGGTTCCTGTGAAATAACAGTCGTCTTTATTTTGTTCATAGTTCTAATGGAAAGTCTGTGTCATGGTCTGAACCAGGTTCAAGACATCCTCCGAAAGGGGAACACATGTGGCACAGACTGTCTGTACATGTGAAGAGGCAGGAAGCCGGATCCAATCAGACGGCTGTCATCAAACCCCTAACTAATACCTTCAATAACCCAGGCATGGAGTTTTCCGATTTAAGCACCAAGACTCTGTACAATGTAGCCGAGGAGGACGAGGGCGACCTGATAAGATACAATCCCTCGGGCAGCCCTCCTCTGATGGCTCTCAGGCAGTCGCCTGTCAGCAAGCCTATGAAGGAAGTGGGCTCCAATCTGACCTTTTACACCCCTGAGCAACACGTGCCACAAAAAAACAGTGTTCTCCCACAACATGTTATTGCAGACCACCTTCAGCAAGAGGTGGTCAAGTTCATGCCCGATCTGGATGAGATCATAAGCCTGCCTGAGCCAGGCGACAGGGTGATGCTGCAGCTTCAACCCCAAATATTGCATCCACATCCGATTTTGCCCATGCAACTGGGTGCTTACCAGGACGAGCCCGTCTCCCCTTTGGAGGAGGTTGAAAATGAGCGGTTTGGACTTCTCCATGGCTACATGTATGACAATGCACAGATTCATGACGAGGAGGAGTTGGTACAGATCAAAATGGCAATGGAGGACTCTCTGGCTCTGATGCCACCATCTCCGTTTCGTGATTCTCTCGGTTCGGGCAGCCCTGTTCCAAACTCCCCGGTGTCCGAGTCCATCTTATGCACGCCACCGAGTGTGACGTACGCGTCCGTCATTCTCAGAGACTATAAGCAAAGCTCCTCGACCCTTTGAAACACAACATTTATTTTAGGAGATCATGTCATCTATTGTTGTGAAATAGTTTGTACAATGATGTGACTTAAATCGCTTGCTCTGCGAGCTTTAATGTTATATTTGTTTGATAGTAGAGCATTTAAAGAGACTGTATGGAAGTGGATGTATGTTGACCAGGGTCCAAAATTAACAAGTGCCAAATGCAAGTCAAATTTTGCCAGTACGTCTTTTAAGGTTTCACATAGACGTGGAGAAGCGTGTGTGCAATATATTTATTTTCAATGAGCCATTGTTTAATTATCATTGGTATACTATTATAGTTTTTATTAATATATTGAATTCTGGGTTTTTTTCCGTTTTAATTTCAGTTAGTTTTGGTAATTTTGTTGTGTGTTTTTGTATTTTTTTGTCTATTTATTATATTTTATGCCTATATAGTTTTTTTTGCTTTTCATTTCAGTTTTAGTTACTTTAGTACTTCAGGTTGAACTAAATGAAAATTAGAAACGTTGCCTTGGTTTACATTTTTTTTTTAAGTTTACTTCTTTTTTTTTTTACAGTACCCAACAATACAACAAAATACTGTTTAATTGCCATTATATTCTCAATTTACTAACAATTGGCAGGTGTGGCAAGAAAAAAAAAGTACAATTTTAATGTTTTGGTCATTTTGTCGTGTTTTTGACATTTGTATAGTTTTTTATGCATTTATATAGTTTTTATTGATTTTTATTTCAGTTTTAGTTATTATAGTAGGCCTAGTTCAAGTTAAAGTAAATTTAGTTAGACTAAATGTCTTGGCAACCATGCAGCTGAAATCAAATGTTTTTTTTGTTTGTTTTGTTTTTCAAGCAACGAAAATAGTTTTTTTAATATATTTTTTATTATTATTATTTAGTTAACGATAATAACCCAGAAATGTAAAGAAATGTCTTTTTTAATAGCAGGTGGGTCAATGACATGACGTATTTTTTTCTGTCCGAATATAGATCTACATTTTCCTAAAACATCTTTTTAATAAATACATATCAATACATATCAAATTGATCTACAATATTTCCATTATAAAATACTCTTTCAAATTTTTTTTTTAAAAGACCTAAAATGTCAGGTGATGCGACCAGCAAATGTACATTTAAAAGTATCAATTCCCACTGCAATTGCAAAATGAAGTAAGAAATATAAATGTAAACCATTGTATAATGTATACAAATAATTTAAAACATTTATGGAAAATTGTGTTCTGAATACATTGAAAAGTGTCCGTTTATATGAATTGGACTAAAAGGCTAATACATAGAAAAGGGAAAGGGAATATTCCATGTGATATGCATTTTACAGTGATTCATATGTATATTGTATATGTATATTATTTTAAGTGAATATATGGTCGGACCACCTGACATTTTCTGGGTGGTAAAATCAGAAATCTTGTTTAATAATGAATTAATGCTGTCTTAAAAGCTGTAAAACCAATATGAATCTTAAATCTAAAATGCATTTTAAAACTCTTTTGCTTAAAATTTGTGCCTTTTTTTTTATCTTAAAAATATTACTTTGTCATTGACCCAGGTACATTTTCCCAATTCATCCACAGTTGGCAGGTATGGCAAAAAAAGGTTATTTTTGGACCTTAATGTCAATGCTGGATTGAGTAAAAGCAGAAACCCAAACATGCAGGAGCCCTTTGATTTCTGTCACTATCACTTGCTTTAGTATGGCATCAGTAGTTGACATAAAACCAACACCAGTCATTGTAATGCTGTATATTCTGCACTCTTGATGCTTTTAATTATAGATCAAATTGTCTAAACGACCAGCAGAATATAACCATTGTAGCAGAAAGTGAAAGATTTAGAAAACATGTGCAGCAACTCTTATAAATGACAATTTATTGTGTTTAATGTGTTTTATACAATCAGTCGACATGACTTTTATAAACTACATTTTAAAACTGAGACTATATTAAATAAACATGATCATCAAACAATTTTAGGTCTAGTTAAAGCATCATATCATGCTGCATATCATATATGTATGCCGTAAACTAAGTGTAGAGAACCAATGCCTACAAGTACAATGTAGCCATAAATGGATAGTGTTTAAGTGCCAATGTCAATAATAACTGTATTTTTTCCATGCTGTATTATTTTTTTATGTAATTTTTGTATAGTTTGTGTGTTTGAAGTACAATAGAAAGTGTATATATGAATTTTCTTCCATGTATGTGTGATTTTTGTAATGTAATGAAGTAATTGTAAATATATAGAGATTTGGATTTTAATGGTCATAACTTAAAGCCAGAGTTTGTGTTATTACATAGACCTTTTGACTGTATTTAGTAACTTCTCTTAATTGCTGGTTGAATGTTTTCATATCTGTTCCGAATACAGTCAGTGTGTTAATGAAGATTCAAGAACCCCTAATGCTCAACAGGGCCACCGACGGCAGTTTCACCAGAATGTATCATGAGTCCTCATATGTGTGCAGCATCCCTGTAGCAGTTAGATCCTCTTATTGTTATGACCATTTAAGTCCTGGATGACATGACGGTTCCTAAATTATTATAGAATTTTAACTTTTTAAGCAATTATAAAAAATTGTATTTAGATATTATCTAACACGATTATGCAGTAAGTTTTCTTTTTTTCTGTTGCAGTTTAATGTGTTTGTTTCTGAGCTTGTCAGATTTTATACGGTAGCCTTGAAACTTAACTTTATCTTTAAGAAAACATTTGTGCTATTATATTTTTAAAAGAATCATTGCTGTCCTATTGTATGCCGCATAGAGCCTAGATGTAGACCTGTTTCTACAGATTAAATATAGTTCTGTCAGAAATTGCTTAGCTTATCATTTTAGTGAGCATGTTTTATTGGTTTTATGATAAATATTGTACATATTGTAAATAAGCTCTCATGCAGGGTTGTTTCTGCAGTTGGTGTTTAGTTAATATTTTCCCAAAATGTGACTAGTTATTGCTTTCATATGACAATGTTAAAGAACTGTATACAACACCCGCCTGTCTCTCTGTCACTTTATGCATGCTTTTTGCATTTGAAATGCTCAAAATGGTCTTTGAATTTTGTGTTTTATTGTTTTGATGCTGGAAACGGTCTGTGTTAGGTAGTTGGAAAACAAGACACGGCTGAATAAATCTGAACTAGGTCATTTGTTGTTATAGCTATCCAAGGAAAATGTCAGGAGACTCAGAATTAGGATTCACTGAACATTTATTTAAAGTTTTAGTGATTGGAGACCATAAAGTTGGGAAAACCAGCTTTGTTAAACGATATGTGAGAAATCAAGTTGAAAAACGACTATAGGTGTGGATTTTTCTATGAAGGTGATCGACTGGGTCAGTCACACACGGGTGGGATTACAGCTTTGGGATATAGCAGGTAAGTCGTATTACCTTGTTTAAAAATTAAAATAGTTTAAAAGTTTATGTACATTACATTTGTTATTTTGATTTGTCATATATCATCAATGCATAAAACGTATATAATGTTGATGTGTATCATGAGAAAAATGGTATCGAGAGCAGAATAGGACAGAAACAGAACTTTGACCAAAGAATTTGAATGTCATTCTTCCTCATGGATGGTAATACCTAACCATTTCATGGCACAGATTCACTTTTCATATTCATATTTATAAAGCATAAAGTATAAAGCAACAGGCAAGAAATACATGTCATGACATGACATCCGAAATGCATTTAAGCTGATCCGTTTCTGTTTTTCCATGAAACTGGAGAATTGGGACCATAATTTGCTTTAAAAATGGTTTTGTTTGCTGTTGTTTATTTTGGTCAAGAGCATGTGAGGGGACTGAACCGCGTGTACTTTAAGGGATCCAGTGGTGCAATTGTTGTGTGTGATGTGACAAACGGGTCGACATTGGATGGAGCTCTGAACTGAACTCATCAACTTGATTGCCAAGTAATGTTGAAAAATGGCCGTCTAATCCCTGCTGTTCTACTGGCCAATAAATGTGATGAGACAAAAGTGTGCCAGAGGAATGCCTCTCTTTTGGAGAAAACCTGCAAGAAGAAGGGTTTTATTGGATGGTTTCAGACATCGGCAAAGGTGGCTGGATTTTTATCATGCTATTTTCCATATTTAGACTACATTTAGGACAAGAAGGAAGGGTTCCCTTTAAAAGTTTAAGGTGAACAGAGGGAATTCATATCTCCCTGTGTTTCGTTTATCTCCCTCCCCATTATTATTGGGTTCTAAAGTAGATGTTTCACTTTTCTTTGGATAGGTGCTCTACTTAAACTAATTGCTGGCTATAGTGGTAATGAGCTGCTCTCCTCCAATGACATTGGGGTTTTAAGTAGGGCCTGAGCTCCCCTGCAGCTCCTTTTGGGTTGGAGCCTGGGTGGGCATTACTAGGCACATTGCATTATGCCCTGCTTTTATTTCCTTCCCGGAAGTAGGCTACCCTCTCGGCTCTAAGCCGCCTTGCTTGCTAACCTTGTGATAGTTGCTTTAGTACCCTAAAGGTAGAGCATGGAGAATGGAACCATGCTTTGTTTACCTCCCTCCCCAGCTATTGTTGGTAGATCCTTAGCACCCCTGTGGTTCCCTTAGAGTATAATAGAAGTAGTGGGCACACTGTATTATACCCTGCTCACATTCTCCCTCCTTTCCAGAACAGGAGTAAAGACTTAGGGTAGAGCAGGGTGGACAGAACTACAATGGGGAACTCACAAGACTCCCTTTGTTTTGTTTATATAGGGATATCAGGATATCAGCCCCCTTTGGGAAGTGTGCTCTACTATGTTCGACAATTCTAATAAGTAGAGGAAGATCACCTGTGAGGCATCCCTTCTTGTTAGCTGTCACATATGGTCTGGTGCCAAAAGAAATTTAAAAAATGAGACGCTAGCTGTAGTGGATCTTAGTAGGGCTCAAATTCCACTGCATCTTTCTAGGTGTCTAGAGTCTGTGTAATGAGAATTACTGGGTATACTTCATTTCCCTCCTTCCCTGAGTAGGAATAAGGATTAGGCTCTCTCTTGGAGAGGCAGGGGAAAAAAACATGTTCCCTTTCTTGAGCTGCCCTCAAGGTAGCCTTGGGGTAGAGCAGGATGGACAAAATTGTCATAGGTATTCACAAAATTCCCCAGTTTTGTTTGTTCCCTACCCAACTAAGGCTGGGTTTTGAAGTGGAACCTTATTCTCCGCCTATGGCTGGGTGTCATGCAAAGTCTCTAGTTGGTCCATGCTGGGAGAACTTGACAAGTAGAGGCAGTCTCCCTGGTTGTAAGGGCCTCACTCTGATCAGACGAGTCCACAGAGAGTCTCCTATAGTGGTTCTGGAAGAGATTCTTTGCTCAAATAGAGTTGAGTGCTCTCCCCTGTGACTTTAGAGGGAATAAGTAGAGCTTAAGCTTTATCAAAGTATTGACATAGATAACAACACTTTATTAGAGTTTTTGCTCTTGGGAGCTTTTAGGCTTCTTTGCCTGCCTTATAAGGGAGGGAAGAAGGATGTTAAGGCTGGGACTTCCCTTCCTATAGAGAAGGGGTCGGCAACCTATGGCACACGTACCAACGCTGGCACGCGGAGGGGTATTCGCTGGTATGTGAGCAAAAGCAAGAGAGGTGTATAAATTGAATTCAGATAAAGTACCTCGCTGTATACAGATCTACATTTTGAGGTAATAATCCCTCATAGTAATGTAGCTTGTTTAATTAAAGCTGCAGTCTGTAGATTTACCTCTTTGGCGCCATCTCTGTTCGAAATCTACAATTGCAGTTATTCGCGGAATTATCAACTTTACGTGAATTGTGCCTCACCGCGGCACAGCACAGAGGAATCCAATGTTTTGAGGAGAATGTGCGGCTGTCAGTCACTGCGCGGTGTGGATACTGTCATTCAGAATCACAGATTATACTTTTTGAAAGTATGACCAACATAAGAATTTTCACCGGAAAAATAAGCAGATAACATCTACTTTTGTTCTGACCAACTAAGCGGGAAAAAGCATTGCAGTAAATCGCGATGATTAAATCTAACGATCGCTCATCACATCACGTCAAACCATGCAAATTATAGGCCTACTTTGTTTTCAAATTGTTAATGTTAACAACATCAGCATAGAGGGACTACATTTAATGTGTATTAGGGCTACCTGTAGTTTAGTTTCCCTTTCTGTGCAGTCTAATTTCTAACTGTCATATACCAACAAATGAATGTGGAGTAGAGGTGAATTGCTCCATCTCATAGCTAGTACAAAACAAATTGATATTTACCCTATAATGCACATAGCAAAACGAGAAAGGCACAACAAAGAAAGCTCCGTAATGAATTAAGCGAACAAGTGTGCTTCTGTTACATAATTGAACCATTGAAATGTCTTGTCCAGCAGAAAAAAGCGGTCTCTGCGTCCGTTTTGAACCCCTTTAAAACACAGAGTTCACATCACCTTTCAAAAGCCATTTTTATCCTAGTTTTCGCATAGGCCCTGTTGAAGTCTCTTTTTTTCTGTAGCCACTTCGAGGGTGCATCTCAGTTAGGGCTGGGCGATATTGCTGCAAACTGTATCACGATATAAGGGTTTCATATCGGTCGATATCGATAATTATTGATATGTTTTATGATATATTTCAAATAAGGACCAGGAGAAAAATATTTTACATTTAAACTTTTTATTTTAAACTTAACCTTCCTCTGATTATAATCCCCTCAGTTATAAAGGCAGAAATGTCAACACAACCATGGAAAACACTCAAATAATTCAAATATAAACAAGTCTAAAATTTCTAATTTCAATTATCTCTTAACATTAATGTGCAGCCTCCGTTATTTCTTTGTAACTGTTACCGTTTAGATGCTTTGTCATAAGGCACTGATGCAGAGTAACATTACCTCTCCATGATTTCAAAGGCTGAATCCGAAATCGCCCCCTATACCCTACATAGGGCACTATTTCAGGAGGAGCAGTCATTCGTAGTGGTGTCCGAAACCATTGTGGACGTTATTGAGTGCACTCATTCTATCCCACTTTTCACCGCAATAAGTGACAGCTGATGTACACTCAAAGGCTGTCCGAATTCGCTCACTCGTTTTCATTCACTCCTTCAGTGAACTGTATTAGTGGACTAAAGTAGGGAATAGTGATTGAGGGTTTAGGGGGCGATTTCGGATTCAACCAAAGTCAAGAATAGCACAACGGCGAGCGTTTTGAGTATAAACACGTCCCCAAACGAACGAGGCGCTCGCATGCTCTGTCAGACTTCTACAATCCACCAGTAAAAAATGCCATACTGGCGAGCTGACTTGTTTTCCTGTTTTATTAACAATTTCCTCGCTCGCTGCGGTGCTCATTTTCCACTTATCACTCCACGCCGGTTTTGTATACTGAAGAATGAATTCAACACGAGACAACGATATGGTGCAACCAGAACACCGCCCCATTACCATCGATGGAGCACCGGTGGAGAGAGTCAGCAGCTTCAAGTTCCTTGGTGTCCACATCACAGAGGAACTCTCATGGTCCGTCCACACCGAGGCCGTTGTGAAGAAGGCTCATCAGCGCCTTTTCTTCCTGCGATGGCTGAGGAGGTTTGGAATGAACCGCCACATCCTCACACGCTTCTACACCTGCACCATAGAGAGTCTGCTGACTGGCTGCATCACCACCTGGTACGGCAACAGTACCGCCCGCAGCCGCAAAGCCCTGCAAAGGGTAGTGCGCACGGCCAGCTGCATCATCGGAGGTGAGCTTCCCTCCCTCCAGGACATTTACGCCAGGCGATGTGTGAAGAGAGCTCAGAGGATCATCAGAGACTCTAGCCACCCGAACCATGGGCTGCTCTCACTGCTGCCATCAGGCAGGCGGTACCGCAGCATCAGAACACGCACCAGCCGACTCCAGAACAGCTTCTTCCCACAAGCAATTAGACTACTTAACCCCTGATCCATCAGTATCATAACACACACTGGACAGAATATCACTCCGCACAACCCACTGTAGATACACACACACATTATATACACATTTATTTATCATACAGCATCTATTGCACTTTGGACTTCAATTTGTGAACATATTGTATACTGTACATTGTATATTATTACTATAGCTTAATGTATACTGTTATTGTTTAATGCATGTTTAGTGTATATTGTTTAAAGTATATGTATATTGTAAGTATGTGTATATTGTTTAAAGCTGTGAGAACTACACTCACATTGTGTAAATTATTTATTGTTTATTGTAGTGTATACTGTGCTGTGAGTAATTGTGTGCGCATCAGATGTATAATCTGTTGTTGCTTAAATGTTGTACATGTCATGTCATGACTAGGGTTAGGGTTAGGGCTATGTTTGCTCGGACTGCACCTAAGAATTTCACCTACTGTTGCACTTGTGCATATGGTAGAGTGACAATAAAGTGATTTGATTTTGATTTGATTGACATGACACAGTTACATGATTAGTCTGTCACTCCCTACGTTGCTTGGTTACCAGAGAGTGAGTGCCTTTGTTCATGCAACCAAACTTGCTTTGCAACCTCTGATTTCTTCCGACGAAGAAAAACAATTATTGATATCGATTACATGTCTATCGCGATCATAGTTATCGTCTTATCGCCCAGCCCTAGTCTCAATCAGCTCCCTAGTTCAATAGTCAGGGCACTAATCAGGGAGTCAGCCCATTGACGTATGTCGTGATTAGTGCCTTGATGAACTAGGGAGCTGATTGAGACGCACCCCAAAAGTCCAAAGTCTTTTGCATTTTACAATGGGTGAATCTCCAGTTGTCATTGGTGATTGTGTTTGAACCTTTCTGGATCCGCCATCAAATGAATACGTTAAATTATATCAAGTGCTGTGAGAAAAGGCTATAAATCTCCACCTCCAACATCCTCACATGCAATATAGGGGACACCTTCTTTATGTGTACAGATGTGACTTAATGATCCAAAGACATGCTTGAATTTCCCGCGGAAATCCACCAGTACCACTGGAATTTAAAACATTATTACAAGCTTACCGTTGTAAATCGAGCTAAGGTAAGCAGATAGAATTGAACACTAGTTGGTTATGTACTTGCTCAAATTTATTTTGGATAATTTTTAACCCAAAAAAGTTACGGACTGCAGCTTTAAGGTAGGAAAAGAAATAAATACTATTAAAGGTCCTGTTCTTCGTGATCCCATTTTTCAAACTTTAGTTAGTGTGTAATGTTGCTGTTAGAGCATAAATAATACCTGTAAAATTATAAAGCTCAAAGTTCAATGCCAAGCGAGATATTTTATTTAACAGAAGCCCCCTTTCAAAGCCTACAGCGAACGGCCGATTAGGACTACATCCCTCTACTTCCTTCTTTAATAACGTCACTCGAACACTGAGCGCATGCATCTCTGGTAAGAGGCGTGACCTTACCAGGCAATGTGCGCTAAGCTGCTGTCGAATCACAACCTATGATCACAACACAGGAACTGTTGGCACAATCAGAACTCGTTACGTTTTCTGAAGGAGGGACTTCATAGAACAAGGAAGTCATCAGCCCGTTTTTAGGACAGTGAAAACAGCGGTATACAGATAAGTAATTTGTGTGAAAAATACTGTGTTTTTTAACACGCGAAACATGAACACATAATATTGCACACTGTAAACACAATCAAAGCTTCAAAAAAACAGGAAAAACGGGACCTTTAAAGTGTGAGAATTAAATTGCGCAAGTCAATGAAAGCGCGCAGCTCTGACAAACCATTGGTGTGACCACTGCGCAACACGCACACACAAGTTACTGACAGACATCTTATCGCTTTTTCTGCTGTACAAAGTCAGTGCTATAAATTTCAATCAAGTATATTGAGAACTATTAAACATCCCACCCACACACATCAAAATTACTTGTGGAAACTCAATTTATGCATTCCTAGATTTAAAATAAAATTCAAATAAAAGTTGTGCTGTGTTTGTTTTAGGAGAATATCAATGTGGATGAAGCTGCCAAATTCCTTGTGAAGCACATTCTCCAGACCAATGAGGAGTTAGTGAAAGAAGAAGAGCAGAACATGCAGATAAACATGAAACAGCAGACAAAGACCAATTCTGCCTGCTGCTGATTTTACAATCCAACTCTAGTATATCATTCTTTCTGTACAGTGTCATTTTGAAATTTGGATTTTTCATGTATTTTATTTTATTGTCAATGATTAATACTTGTCTAAACAATTTGGGACCTTGAATAAGTAGCCTACGGTCTCAAAGAGTACAAAAATGTACCTTTTAAGATACAAGTGGCCATCACTGGGGTGGTACCATTAAGGGTACATTTTTGTACCTCTATGTCAGGGGTAGGCAAGTTCGGTCCTAGAGAGCTGCTGTCCTGCAGAGTTTAGCTATAACCCTATAAAAGTATAAAATTCATGGCTCCCAGCATGCATTGCAGCATTAAGTATGTCACCATTGTTGAGATTCATATGCTGATTCTTGATATCTGTGTGCGTCTAAACTTTTACCCCCTTAGAATGTATTTAAAAATCAAAATTCAGAATGCCTGATCTGTGGCAAGAAAGTATTGTTGTTGAATATTATTTATTAATATTTTTAGTCAGTAATGAGTTTAGTCAAACATTTTTCTTCATGACATTTTTTGTTTACGGCTTCTATTGATTTGAACAGATTATATGTTTTGTTAACACTGTAACAAAAACCACAAACTCTCACAAAAAGCCAAACTGCCCAACTAAAGGAAACACCGATCACCATAATGGTGACCAAACATGTCCAATAAAACATCAAAATCTAAACCTCTGTTAATTCTCAATAAGAGCTTCTATAGACGTCTTTCACGGTTGGAGCCAACCTCTGCAGGATAGCGTCTCACTAGGACCGAACTTGCCTGCCAAAGGTTTAATTGTACCCTAAGGACCAATTGTGTACCTTTAAAGGTACAGTTATACGTTTTGTTCCCCAAGGAACAAAATTGTACCTCCACTGTACCTTTTTTTCTGAGAGTGTACCATGGTGAGTGTCTAATAAATACCCCTGTGACAATGTGTCTCATTTCCACTGCTAATCCGCTACACGCTCCCTGGTTATTAAATACATCAGCATGGAAGGACACTGACTGAGATCCGCTGTACACACTTAAACATTTCATCAAGTGATGCCAGATTAATTACGGTATGTTTCTCTCTTCCGAAAGGACTGTGCAAAGGGACATGACCTATATTTTTCACATGGACTATACTGTAACTGACAGTTTGTTTTCTTTGGAAAATAGCAACAGGAGAGAATGGGTTTGAAATAAATTTAAAAAATCTACAGACTCTAATATAGCCCAATGACCTGCCCTATTTATCCAGTTTATTAAATGATCAAATATATCAAATAAAGAAGTGAAACACCCCACAACAATTATCCAGGTCATGAGAGCGATCAAACTCATCAGCATGATGCACAGCTTCCATACACAATGGCTGATGTCACAGAAACAGTTCTGAGCATGACCCATTTCTGCCGTACATTTTTGAGGAAATGTTAATAACTCCTGTGTTCTGATACTCCCCCCAGAGATCTGTGCTATATTGAGCAAACAATACTGTCTTCAAGCCTCCATACCAGCCTGAACTGACTGTAGGCCTCAGCTGTCAGCAGATTCTGTATTCTGTGGATGGAAGAGCGGGTTTGAACGCGTTTATGTCCCCTTACACAGCCGTGAGTCTAGTAGCCTAGTACAGGTCTGATGGTGCGCTGTGCATTGTGTTCCCCCTGAGGCACGAAAAATGTTCCCGTCTGCCGTAAGCACTTCCCATCTGTTAGCGCTGCCAGACAGGTTGTACAGGTGAAGCGCTTTTATATTTTCTGGCAGATTTCCATGTGAGTATTGTGAATTTGTGAGCAAACAAGAAGGCACTGTTGCGTCGTCGTGTTTTGATGAAGATGAGCTGTGACTTATTGAAAAATTTAGTAGAAAGTGGATTGTTTATTTATGAGCTCAATAATGAGAGCAGGAATTAATAACTTATGTCATTGAATTGACCAAGCATTTTAGTTAATGAATATGCAAATTCTGAAAATGAACACACATTTTTTTGTTCTTAATATTTGGTAAAAAATGTAAAGAATAAAGAAGTTTATAAACATGTGGCAATGTTTCTGGCATTGTGGGACTGTTTATTATACTGTACATTAAACACAGTGGAATGTGACACTGAAAAACATTACATGCAAATGTTGCGTTAAATAGAAATTCTGTCATTAATTCCTCACCCTCATGTTGTTACAAACCCATAAGACTTTCATTCATCTTCATAACACAAATGAAGATCTTTTTAATGAAATCTGAGAGCTTTCTATCCCTCCATTGGCAGCCTACGCAACTTTCACTTTCAAGCCCCAGAAAGGTCCAGTAGTAAAGACATTGCTAAAGTAATCCATGTGACTCCAGTGGTTTAACCTCAAGTTTATGAAGCGACGGTCAACGTGAAATGTCCAGGTTTCCCATGATAGTGGGAACCCTGTGCAGGGATTTCTGTGAATGCTTTATATTGTATCTATAAAAAACATTATTTAAACAATTATTTTACCATAAAAATAGATTGAATTTTAAATAAAAATATTTGTCGTTCAATTTCTGTGACCTGAACCAGTTTTTAATGTACAGCACATTAGTCACACACAAGTGACTAATTTCCATCCTCTGTCAATAAATTGGTGACTACTCTCTCAATAACTTGGAATGTCCTGGTCTCAGTCTGTTCTCATTCACTATTGTGATGGTCTCATTCTGGTCTCACTCATTACTGTGCTGGTATCATTCTGGTCTAAGTCATTACTGTGCTGGTCTCATTTTGGTTTCAGTCATTACTGTTCTGGTCTCATTCTGGTTTCAGTCATTACTGTGCTGGTCTCATTCTGGTCTCAGTCATTACTGTGCTGGTCTCATTCTGGTCTCAGTCATTACTGTGCTGGTCTCATTCTGGTCTCAGTCATTACTGTGCTGGTCTCAGTCATTACTGTCCTGGTCTCAATCTGTTCTCATTCATTATTGTGATGGTCTCATTCTGGTCTCACTCATTACTGTGCTGGTATCATTCTGGTCTAAGTTATTACTGTGCTGGTCTCATTCTGGTTTCAGTCATCACTGTGCTGGTCTCATTCTGGTCTCACTCATGACTGTTCTGGTCTCATTCTGGTATCACTCATTACTGTGCTGGTATAATTCTGGTCTAAGTCATTACTGTGCTGGTCTCAGTCTGTTCTCATTCATTATTGTGATGGTCTCATTCTGGTCTCACTCATTACTGTGCTGGTATCATTCTGGTCTAAGTCATTACTGTGCTGGTCTCATTTTGGTTTCAGTCATTACTGTCCTGGTCTCATTCTGGTTTCAGTCATTACTGTGCTGGTCTCATTCTGGTCTCAGTCATTACTGTGCTGGTCTCATTCTGGTCTCAGTCATTACTGTGCTGGTCTCATTCTGGTCTCAGTCATTTCTGTGCTGGTCTCAGTCATTACTGTCCTGGTCTCAATCTGTTCTCATTCATTATTGTGATGGTCTCATTCTGGTCTCACTCATTACTGTGCTGGTATCATTCTGGTCTAAGTTATTACTGTGCTGGTCTCATTCTGGTTTCAGTCATCACTGTGCTGGTCTCATTCTGGTCTCACTCATTACTGTTCTGGTCTCATTCTGGTATCACTCATTACTGTGCTGGTATAATTCTGGTCTAAGTCATTACTGTGCTGGTCTCAGTCTGTTCTCATTCATTATTGTGATGGTCTCATTCTGGTCTCACTCATTACTGTGCTGGTATCATTATGGTATCACTCATTACTGTGCTGGTCTCATTCTGGTCTCACTCATTACTGTTCTGGTCTCATTCATCCCTGTTCTGGTCTCAATCTGGTCTCACTCATTACTGTGCTGGTATCATTCTGGTCTAAGTTATTACTGTGCTGGTCTCATTCTGGTTTCAGTCATCACTGTGCTGGTCTCATTCTGGTATCACTCATTACTGTGCTGGTCTCATTCTGGTCTCAGTCATTTCTGTGCTGGTCTCAGTCATTGCTGTCCTGGTCTCAATCTGTTCTCATTCACTATTGTGATGGTCTCATTCTGGTCTCACTCATTACTGTGCTGGTATCATTCTGGTCTAAGTCATTACTGTGCTGGTCTCATTTTGGTTTCAGTCATTACTGTCCTGGTCTCATTCTGGTTTCAGTCATTACTGTGCTGGTCTCATTCTGGTCTCAGTCATTACTGTGCTGGTCTCATTCTGGTCTCAGTCATTACTGTACTGGTCTCATTCTGGTCTCAGTCATTACTGTGCTGGTCTCAGTCATTACTGTCCTGGTCTCAATCTGTTCTCATTCATTATTGTGATGGTCTCATTCTGGTCTCACTCATTACTGTGCTGGTATCATTCTGGTCTAAGTTATTACTGTGCTGGTCTCATTCTGGTTTCAGTCATCACTGTGCTGGTCTCATTCTGGTCTCACTCATGACTGTTCTGGTCTCATTCTGGTATCACTCATTACTGTGCTGGTATAATTCTGGTCTAAGTCATTACTGTGCTGGTCTCAGTCTGTTCTCATTCATTATTGTGATGGTCTCATTCTGGTCTCACTCATTACTGTGCTGGTATCATTCTGGTCTAAGTCATTACTGTGCTGGTCTCATTTTGGTTTCAGTCATTACTGTCCTGGTCTCATTCTGGTTTCAGTCATTACTGTGCTGGTCTCATTCTGGTCTCAGTCATTACTGTGCTGGTCTCATTCTGGTCTCAGTCATTACTGTGCTGGTCTCATTCTGGTCTCAGTCATTTCTGTGCTGGTCTCAGTCATTACTGTCCTGGTCTCAATCTGTTCTCATTCATTATTGTGATGGTCTCATTCTGGTCTCACTCATTACTGTGCTGGTATCATTCTGGTCTAAGTTATTACTGTGCTGGTCTCATTCTGGTTTCAGTCATCACTGTGCTGGTCTCATTCTGGTCTCACTCATTACTGTTCTGGTCTCATTCTGGTATCACTCATTACTGTGCTGGTATAATTCTGGTCTAAGTCATTACTGTGCTGGTCTCAGTCTGTTCTCATTCATTATTGTGATGGTCTCATTCTGGTCTCACTCATTACTGTGCTGGTATCATTATGGTATCACTCATTACTGTGCTGGTCTCATTCTGGTCTCACTCATTACTGTTCTGGTCTCATTCATCCCTGTTCTGGTCTCAATCTGGTCTCACTCATTACTGTGCTGGTATCATTCTGGTCTAAGTTATTACTGTGCTGGTCTCATTCTGGTTTCAGTCATCACTGTGCTGGTCTCATTCTGGTATCACTCATTACTGTGCTGGTCTCATTCTGGTCTCAGTCATTTCTGTGCTGGTCTCAGTCATTACTGTCCTGGTCTCAATATGTTCTCATTCATTATTGTGATGGTCTCATTCTGTTCTCACTCATTACTGTGCTGGTATCATTCTGGTCTAAGTTATTACTGTGCTGGTCTCATTCTGGTTTCAGTCATCACTGTGCTGGTCTCATTCTGGTCTCACTCATTACTGTTCTGGTCTCATTCTGGTATCACTCATTACTGTGCTGGTATAATTCTGGTCTAAGTCATTACTGTGCTGGTCTCAGTCTGTTCTCATTCATTATTGTGCTGGTCTCATTCTGGTCTCAGTCATTTCTGTGCTGGTCTCAGTCATTACTGTCCTGGTCTCAATCTGTTCTCATTCATTATTGTGATGGTCTCATTCTGGTCTCACTCATTACTGTGCTGGTATCATTCTGGTCTAAGTTATTACTGTGCTGGTCTCATTCTGGTTTCAGTCATCACTGTGCTGGTCTCATTCTGGTCTCACTCATTACTGTTCTGGTCTCATTCTGGCATCACTCATTACTGTGCTGGTATAATTCTGGTCTAAGTCATTACTGTGCTGGTCTCAGTCTGTTCTCATTCATTATTGTGATGGTCTCATTCTGGTCTCACTCATTACTGTGCTGGTATCATTATGGTATCACTCATTACTGTGCTGGTCTCATTCTGGTCTCACTCATTACTGTTCTGGTCTCAGTCATTACTGTTCTGGTCTCATTCATCACTGTTCTGGTCTCATTCTGGTCTCAGTCATTATTGTTCTGGTCTCATTCTGGTCTCATTTATCACTGTGCTGGTCTAATTCTGGTCTCACTCATTGTTCTGGTCTCATTCTGGTCTCATTCATCACTGTGCTGGTCTCATTCTGGTCTCACTCATTACTGTGTGCTGGTCTCATTCTGGTCTCACTCATTACTGTGATGGTCTCATTCTGGTCTCACTCATTACTGTGCTGGTCTCCTTCTGGTCTCACTCATTACTGCTCTGGTCTCAATCTGGTCTCACTCATTACTGTGCTGGTCTCAATCTGGTCTCACTCAATGTGGTGGTCTCATTCTGGTCTCACTCATTACTGCGCTGGTCTCATTACGCTCTCACTCAATGTAGTGGTCTCATTCTGGTCTCACTAATTACTGTGCTTGTCTCATTCTGGTCTCACTCCTTACTGTTCTGGTCTCATTCATCACTGTGCTGGTCTCATTCTGGTCTCATTTATCACTGTGCTGGTCTCATTCTGGTCTCACTCCTTACTGTTCTGGTCTCATTCTGGTCTCATTCATCACTGTGTTGGTCTCATTCTGGTCTCAGTCATTACTGTTCTGGTCTCATTCTGGTCTCATTCATCACTGTCCTGGTCTCATTCTGGTCTCAGTCATTACTTTTCTGGTCTCATTCATCACTGTGCTGGTCTCATTCTGGTCTCATTTATCACTGCTGGTCTAATTCTGGTCTCACTCATTACTGTTCTGGTCTCATTCTGGTCTCACTCATTACTGTTCTGGTCTCATTTATCACTGTGCTGGTCTCATTCTGGTCTCACTCCTTACTGTTCTGGTCTCATTCTAGTCTCACTTGTTACTGTGCTGCTCTCATTCTGGTCTCACTCATTACTGTTCTGGTCTCATTCTGGTCTCACTCCTTACTGTTCTGGTCTCATTCTAATCTCACTCATTACTGTGCTGGTCTCATTCTGGTCTCAATCATTACTGTTCTGCTCTCATTCTGGTCTCATTCATCACTGTTCTGGTCTAATTCTGGTCTCAGTCATTACTGTTCTGGTCTCAGTCATTACTGTTCTGGTCTCATTCATCACTGTTCTGGTCTCATTCTGGTCTCAGTCATTATTGTTCTGGTCTCATTCTGGTCTCATTTATCACTGTGCTGGTCTAATTCTGGTCTCACTCATTGTTCTGGTCTCATTCTGGTCTCATTCATCACTGTGCTGGTCTCATTCTGGTCTCACTCATTACTGTGTGCTAGTCTCATTCTGGTCTCACTCATCACTGTCATGGTCTCATTCTGGTCTCACTCATTACTGTGCTGGTCTCCTTTATCACTGTGCTGGTCTCATTCTGGTCTCATTTATCACTGTGCTGGTCTCATTCTAATCTCACTCATTACTGTGCTGGTCTCATTCTGGTCTCACTCATTACTGTTCTGGTCTCATTCATCCCTGTTCTGGTCTCAATCTGGTCTCACTCATTTCTGTGCTGGTCTCAATCTGGTCTCATTCATCAATGTGCTGGTCTCATTCTGGTCTCATTAATCACTGTGCTGGTCTCATTCTGGTCTCACTCCTTACTGTTCTGGTCTCATTCTAGTCTCACTTGTTACTCTGCTGGTCTCATTCTGGTCTCACTCATTACTTTTCTGGTCTCATTCTGGTCTCACTCCTTACTGTTCTGGTCTCATTCTAATTTCACTCCTTACTGTGCTGGTCTCATTCTGGTCTCAATCATTACTGTTCTGGTCTCATTCATCCCTGTTCTGGTCTCAATCTGGTCTCACTCATTTCTGTGCTGGTCTCAATCTGGTCTCATTCATCAATGTGCTGGTCTCATTCTGGTCTCACTCATTACTGTTCTGGTCTCATTCATCCCTGTTCTGGTCTCAATCTGGTCTCACACATTTCTGTGCTGGTCTCAATCTGCTCTCATTCATCAATGTGCTGGTCTCATTCTGGTCTCACTCATTACTGTGGTGGTCTCAATCTGGTCTCATTCATCAATGTGCTGGTCTCATTCTGGTCTCACTCATTACTGTTCTGGTCTCATTTATCCCTGTTCTGGTCTCAATCTGGTCTCACTCATTTCTGTGCTGGTCTCAATCTGGTCTCATTCATCAATGTGCTGGTCTCATTCTGGTCTCACTCATTACTGTGGTGGTCTCAATCTGGTCTCATTCATCAATGTGCTGGTCTCATTCTGGTCTCACTCATTACTGTTCTGGTCTCATTCATCCCTGTTCTGGTCTCAATCTGGTCTCACTCATTTCTGTGCTGGTCTCAATCTGGTCTCATTCATCAATGTGCTGGTCTCATTTTGGTCTTACTCATTACTGTGGTGGTCTCAATCTGGTCTCATTCATCAATGTGCTGGTCTCATTCTGGTCTCACTCATTACTGTTCTGGTCTCATTCATCCCTGTTCTGGTCTCAATCTGGTCTCACTCATTTCTGTGCTGGTCTCAATCTGGTCTCATTCATCAATGTGCTGGTCTCATTCTGGTCTCACTCATTACTGTGGTGGTCTCAATCTGGTCTCATTCATCAATGTGCTGGTCTCATCCTGGTCTCACTCATTACTGTTCTGGTCTCTTCCATCCCTGTTCTGGTCTCAATCTGGTCTCACTCATTTCTGTGCTGGTCTCAATCTGGTCTCATTCATCAATGTGCTGGTCTCATTCTGGTCTCACTCATTACTGTGGTGGTCTCAATCTGGTCTCATTCATCAATGTGCTGGTCTCATTCTGGTCTCACTCATTACTGTTCTGGTCTCATTTATCCCTGTTCTGGTCTCAATCTGGTCTCACTCATTTCTGTGCTGGTCTAAATCTGGTCTCATTCATCAATGTGCTGGTCTCATTCTGGTCTCACTCATTACTGTGGTGGTCTCAATCTGGTCTCATTCATCAATGTGCTGGTCTCATTCTGGTCTCACTCATTACTGTTCTGGTCTCATTCATCCCTGTTCTGGTCTCAATCTGGTCTCACTCATTTCTGTGCTGGTCTCAATCTGGTCTCATTCATCAATGTGCTGGTCTCATTCTGGTCTCACTCATTACTGTGGTGGTCTCATTCTGGTTCATCATGCGAGCGCTGAGCCTGAAGGCAGGTTTTTGCTGACAGTGTGTATAGGAGGGCAGATATTTTTACCCTCCCATCTGTTCCGCACCGTCCCGTAGCTTTACTTTGTAGCGTCCTTGGTGTGCGTCTAGGGATCTGTTCTACATACTACTTATTTGAGCCCCTCCACTGCAGTTGTTTACAAATAATGTGGAGTGATACATCTGTCCTGATAAAGCAGAGAGTCTTCATAATCGATCTCATTTGCATTGAGCACATAAAGCTTTTAGCATTTCTTTGGTACTTTGTATCAAATGTGACTGTTCTGCTCTGATGGATGCACATGCATTATAACTGTTTCTGGTTGTTTTTGAAGTGGATATTTTGCTTAGAGGAAAAACAAAGAAAACAGCCTGTGTCCTACTTCAGACCTAGTTTCAGATTTGTGGGAAATCCTTGAACCATAAGCACATATTTAAAAAAAAATCTGAATTCTACTCTCTCTCTAAGGCATTTATTTCAGTTTGATTTTAGCAATAATGTCAGCCAATTATACATGTCTATAGATATGGCATTGTTTGTCTGGAGACAAAGTGGAATTTATCAAGTGGAGAGAGTTTTTTAAAAATAATTATTTATGCAGTATTTCAGGTTAAAATAGAGTCTACTCTAGGCCTTTAAAATCATTTTTTTAAAGGCAGATTAAAACATGTAACTGGTGTTACATGTGTAACCACATGTTGTAACCCTGGTGTAACCACTAGTTGCTTATATAGCTCTCTATAGAGAAGCTTGTGAATTTCCTAGGTATTTTTTAGACATAATTACATATTTTTATTAGGTGGAAGATTTAAATACTATATATTTAAACAGTCTCAGAGACTACTTTTTGTCAAGTTTGAGATTTTTTTGTTTTGTTACACTCTAAAAAATGCTGGGTTAAAAATAACCCAAGTTGGGTTGAAAATGGACTAACCCAGCATTTGGGTTGTTTTAACCCATCGGTTGGGTTGAATGTTTACTTAAAACAACCCATTTGATGGGTTAAAATAACCCCATTTTTTAGAGTGTAGAAATAGTGATTTGAAGTGTTAGTTTATGCATTATGATTGCAGTCAAACCTGAACATTGTGTTAAAAAGAGAACGCAAGGAACCATTTTTTTATTCAGAATTTAATTTAAAAAAATGTTATTCATTCAGTCACCCTGTGGCACCACATCACGGCGGTCAGCTTTTTTCTGCATTATTACTAAATTATGGAATAGATTTCACATATACTCTCAAAACTTTGCTCTGTTACAGAGACAGTGGTTCATATGTGTCTGTGTGTGTAGGAATGGGTGTGTTTATTTCACAGTCTTGATGTTTTAGAGTGTCACCCCTTCGCTGCTGTGAGCTTTTTCTGAATTATGACTGAATTATTGAATAGATTTCACATATTCTGAAAACTTTGCTCTGTGTTAGAGACACAGTGGTTTGTGTGTGTGTGTGTGTGTGTGTGTGTGTGTGTGTGTGTGTGTGTGTCATCCCTTCACTGCTGTATACTTTTTTCAGTATTGTGTGTCCGATTTGTAGATTGTGCACACAAACATTTTCAGAATCTTAGTATTTTTGTCATTTCCCATTCATTTCCTATGGTCGGTCATTTTTGACCGAAGACCATGAGTGTGACTATTTTTTACGACCACTTAGCCTTTTCAAATCATGCCCTCAATTTTTTTGTGTTCACATTCCAAGTGTCATAAAAGACACCAAGTTTCGTACCATTCCAATGAGGCTGTGAATTTTAAAATTTCAAAACGTAAAATTCTCCGGTCAGAAATTACCTAAGACCGCACAAGGGCTAAACAAACATTAATTCATGAGACCATATTGCAATTTGCAATTTATAATTAGAATTAGAATTAGAATAGAACAATTAGAAATCATGGAGGGGTCTGAAATTGTCATCGTAGGTGCATGTCCACTGTGAGAGACATAATCTAAAAAAAATCCAGAAATCACAATGTATGTTTTTTTAACTATTTATTTGTATGATACAGCTGCAAATAAGTATTTGAACACCTGAGAAAATCAATGTTAATATTTGGTACAGTAGCCTTTGTTTGCAATTACAGAGGTCAAACGTTTCCTGTAGTTTTTCACCAGGTTTGCACACACTGCAGATTTTGGCCCACTCCTCCTTCTTGGGATGGTACTCATCATTCTTCTTCCTCCAAACACGTTTAGTGGAATTATGACCAAAAAGTTCTATTTTGGTCTCATCTGACCACATGACTTTCTCCCATGACTCCTCTGGATCATCCAAATGGTCATTGGCAACTTAAGACGGGCCTTGACATGTGCTGGTTTAAGCAGGGGAACCTTCCGTGCCATGCATGATTTCAAACCATGACGTCTGAGTGTATTACCAACAGTAACCTTGGAAACGGAGGTCCCAGCTCTTTTCAGGTCATTGACCAGCTCCTCCTGTGAAGTTCTAGGCTTATTTCTAACCTTTCTTAGGATCATTGAGACCCCACGAGGTGAGATTTTGCATGGAGCCCCAGTCCGAGGGAGATTGACAGTCATGTTTAGCTTCTTCCATTTTCTAATGATTGCTCCAACAGTGGACCTTTTTTCACCAAGCTGCTTGGCAATTTCCCCGTAGCCCTTTCCAGCCTTGTGGAGGTGTACAATTTTGTCTGTAGTGTCTTTGGACAGCTCTTTGGTCTTGGCCATGTTTGTAGTTGGATTCTTACTGATTGTATGGGGTGGACAGGTGTCTTTATGCAGCTAACGACCTCAAACAGGTGCATCTAATTTAGGATAATAAATGGAGTGGAGGTGGACATTTTAAAGGCAGACTAACAGGTCTTTGAGGGTCAGAATTCTAGCTGGTAGACAGGTGTTCAAATACTTATTTGCAGCTGTATCATACAAATAAATAGTTAAAAAATCATATATTGTGATTTCTGGATTTTATTTTTAGATTATGTCTCTCACAGTGGACATGCACCTACGATGACAATTTCAGACCCCTCCATGATTTCCAAGTGGGAGAACTCGCAAAATAGCAGGGTGTTCAAATACTTATTTTCCTCACTGTATATATCTGACAAAAGTAAATAATTTAATCATATTCATAATTTTACATGGTTTATACATTCTACATGGTACATATTTTATACATGTTAGAGACTTTCTAATGTATAAACCATAAAAATTGTCGGGTAAAAAAAATACATGAATTATTAAATGAAGCCCAGACTGGTATATGTGGGGTAAAGTGTGTCAGTGGCTCATTAAATACTATTTTATTGGTCTCATTGCCGGTACTACTACTCAGTCTGAAACGGCAAAGTAATTTTGGGGCAAGTTGTTTTCTGAATATTAAACCTTTCCCTGTCTGATTTGTGAGTCATTGTGAATAATTTGCAAAATAAGGGATCATAAATCATTTACCATATATTCCCATCAACTTTCCCCTTGACACGTGACAGCTTACCCCTAACAAACTGTGTCACAGGACACAAAAGGCACTGCGTTTGTGTCTGATGGGTAAAGCGGCAGCTCCATGTGTGAGAGCAGATGGCTCTCATGGAGAAGCGGATGATGACTTTGCTGGCGTACGGAGCCTGAGAATCGCACAAGTAGGAGGGATGCTGGACAGAAGAGAATCCACAGGACACATGAAGGGCTGCAGTGCAAATGATTTTACTGCAAATCAAACATGACCTTTCTGCACTTCAGTTGTATTTTTATGTTTGACAAACCATTAAATGTATATAGACTGTGATTAAATGTATATAGATGTGAGGTTCACATTCAAATAGGGGATTTACATAAGCAGAAAGAAGTTTTAGGATTAAAAAAAGAAAGGTTAAAATAAAATAAATAAGAAGGCCTATATTCCCAGCATATGAGCGAGTGGAAATACAATGTACCTGGTCCAAACCTCATCTTTGGCGATGCTAATTTGGGGATCTAAGAATGATTATGGCACCATCTAGTGGGTGAAACACATACCGCCCCTTCATTCAATGCTTTCAAGAAGCCCAGTAGGCCTACTTGTGCTGTAGTAGCTAGTTTCTCTGACTTTGTTGTAAAACAGGTTTGTCTTTTGGCCACAATACAGCAGAAATGATAAAAACTCACATTGAAAAAGGTACAGCCGAGATTAGTTAGCTATTAATAGCTATATATCACAAGCTACTGTGATAGTTCTGCAAGATTATTCGTTAAAAGATCATAATCTCGATTCAAACACTTACGCGATCTCACTCCTAAATGACAACGATTCGCCTGTGTCTATTAAACCTTTGACAAACTCACACCGGAACTTTCACATCTGCAGTCGTCATGTAGCCTAACCTCAATGTGGTGGTTATGGCCCTGCCACACAGCATCATTATTTCTGTTTTGTATTATCACAGTACTGGGTTTATAGCTTGGATATGAAACTGATGTCTATGGAATCAATCAAAATAGAGCCAATCCTTTTGAAAATAAGTTTTTCTCAGTCGCTTTGGTGCATTTCTCAAAACGGCTAAACTAGTTGTCTTAATGCATTGTGCAATTTCTATAAATTTCTATTAGACGTGTGTGTGTGTGTGTGTGTGTGTGTGTGTGTGTGTGTGTGTGTGTGTGTGTGTGCGTGTGTGTGTGCGTGTGTGTGTAAATGTGTCTTGAATTGATTAACTGTGGAGGAGAATTTAGAATATTTGTAATTGAAGGGAAATGTAAAGGGTGAATTATCAACCAGTTCTCTAAAATATATCTCAGAGATGTCATGAACCTTCAGTTTACAAGCATATACAAACAGACGACAACACAGTGTTACAATTTCTTATAATGAAAGAACAACAAGGAAACAAACAGGGTCAACAGCCAGAAAGAAGAAGTGAAGTAAGGACGTGTGGTGGAAGGGAGGCAGAAGAGGCCAAGATTGTAGACATATTTTTGATTACAGTTTTTCTCAATCTCTTTTTTCAAAACAGTCTTAACATTCTATGAACTTTAATTGTCACAACTATTTGCTGGAACATCACAACTCAATAGTTACTCACCCAAAACATTTAATGCATGCTTCAAATCCTAGTTATTGTGTCAGTAAATTGGCCAATAGCACCAAAATAAAGTGTTTTTTTCATAGTGTGAGCCACACTGGTCAAAATATTTTTTCACAAATATTTCATGGAAATATACAAATTTCATTTGTATGGTTTTTTTGTGTGTTTTTTTTACTTTCTTTTGTTGACTAGCCGCTTTCTATTCTATAGAATAATAAAGTTTTTCTTGTGGATTACACCGAGCTTTTTACTGTAAATACAGGTTCAGACAGTAGTAAAAAAAGACAATAAAAAAGGAAAAGTCAATAATATAGTAAACAAAAATAAAATTAACATTTGTATTTATACAGTACATTTGTTTTTTTAAAGAAATGTGTAACATGTAAGCTTAAAATTCACTGTTGTTTTACTCTGTCTTTTCTAACACATACACACATCTTCCTATTGCTCTTCCATGACAAGAATTTTCAGTTTACATGAAACACATTTCTACAAAAATAAATGTACTGTTTAAATACAAATGCGCAAGTATATACAAATAAGGACTGATGTAGCTGCTGCTGTACATATAAGAGATATGTAATCAGACAATGTTCACTATTGTCATGATTCCATCCTGTGTCTTGTGAGGACTCTTTTTTTATTTCCTGTCTTGTCATGTTTTGTAGTCCTTTGTAGTTTTTCATGTTGATTAGTTTTCCCCAGAGCCATAGAGAGAGAGAGTTGCGACAACTCCATAGACTCCAATGGAACGTTTTTTTTTTAAAAAAGTCGTGGAGACTCTCAATAGTTCCGGGAAGTAGCAGCCGCACCATAGAGTTACAGCAGAACAGACCGTTTGTGATGCACTTTTAAAAGGTAAGACGTTTAATCAGTATAATTTTAAATTATCAGCACATCTTAATCATAATAACTTGTACATTAAAGCCTGCTTGTGTAGATTATTCATCATTAAATTAGATTAGTGATGTTATCAGATTACAGATTAGGCTTGGATCGGCTACTGGATGTGTAATAACATTATTGAAAATCAATGCATTTATTGACTATTAATTACCAAAAATCGCAGTTCTGTCACTGTGACTGAACAATTTGAATTGCCCGCCAAAGCACTTCCTGGAACTATTCGCGGTCTACATGAATCACGTGACTATCAAGCGTTTTGAACTTCCGTTGTCGCAACTCTCTCTCTCTATGGCTCTGGTTTTCCCCAGGTGTTGCCTATTAGCCACTCCCCTTTGTTATCCTTGTTTCCCTTTGAGTATTTATACCTCTGTGCTTAAGTTTTTGTTTGTGTGTTCCTGTTGTTACCTCCTGCCTGTTTTGGATACCCTTGCTCTTGTAGTTACTTTTGATGTTGTTTGTTATTAAATCGTTTATGCTGCACTTGGATTCTCACTCAGCTTCCACAAAACCATCAAAACCACAATGAATCCAGCAGCAAGAATCCTGCGTCTCCGTCAAGGAAATTGTCCTATTGAGGATTATGTAAGAGACTTTGTTGAACTGGCTCAGTTGTCTAAGATGGAGATCTCCCTTGTGAATGTTTTTTAGGAGGGGCCTATCTGAGCCACTCAGCGCAATCATGCCATTGCATGACCCTAACTGGACTTTAGAATTTTATATTAGTTTAGTGGTTCTGCATTTATTATGGGAGTCACAGAGGAGGAACGCGGTACTCCTCCAAACATCTTGGCCACCAGTCCAAACTCCCATCCAGCGATGTCTCCTGTCAACGTCCAGAGCTCAGCGATGTCTCCTGTCCGAGACCAGCATCCGACCTGAACGCTGTCACCGGCCTGGTCTCCGGTGCAATACGATAGGTCTTGCAGTATTAGTAGGAACCTTATAACATAACCTGGCCTAGGGTGGAGGAAAGCTTTCACCATGCTGGGTGCAATTTTCAAGCATGAGGGAGATAATGAAAGGGCTTGAATGTCTCCAATTCTGTTGAGAGACGTAATAGTGATAAGAGAGAGTTTTTAAGTGTGAAAAACTTCTCAGAAACTTCTTCAATAGGCTCGAAGGGAGCAGAAAGGCCTTGCAACACAGGATGCCTCGACAGGATGTCTGCTCCCTGATTTAGGTATCCTGGGATGTAAACTGCCCTGGTGGAAAGCAGTTTCAGAGTCTGAAACACAGCCGGCATTTCCAAGCAATTTATATGCCATGAGAGATGATGGTCCTGCCACAGACCTCAAGCCGAGCGACCACTCATAGTCACTCCCCAACCTGTGAGGGATGCATCCGTTGTAAGCATGATGCGGTGACAAGGAGCTCCCAACACAGGTCCTTGGGAAAGAAACCAACGTTTTTTACACATGACTAAGGCACGAAGGTAGCGCCGCGTGACCTTGATCATACGAAGCAGGCCAAAAGGTATTGAATTGGACACAGCTGCCATCAGACCTAGCCCGTCTCTGAAACTGTTTGACAGTGAGTGACTGGCCTAGCTTTAGTTCTTTTACAGCTGAGAGAATCAACACTATACGGACAGGCGCGTCTGCATTGTCATCAAATCCCATATCACACCCAGAAATGTGATTCTCTGCACTGGAGAAAGAACACTTTTCTTTGCATTTAGCCTCAACCCCAACTTCCTCATGTGAGTGAGAATGACATCTCAATGTCGAACCTCCAGCTGCTCTGATTGAGCTAGAATCAACTAATTGTCTATTGACTTGTTAAGTATGTGGATGCCCTGCAGAGCCGCATCTACATATTGGTACACTTCGCCCCCAACCGAAACTTCCTGTGCTGTGAAAGGATGGATACATGGAAGTATGCATCCTTGAGATCTATCGTGACAAACCAGTCCTCGGACCTGATTTGTGACACGATCTGATCTGAGAGTAAGCATCTTGAATTTGAGCTTCCCTACAGTGCGATTCAGTTGCAGCAGATATAAACCATCCTTCTTCAGGACAATGAAGTAACGGACTCCCTGCTGGGAGGAGGAACCCATTCTATAGCCTCCTTTCACAGAAGAGATTCTACTTCTTGTTCCATAACCAGAGCCTGCTAGGGGCCCACCACTGTAGGCAGGACCCCGCTGAATCAGGGTGAACGAGACCTGAACAGCGTAGCCGTTTTCAACTGTCTGCAGGACTCAACAATATATTTGGTAGATGTTTCCACTCTGCCAGAAAATCTACTAAGGGTAACAACCTCTCGAGACTGGTCTCTGGAGTACTGTGAATGCGCTGCCTGCTTTTTACACTCCTGAAAACTTTCGTTGACAGACTGAACTGAGTCACCGAAAAGACCAGCAGGAGAAAGCAGGGCATCCAACAGAAATCTCCTATCTCTTTCTTTAATTTCTGTGAGGTTCAGCCAAAGGTGTATTTCCGTGGCCACCAGGGCTGCCATAAAATGGCCCACTGATCTGGCCGTCTCCTTGGTGGCACGGAGGGCTAAATCAGCTGACTGACACAGTTCTTGAATTATGTTTGCCCCCACTTCCCCACTTTCACCCAGGTCTCTAAGCAGGTCAGCCTGGTATGCCTGCAAGATGGACATTGTATGCAGGCACGCTGCGGCTTGACCCGCTGCTGAGTATGCCGCTGCCGTGAAGAGATGGATCTTCAGCCCTGGGCATCGCCCCATATCCGTGTTGCTTTAGCCATACGATGTTACTGTATGTAGATGTTTGAGGGCTAAAGACATTCTGCGCGTGCTTCCAGAACCTCAGATGAGGCACTGGATCTGACAAGAGAGGGCAGAGAAAGAGCACAGCCTGTCTGTCAAATCCATTTGCGAACCCAATGACTGAAGATGCCGCTCTGCCTCGGCAGCAGCAGGACCTGAGCCACGAGGAACGTGTGCTGAAGCGCCCTCCCTGAAGAGCTCCAGGTGGGAGTGCAGCGTCCTTAATGATAACCGCTTGCAGTGCTCACATGCAGTCCCCTCAAGAGCTGCCTGAGTGTGCTGCGCTCCCAAACAAACAACACATATCAAGTGTATCCCCACCCGTAATGAAACGAGGGCAGGGATGAACACACTTTCTGAAATGTTGTTCGCTCACCATTCTAATGTGTTTCGTGTGTGTGTGTGTGTGTGGTGAAACTCCTGCCTAGCAGAAACTAAAGACAGACAAAAACACTAAGGACAATGATTCACATAGAGTGCTTGCTGAAGGCACAGAAGCTAGTGCTGTTTGGTTTGGGTATGCTTTATAGTTTCCTGGTCGATGACATCACCCGTGACGTTCCGTCACGCCATTGGTCTGATTGCATATGTGCTTTACGACGCAATCACGCAGGGGCGTTCCCACAGTGTTTCGACGCAGCACGATTTCCCTTGAAAGGGAACTGTAAAATAATGATTGTATCGATTACATCATTACACCACCAGATGGCTACAGGTGACTTACAGATTTTTCTCAGTATTCACTGCATAATGAAGAACTTACACTAATGCTTTTATCAAAAATAAATAGCAACATCAAAATTACAAGTGAGTTCTCTGTTGATTTGATAACAAATTCAGCTGTAGAAAATACATGAATGAAAATACATGTTGTCCCTGCTCTTTAATCGTGTTCTTCAAAGTTCTTTAATGACGAGTTTAGTTTAGACAACTAAACTATTTCATTTGAAACCTGTCTGTACCCTATCATTCTACCCCTCCTTCCTCCTCTTACCCCTTGCTCTCCCCTTCCCCTCTGTCCATGTCTTCTTATATTTTATCTTCTCTTATCTTGCTCTGTCAACTAATACCATTGCCTTCCACTCTACCATTTCTTCTCCCTCTACTCCTCTTCCTAAATCCTCAACTCTTCTTGCTCCATCTCCTCGTCCTATACCTCTTTTCCTTTCCCCTTATCTCTTTACCTCCACTGTTCCACTGTTCCTCTTTCTCTCAATTTTACCTTTCCCCTATCCTCTCCAAAACCTCTCACTCTTACACTCTTTTTGTTGTTGTTTTTCTTTTCCCCTTTTATAGTTTTTGTAATTGAGATACCCAAGTCTCACAGAATTCCGTGAAATGAACACAGGCCCCTTAACTCAAAATCCATGGCAGTTTCACGGAATTGCAGAAAATTCCGTGATGGGTCCACGGAAGTGATTCCTATGCAAGTCAATGAAAGTAAAAAGTAGACATGATTTTATGAATATTTATAGGCTACTTTTATATTTTGGAGCAACTAACTCGACTCCTACCCTTAACCTACCCACACTCAACAACATAAAACACATAACAGGCAAATACAAGTACAGTCACAGGTATTTATTGCAAAAAGAGTATAAAAGTATTAACTCATGTTGCATTCCAAGTCTTCTGAAGTCACACAATGAGAACAGAGTTGTTCTTAATGTTTTAATCGCTAAAATTATGATCCCGCCGCTCCGTGAACACAACACACTCATTCATATCTCATTCAAATAATACACACGACTCTTTAGCATGACGCAATCTGTCACGAGACACACGACAGCCAATGGCATTTTACAATCAAAGCCGACATAATGACACAGTTGGTCACGAGACATACGCCAATGCTGTCGAAGCTGACGTTTCTTCCGGTGGTAAAATTTTAAATATGTTTATGATCTTTGGCGGATGGACTCGACGCTGCTGATCGCTTTAGAGGATTTTCTTCACACAAATCAATCGTTTGGCCTCGGAACACTTGGAATATTTGTACTTTTTGAATAAATTGTGCCTGCAGTCGTATCTGCCTGTTATATCCTGTTTTTTATAATACACAAATGGGTAGGTTTAGGGAACAAAAAAAAGGTTCTATATGGCACCAAAAATGGTTCTTGGCTCGTAATCATAGGGGAACCTTTTTAAGTGCTATATAGCACCAATTTGGTGCTTCAGTGGTTCTTCAGCAGTTCTTCAGAGGTTCTTCACCGGTTCTTTGACTAAGGTGCTATATAGCACCACTAACTATGGTGCTATATAGCACCGCTACCATATACAGAACATGTTAAGATGTGGTGCTATATAGCACCAAAAGTGGTTCCTCTATGATTACGACGAAGAACCATTTTTGGTGCCATATAGAACCTTTTTTTTTAAGAGTGAAGGGATTGGGTTACATGTTCAAAACGTGCCTAAATACCGTAAATAAATAAAAAAGAATAATTGTAAATAAAATTATGCTTGCTGATTAAATCGAGAATCACACTCCATGTCATAATGGCAAAATCATAGTTTCATGACGATAACCAACATGCCCAACGCCTCTGTATACTGTCATTGACTTACATAGGCATCACTTCCGTGGACCCATCACGGAATTTTCGGCGATTCCGTGAAACTGCCACGGATTTTGAGTTAAGGGGCCTGTGTTCATTTCATGGAATTATGTGAGATCAGGTTAGAGATAGCTCTGATTGAGCTATTGAGTTAGAGATGGCTAGGATTGGATAAGATTTGCATATTTAATGCAAAGGAAATTAGCATTTCCTGTGTTGTGTGTATTACTAACTCAGCAGATATTTGAGTCTAATTGAGAACATTCCAATTGCAATAAAAAAAAAAACAATAAAAAGAGCTGCAATTGTTTTTTGTTTTTTTTGGTTGGCTGTATGAACTACTGTGAAAACATTTGAGAATTTTCACAATTATTTCAGAAAATGATGCATGCGATTTTGTAATTAGCATGAAATGAAGGAAAACGTTAGACTGGGTAAACCTGGGTATTTTAACTGTTCAAGAGGGAAATGGCCTGTGAGAAGAAAATAACACAATGATGGATAGAGAAGCGATTGGTCGTTGCCTGTTGATCACGCTTCTTGTGGTCTGATTGGTTGAAGGACTATCCAATTGCGTACAGAGTCATTTCACTTATGCTCGTTTATCACGCCTCTTGTGCAGTAGAAAATACATACACTGTAAAAAACTAACAGTTGTATGTCCTAAATAAAAATGAGTTCACTACACTCAAATATTACCGAATGTTGTGTGGAGACAATGACTGAAACAGAACTCAAACTGAATGAATTCTAGAACATTTTTAGTTCCCAGCATGATAATTGGATAATAATTGTATTGTTAAGTGATTAAATAAGTGATTATTGCATATTGGTGGTAACACCTGATGATGGTAATGAGCAGAATCACTGAAGGAAAGAGAAACAAGAACTACAACTGACTTCAGCCATAGCTTTAGATTAAATCAGATGAAGGATAAAAGAAGACATTAAATCTCTGAAGATCTCAGCAGAGGAGGATTAAACAACTCCACAAACAGCATTACCAGCCTCACACATTACTAACTGGACTAACTTTATTTCTGTCATTTCTGTTATATTGAAAATAATAGTTTTGTTCGAATTCATCATGATGGTGTTCAGTGTTTGCTTTTGTTGGGATCTTGACCCTTGACATAACATGTCTTGCTCTGGCTTCTTTAACTGTGTTTACAAAGCACATTTGTTATGGTAAGAAAAGCCAATAGAAAATGTGATCAGCTGGTGTTGGTTGTTTTTTGTTGATGATATTATTGTCATGTAGTGACTGAATCACTGACCTCATTCAGAGTCTAATGCTCTGGTTATAGAGGTTGTGTGTTATTATATTTTTGTATTATTCATAATAGAACCTATGTGATTCTACAGCACAAGATCCAGGATGGTTGTGGTAATCAATCAATATGCAGGATTTAAATAAATACAATTAATGCACAAGAGGTTTCAATCTACAACAATACTCGGACACACACAGACATCAAGAATCAGAGTATGAATCTCAACAATGGTGACAATCAAAAAAATATTCAGATAAACAGATCAACTTTGAACATAAAACAAGCTACAAAAACATCACAAACATAGCAAAAGTAAAAGCAAATAGTAAGAATCAAAGAAAATTAGTCACAATTCAGATGCATAATTTATTCATGCCGCAATGCATGCTGGGACCCATGAGGAAGTTTTGATCTTTTGATCTGTGACACACAGTTAAAGCAGCCAGAGAAATGTTTAAGGGTCAAGAGCCCAACTAAAGCAAACACTCATCACCATCATGGTGACTTCAATTAAACTATTATTTTCATTAAAACAGAAATGACAGAAATAAAGTCAGTCTGGTTAGTAATGTGTGAAGTTGGTAGTGCTGTTTGTGGAGTTGTTTAATCCTCCTCTGCTAAGATCTTCAGAGATGTAATGTCTTCTTTTATCTTCTGTTCTTTCATCTAAAGCTTTGGCTTAAGTCAGTTTCTCTTTCCTTCTGTGATTCTACTCATTATCATCAGGTGTTCATAATTAATTCATCAATCATCACTTAATGAATCACTTAATTACTCAACTGCAACATAAATTAAGAATATATATATTTTTTAATTATATTAGTGAACTCAACTGAAACAAGCTTAGAGTACTCATAACTGTTGGTTTTTAAACTCAAATTATTTGAGGTAATACGTTTCCTCAAATGTAATGAGTTTGCTTAAGTCATTGGGTCTGACTTTGTGTGTGCTATTGTAAGCTAGCAGTAACTAGAAAGCTCTCGGAGTTCATTTAAAGTTTGTCATTTCTGTTGTTTTACTCATTATAGTGAAGATTTAGCTGTAAAAAGTATTTGAATGCAGTGTAAAGTTTAATTGGATATTAAGAAATATCCTTGGTTTAGTGGACTCAATTAAAATAAGTTCAGAGTACTCATAACTACTGTTTTTTTTTTACTTCAATTGAGTTTGTTAAACTCAATTGAATTGAGGTAATCAGTTTCCTCAAATTAAATGAGTTAGCTTAACATTTTTACAGTATAGCAGACTCCCCAGACCAATGTTCAGTCTTAAAGGGGTCATGAACTGGCTTTTTTATTTTATTTTATATACAGTTGTCTGAGGTCAGCTTATGACGTTTGCGTGGTTTTTACGTTCAAAAACATCATAATGAATAATAATAGGCTATTTTCTACCCTGGTTTTGAGGCTCTCTCCTGAACGCTCTGATTTTATGGGCGTGCCGTACTGAAGACTTGGAAATAAATGCCCATGGCTAGGATTGGATAAGATTTGCATATTTAATGAGCTTCGGCTCCCTGCAAGTGCACTGTGAGGGATAGTTTTGAAGCATGTGGGAAAACAGCAACCGGAATAATTCGTCACACAGGGCTCTCAAAACGCCTTTATCAAACAAACACAATGATTCATCTCTCATCCACCCATGATTGATTGGAATGTTTTTTTTTTTATTACTTGGCCCGCCCAATCGGTGGATATAAGCACAAACCATGCATCACACACACACACACATAGACATGCGCGTGTGCCAGTACGTTGCAGACTGCATGATCAAAACTTCTGCAATTGTATTTTTCCTTCAAATATCAAGTCAAGAGAGTGAACAACGCACATTAAGAACCACAAATAAAGGATTCTCCAGCCTTTGACCGCGTGCTAAGGTATGTTAAGTAAGACATGTACACAATCAATAGATCTATATCAAATTATCTGTAACAATGCTATAATATCACATATAAAAAAACATGTTTTACTCACATTAGTGTGTTGCTTCATTCTGTAACGTACTGCTCCGAGACACGAAGGTTGGGAATCCAAACGCAGCTTTATTAAAGGGTAATCCACACTCGTAGTCATCAAACAGGCAACAGGTCATAACATGTTATCAGTCCAATAAGGCAAACAAGACAAGAGAGACAGGCAAACGGGTAATCCACGGAATAGGCACGAAATCCAAAACCAAGAGACATGAAACCAGGGAGAATGTTCAGAAATGCAGTATAGACAAACAAGACTTTGCAGTGAATGACAGCGTGAACATGGTTTATATAGGCTGGGGTAATGAGGTGATGAGACACCGGAGCAAACAATGAGTGATGATGAGTCCGGGCAAAGGATTATGGGTAATGTAGTTTGTGATGGAGTGACAGTCCGGGGTGGAGTGCCCTCGGGTGGTAATCAGGGGCACTCTCACTGGTGATTGTGACACATTCATTCATGTAATCTCATCCTGTATGCAAATCCAGTCTCTTGTTTACAAACAAATCCGTGATCAGAAATGAAGGAAAAACGCAAAGTCTTCCCCATGTGAGCTGGATATTCATTAAAATAAAGTTTATCCATGCATTCATAATATTGGAATCTGAATTAAGCTTATGTGGTATGTTTAGAAGTTCGATGTGGTTTAGCTCTCTCTGTAGGCCTATGTCGAGTCGGTGGGCGCGTTGTTCTTCTTCTGTTGAGGCGGTGTTTCACCACACGATGATGTCAAGGTGTGGCACATTCTGAGATCGGTCGTTTGCTGGGCCTGGTGTCTATAAAAGCTTTTCTTTGACTAACAAGGACGTTTTCAGCTCTAAAAATATTACCATTACCTTATGACCTTTTATATATCAAAAGCTCAAGGGAAAGTTGATTTCTCAATTCATCACCCCTTTAAATTGAGCTTGGTCTGGTGATAGCCAGACAAGGAAAATGTACCACCTGAGGACAATTACAAAGTGTTCAGATTACTGTGTTAACTGTTTTGAGAACAGTGACCTGAGCTTGGAGAAATGTGTCAAAGCGATAGGCTATTTCATTGAATCATTCATCGAGTCAATAGATTCATTCAGTAATTAAACAAGCGAAGTGAATCAGTCATTCAACCTGATTTTTAAATCTTTTTTTTTTTTTTCAAATTAATTATTTTAAACAAACTACAGCAATTAACATTTGGTCAGAAACTAAACTACGTGTTATTTTGTTTAGTTGTCCATTGTCTGTTCAGAATCACGGGAGAGTCGTGATCTCTTTTTGAAACAAACTAAATCGTGATTTTAAATTTATCCAAGAATTGTACAGCTCTATTGTGAAGAAGCAATCAATATATATCTAAAATTACATCATTAAACATTGAAGACACTGAGAGGAGACCCTGGAGACTGTTGTGTTGCCAGCCATTGCGGAAAGGAAGGGCCAAATTGAGGCTTCAATGAGAATATTTTGTTCCCAGAGGGCTCCCAGATTATCTGCAGTCACTCATGTCTTAGAGAGAAAACTGTTGCCAGCGATGATAATATCCAAATTGAGTTAATTAGTTATACTCAGTGTTGGGTATAATGCATTAAGTAATTACGTTTCCCTTGAAAAAGTAAAGTAAGGGATAACTCTTAAATTTTCTGTAATTTAATTACGGTTTCTTCTGATGTAATTGCATTAAATAGAGTATAGAGACTATAGAACAATTCTGTCATTAATAACTCACCCTCATGTCCCTCCGTAGACAGCTACGCACCTACCTCTTTCAAGTAGGCCTAGGGGTTGAACGATTTCAGACATTTATGTGATGAAAGTCGAGTCGACATCGACTAGTCGCTGTTGACTAGCCTAGAAATCTAGACGCACCCTAGCGACAGAAAATTTATTTTAGCTCTTGACGTTATTAATGAACAAATAAGCCTGAACCTTGTGCTGAGACGCGCAGATGGCATATGACACAGCGCTGCCCAAAAGGTTATTGATCTCTGAGTCTGCATTTGTTGGAAACGGAGCATGCTTGCGGGTCAGGAAATGGCGGCTGTTGCACTCTCTATAGGCCAGCGACTTGTCAACGTCAAGCTTAAAGCGTCAGGGCAGAGCATTAAAGTCGACAAGTCGATTAGTCTCTATGCATGTATGTGTAATTCAGGGGCGTAAATTTCATCTAAAAGTTGGGGGGGACAATAAACATGAAATTTCTCAAGAGCAATTTTTGAAGGGGACACAAATAATACAGCCAAAATCGTACTTGTAAGGATATGTGTACCGCAAAAAAAAAAAATTGGGGGGTGTTTTGGTGCACTGAAAAATTAATGTCCGTTTTTCTTTTCTCTGTCATTTTATCTGACCAACAACACAACGCGATAGTAGTTTAAATACGATTAAGGTTCACCACGCAGTCATATTATAATTATTAAATTATCTTGCGTCCTCCACATAGTATTTTATACTATGATATTCAGATATTTAGATATTCAACTGCAGCAAGCCCTCTGATCTTCCACTTATTATCATATTGAGCAAAACCCAACACAGATCTGACTGAACTTACTTAGAATTAGCCAATTTTTAGAATTTGGGGGCGGGTTGCTTGAATTTTGGGTTCATTAGCCTATTATTCGTAATGAAAAACACAACAACAAAACAGTCCAATGACACACTCCTTTAAATAGGCGCTTTTACGCTTTGAAACCAAATCTTCGATAATCTTGTCTGTCAGCGGTTTGCTCGTTCGGCTCGTGCTGTATTGAGCAGACGCGTTCAGTTTTTAATTGTTTTGTCAGTTCTCTAACTGAACTCAATGATTTTATTACTGTACAGCGGAGCGGGGCGGGGCGGTGCGGCGGTGGGCAAGGGATGTTAACAGTGTTTTGTCTAATCTGTATTAAAGAGAAAAGAATAATTTCATCTGACGTTTAAAGTGAATATAATAGCCTTGACAGCTACTTACTGGTGTTTCACAACTGCTGTCTGAAGAGCCTTGTTCTCTCCCCAAACTTGTGTGGTGGTTTTTCTACGTTCTATGTAACGTTAGTTGAGGTGCGCGGTGGATCAAACCACTGTGAGGCAAGGGGGGAGGGGGGGACTCAACATGTTTCTAAACTTAAAACGCATTTTTTTTCCCCCGTTTGCGTTTGTATTGTTTCACTACTTACACATTTATTTTAAGTATATATTGTTATATTATTTACAATACTCAGCATGGTTTTTAGGGGGGACAGCCCTCAGATTGGGGGGGTCCTGTCCCCCCTGTCCCCCCCGCGATTTACGCCCCTACCCCTTTATTTACAAAATATTAATCTCCAACACGCCTTCACACAACAACGTCTGCTCTCGCTTCAACACAACTTTGGAAATGTAATGGGTTACAGATTACAAGTTGCCTATTTAAAATGTAATACGTAGCCTAGTGTAACTATTTCAATGATTAAAAGTTGAAAACATTCTTTAGAAATGTAAAAAAGTAATCAAAAAGTAATCAAAATGCAATGTTACATTACTTTAAGTAATTTAGGCTAGCTACTTGGAAATAGCTACTATTGTAACTAGTATAGTGTAACTATTTCAATTACTTTAAGTAATGTAACATTGCAATTTGATTACTTTTTGATTACTTTTTTAAAATTTATTTTTTTTAAGAATGTTTTCAACTTTTAATCATTTTCAAACATTTAAACAATGCAGGGTAAACCTCAACACTGATTACAGTCATATTTTTTAAAATCTTTCATCACTTGAATTAAGATTATAATAATCTAATTATACAGCAAAGCTTCCATATGAAAATGCACTATCCAAATTTAAATGGTTGTTATTCAAAAATGCTTTGGAAGATAGACTGGTCTTGTTTTAAAGAAAACATTTGGCATATTATCAAATAAATTATGTAAGTGAAATAGAAAAAAAGTTATAGATGTTTTAGTTTATGAAAGTGTAAAAAAATGTAAAAAAAATATATTTTATATAAAATATTTATTTTACAAAACATGGTTTGTAAACTGCAAGAAAATCAAAGCCAAAAATCTGAACAAATTGTGTTCCAAATTTTAGGTTGATATCTCAAAAAATCAGTGGGATTTTATTTGGGCAGGACCACACTTTTTCACTATGACAACCAAGCTCCATTACTAACCATATAAGGGCGTCCTCATTTCCATATATGGTTTGAGTGATCTGAACCAAATATTTTCATACAATTTATGAAGTAGACATCATATTCAGAAGTAGTATGGGCAGTTTGGCAGTATTTTATTTGAATTCAACCTCTAGTAAACAAATTTTAAAAAACTGTATGTGTGTTAGCTTGCCGCGACATCACAAATGGAGATTTTTTTTTCTTTATATTTAAAACATTTTCAGTCCTTTTTTTTCTCAAAATATTGAATGGATGTTATCTTTTGAACTCTTGGCATGAAAACAAATAGAGGTTTCTACCAATCTTTCATGATTTTTCCTGTTCATCGCTAATTCAAAATAAAGGTCTGTACACACCTTATGAGTATGAAAATATTCTTGTTGCAAATTGATAAATTACTGCTCCTCTGTAATACATTTCGAAATACAATGTCAAATAGGAAAACTAGAGATTGCTTTCAAATGATAGTATAGGATATTACTGTTTTAAATTTGGACCTTGACAGGTTTTAACATGATTGCTAAGAATGCTATTTAAAAGCTATTGATACAGTTTTTGACATAAAATCTTTGCATAGCTAATATGGAAACTAACAATGCCTTGGAAAAAAAAAAACAGTTAATCTTAAAAAAATAGAGCATGTATAAACCCAAATAGGAAATAAAACAGTTATCGAATAAGCATGTGTCCTATTCTGTGTCCTGAAATAGCATTGCTTTACTAAACCATTAAATGTCACGAGGCATCTTGCACATCAAAAACAGGCAAAGCAACAAATGAATATTAATCAACATAGCTTTTTACAGAAAATATTCAGATCATGCACGGCGCCAGAATTTTTTCTCTACTGGTGCTAAGGGTGGGGGGGGGGGGTGGGGGGCTGGACCAATATGTGGGGGTGCTAAGAAAATAATCAGTATTCATGACGTCAGAGTTACTTCATAAAGAAATTGTCGTTTTATTTTCTTTAAAAAAAAAAAAAAAGCAGCTATGGTACACACCACATTCATCAGAAGTGTAGTTTAAAATGATATATGGTCAAAGAATAGGCATATTCAACAAAATAGATTTTTTATTTAGGTGACCACAAGACAACGACAAAAACCTTTTACATGCAAAGGTGAAAGACCATTGGAAGATAATTTAGCTTGTTTTAAGCAAAAACAAAATTTTGAAAACAAGAAAAAAATATATTTTGTAATTGTACTTATCTAGTAAATGCATCTTGATTTAAGAATGTTTAGATATTTAGACTAGAAACAAGACAAAAATACTAAGTAAGAAGAACATTTTTTGCAGTGCGATTGCGTTTAGATGAATAGCCTATGTGAATATGTGCTGCGCACTTATTTAAAAAAACACAACAAATATGATTTATAAGAAATGTAGGCTATTAAAAACAGAAAGACGTAGCCTATCGTTTCAGTCTTAAAGGCCGCGGGAACAGGCAGGTTTCATTACGCACGTCAATCCATTCCTGACGTTCTTGGTTGGTTTGCTTCTTTATTGATTAAAGTAAAGAGACAATTTAAACTAAACGAAATTCACTTTAAATAAAGGCTTTCTACAAAACAAAATCATGTCTGATCCATGTCCCCCGACATATTGGGCATCTTATATGATATGTCTTATTATGTAGTGATCTTACTCAAGCTGTTCACTTTTTAACATAAAAATAAAAATAAATAATATATAGGCTACTATTTAAACATAAATATGAAACTAAATAGGCTATACGTTTTCTTTAACCCTGTTAAAGAACTGCACTGTGTGTAGCTACATGTCTTTAGCCTAATGGCCTTCGATAAGGGCATTTCTCTCTCTGACTCCTCTTTCTTTTCTCCTTTTGGACCCCATCAGAGTTTCAGAGTTTCCTACCTTTCCTACCTAAAACGTTCCATCTGATTCTCAACTGCTTGGGGGGGCTAAACCGGGGCTATTCAAAATTCTGACAGGGCTGTAGCCCCCCCTAGCCCCGGTGTAGCGCCGTCACTGATTCAGATGTAGGCTAACCACCTTTGTAATCGTTAACATTTTCATAAGTAACTGTAATTGAATTACACTTTTTTTCTCAGTAACTGTAACTGATTACAGTTACATTTATAATTAAATTAAGTAACTCCGTTACATGTATCTTTACTTCCCAACACTGGTGGCGCTCTCGTGAGCAAGCGTTGGAGATTAATATTTTGTAAATGAAGACTAATTATGTTTTTTTGCGCAAACAAACACGTCGCTTCATAAAATTGAGGTTAAACCACCGGAGTCATATGGATTACTTTTACGATGTCTTTGCTTTCTGGGGCTTGAAAGTGGCAACCTAGTTGTGTAATCATCAATGGAGGGACATCAATTTCATTAAAGATTTCATTAAAAAGATCTTCATTTGTGATGAACAAAAGTCTTACAAGTTTGGAACAACATGAGGGTGAGTAATTAATGACATAATTTTCATTTTTGGGGTCTACTAACCCTTTAACATCTAACCCTTTAACCCTAACGTGTTTTTAATGCAACCTTCTCCCTTATATTTTGGTCAGCAATTTTATATTATTCATTTGAAATAATTAAAAGAGAAGTATCATCCTTGTTCAACTGGTCGAGGGATTTACAAAGTAGATTAGTAATGCGATACTTTTTAGAAAGAGTAGTCTAAATACACTGGTAAAGATGTAATGGTAACACTTTACAATCAGATCAAAAATGAATGATACTGCTACAGCATTTATTAATGCTAATTTCAGCATTTGATGATAAATGATAAATAGCATCATCATTATTATCATCACTAAACAATAAAATAACAATAAAATAGTATTTGTTTATTAATATAGTTTGATATAATATGTATTGTTTGAATAAAAACAATAATAATAAAAAAACCATTTCATTACCATTCATTTATATTGATTCAATAAAATTGCATTAGCCTATTATTGAGTGTACAAAAATAAAACCATGGAAAAAGCCATCACAGTGGGTGATTGCCCTCCTCTTCATCATAATCATCTGCCAATCTAATGTTGGTACTGTTGACTTTGCTGAAGGTTATTATAGATAACTGTCATAGACCAATCGCACTGTTCCTGAGTCTGTGCGCCGCAGCGGCGCTTCTCCCGCACATCCGGGTGTCGCTGCCTCGACAGCGCAGACTCGGCGCGGTGATTGCAGCGCTCTGCGTTTCCGCGTTAGCAGTGGGGGGAACCAGCCGAGGGGAGGGAACGGAACACAGCGAGATTGGCCAAATCTAACTGGATTACGTTGTCCGTGTCGCGATTAAAATGAAAAAGAAGTGACATTTCGACCCGCCGGCCTTGTCTAGGAAACGAGCGTGGGATTATGACATTCGCTCGGGCACGAGACGGGATGACAACACTGCCTGACATGTGAGGCATCAGGACGAATACAACAACAGTGCGCTTGTGTGGCTGTCTCCGCCACCTTCTGTTTATGATCGCTCTGTTGGAGCACATTTTGCATTCGTTTTGCATTTGCTGGAGGTAATATGAAGAAGTTTAATATCAGGAAGGTGTTGGACGGCTTGACTGCGGCGTCCTCGTCCTCCTCCTCCGCCGCTGCCGCGTCCCCTCAGTCGGGAAACCGGGAGAATGACATGATTCAGGAGACCCTGCAGTCAGAGCATTTCCAGCTCTGCAAGGTGGGATTAGTTACTGTGATCTCATACAGGGGGGTGACTGTGTGTGTGTGTGTGTGTGTGTGGCGACAACTCGCCTCAATATTCTAATGATATTGTAATGCGCGCGAGAACGCATATAAAAGCAGCTCAGCTCGCCAACGGTCGGTCGATGGTTTTCAACTCGCCTCACAGTCGGTTAAATCACCCCACTCTCGTTTTTTTTTCTTCTTTTACCGTCACCGACTGGAATAATCACCCAGAGGTCGGTTCCTTGAGATAAATCACTCGTGTGACGTCCGTTGACAATGGACTAATCGGTGTGGGTTATTTTAAGACGGATTCATTTACTGTTTAAATACTTTAGGAACGAGAGAAACTGATTTAAGTTAGTATGAGGTAAAATTACTCATTTTAAATGACAGACTCATTTCTGTCATGCCGAAAGGCGTGTCAGGCTCGTCTGTCAAGAAATACCTGTGCCTAATGTCTTGTCTAGCAGTTTAATTCGGATTTTAGAAAGGCCGCTTTTCTAGTGTGAATGCACGGTTTATGTTCCAATTTGCTGGCTGTTGAAAATCGGAGTATCTAAAACTATTATTAATAATAAAATATTATTAAAAAATATCAAACATTTTTCTCTAGTAACAACAACAGTAATAATTGAAATCATATTGGTTTATTAAATATAATTTGATATTAATAATGATCATTAATAAAAAGACTATTGTTTAAAATAATAAATAGTATTGTTTTATTATTATTTGATACCTTTAATTTAATATACCACATTGTTTCTGAATATGACAACCCTGATTATAAGATGACCCCCTTTTTCAAGATGTACCTTTAAGAAAAAGGCTTTTTGATAAAGAAAATAATTTTCGTACTGCATATTTTTCATATTAAAATTTTTGTATCGAAAGTAAGTATGGTAGATACTGGTCAAATGTACCAACTATCACATTTAAAAATGTGAAAAAACACTTTTTGGCATACCATAAAAATAACCTTGTAGCCCATCTGAATTATATAACAATATATCTGATTGTATATATAATGTATTATATTAATATATTATATATATAATCTCATACTGAAAACCATGTGGCCTACCAAAGTTTTACTAACAGTAGGCCTAGTTGTGAAATCTTATTTTAGTTTAAAAAGCTTGCGATCGTCTGACATCACACCGTATTTCTTGGCACACTCGTTTTACGGGTATTTGGCACCACTTATTGTTGCGTGTGTATTATTGACATGTAAAAGTCTAGACCCTGAATATAAGACGAACGCGTTTTTTTGTCTTGTATTCGGAACAATATGGTAATTGTAATATTGTTGCGTCACTGTGACTGGTGGATCTTCATTATAATAATCATCTAATGTTGGCAGGCCTATTATTGATTTCCTAAAGCAGGCGTCTCCAAACTCGGTCCTGGAGGGCCGCTGTCCTGCAGAGTTTAGCCCCAACCCCAATTAAACACCTGAACCAGCTAATCAGTATCTTACAAGGCCCTAGTTAGACACTGATTAGCTGGTTCAGGTGTGTTTATTTGGGGTTGGAGCTAAACTCTGCAGGACAGCGGACCTCCAGGACCGAGTTTGGAGACCCCTGTCCTAAAGGTTATTATGGATTTACTTATTTTTGTATTATTATTTTTATATTACTTATTTTTATATTATACTTATTTTTATACTTGTATTTATATATACTTTTTTTATTTTATTTAAAAGCCGTATTTTTCTTATATTTTACCTTTATTCCACACCTCAGTCTCCACTGTCCTTTGAATGGCTCGTTTGCTTCCTGCTTCTGTGAAGCCCATCCCTCCGAAAAACGCAATGGTCTTAGATTGGTTAGATGGCCAAATGTAGTTTGTAGTTCTGCAACAGCTCTCTCTTTTTCGTAATGACTGCGACGTGGCCTCGCCCACTTTGTTGCGTGTTCGCGGGGGCAGTGTTTACGTTAATAGCAAGGGTTTATGATGTCACCAACCCGGGAAGAAGCTTGTTGTAGTCCAAACCGGCCGTTTTTGTAGGCAATAAACTGCCATAACTTTAAAAGACAATATCTCCGTTTGCATTGAACTTTCAGCGCTGTAACTTTGCAGATACTGTTTATGCTCAAGCAGCAACATTACACACTAACTAAAGTTAAAAAAGTGAAATCGCATGCAACCACCCCTTTAAGTTAGTATGAGGTAGGATGACAGACTAATTTCGGTCAAACTCTCCTGTCAACATACCTCTCTTGTCCGTTTTAGAACAAAACTGCTCCTTCCTTTATTAGTGTGAATGGATGGTTTATGCTGGTTGTTAAAAAACGTAGTAGCTAAACAGTTCATCCCTGAGAAGTCTAAAAGTGACCACATTTTAGGGTGACCACCAGATTTTGGAAACCGGGGACATTTCCTAGTTAAGTAGTCAATTGGAAATACATGTTTGTGTGTCCGTTTACCATTTGTGAGTTCCATTTACTATTATTATAATTAATAATTATTATGATGTTTGTGGGTCAAACCCTAACTGGTTTTACTACAATTCACCAAAAATCACACTATGAAAAATAGTAAATGGTTACCATTGCAAATAGCAAACAGATCAAACAGTATTGGGTCATTCTGTATCAAATCAACCAGTGGTCCCTGGATAAAATGTTTGGTTTTGATTTTATTTTTTTCTGGTGAAAGACATGCATCAATGAAGAAGAAAGCCAAAATATTAATGTCATGGATGTGTAATCCACTATTTTGTAGAGAGGGGTCAAAATGGCCTAAAACCTAAAATTACAAAATTATTAAAAACAAAACAAAATTATGATACCAAAAGAAAAGTTTAAGAACCGCTATCTTAAAGGATATTAAGAGATCTTTAATACTTCTCGAGTTACAGGCATGCAAAACTTCTGGCAAAAAACACAAGAAGTGCTTTTCCCCATTTTTTAACTGACACTGTTGGCATATAATGCAACGAAGATTGCTAAATTGAACAGATTTGATTACCCAGTCTTTGTGTAAAAATAAAATAATGATGCTGCCATCTTTCTAAAGTCATGGCTCTAATTCTCAGGTGAAAATTTTAATTTTGACCCTCTACAAAACAGTAGATTACTCAGTAAATATACATCCATGCCATTTAATATTTTGGCTTTCATCACTATTTATGTTTGTCTTTGTTCAGAAAAAAATATGAACAAAATAAAAATTAGAGCCGGGAAGTTTCTGAAATTTGGTTGATTTGACACAGAATGACCTTAAAAAACACATCATGAAATAAATATGAGAACATATGGTAACTAAAACTATTTAACAAAAATATCAATTTTTTTTATTTCCTATTTTAATTTTCATAAACTGTGAATATACTGTATACAGTAATTACAACTTTTTAACTTTTCAAAAGTCATGTTATGTTTGTGCTTTTGGGAATTGCTGCATTGTGGCGGCAGAACCTTTCGGTAATGTTTAATTGTGTGCAAAACAATCCGACACCCTGTTATGTAACAGTATTACTTTAATATTAGTTAGCATGGGACTACTTTGAAACTGACAACAGTGGAACAGTTCTTATCGCTAATAAAAAGAAAGGCCTTGCTGACTAATGTTTTGTGTTTTCCTGTATTGTTTTTGCTTGTTTGTATTATTGATTTATATGCAAGAACCATCCGTTTACCTCATGTATATTGACATACTCAAATGATGATTATGCACCGATCTAAGGATGTTTCCGTATATGTTATGTTTAACTAACATTGTTTTCTTTGCTCAAGTCTTTCAGAGATTATTTTGCTGCAGAATGAATAGCCCCTTTCACACATACAGTCTTTACTGGTAAATTACCGGTAACAGCTCATGTGGGAACAGGACCTTTTCACAAATACTGGTAAATTGGTTCTGGCAATTTACCCATAAGGGAAGTATATTACCGGTAATGTGCTCTGTGTGAACACGGAATGAAGATTACCGGTATATTCACATATGGAATCAGAACTCACTGACGTAAGAAGTCTGCTTTGGGCCAATCATAAAGACTTATTACTCCGTGCTATTTACAGTAGTTTTTCTATTTAAATATGCGCTAAATTATCATCTTTGGCCGTTGCACCCCGTCTCACAGCAGTTGGATATGCGAGTGTCATGTTTTTAAGAGCAAACCGTTATGTGTGTCACTCAGACGTCAAAAAGATGTTGTCAAATTGAACAGATAGTAAACTAAAGTGCTCATGCGGGCGGATGAAGACAACAGCGCTGCGTTTAAAAATAATTTCCTATGACTGACATCACAGAATTTACCAGTAGTTTGCTGCTGATGTGGTCTCTTATCGGTAAAAAGCCAGAACGCTGTGAACAGCATATTTACCGGTGAAGTCATTCTGGTAATTTTACGGTAATTTACAGGTCTGTATCTGTCTGTATACAGGCTAGTATCTGTCCTGTAGGGGTGGGAATCTTAAGGCACTTAACGTTTTGATCTGATTCAGATTCTGGGAGTAACGATCCGATTCCCAAAACGATTCTTAACACACAATTTTGGTAACTAATTATCCTGCTGTGCAAATACATGAACTTTACATTTTAACCAAAATTGGAGCTAATATGTCTTTTGTTTTTTGTTTGAGAGTATTAAATATGATTATGATATATTAAAAATGATTATGAAGATTTATTTCAATACTTTTATTTTATTAACAGTTATATTCAAGATTAACAAGCTCTAATGAAACATAGTAAGCCATACAATTGCAAAGAACAATCATTAAGAATAAATAAACAGTTCTCAAAATTTGCAACTGTGACATTTTTTCTGTTTCTTTAGAACATTTTAATAAAAAATGTCTTTAAAGCAAAAAAAAAGTTTACTTTGGTTAGTTTACTTTACTTAAAACATAGGCTAATGCAGAAGAAAAACAACTTTAGCGCTCGCTGAGAAGCCAAATTCAGTGTGTGCGCATAACATCTCACATGAGAAAACTTACCGAGCTGCAACAGTCATGTTAGAGACATTTAACGAACCACTCACTGAACCACTCACCACTCACAGTCTTTGTTCAAAATTTTCCATTCGTTTGAAACATTGTGCAGTAGTTCAGCAATATTCAATAAGTCATTCCAAAAATAATGCCACAGATGTTGGTAGGTTTATGTCCCTGGCCACCGGGATAGGATTAAATTATTTTCAGGCTCTTAACATTAAATTCTCATTTTTTTTCCCGAAGTGAAAAAAAAAGAAAAGAAAAAAAAAGTGAGTCACTTACATGTATATTTACATGTATATTACTCTGTTCCCATATTACTTTGAGTTATTATGACTCTTGGATAGCAACATGTCAAGTGTCTAGTTTAAAATAAGACCAGATTTATGAATATAGACCATAGGGTTTAAGAGCTGCAGACATTTTCATTTTGGTATGTCGTTTTCAAAAAATCCTCCAAAATAGGGGCGCAGGTTAAGAGGTTAAATTTCTGCCAGTTTCATCAAATTGGCTTCAGAAGAATATAGTGCACTTGATAGACATGGTCAACACCAGTTTAGATCAAAATATGAGTAAGAACTTTCATTTTTGTTTGAACTATTCCTTTAAGAACTTCATTAACATGTTTGTAGTTTAATGCAAATCATGTTCTGCTTCACAGACACTGCGACATGGCTTTCCCTATCAACCCTCTTCCATGGCTTTTGACCCTGTACAGAAAATTCTGGCTATTGGCACGCAGAGTGGAGCCCTAAGACTGTATCCTTTTTTATGAAGATCTGGCAACCTAGCTAGCCTAACTCACTTAGGAAAAATAAGTGTCAAATGCGGATGTGTTGTTTGTGTATATTTAAACAAAGGCAGTCCTCCCACCCTTCTGTGTTGAAAGTATTGTAATGGACTTGTTCAAAGCATCTTTTATTCCTGACCTCCACACAAACATTTGATTATATGCATTGCAAAATACAAGTAACAACATCCTCTGGTAAATAAGCTTCTAAGAGGCTTGGTGTTCCCCCAGGAGATATGAATATTCACCCTAGAGAACCCTCATAGGAGCTACTGGCTCAACGGAACTAAAGGAAAGACACCCAAGCTTGAAGAAAAAGAAGCATAAACATGATCAAAACATGCCTAGAAATCAACATGCCTATTATTTTTTGATTGACTGATGTGTGTTACACTCAATGCCAATATCTAGAAGGCAGGGCTGATATAATGCAAATATATGCGCTAAGGCAATAAAAATGTTTTATTTTGGTAAAACACCCCTGTAGTAAAACCATGCTCATTTCTTTTTTTTGTTTTCAAAATGCATTTATTCTCAGTGCTGTTAGTATGTTTTTAAATGTTCACACTTTATTATTCAGACAAGTAGGCAGAGTTGAAATTCTCAGATATACATTAGTCTGGCCCAGGGGTAGGCAAGTTCAGTCCTAGAGAGCCGCTGTCCTGCAGAGTTTAGCTCCAACCCTAATCAAACACACCTGAACCAGCTCATCAGTGTCTTCAGGATTACTAAAGCTACAGGCAGGTGAGGGTTTTTCAGGGTTGGAGTCAAACTCTGCAGGACAGCGGCTCTCTAGGACCGAACTTGCCTACCCCTGGTCTGGCCCAATAAACTGTGCATTTCTAGAGTACCTCCATTGCTTGGCTAAAATGCTAAATAAATATATAAACATTGAACCAGGTTTTCCAGATTGCGACCAAATATTTGCATTTTGTGGCCTTTTTTTTGCCGGAGCGACTACATTTTTTTAGAGGTTGCACTGGTACGACTGCCAAGTTGTCAAACTGATAATGGCTACCATTTTTGTTGCATATAAAAAACATCAAATGGCAAACTAAAACGAAAGCGTAAAGAAACTGGACTTCTCATTTTAGCTGCACAGCGCATACCGTTTTTCAGCTCAGATCAATGATAGAGCTCAGAACAGGTTTACTTGCAGGCCGATCTTGATTCTCGAGCACGCAACACTGTTACTGGGAGATCCAGTGAAAATGCGCTTGAATTCGCAGCAGTATTAACAACATCGCTGCGAGATCTAGAGAGAAGCATTCAAATGCAGTGCAGAATTCTCTGTTATAAACCATATCAGATCAAACAGCTCTGATGTGGGAATCAGGAAACCATTGTGCCATGAATGAACAAGTTAAAGAAAACTTTTCAGTCCACAAATCAGCAACATGCACCATGGATTTAATGTAGTAATGCTAACTGTAACCATGGTATTGTGGCAGAAATTGTAATTTTTTTTTATGTTATTAATTTTGAGTGAAATTCAAGCACTTTTTTCAAGGAATTTCAAGTGCTTCACAGCACTTCAAAGCTCTAAATATTATCCAATTTAAACATTACTTTTAATGTTATTACCAAATATATATTAAAATTTTTCGCTAGGTTTTTACATGGTACTATTGTTAATTAAAGTTAATTTTATCTTAGGACTGGGCGATATGGCTGAAAACTTTATCATGATATACACTCACCTAAAGGATTATTAGGAACACCATACTAATACTGTGTTTGACCCCCTTTCGCCTTCAGAACTGCCTTAATTCTACGTGGCATTGATTCAACAAGGTGCTGAAAGCATTCTTTAGAAATGTTGGCCCATATTGATAGGATAGCATCTTGCAGTTGATGGAGATTTGTGGGATGCACATCCAGTGCACGAAGCTCCCGTTCCACCACATCCCAAAGATGCTCTATTGGGTTGAGATCTGGTGACTGTGGGGGCCATTTTAGTACAGTGAACTCATTGTCATGTTCAAGAAACCAATTTAAAATGATTTGATCTTTGTGACATGGTGCATTATCCTGCTGGAAGTAGCCATCAGAGGATGGGTACATGGTGGTCATAAAGGGATGGACATGGTCAAAAACAATGCTCAGGTAGGCTGTGGCATTTAAACGATGCCCAATTGTCACTAAGGGGCCTAAAGTGTGCCAAGAAAACATCCCCCACACCATTACACCACCACCACCAGCCTGCACCGTGGTAACAAGGCATGATGGATCCATGTTCTCATTCTGTTTACGCCAAATTCTGACTATCTGAATGTCTCAACAGAAATCGAGACTCATCAGACCAGGCAACATTTTTCCAGTCTTCAACTGTCTAATTTTGGTGAGCTTGTGCAAATTGTAGCCTCTTTTTCCTATTTGTAGTGGAGATGAGTGTTACCCGGTGGGGTCTTCTGCTGTTGTAGCCCATCCGCCTCAAGGTTGTGCGTGTTGTGGCTTCACAAATGCTTTGCTGCATACCTCGGTTGTAACGAGTGGTTATTTCAGTCAAAGTTGCTCTTCTATCAGCTTGAATCAGTTGGCCCATTCTCCTCTGACCTCTAGCATCAAGAAGGCATTTTCGCCCACAGGACTGCCGCATACTGGATGTTTTTCCCTTTTCACACCATTCTTTGTAAACCCTAGAAATGGTTGTGCGTGAAAATCCCAGTAACTGAGCAGATTGTGAAATACTCAGACTGGCCCGTCTGGCACCAACAACCATGACACGCTCAAAATTGCTTAAATCACCTTTCTTTCCCATTCTGACATTCAGTTTGGAGTTCAGGAGATTGTCTTGACCAGGACCACACCCCTAAATGCAACTGCCATGTGATTGGTTGATTAGATTAATTGCATTAATGAGAAATTGAACAGGTGTTCCTAATAATCCTTTAGGTGAGTGTAAGTGTTTCATATCGGTCGATATCGATAATTATTGATATTTTTATAACCTATTTAAAATAAGGACCAGGATAAAAAATATTTAACATTTTAAACATTTTTATTTTAAACGTAACCATCCTCTGATTATAATCCCCTCAGTTAAAAAGGCAGAAATGTCAACACAATAATGGAAAACACTCAAATAATTAAAATATAAACACAAGTCTAAAATCACAATGAACACTTAACAATTATCTCTTAACATTAAGGTGTAATGCCCGCAGTGCTTTGTAACTGATACCATTTAAATGCTTTGTCATAAGGCACTGATGCAGAGTAAAATTACCTCTCCATGTAGTTTCAAAGGCTGAATCTGAAATCGCCTCCGATACCCTTAAATAGGGCGCTATTTGAGGGGACAGCCATTTGTAGTGGTGTCCGAAACCATAGAGGACGTTATTGAGTGCACTCATTCTATCCCACATTGCACCGCAATAACGAGTGTACAACTGATGTACACACAGCGGCTGTCCGAATTCGCTCACTTGTTTTCATTCACTCCTTCAAGTGAACTGTATTAGTGGACTAAAGTAGGTAATAGTGATTGAGGGTTTAGGGGGCGATTTCGGATTCAGCCAAAGTCAAGAATAGCACAACGGCGAGCCCGTCGAGCATTTCCAAGAAATAAAAATGTAATATTATTAGTTGCTGCACTTATTAATGCAAAACAATAATCATTTTATGATTAAATTAACTTTATGATTTAAAATCCCTGACCCCCCAGAGTTAACAATTCAGGTGCTTGTGCCACCTTCTCTAGAACTTAGTGGCACTGGTGCTGATGCTCTCAAATGTTAGTTTGGAGCCCTGAATTGGGCATTTCAAGTGGTGCTTTATATGCTCAGTCATCAGTGAGAAGGCCAGTTGATTCAAGGCAGTAAAAAAATATTTAAAAAAAAAAAGTTTCTCATGAGTCTCTTCAGTTTCTCAGAGTCATGTATATGAGCAGCCTCATTTCAGAGGCACATTTCCTAGAAGCAGGTTCTTTATCCCTAGAGGAGCTGCGCTCATTAATGATATCCACTGTGGCATGAGCAACTCTGTTGCCATATGTTGCAGAGCTCGTCTCATCATTGGTGCTGCAGACTATCTGCCAGAATGTCACCTTGCACGTGCTGGAAACATCGGTGGTCCTGCTGGGCACGTCTGTTAGAGCCACACACACTCAACCAAGCTGCTCCAGCTTATTTCTGAGTGTTTTCATGTTCAGATATACACCACAACATTATTTCTGTCAAAGGAAACATGGCTATAAAGTACAGCTGGGTGGTATATACTGTGCAACAGTAGAAATTTGTTAACTGCTTGAGATATCTGCATACATACATTAACTGTTAGCCCAAGTACTTACATCACTTAGATCTTCACTCAACTGTTTGAAATGGTTTGTAATTGAAAAAAAAACTAAATTCATGTAGTCTAATCACTGTCGCCATCCTCCTGCCACATACTCTCTTTGGTTGTGGTCATTGCTGGTTTACATTAGAAAAACAAGCGAGTTGATATGTGAAGTTATGGTTATCGTGCCCTCAAGTACTTGATGGCTTCTGACAGCGCCGACTAGTGGTTGAAGTAGTCGATTACCCGACTAGTCTACGCAAGCCCTAGTATAGACCTTATGTTCTCCCGCTGTGCTCATTGTCTTATAGTTTCTATTTCAACAGTATGTAGGTAAGATCTTATGGATCTTATCTTCAAATGAATCGCTTGTTTTAGGTGTGTTCACACTTGGCATGTTTGGTTCAATTAAAACGAACCCTGGTGCTATTGCTCTGTCAGTGCGGTTCATTTGAATGAGCGTGAACGCTGCCTTTCGATCTCTGGTGCGCACCATACACCGCTGAAAAGATGGGTCTCTGTCCGCTTCCAAATGAGCTCTTGTGCGGTTTGAATGAATTGTGAATGCAACACGGACCAAAAACATCTAAACAAACCAAAAACAGGACGTGATGTCACAAAATGCAACCCTAAAAAGGACAGAATGCTCAAGCATACCTGTTTTTTTCCTCATAGTCGTGGTGTTGCCCATCACTTCGGTACAGGCATCAGAAACAGTGACAGCAGATCTTGGTTTGTGTGTGATGGATTGATTCCTACCGCTCTTGATGAGTTGTCAGCCCCATCATATACCATAATGTGTACGCATATACAGCGAGCGCATTTAGCCAAGCACACAGCATTTTTTTGTATGTTCGACAAGTTCTGTTGCAAAATACATGTCATAAAAGCCATTTATCTTTCTATCTTTGGGTTGGGTGTTAAAAATGACAGTGTAAACGCTAAGCAAACCAGGACTAAATATATGACTTTCTATTTTTGGTCCAGACAAAAAAACAACATGAGAACCGAACTACAACACACCCTTAAAGTCTTCCCTGTCTACTGAGATCTGTTATGATATCTGCTTCAAACATTAAAGCTACACTGTGTAACTTTTTTTGTTTATTCTTAGCTAAAAACACTTAGTTCTTTCAAAAATGTAAGTGCTCATTAATGTATATTTACTTCTTTCAAGTAATAAAGTATTCTCGTAAGTTTATAATATGCCATTGAAAATACATACGGGTAAGGGGTTCGAATGGGGGTCGCCATGTTGCCCCTCCATCTTGAAAGTACATTATCCAAAGAGGGACATACCCGTAAATTCAAGCTTCGCCTTTCGCGTTTTAACACTCGATGGCACCGTGTCTGGATTGAACTGGAAGCCATGTTAATCTTGGACTAAAACGGCCACCGTAGGAGTTAAAACGAAATCGGAATTGGGAGGAACAGAACCTAATATTTACTGGATGGTCATATACCTTTTCACCGCTAGATGGGGGAAAATATCACACAGTGTAGCTTTAAGTAAATCCACTTCACCTGCTTAAATACTCTTCTACAGCAATGCCATAGAAATATACAGCGCTATCGCAATTTTTTTTTATTTAATTCGAACGATGGCTGCACACTTGTTTCTCTGGGGAATAAGGTCTATACACACCGATCAGGCATAACATTATGACAGGTGAATAACACTGATTATCTCGTCTTCATGGTACTTGTTAGTGGGTGGGATATATTAGGCAGCAAGTTAACATTTTGTCCTCAAAGTTGATGTGTTAGAAGCAGGAAAAATGGGCAAGCGTAAGGATTTGAGTGAGTTTGACAAGGGCCAAATTGTGAAGGCTAGACGACATTTCCAAAACTGCAGCTCTTGTGTTACCAGTCTGCAGTGGTCAGTATCTATCAAAAGTGGTCCAAGGAAGGAACAGTGGTGAACCGGCGGCAGGTGGCCATGGCTCATTGATACGCGTGGGGAGTGAAGGCTGGCACGTGTGGTCCGATCAAACAGACGAGCTAGCCCCGTGGCCTCTCTCCGCAGGATAATACGCCCTGCCACAAAGCAAAAATTGTTCAGGAATGTTTTGAGGAGCACCACAACGAGTTGGAGGTGTTGACTTGGCCTCCAAATTCCCCAGATCTCAATGTGGGATGTGCTGAACAAACAAGTCCAACCCATGTAGGCCCCACCTCGCAACTTACAAGACTTAAAGGATCTGCTGCTAACATCTTGGTGCCAGATACCACAGCACACCTTCAGGGGTCTAGTGGAGTCCATGCCTCGACGGGTCAGGGCTGTTTTGCCAGCAAAAGGGGGACCAACACATTATTATGCTTGATCGGGGTATAATGTAAATTATACCACCCATCCCTACTAAAAAGTTTGCATGGTTGCAAGGCCAGACTTGGTGTTGTCAGATTTAAATTTTGACAGAAGGACTGCACTCGTTTTATGCTTTTGTAATGGTGTGCATTGGATTGGCCATCACTTTATCAATGGAATTTTGTCCTTGTGGAATGTCACGTCTTCTCTGTCGTGTATAGTTGAGTTGATTTGCTCAGACCTCATGCTCAGCTGTTGCCTGGATGTGTTAATGTGCAGCAAGAGCTGATGGGCTTACTGTCATTCAGTCGATTGGGCTATTTATCAAAAGACAGGATGTATCGATTTGCCTCATTGCCCCCAGCATTGGGGAACACCGCCACAGCTCAGCAGACACAAACTCAATGAGGTGTTTACTAACAGTAAATATCTAATTTTACATGATTGGTCCCTTGTGTTTCTATCTGTGTGTTCATATAGAAGCCTTGCAGGACATCCAGGGGGTTTGGTGGAGTTTCAGCTGTCTTGGCTTTCTAATGAATACTAGCAGTTTGTTTAAGACTTGTGGCGCCATAAAAACAGTGAAGCATTTTTTTAATATGCAGTCTCTTTGCTGCTTGGTAGAGTTTTTACAAACGTCAGTGCTAAGGAGCAAACGTTTTTGAGGTTTTATGCATGAATAATTTACAAATTGATTCTTTGTTCTGATTATGCTCTGTGGTCTGATGAAGTTTTGTGCATGCTAAAATAAAGATTTTTTAAACAAAACTTTAGTGTTTCTTAAACACGCTCGTTGGCAGTGATTGATTGAGCTTTTAAGGTTAATGGATATTTTTTCTTTATAATACTTGTTGAAGAAATTGGAATCTTCTGTGTTTAACAGACTAAAAGATTTGTGAAAAAACTTGAGTCTGAGTCGAGCATCACATTTTGAGAAAACCCTCCTTTGCATCTGTGGATAGAAACACCACAAACCACTGTGGTTTACCAAATGAGAAGGTTGCCATCATTTGTTTTTGAATGCAACTTTCTTTTATCTTTTCTTATTTTGTAGCTGTCTCGCTCAAGCTGAGAACTGCATAATCTTGTAAGGACTTCAACAAGTCAGGTGATGCTGTCATAGGGTTAAAAAGCTTGTGACTAGCTTACTGAGCCAGAACATTCCTCATACATGGGTTCCTGTTTTATTTTGGAAGACCTAAAGAGTACATTAAATATACTAGTTCTGTTTTTTGAACTATATAAATCGTTAGAATTTGTGATCCTAAATGTAGAATTGTGATATTTATGTGTTAAGTTGCCTTAACACACAATACGTGATTTATAGCGACTGTGTTATGAAAGATGACCAGATATTTCTTTTAACTGTATAATTTTTTTGTGTTCACGTCACTCAAATAGCGCGTTTAGCAAGCTACAGAGAAAATGGCAGCCAGGCAACACACAAATGATCGATCCCGAGTGGCATCACTACACGCATTATAGCAGCACGGTAGTCTGTGTATGCAGGGAAATTCCTCATACCCCTTCATTCGAAGTGTGGTTCTGAAAAATCTTCATTTGAAGGGCTATCTGGCCCTTACCCCTACCACTCCAGCCAAAAAAGAATTGAGACACCCTTACCCCTTCACGTGAACGCACAAAACGAAGGGGTAGGGGAAAGTGAAGGGCTTAGGGGTAGAAATGGGATTGGGCCTAAGTCTATATTACAGAATTTCACAGAATTCCCACCAAGGTCAGTGCAGAAAATGCTGGTAAATTTCCACCAGGGCCTGGTTGTTCCAGACTAACATTTGAGAACAGTAGCACCGGTGCCACTAATTTCTACAGATGGTGGCTACTGCGGTGAATTCGAACGCTTTCTCTCTGGACCTACCAGCGATGTGTAGTAAAAGTGCTGCGTGCCCACGGGTAAACCTGTTCTGAGCTTGCACTGCTGATAAACTGTACGCTCTGCGCAGCTCACGTGAGAAGCGCTATTTTGTTTAATTTGCGTTTGATATTTTTCAAATGGAACAGAAATGACAGCTCTTATCGGTTGGACAACGTGGTGGTCGCACCAATGTGACCTCTACCAAAATTTAGTTGCACCGGCAAGAAAAAAGGTCTCAAAATGGAACAATTTGGTCGTAGTCTAGAGCCCTGTTGTTAATTTTCTTGTAAGTGATCAGATGCATATTTTTACCTGGAGGTCAAAAAATGACATCCAGACAGTTGGTCCCGAGCCATCTAGAAGAATATAAATATATATACACCACTCAGAACACATTTTCAGTAACACACGTTTAATATACAACAGTAAATTAAACCACTTGGGTGGAATAAGAAAGGTTGAGAAATGTATCTGAACGAGGAAGTGCCACCCAGGAACTGTGTGCTGAAAACTGATATCATCTTCAGTTCTCTTCATGCTTATTTACGTAGCCAATGACGCCTTACAATTCATGCTCGAAGCATTTTTTATTAGGCTTCAGCAATGGTATAAATCGAATTGATTAGTGCTATTTTTAGTATCATCAGCGCTGTTTCAGTGTTGATTGCCCTGTGATCTATGACCCTCTCTTCTCTGCTCCTCCTGTAGGCTGCTGTTGGCAGCATCCAGCTCCAAGTGCTTTAAATAACGGCCGTTTGAGACTCCTCCAGTTTGTTTAAGGCACCCAGGGCCTGTTTGATTACTGTTCTTAATCTTGTTTGGACAGATCCTATCTCTACTTTATCACTCTGAAACATACTAATGGCTCAAGTTCGGCTTGGACAGGGAGGCAGAGTGCAAGCCGTGGAGTCAAATAGCTCTATAATTGTATGTTGTTGTTTTTTTTTCATTGCGCAATGTATCTGTTTTCAGAAGCATGTTGAAGGATGCAAGATTCTGCTGTAGATTGGAGGATTAGATATTAATGTTTTTAATATCTATCTAGCAATGTCCTAGCAACCATTCAGAGTTTGTCTCTGTCTATAATATTAGCAATGCACTAGCAACTGCACTGTGAAAAATGTAAGGCCTCTCCAATTCAAAATTTTCTAGTGAGCGATCACATCTAAATTTTTCAATTGGCCAAATTTAATTTCTGTGAATTGAATTTTATCCATTGTGGCAACAGTCTGTTAACACGGGCTCAATTAGAAATATGTTGAGCCAATGGAAAAATTTAATTTACCAACACTGTAAAAAATGTCAGGCCTCTCCAATTTAAACTTTTCTAGTGACGGATCACATCTAAATTTTTCAGTTGGCCAAATTGAATTCACAGAAATTCAATTTGGCCAACTAAAAAATTTAGATGTGATCGGTCACTAGAAAATTTTGATTTTTTACAATGAAACTGTGAGATTGGTCCAATTAAATATGTTAAATTGTAGTCACAATTGTTTATTTCTCACTGCCCCAAAGACAAAAATGACTAAAAACATATATTAAGCAAAATACAGAAACAGACAACAGAGTTGACATTTTATCACATTACTTTATTAACAAGTAAATTCCAACACAGGATATTTGGTGAAAATACCTTATTTTCAATAAGGAAAAACTCTGAATACATTCAATAAGTCTTCTGCATAACAGGATGTCTTAATGTGGTGAAGAAAACGCGGCACTGCAGAGGCTAAAAACCTGCAAATAAAAATAAAAACTAACATTAATGACAAAGTTCCCCTGCATCACATCTGGCAAATGACAGAACAGAAGTAACTTCATTATATAATGAGGATGAGACGAATGAGTGGACGAATAAGAAAATCACGAGCTTGACGTGTTTGATATTAAAAGGCAATAACTCAAGCCCTGAAAGAGGCCGACGCCAAACGCAATCTAACGGCACCGGGGTCGCATGGCACACATATCCCACAAATGACTTAATTTACTTATTACCTATTGTTTTAGACATATAAGACATGAGGAAATTAAAACTATTGGCTACCATTAGAGTAAACGAGGTAAACGAGAACACACGCATGAAACCAATGAATGCATGAACTCGTGATTCTACAAAATGTCTTTTAAACTTCATACCGGTCATAAAGCAAAACTCTGGAGAATAACTTCAGTGCTAAATACTCACCAACGTCTTTGTGAGATGAATATCTCTATTCTCTTGGGAATGTCTGTTTTAGGGATGGCGAAAACTAAACATTTTCTTGACCGACCACCGAGCCTCATTAGCCGGTTGAAACCGGTTAACCGATTAGTTAAAAAAATATGCTGCGCTATTTGAAGTAACAGCCGCAACTCGCGAGCCGCTCCTGCAATTTCGCAACTCTGTCGCATCTCTCTGCCGCTCTGCCTCCCACTCTCACACACACACACACACACACACTGTCCAGGCGCCGCCGCCTGCCTTCCACTCACGTCAATTTTTTAAAATCCCCTACAGCGCAAAACATGAGTAGCGCAAAACATGAGTCCCGCAAACGCAGCGCTGAGGAGCTTGTTTTTAATCGGAGGACAAATGGCTCCTTAGTTTCGAAATGGTTTGGGCACAAGGTGATCGCGTTGAAAATAAAGGCTATTGTCTAGCGTTAGAAGCTCATTTGAAACATTGCCGCGACTCATTTAAGATAATGACAGCTCCGAAGAGACGCCGCTTTAGTTCGAGGTAGTGCTAACAATAATAAAGAAAGATGATGATCAACACCTTATGTGTTACCACTGAAATGTAGATGTAATATATTTAGATGATGTGCTACTACTGTATTTAAGCACTGTATCACACAAGTTGCAACTTACATCTGTGTCGTTCTTTTTGGTGAAATGGTCCCACACACTACTTTTCTTTGCACGCTTCATACTGCTGTCTAACCTCGAGTGTTTTATTTAGCCTGTTTACTTTTTGCAAACCTTGTGAGCGCGCAAACCCAAACGCTGTGACTTCGCGCCAAATGTTTTTATTGGTTTATTAAGTACAAACAGGCGAGTTATGATAAATTGAGTGTGAGGGATTTGTTCACTTCACACAAAAAGATTTTGGAATGAGATAGCTAACTGTAGTAGCGTTTAGTCCACTGTCTATAATAGCCTAATTTAGAGATCACTTTTTTTTTTTTTTAACCGACAACCGACAACTTTGATCGGTTAACGTTGATACGGTCAACCATCGGTCAAACGGTCATCGGTTAACATCCCTAGTCTGTTTCGGTCTTCAGCACCTGCTGGTTCGGCTCCGCATTTGAAGTCTCCACACGAACGGTTTTCTTCAAGCGCATTTTGCGCATGCGTATACCGTTTTTCTGACTTAGGACTTGTTCAGCCAACATGGATTTTTCACTTAGACTTCATAGAATGCCTGAGCACAATTAAATATGTTCGGTGAATATACAATTAAAATTTGTAGTGAAGACCTTAAGCTATGATTAGTACAATGCATCTCCCCAATTTTTTTTACAGTGTGCCTATCAACACTTTAGCAATAAGAACACCTTAACACCTACCTAGCAACACCCTAGCAACCACCTATCAGCATCTTTGCAACACCTAGCAATGCCATTATCTATGTCTGTCTTTCTCACTATGAACTTGCTTTCGATTTCTAGTTAATAGATTGTGTTTTTCCATTACATATATTTGAGTCTCCTTTAATGAACTAATCAAGCGCTCTTGGCCAGAGAGACAGAATTTTAATTTCTTTTTACTTTAATTTTTATTCTCGTCATCATTCATATCTCCTCTGTTTTGCTCTTCTCCTCATTGTTCTCTCTTTTCAGAGCTGGTTTAATGCCTTGTTGGCACTGTTCAGTTTCCAGAAACAAATGTCAGCGGTTGCAGGGACCGTTGACAAGTTTGTCTGCTTCAGCTGCATTGTAATCTTTTGCACTTGAGGCCTGTATTATTAGGGCATATAGAATGACAGCACCCTTATCAGATTGCACGGCTGTTTGCTCTCAGCGGAAGCCCCTGTTGTTTGAAGTGAGTCATCCATTGTGGTCGGCAATATGACGCTTCAGAAAGTACAACTTTTGTGTGGATTTCACATGTTACAGAGCTCTGTTCGTTTGTACTTTATAGCACTTAAACCATGTTGAATGTGAATATTGAACATTAATCATAAGGATTTTAGGGCGAATCTCATGAACCCAGGTCATATTTCACCCCAAAATCAACTGCTGATCATTGTCATGGTAAATAGTGTTGCACTGCCTTTGATTATTTTGGTATAAATCAGCATAGATGCTTTTGCAGTGAAGTTGTACTTTTGAGAAATTGTCATAAAAAAACAAATGTCACAATGCAAAAATAATATGCAGATGAAACATCATAGATGAGCACATTTCTACACTACAGGACAGCGATTTTTGCGAGGTCAGGCACTGTTGGACGAGAAGGCCTGGCACGCAGTCTCCGCTCTAATTCATCCCAAAGGTGTTCTAGCGGGTTGAGGTCAGGAGGCCAGTCAAGTTCCTCCACACCAAACTGGCTCATCCATGTCTTTATGGACCTTGCTTTGTGCACTGGTGTGCAGTCATGTTGGAACAGGAAGGGGCCATCCTCAAACTGTTCCCACAAAGTTGAGAGCATGAAATTGTCCAAAATGTATTGGTATGCTGAAGCATTAAGAGTTCCTTTCACTGGAACTAAGGGGCCAAGCCCAACCCCTGAAAAACAAACCCACACTGTCATCCCCCTTCCACAAAACTTTACACTTGGCACAATGCAGTCAGGCAAGTACATTGCCAGACAGTGAAGCGTGATTCGTCACTCCAGAGAACACGTCTCCACTGCTCTAGAGTCCAGTGGCGGGGTGCTTTACACCACTGCATCCGAAGCTTTGCATTGCACTTGCTGATGTAAGGCTTGGATTTAGTTGTTGGCCATGGAAACCCATTCCATAAAGCTCTCTACACACTGTTCTTGAGCTAATCTGAAGGCCACATGAAGCTTGGAGGTCTGTAGCTATTGACTCTGCAGAAAGTTGGCGACTTCTGAGCACTGTGCACCTCAGATTTGTGATTTTACGTGGCCTACCACTTCGTGGCTGAGTTGCTGTTGTTCCCAATTGCTTCCACTTTGTTATAATACCACTAACATTTGACTGTGAAATATTTAGTAGTGAGGAAATTTCACAAATTGACTAATTACACAGGTGGCAACCTATCACGGTACCACGCTTGAATTCACTGAGCTCCTGAGAGAGACCCATTCTTTCACAAATGTTTTTAGAAGCGTCTGCATGCCTAGGTGCTTGATTTCGTACACCTGTGGCCATGGAAGTGATTGGAACACCTGAATTCAATTATTTGGATGGGTGTCACTGTCCCAATAGAGGGTATGCATTGATGTCACATTCCCACCTGAACACGCCCCCTCAGCCGAGACTGAGTGGCAGAAGAGCTGCTGCATGACTGGATTTAATTGGAGAAAACTTAAGTAAAACAAACGGTTATCAGTTTAAACTAAAGGTTGGACTCAATATAGTGTTCCTTACAACTTACCAAAGATCCAGTGATCCATGGATATTGACATGCAGCCAGGAATTGTGTTTCCTGACATTTATATGAGCCTGATTTCGATACATACATATTTATCACTGTCAGTCATCACAATTTCGAGAGTAAATCCTGCATTTATATGCGGATGGGCCTATCTATTGAAGCGTGTATATGGCCTCTTGTCAAGAATGGAAAACAAATGTTTTATTCAAATTCTGAATATATTATAGGCCTATTGACAGCGTGCAAAGAGCGCTCCCTTTATAATCACTAAAAGCTGTCACTCATTCAATGAACGCGATCTCACAGAGTTTCGTTATATTAATCATTGAAGCTGACGACACAATGAATCTCTTATTTACATAATGTGTACACTTTGTTAGAGAGGATTTGAGCGTGTGCAGAACTCGGCACTGGACAACTCGAGCGGTGAGTTGATTCTAACTTCAACACCTGTGATTGGCCATTGCCAAGAAATCAACAAACATATCTGTGATTGGCTACATTACGCACCAAAGCGAAAACGCGTTGGAAATTGAATCATTTGACGAGTGCAAATACAGATATTTTGCCAACTGTTTTTTGCAAAAAATATGTTATTATTAGGAAGAAAACAGATCCTAGACCAGCAGTTATGGGCAGCTTTTCCCTCTAAAAGCGATCAGTAGCATAAGCAGCAGGCGGCAGTGGTTTAAGTGAGAAAATTATACGCTATTATCAAGTCCATCTACCTTGGTCCCTGTCCGGAGGGGGGCACAGGATATCCATGGGTTGTCCTGACATGATGTCCTGGTTTTGTGTGTTTTCCGCAGCATTCACGGTGAAAATCAATGCTGCCTATCAGTCTTTTTGCCACTCAGTAGGCGTAACCACAGTTACTCCGGCCGACGGTGGCGTCACATGCATACCCTCCATACTTTTGGCAATATATTGTATGTTAAATGCATATAAATGTATTTATATTTATAGGTAAATTTAAATACAACAATAATTGACCAGTGTGCAACAAAGTAGTTGCCATTCATTGAAAATATAGGGAAAAATACATTTTGCTCAGTTTTTGTTCATAATGAAGTGCACATTGTAACTGCAGTTTAGTTTTGCAGTTTTTTATTTTATTTTCAGTTGGCAAAGATATTCTTGTTCAGTGGTATATTTTGTTTTCAAAGTAATATGCATGACACTGCATATATATATATATATTAGGGGTGGCACGGTTCACAAAACCCACGGTTCGGTTCGTATCACGGTTTTAGGGTCACGGTTTTCGGTTCTGTACGGTTCTTGTTGTTGTTTTTTTTAATCGTTAACACTCCAGAAATGTACTTCAGCATATGATATATGGCTTAATCATCCACAATTAGGATACAGTATTAAAAATGTTATATCAAGTTGTTTCCTAACTGGCTGTCTACCGAGTCCGACACATTGGCGTAACATTTTTCATGTTAATCATATCAATTTTGATCAGAACAATGCACTGTGGCTTTAATTCAGCTGACCTGATTAACACATTTCACCATGAAGTGTTCCGTGTGTTTCACAATCACCATGTGACATCCAGCGCTGTGATAAAATAACATAAAATACACGAAAACACAACACTGCCAGAAGTTTTTGCCCAAACTTCAAAGGCATGTTTAAATTATTAGAACTAGAAGCATATCTTAACTTTTAAAGGTTACATTTATCATGTGAACTACTTATATACAACATATGCATGTGTGTATGAGACAGAGGGGAACACAGTCGCATTTGCAGCAGATGTTGCCCCATCATAAATCAAAGCACGAGTCAGACAGGGGTCGGAGGAGAAGACCTGAAAATGTGACAGAATGAACTATATTTGCCTCTATTTGCAATCCACGAGCCGCGGTTCAGCTGCGCGACTCGCGAGACAAACACTGTATGCGCAACGGGGACACGCGGCTCGGCTCCCGCTCTCCGCACTGCATCTGCCCTGCTATACGATGCTAGCGCATCCTCCAACTCCGGGCAGCCTTCCTTATCTCTCCCACTTTCATTTCTACATGTGACGTGACCTGCAGCACTCCACTTTTACTTTACTTTACGCGAAAAGGACACCCACTGTCTGAGGTAACATACGGGCACGAGGATACATTGTGCATGCGTGAACCGTGCGACATATATATATATACAGTGAGGAAAATAAGCATTTGAACACCCTGCTATTTTGCAAGTTCTCCCACTTGGAAATCATGGAGGGGTCTGAAATTGTCATCGTAGGTGCATGTCCACTGTGAGAGACATAATCTAAAACAAAAAAATCCAGAAATCACAATATATGATTTTTTAACTATTTATTTGTATGATACAGCTGCAAATAAGTATTTGAACACCTGTCTATCAGCTAGAATTCTGACCCTCAAAGACCTGTTAGTCTGCCTTTAAAATGTCCACCTCCACTCCATTTATTATCCTAAATTAGATGCACCTGTTTGAGGTCGTTAGCTGCATAAAGACACCTGTCCACCCCATACAATCAGTAAGAATCCAACTACTAACATGGCCAAGACAAAGAGCTGTCCAAAGACACTAGAGACAAAATTGTACACCTCCACAAGGCTGGAAAGGGCTACGGGGAAATTGCCAAGCAGCTTGGTGAAACAAGGTCCACTGTTGGAGCAATCATTAGAAAATGGAAGAAGCTAAACATGACTGTCAATCTCCCTCGGATTGGGGCTCCATGCAAGATCTCACCTCGTGGGGTCTCAATGATCCTAAGAAAGGTGAGAAATCAGCCCAGAACTACACGCGAGGAGCTGGTCAATGACCTGAAAAGAGCTGGGACCACCGTTTCCAAGGTTAATGTTGGTAATACACTAAGACGTCATGGTTTGAAATCATACATGGCACGGAAGGTTCCCCTGCTTAAACCAGCACATGTGAGCCAATGACCATTTGGATGATCCAGAGGAGTCATGGGAGAAAGTCATGTGGTCAGATGAGACCAAAATAGAACTTTTTGGTCATAATTCCACTAAACGTGTTTGGAGGAAGAAGAATGATGAGTACCATCCCAAGAACACCATCCCTACTGTGAAGCATGGGGGTGGTAGCATCATGCTTTGGGGGCATTTATCTGCACATGGGACAGGGCGACTGCACTGTATTAAGGAGAGGATGACCAGGGCCATGTATTGCAAGATTTGAAGATGGGTCGAGGCTGGGTCTTCCAACATGACAATGACCCGAAGCACACAGCCAGGATAAGCAAGGAGTGGCTCTGTAAGAAGCATATCAAGGTTCTGGCGTGGCCTAGCCAGTCTCCAGACCTAAACCCAATAGAGAATCTTTGGAGGGAGCTCAAACTCTGTGTTTCTTAGCGACAGGCCAGAAACCTGACTGATCTAGAGAAGATCTGTGTGGAAGAGTGGGCCAAAATCCCTCCTGCAGTGTGTGCAAACCTGGTGAAAAACTACAGGAAACGTTTGACCTCTGTAATTGCAAACAAAGGCTACTGTACCAAATATTAACATTGATTTTCTCAGGTGTTCAAATACTTATTTGCAGCTGTACCATACAAATAAATAGTTAAAAAATCATACATTGTGATTTCTGGATTTTTTTTTTTTTAGATTATGTCTCTCACAGTGGACATGCACCTACGATGATAATTTCAGACCCCTCCATGATTTCTAACTGGGAGAACTTGCAAAATAGCAGGGCGTTCAAATACTTATTTTCCTCACTGTATATACATACACTTACCTAAAGGATTATTAGGAACACCTGTTCAATTTCTCATTAATGCAATTATCTAATCAACCAATCACATGGCAGTTGCTTCAATGCATTTAGGGGTGTGGTCCTGGTCAAGACAATCTCCTGAACTCCAAACTGAATGTCAGAATGGGAAAGAAAGATGATTTAAGCAATTTTGAGTGTGGCATGGTTGTTGGTGCCAGACGGGCCGGTCTGAGTATTTCACAATCTGCTCAATTACTGGGATTTTCACGCACAACCATTTCTAGGGTTTACAAAGAATGGTGTGAAAAGGGAAAAACATCCAGTATGCGGCAGTCCTGTGGGCGAAAATGCCTTGTTGATGCTAGAGGTCAGAGGAGAATGGGCCGATGATTCAAGCTGATAGAAGAGCAACTTTGACTGAAATAACCACTCGTTACAACCGAGGTATGCAGCAAAGCATTTGTGAAGCCACAACACGCACAACCTTGAGGCGGATGGGCTACAACAGCAGAAGACCCCACCGGGTACCACTCATCTCCACTACAAATAGGAAAAAGAGGCTACAATTTGCACAAGCTCACCAAAATTTGACAGATGAAGACTGGAAAAATGTTGCTTAGTCTGATGAGTCTCGATTTCTGTTGAGACATTCAGATGGTAGAGTCAGAATTTGGCGTAAACAGAATGAGAACATGGATCCATCATGCCTTGTTACCACTGTGCAGGCTGGTGGTGGTGGTGTAATGGTGTGGGGGATGTTTTCTTGCCACACTTTAGGCCCCTTAGTGCCAATTGGGCATCGTTTAAATGCCACGGCCTACCAGAGCATTGTTTCTGACCATGTCCATCCCTTTATGACCACCATGTACCCATCCTCTGATGGCTACTTCCAGCAGGATAATGCACCATGTCACAAAGCTCGAATCATTTCAAATTGGTTTCTTGAACATGACAATGAGTTCACTGTACTAAAATGGCCCCCACAGTCACCAGATCTCAACCCAATAGAGCATCTTTGGGATGTGGTGGAACGGGAGCTTCGTGCCCTGGATGTGCATCCCACAAATCTCCATCAACTGCAAGATGCTATCCTATCAACATGGGCCAACATTTCTAAAGAATGCTTTCAGCACCTTGTTGAATCAATGCCACGTAGAATTAAGGCAGTTCTGAAGGCGAAAGGGGGCCAAACACAGTATTAGTATGGTGTTCCTAATAATCCTTTAGGTGAGTGTATATATGCTGATGGGGTAGATGATTTGAACGTGCTCTTACCAAACTTTGTTAGTAAAACATTGTATGTTGGTTTTGTGGTGATCAAGATATTCAGTGATAGAATTGAATGGTGATCTGTTTGTTCGGTTGGTCTCCGGCTCCCATGGAACGTGGAAAGCTGCTGGCTGAGTCTGACCCTGGGCTCTGATCCAGTGTCAGAGAGAGCTTAAGCTGAGGAGAAACTGGCTGGTCAAGGGCCTGATGCTTACACTTATGAATAAATAATGAGTCAGTGGTCCACTGAAACTTATTTATAACAGCCCTCTATTATTAATTCCGTCTGTTTGCCAAATATGGTATAAGTACTGTATAAACATCCCTGTTCGGTTTCCCATCGGGGCATCTAAAGACATGTGACGTGCAACATTTTTTATTTTTTTTTACAGAAACCAGAACGTTTTTATTTACCCAAAAACTAAAATTAAATTTATGAATTTTAGAAATGAATTTAATCTTGAGTCATTTCTGTAAGGAAAAGCACTGAATGTGCATCTCTGTCATTCAAATATTTTTTACTTTCAGTTTTACTTCAAATTAGCATTATTTAGTAAATTCTAGAGGTTGTGAACACTAAAAATAAAACAGACTAAACCAATTTTTATTAATAATATTTGCGATAGTATTGGTTATCTGTCATAAATATGGTGCTGCTTGCCTGTGCAAAAAAAAAAAATCCACCAAAATATTTAAAATGACTGTACACATTTTCCATGTCCTTAATATCTCATGTAGTGCAGTCAAAAAGCTCACCTCTATGATTTGCGGGTGCCTTGTTACTGAATTTTTTAATACTAGATTTATAAATGTTAACAAATAGGGACTGCAGGTTAGGAATTTGAATCCAATATAATAGTGGCTGACTAATTGTACTTTTCTGGTCTGTGAATCTCCAGTGCATTTCATAAAGAGGTCGTGTTACAGTGAAATATTAACAAGGATCATGCATTAGTTTTTTCTTGTTTTTAGTTTTATTGCCCTCTTCCACTCTCTGGTGCTGTCCTGTTCCCAAACTGTTGTGTCAGCAAGGTGAGTTCATCTTCAGTGTAATGGCTCTCTTCCTGAGCACAGCCATAATTGATGTTGCTTACCATAATTGATCTGTTTAATAGAGGGTGTTTTCACACTTGGTCCTTTTCAATCTCTACAAATACAAGTGTAAATTGTGAACAAAATAATTTGTAGAGATTTGCCAGAAGAAGCAGCCATGATGAACAGCCGATTTGTACGGAGGCGTCTGATGCCCGTTTGAGCTTCTGCAAGTACCAATGAGATTCATTCTTGTGTTACGCAGCACGTTTGAGCTTCAGTAAGAACCAATGAGGTTCATTCTTGTGTTACGCAGCACGTTTGAGCTTCCCCAAGAACCAATGAGATTCATTCTTGTGTTACGCAGCACGTTTGAGCTTCTGTAAGAAGCAATGAGATTCATTCTTGTTACGCAGCACGTTTGAGCTTCCTCAAGAACCAATGAGATTCATTCTCGTGTTACGCAGCACGTTTGAGCTTCAGTAAGAACCAATGAGGTTCATTCTTGTGTTACGCAGCACGTTTGAGCTTCCCCAAGAACCAATGAGATTCATTCTTGTGTTACGCAGCACGTTTGAGCTTCTGTAAGAAGCAATGAGGTTCATTCTTGTTACGCAGCACGTTTGAGCTTCCTCAAGAACCAATGAGATTCATTCTCGTGTTACGCAGCACGTTTGAGCTTCAGTAAGAACCAATGAGGTTCATTCTCGTGTTACGCAGCACGTTTGAGCTTCTGTAAGAACCAATGAGGTTCATTCTTGTGTTACGCAGAACGTTTGAGCTTCTGCAAGAACCAATGAGGTTCATTCTCGTGTTACGCAGCACGTTTGAGCTTTAGTAAGAACCAATGAGGTTCATTCTCGTGTTACGCAGCACGTTTGAGCTTCTGTAAGAACCAATGAGGTTCATTCTTGTGTTACGCAGAACGTTTGAGCTTCTGCAAGAACCAATGAGGTTCATTCTCGTGTTACGCAGCACGTTTGAGCTTCTGCAAGAACCAATGAGGTTCATTCTAGTGTTACGCAGCACGTTTGAGCTTCCTCAAGAACCAATGAGGTTCACTCTAGTGTTACGCAGCACGTTTGAGCTTCCCCAAGAACCAGTGAGGTTCATTCTCGTGTTACGCAGCACGTTTGAGCTTCTGCAAGAACCAATGAGATTCATTCTTGTTACGCAGCACGTTTGAGCTTCTGTAAGAAGCAATGAGGTTCATTCTTGTTACGCAGCACGTTTGAGCTTCCTCAAGAACCAATGAGATTCATTCTCGTGTTACGCAGCACATTTGAGCTTCAGTAAGAAGCAATGAGGTTCATTCTTGTTACGCAGCACGTTTGAGCTTCTGTAAGAACCAATGAGGTTCATTCTTGTGTTACGCAGCTCGTTTGAGCTTCTGTAAGAACCAATGAGGTTCATTCTAGTGTTACGCAGCACGTTTGAGCTTCCTCAAGAACCAATGAGGTTCATTCTTGTGTTACGCAGCACGTTTGAGCTTTAGTAAGAACCAATGAGGTTCATTCTCGTGTTACGCAGCACGTTTGAGCTTCTGTAAGAACCAATGAGGTTCATTCTTGTGTTACGCAGAACGTTTGAGCTTCTGCAAAAAACAATGAGGTTCATTCTAGTGTTACGCAGCTCGTTTGAGCTTCTGTAAGAACCAATGAGGTTCATTCTAGTGTTACGCAGCACGTTTGAGCTTCCTCAAGAACCAATGAGGTTCATTCTTGTGTTACGCAGCACGTTTGAGCTTTAGTAAGAACCAATGAGGTTCATTCTCGTGTTACGCAGCACGTTTGAGCTTCTGTAAGAACCAATGAGGTTCATTCTTGTGTTACGCAGAACGTTTGAGCTTCTGCAAAAAACAATGAGGTTCATTCTAGTGTTACGCAGCACGTTTGAGCTTCCTCAAGAACCAATGAGGTTCATTCTCGTGTTACGCAGCATGTTTGAGCTTCTGCAAGAACCAATGAGGTTCATTCTAGTGTTACGCAGCACGTTTGAGCTTCCTCAAGAACCAATGAGGTTCATTCTCGTGTTACGCAGCATGTTTGAGCTTCAGGAAGAACCAATGAGGTTCATTCTTGTGTTACGCAGCACGTTTGAGCTTCAGTAAGAACCAATGAGGTTCATTCTTGTGTTAAGCAGCACGCTTGAGCTTCTACAAGAACCAATGAGGTTCATTCTTGTGTTACGCAGCATGTTTGAGCTTCAGTAAGAACCAATGAGATTAATTCTTGTGTTACGCAGCACGTTTGAGCTTCAGTAAGAACCAATGAGGTTCATTCTTGTTTTACGCAGCACGTTTGAGCTTCCTCAAGAACCAATGAGGTTCACTCTAGTGTTACGCAGCACGTTTGAGCTTCCCCAAGAACCAGTGAGGTTCATTCTCGTGTTACACAGCACATTTGAGCTTCTGTAAGAACCAATGAGGTTCATTCTAGTGTTACGCAGCACGTTTGAGCTTCTGCAAGAACCAATGAGGTTCATTCTAGTGTTACGCAGCACGTTTGAGCTTCCTCAAGAACCAATGAGGTTCATTCTCGTGTTACGCAGCATGTTTGAGCTTCAGGAAGAACCAATGAGGTTCATTCTTGTGTTACGCAGCACGTTTGAGCTTCAGTAAGAACCAATGAGGTTCATTCTTGTGTTAAGCAGCACGCTTGAGCTTCTACAAGAACCAATGAGGTTCATTCTTGTGTTACGCAGCATGTTTGAGCTTCAGTAAGAACCAATGAGATTAATTCTTGTGTTACGCAGCACGTTTGAGCTTCAGTAAGAACCAATGAGGTTCATTCTTGTTTTACGCAGCACGTTTGAGCTTCCTCAAGAACCAATGAGGTTCACTCTAGTGTTACGCAGCACGTTTGAGCTTCCCCAAGAACCAGTGAGGTTCATTCTCGTGTTACACAGCACATTTGAGCTTCGATAAGAACCAATGGGGTTCATTCTCGTGTTACGCAGCACGTTTGAGCTTCAGTAAGAACCAATGAGGTTCATTCTCGTGTTACGCAGCATGTTTGAGCTTCAGGAAGAACCAATGAGGTTCATTCTTGTGTTACGCAGCACGTTTGAGCTTCAGTAAGAACCAATGAGGTTCATTATTGTGTTACGCAGCACGTTTGAGCTTCAGTAAGAACCAATGAGGTTCATTATTGTGTTAAGCAGCACGCTTGAGCTTCTACAAGAACCAATGAGGTTCATTCTTGTGTTACGCAGCATGTTTGAGCTTCAGTAAGAACCAATGAGATTAATTCTTGTGTTACGCAGCACGTTTGAGCTTCAGTAAGAACCAATGAGGTTCATTCTCGTGTTATGTCAAAATTTCATTTGCGTAGCTGCCATTGCAGGAACAGAAATCTCTCAAGTTTCATCAAAAAGATCTTAATTTGTGTTCTGAAAGTGAACGAAAGTCTTGGGTGACTAATTAATGACAGAATTTTCATTTTTGGGTGAATTATCCCTTTAACATATCAGGTACCGTAAAGCTTCATATACTGTTTGCTGATAGTGTGAACTTATAAGGCTCAGGTCTCATATTTTTCACAATTGCAAGTTACTCAAGAGGAAATTAGTACATTGCTGCAGGAAGCCGCTGATTCAATACGGATGAGAAACCCATTTCCTGTTTATAGTGTCAACTATTTTTGAATTCCTTCCTTGGCATTAGAAGTGTGTTAGATGTCCTGAGGTAATAACATACAGTGTCCATATGTTGTTTTGCAGTGTTTTCATTTGGCAGATACGTAGCTCTCTAATATGAGGTTATTGCTATAGCGAGAGCCTCTTTTTACTCGCCACGATTGTATTTTATATTATACAGACGTTGAATGTAATCTGTAAAGTATCTGCATGTTTTATTTGGGATTGTGTGAAAGATATTTCAATCTAACAGGAGATAAAGAGCTCTTGTTAGTGTAAACGCACAACAACACAACAGTTTCTTCACCTATTGTGAAGCTCTGGAATCTGCAACCTATGAGGAACAGTACTCGCATTTGTGCCTAAGTGCACATAGAAAGCATGCAATGCAGCGCGGTGCTGATGAATATGAATGACTGCTTGACTGTAGACAGTCAGTGTTGTCCCGCTGGAGATGGGGTTTATGGGAGCATTTAGAGTGCAGAACTCCAGAGGGCTGAAACAGCATTCACAGACAAGACTTAAGACTCCGATTAGGGATTTTGTATAATCTTGTTAGTTAAGTCAATGGACAAGACCCTCGGTAATATGACGCAGAGTCCTCTGGGAACACAGATTTTCCCTTTAGTGACGCAACCTGTTGGTTTTCATTATTTTTTGTTGTCTATGGTTATCTGAGAAGTAAAATGGACATCAACTTATTTTTTTCTTAACATGGTTTTAATGTTAAAATATATATAATTGTATAAGATGCATATATTTAGGTGCTTTAACTTTGTGCAGTTTATTTAAATAGTCTGATGGTACAGTATGTAGTCTCTCAGTTATAATCAAACTGTTTTTTTTTTTCTTTATTTTTGGAGAAACAAATGGGGAATGGTAAGAAAGTTGGAGCTATTTTTTTTGTTCAAAGAAAAGTGATTATTTTTACTGCAAAGCTACAAGAAGTAGCTCTCAGATATCTCTCAAATTTGACATGCGTTTATCAGTGCTGTTTGCCGTAAACACATGTAAGAATAATATAAATTTGAGTCTGTTCCTCACACAAAGATGTTGTGTGACTTATGAAGACTTGAAAGCATATGGATTGCTTTTATGGTGATTTTTTTTTTTTTCCTTGGCGGGAAATATCCCTAGTCAGTTTCATTGTATTGAATTCTGCCTAAAATCTCATCTCAAAAGAATAAACATACTATTTTTGGAATTGTATGAGGGTGAGTGTATGATGACCGAATGTTAATTTTTGAATGCAATTTTTATACAATAATCATATTCTGGATTTAGCACATTTGACAGGTACTCTGAGGTGTTCGGAGATGTATGTACCTTAACTGAGCCTGCAGATTCGGCCAAGCAGGAGTGGAGTGTTACTGCCAGCATGAGAGCGGATCGGCTGTCATCCAGCTGGAGTTTCTTGTCAATGAAGTGAGTTCTGCCCTGTCCATCTGGATGGTTATTTCATTTTTCTCACTTTCTCTCTTGTTTGTATCCCTCTTCCTGTCATTGTCTGTCGCTTTGGGTTGAATATTTAGTCTTTTAAAATTAATAATATGTTCAATATGTAGTAAATTACAGATTTAGAGCTGTCTTTTTTGTGTGTGTTTGGTCCATAGGGGGCACTGGTTAGTGCTTTGGCAGATGACAGTATTCATTTGTGGAATCTGAGGCAAAAACTTCCTGCCATTCTCCATTCTCTTAAATTTAACCGAGAGAGGTAAGCATTCTGCATTCAAATAAACCATGCACCACTACATTAAATAAATATATGTGCTGCGTGTTTCAGAGTAAAGTGTGGCAACGCGTTCTTTTACATGTGAGCAGTTCATTATCCACCGGTGTTTACAGTGTTTCAGAGTAGCTCGGTTCAAAGTAAATGCTGCTCCTCACAAACTCGTTATTATTTTTACAGTATAATATGACAAGCAGTATTAATAGTATTTCTTATTGTTTATATTTAGTATTTTTCATACTTTTTTAATAAAATAATAATATATATATTTTTTGTAGATATATTCATATATAATCACACAATTCTGACCAAAATGTGCAGCCCTACAAACAAGCCCAACAAACCTGGATTTTTAAATAATCATTCTCAATTTTTATCAGACAAATTGCAATTAGATTTTTTTTTCTCCAAATTGTGCAGTCCTAACTGTTACTATTGCTTTTATTTAGGATTAAAGGGACAATATGATACAAATATCCAAAAACCACTAGAAGAATTTGAGATATTTTGTCCCAAATGTTTCCAAGAATGTTTAAATCCAGAGAAAAAAGCTATTTTAACCAGGACAGGGCCATGCATCGCCTATCAATGACATCATACCCACGTTAACCTCGATTTATTTGGTAGAAACCATGGAAACACCAAAGACGCTTTAATATATTATGTATTTTATTAGACAGGTGAGCAACTGTTTGGATATATTCATCAACAGAAAGCTAATCATTGTTATATAGCTCAACGCAGTTAGTCTTATTGTTTAAATCTGGTTTCCTTGAATTACCGCGCGTACCATGTTTAACATGCCTAACATTGATCTAGCTCACTGCAGTGTGCAACGAGTGTCTCATAGTAGCCACCAAGCGAACGCACAGAGTAGCATTATAGCATAACTTTCAACACACTCAAATGTACCTAATATGATAAAACAGCGCTGCGTTACCCCACACACACAAGCCAAAGAAGCTCGTCTGTGGCATAATACAAGCCCCGCTGCTCTAGAGCCATGTGCCGAGCTGGTCTCTCATTAGCAATCGCTCCAGTGCCCTCGTTCCGCTCCAATGCCTTTCAGCTCCACCCTGCTTCATAATACAGTTACATTAATAAATCTGTAATACATTAGCTCATCCATGAATAGGATTTCTGCCCGAGTTCCATCAGATTCTTTTCCACCGACTGTAGATGTGAGGACAACAACTCCCATGATTCCACAAAATCAAGGCACCATCAAGCTACGCCATTGTTATGAATAAGCGACCTCTAGCGGCGAAAATTACATACTGTGCCTTTAAGGGTTTATTCGAAACATCATAGCAACATGCTATCTCTAAACACCTTATCAACTGCATAGCAACGCCCCAGAAGCCACCAAAAATACTCTAGCATTGTGGCAGCTAGGTTTGCACAGGCAAACACCACTCACATTTACTTCAGAAAATGCAAAAGTTGGCCTTTTCCTGGGCAAAGTGCCCATTTTAGTTTCTGCATTTTGTGTTTAATCAACAGACTAACCTAGAATAAAGGATTGAATTGGATGTTTGTTCAGAGACAAGAGGGCAGGACAGTTCTCAAGTGTCCTTAAATGCATATAGACCTGATTTCTGTCCCATTCATAAGACACACAATGGCAGTAATGCACAGTAATGTCTTCCACAGTAATGCCAGTTGGTTTATCAACCGTGACTCATTAATTTTGCCAGATTTCACTCTGCTGTTATTGCCATTTCGTTCTTAATGCGTCACGGTGCACAAATCAGTCAAATTTTAACCATCGTATGAGATAATCACAGTGAATATTTCACTTTGATTAAGGTCAGTCCTCTCTTTGTCTTTTGGCAGGATCACGTTTTGCCATTTGCCATTTCAGAGTAAATGGCTCTACGTTGGCACGGAAAGAGGGAACATTCATATTGTCAATGTGGAGTCCTTCACCCTCTCAGGCTATGTCATCATGTGGAACAAAGCCATTGAACTGTAAGGGTCTGACTCTCCATGTATAGACACCATGATCTCCAGTGATTCTCATGAGTTTTTTTTAAATTAAAGGTTGTTTTTCTAATTAAAGATGCCCAAATATTTCATCACGTATGATCTCTGCATAACACCTTTCTATTTTTCAAAACATTTTCATCATAAACTGTCACTTCTCTTCAACAGTTCCTCAAAGACTCACCCTGGACCTGTAGTTCATATCAGCGATAACCCCATGGACGAAGGGAAAGTACGAAGATTAAATATATTTCCTGATTGCTCAGCTTTTAGTTTGCACCATTTAAGAAAAGTTGTGTTTCTTTTGTGCAGCTCTTAATTGGTTTTGAGTGTGGCATAGTTGTGCTGTGGGACTTGAAATCAAAGAAGGCGGACTACCGGTACAACTATGATGAGGTGAGGCATTGTTATTGTAGATAATAGTTGTATCCCTGCATTGTGACTGAATCTCAGATTTTGAGGTCTATGTATTTTTTTATTTAAGGACAAATTTAGAGCATTTTTAAGCAACACAATTACTTAGTCTTGTTCAGTAGCATCCCTGAAATGAAGGAAGGGAGGTTTCCAGTAGGGATAGGACATACTCCAAGCACTTGACAGGGCTCCGGATTGCGACTAAATTGACGCATTTTGCTAAAAAAATGTATTACTGGCGCAACTAAATTTTGTCAGAGGTTGCACTGGTGCTACCACCACCTTGCCCAACTGATAAGAGCTGTCATTTCTGTTGCATATGAAAAACATCAAACGGCAAACTAAACAAAAGCGAATTGAAAGTTTATCAACTTGGACCAATATTAGACTCAAGCTCAGAACAGGTTTACTCACAGTCCATTTTCAATCATGCGGAACTCTTACTACACAGTGCTGGGAGGAGGTCCTGTGAGAAATTGTTTGAACTCTGCGCATTATTCATAACATCTCGACGAGATCTAGTGAGACGCATTTATATTCAGTGCAGAATTTTCTGTTATAAACCATATCAGATTAAACAGCTCTGATGCAGAAACCAGGAAACCATTGTGCCATGAATGAACAAGCTTTTCAGTCCACAAATCAGCAACATTCACCATGGATTTAATGTAGTAATGTTAACTGTAACCATGGTATCGTGGCAGAAATTGTCGAATGTTTTTACATTATGCACTTTAGGGTTCATACAACCTTTTTAGAGTGAAATTCAAGCACTTTTTTCAAGGACTTTCAAGTGTACTTTTTCCAGCCCTTCAAAACTCTAAATATTATCCAATTCCAACGTTATTGTTAATGTGATGACCAAAAATAAAAAAAAACTCCAAGCGCTCCCAGATCAGGTACTACAGAGGCCACCATCTGTAGAAATTTGTGGCACGGCTAATGTTAGTCTGGAGTCCTGATACTCGAATGTGACAGCAGTGACGAATCATGAAAACTATAATTATTGCATGTTAACACAATAAACTTTACTTCAATAACAACTGTAGACATTTTTAATTTTAGGATTAGTTGTGACATCATTTTTGGCCGTAATTTGTCATTCACATCATAGAATTACATAAATGCTGTATATGGTGAAATATGTACAGTATGTCAAAGTAAAGTGCAGAGTACTCAAGCGGACAACTCTAGTCTACAGGAAGTACATTATTCCGGAAGAACAGAACAGAACAGAACTAAGATGTTTTTTTGTGTTATGTTATGTTTATTATTGTCGACTCATATTTGCTGTCACAACATATGAACCGTAGTTTGCCTGACCTGGTTTCTTTTGTGGTTGATTACTCATCCTTTGTTTGGCATGTAGGCGATCCACTCTGTGGCTTGGCATCACGAGGGGAAACAGTTTGTGTGCAGTCACTCAGATGGCACACTTACCACATGGAATGTACGCATTCCTGCCAAGCCTGCCCAGATCATTACACCGCATGGTAAGCTTCTGCCTAAACAAACTCCTGTTCCAAGTTCCTCAGGTTGAGCGCTTCAGGGAGCACAGAATAAATATCAAAGTACCATAGAGGTGAAGTGTGTCATTTGTGTGCCGCTATAGGCACAAATGAACTGTAAATGTTTGTTTCCGAACAGGTTTCTCAAACACATCAATGGGTCACTGTGTTTACACTCTTCAGGAAATAAGCCTGCTTATTAGCTTATCCTTACTTACAAATGCTTTCATAAAATTAATCATCAGGAATTTGTTTTATTGTTGTTTTTAAAAAGATTCATAATTCTGTTCAAATAAGGGACATGTGGGACAAGCCACCTTCCCATGATAAAAATACACAGATACTAGAGATAAAGAAGAAAGAGAAAAGAAAAGAAAAATTTTGAAGGCATATTCATGTGCACATCTTGTTTAACGTGCAATATTCTCTCCCAGGTAAACAGCCCAAGGATGGAAAGAAGCCGGAGCCATGCAGACCCATCTTGAAAGTGGAGTACAAAACTACCAGGGCAGGGTAAGGCTTTGGGTGAAAGCTGAACTCCGGGTTGCATTCAGAAATCAATCAGAGCATGATGCATTGCGAGAGACTGTCTGGCTTCTGATTTATGGGTTTTAAGGGGATGACATGGTTGCAGAGGACTGACATCAAATATAAAGCTAATATGACAATACATTTTGTAAATGAAAGGCTAGTTTTGCATTTAATCATTTTCTTCATTTCACTCCTGAATGAAGCATTAATTTGTTTCACTTCCGGCTTGGCTTCTCTTTGCATCATGGAAAATTGAGATTTGTTCATTTGTTTTGTTAAGGGAGCCATTCATGATACTGTGTGGAGGTTTGTCATATGATACAGTGGGTAGGCGAGCCTGTCTGACTGTGATGCATGGGAAAAGCACTGCAGTGCTGGAGATGGACTACCCCATAGTGGATTTCCTTACGCTGTGTGAAACCCCATATCCAAACGGCAAGTCACTGCCCCACCTAACGCTGGATTTTCCCATAAACATTTACTGTATGTTTAACAGTGCCTTTAAAAACTACAGAGGAGCAATAAAATGTAAAACAAAAACAAAGCAGAATTGACTTAATGTTTCTTTGGTTATATATTTGTAATTAAACCTTGACAAATTAGAATTAGACAAAGTGCTGTTTGTTTGGCTGGGTGATATAATCAAAAATATATATTTTTTTAATCTAATGAACTACAATTTGCACCGTTAAAAAGTAGAATTAACATTTATGCAAGCACTAAAATGCAATACATTTTTTTGATTAAATAAAGGACAAATAAATGGTATTTTGTAAAGACGTCTCATCTAAATTGTAAAATAATTGTTCCTTCTGTATCTCCACAGATTTCCAGGAGCCTTATGCTGTTGTTGTCCTGCTGGAGAAGGATTTGGTTGTTATTGACCTTGCACAGATTGGGTGAGTATATGGCAATTGTGATAGACGCTCTAATCATTTGTGCACAGTTGATTTCTAAACTGCTCTCTGTGCAGGTATCCGATCTTTGAGAATCCCTATCCTCTATCCATCCACGAGTCTCCGGTGACCTGCTGCGAATATTTTGCGGACTGTCCTGCTGAAGTCATTCCTGCACTTTACTCAGTGGGCTCCAAACAAAAAAGACAGGTTTTTAGTAAGAAGGTAAGGCCTTGCTCTGCTGAAGACCTATTATGTCTTTTTTACAAAGGTTTTGTTACTAGAATAGGATTTCAATGTCTGGATCAGTGTGTTTTGATTGGTCAACCATTTTGAGTGTGTTTCGGAAATATCACACCCCTTATGATACACTACTAACGCAACTCAACCAGGCCTTGCCCCTTTATTTTGAGTATGCCTTGTGCTGGAAGTATTTAAATGAGGAATATTGTGACGTGTTCGTTCCCAGAAGAAAACGCCAATCGAGTCGTTTCAGGGAGTTCAAAAACAGTGCATTTATGCATTTTTGGCAGACAGTGCGCACTGATATAGAGAATAACTCCCTTCGGAGTGACTTTGGGCTTTGTTACTTTACAGACCTTTGCTTAAACGGCAACATTACACACTAAATAAAGTGTAAAAAAGCATAATAGGTCCTGGATAGTCCTAAATGACTGATACACAAACTTATGTTTATGCAGGAATGGCCGGTAAGTGGAGGTAACTGGGGCCAGGGAACACTAAGTTTCTCAGAGATCATCATCACTGGGTAAGTGATCTCTCACATACATAAATAAACTCTTTGATGTTTAGCCTTTTCACGTTTAACAATTGGATCAGAGAGGGAAACCTTTTATACTTGTTGGAAGGGAAATGCTTTTCAATGTGGAGCCAGTATTTCAGGGCTGTTATTGTTTTCTTTTTTTTCTTCCTGAAACAACAGACATGCTGATGGATCGATCAAGTTTTGGGACGCCTCAGCATGTGAGTTTCTGTCTCAGATAACACTTATGTTTTATTTCACATGTAGATTCTATGGCAATGTTTTGAGTTGGAAAAATATAAATCATATGCATACAGAATCTGCACCAGGAAAGTTCTGCAGATTTCCAAAGAATTGGAACGGCTATCATTCACAACATTTTGTGTGTGTGTGTGTGTGTGTGTGTATTGGTTGAATAAATATCTTGGCCATTTTGATTTTGCTTTCAACTACTAATAAGAATAAAGCACACTCAACTACATTTAAGACATTTTTACTTGTCTACATCCATTCTGCAGAATTATGCAGATGCTCCACAAATTTAGAAAATGCAATAAAAGTTTGCAGATTTTATCGGCTAATAATTCATTTAAAACAAAAAGGATTAGCAACAACTAATAAAGATAATTGGTAACGAATTTGCTCTGTTGTGTCTGTCAGTAATGCTCCAGGTTTTGTATAAGATGAAAACAGCAAAGGTGTTTGAGAAGCCCCGTAGTAAAGAGGAGAAATCCAGCACTGACATTGTAGATGAAGATCCATTCGCCATCCAGATCCTGTCTTGGTGTCCAGAGAGTCGTGTGCTCTGTGTGGCTGGAGTATCGGCTCATGTCATAGTCTACAGGTTCAGCAAACAGGAAGTCACCACTGAAGTGGTCCAGGTCTGACCCATTTTACTACAGGTTGTATATGTAGTTGACAAATTAACTAGATATTAGATGCATATATTTGTTATATTAGATTTTTTGTTTTGTTTCATGAATTCATTTTTAAATGGCCCTACTATGTGACAAATGGTTAATATTAATATTAGGTCTTAAAAAACTGCATGGCTATTATAATGCAATTAGAAAAAAGCTGTTTCAAGCCGTTTTAGATGGGGTTTAGTATGCAAACTGCAGGATATTTCATTAAGCATTAAGTTGTTTTGACACATGCTTTCCAACAGTTAGACTACCATATGCTGCATCCACACAAATGAGGCGCTTACTTATTTATGCTTATTAATCCTAAAAACCTTGTTTTTTTAATGAGTAGGTTTCACACTGCAGGGCTGAATAAATGAACATGGAAGTAGCTTCACATAAATATTAATGTAATTAATAGTGGGTAAAACTCTCCTTCATCTTTTCATGCCTGGAAAATATCTTGCTGTCAGAGTACTGATTAGCAGTGTTATATAATATTAAGGCCCCCTAAGAAATGCTCAATTATAAATTAATTTGATGAGTCACTTTACAGGAGAATTTTGTGTAGACTGTAAATATATAATTAAAACACTTAAATAATATACACTATATTGCCAAAAGTTTGGGACGCCTGCCTTTACATGCACATGATTAAATGACATAAATGACATCCCAGTCTTAATCCGTAGGGTTTAATATGGAGTTGACCCACCCTTTACAGCTAAACAGCTTCAACTCTTCTGGGAAGGCTTTTCACAAGGTTTAGCAGTGTGTTTATGGGAATTTTTGACCATTCTTCTAGAATATCATTTGTGAGGTCAGGCAATGATGTTGGACGAGAAGCAGGCCTTCTCGTCCAACATCATTGCCTGACCTCACAAATGAGCTTCTAGAAGAATGGTCAAAAATTCACAGTCTCCGCTCTAATTCATCCCAAAGGTGTTCAATTGGGTTGAGGTCAGGACTCTGTGCAGGCCTGTCAAGTTCCTCCACATCAAACTGGCTCATCCATGTCTTTATGGACCTTGCTTTGTGCACTGGTGTGTGCAGTCATGTTGGAACAGGAAGGGGCCATCCCCAAACTGTTCCCACAAAGTTGGGAGCATGAAATTATCCAAAATGTCTTGGTATGCTGAAGCATTAAGAGTTCCTTTCACTGCAAGGGACCAAGCTGAACCCCTGAAAAACAAACCCACACCTTAATCCCCCTCCACCAAACTTTACACTTGGAACAATGCAGTCAGGCAAGTACCGTTCTCCTGGCAACTGCCAAACCCAGCCTCGTCCATTGGATTGGCAGACAGTGAAGCGTGATTCGTCACTCCAGAGAACACGTCTCAACTGCTCTAGAGTCCAGTGGCGGTGTGCTTTACACCACTGCATCCGACGCTTTGCATTGCACTTGGTGATGTAAGGCTTGGATGCAGCTGCTCGGCCATGGAAACCCATTCCATGAAGCTCTCTACACACTATTCTTGAGCTAATCTGAAGGCAACATGAAGTTTGGAGGTCTGTAGCTATTGACTATTGCAGAAAGTTGGCGACTTCTGCGCACTGTGCACCTCAGTATGCGCTGACCCCGCTCTGTGATTTTACGTGGCCTACCACTTCATAGCTTAGTTGCTGTTGTTCCCAATTGCTTCCACTTTGTTATAATATCACTAACAGTTGACCGTGTAATTTTGCAAATGGACTTATTGCACAGGTGGCAACCTATCACGGTACCACGCTTGAATTCACTGAGCTCCTGAGAGAGACCCATTCTTCCAAAAATGTTTGTAGAAGCGTCTGCATGCCTAGGTGCTTGATTTTATACACTTGTGGCCATGGAAGTGATTGAAACGCCTGTATTCAATTATTTGGATTTTATATATATATATATATATATATATATATATATATATATATATATATATATATATATATATATATATATATATATATATATATATATATATATATATATAAATATAAATATAAATATATCAATATTTTTAAGCAAAGATAGAGTTTTTGTTGAGTCAACCTCTAATTTTATATAACCAAATATTCTAATATATTTAGTATTTCTATCCATATCATTTATTTTAATTCATTCCTGTATCTCAGAGTTAATTTTGAGAACAGTCAGATTTGCGGAAAAAAATATTACACAATTTGATAGATAATTTTGTGTTAATGGACAAATATGTGCTCTTTCTGTCCAAATAAATTATTAAAATAAAATAAAAATGATTCTATGCATATGATTGTATAAATCTGACCGTTTTTCTGGTGTGTAGCTGCTGGAGGTGCGTATGCAGTGTGAACTGAATGAAGTGGAGTCTCCGGAGGGCGGAGGCGAGCAGGCGTCGGCCGTTTCCACCCCAGGAACCTCATCCAGCCCTCAGACCAGCCTGCCTCAGTCCCACCCTTCCACCAGCAGCAACAACTCCTCTGACGGCCTGCGAGATAACGTGCCCTGTCTCAAGTACAATCTATTTCAGATTTACTCGGCCTTAAACGGCATGTAAAAACAACAAAACAAAAACTTAACATGATGAAAATGGCCTTTCCAACAACATAATCTAATCCAAGATTTGTTTTGCCTAAATATCTGGCTTTGAGAGAGAGCCTTAAAAATGACATGACGTGTTTATATTAGCGTATAGTTAATTGTGTCCTGTGTCCTATTTGGCCAGGGTCAGGAGTTCTCCTCTCAAACAGTCTCCGGGTTACCAGGTGGAGCTGCTCATTCAGCTGGTGTGGGTCAGCGGGGAGCCGCCACAACAGATCACCAGCCTAGCCGTCAACTCTGCATATGGCCTGTAAGTCCACGAAACGACAACACCAACTCATTTACTGCACCTATGATGTGTTTACTGGGCAATTAAAAATGCTTTCCTTCCACAACAACTGTTCATTATCTTTCAGACAAGTTTTATGTCTCATGAATTATCAACTTAAACCCTAGCAGGCATGTAAAGTACTTGAATAATTGTTCTTTGTCGTGATAATTAAGTATTATTTTAGGGGAATTTGAACTGTACTTGAACACTGTTGAAATGCACAACGGTAATTGGCCACAAAAATGGCTGTTCTTGACAAGCAATATACTCTTATGCTCAATTACCATCGGAAGAATAGAAAATGATTGAGAATATTTTAAATGAAGAATGTCAGAATCAGAATGTGTAGTTTGTGGATAAAATATGTCCGTCAAAACCAACACATGCTGAACTTTGTTCACTAACAATTGGATTGTCATTTATTCTCTTTAGCATGCAGTGTGAAGTATTTCACTCAGTTCCCTGTTCATTCCGATTCGATTTCAGCGAGTAAAGAACAAATTTATACTCACTTGTTTTATATATTTTGTACGTTATCATCTCTGACGGACAGCATGTTGAAGCCGCTCAGGCCACCATTTTCTCCCTCTTCTCGGAAAAGAGAGAACGCGTTCAAAACATGGACCTCTGCTTCTCGTAAATTCCACCGTGTATTGTGTACATTATTTTTTGACAGACATAGATGTTGTGATTATTCAAATAATGTGTATTTTAAAACAGATGGGTTGCAAGGTAGTAATTATTTATTTGTTAGCCAGCATTCAGTGAAGTGATTGATGCCCATGAGTGCATCATGACAGCCTGCCTAAGTTTTTGATGGATGTGATAACGTGTTTGATTTTTGGCTAATTCTAAAACATGTTGGAGACGTTCAAATGCTTTTTGTTTAGTTCATTATACTTATTTTACGGAATGAAGTTTATTTTGAGGCTTAAATAAATTACATGTTACTCAGAGACTGACATGTTCAACATGTCAGCTGACACAAAGTCATTGAAAATCAAGTTGATTTTTTTTTTTTTGGTTTATTGGTTTTGATGCACAAAGTTGTTTTTATTGTCTCTTATAAAATAACATATTTTATTTAAACCCATGAAAATGCAGATCCTGTTGTAAATAATTGTGAAAAAACACTTTTTAAAACTGTTATTCCATTATTACCCCTTAGTAAATTTTGACTCAAATAGAAATGTACTTTTTGGTTACAGATGCTCAAGTGCACTTAAAGGAATAGTTCACCCAAAAATTAAATAAATAAATAAATTCTATTGAAATAAATGGGACCCGTCAACTGTTTGGTTACGACATTCTTCACAATATCTTCTTTTGTGTTCAGCAGAAGAAAGAAATGTATACAGGTTTGGAACAACTTTAGGGTAAGTAAATGATAACCTAAATTTCATTTTTGGGTGAACTATCCATTGAAGTTTTTTTCTTATTTTTAATTAAATGTTGACATCATACCCATACTTTATCTTAAAGGGTTACTTCAGTGATTAAGCATTAAGCTTTGTATCAGTAAAAACCCGGTGGTATATTCGAATTATCGTACTTTCCTCCCTCATGTCCCCCTGAGACGAGAGATTTATGTATTTTATGTCTGGAAAAAAGCTTCAGATGACGCAAATATTGTCATTTTGTGTCATCTGAGGCTTTTTTGGCCAGAGGCTAGAGACTACAGCCAGTAGTAGGAGCTAGTTCTGCATGTTTTCGACCCGCCCACAGGGGTGGGATCTCACTCACAGAATGTAAGATATAGATGGCCGTATGGACATTCATAACGGAGTGGTGCAGATCAAAGCGAGTGTTCTCAATGAATTCCTATGAAAGTTAAAGGATTAGTTCACTTTTAAATAAACTTTTGCTGATAATTTACTCACCCCCATGTCATCCAAGATGTCCATGTCTTTCTTTCTGCAGTCGAAAAGAAATTAAGGTTTTAGATTAAAAATTCTAGGATTTTTCTCCATATAATGGTCTTCAATGGGCTCCAAACGGTTCAAGGTCCAAATGACAGTTTCAGTACAGCTTCAACGAGCTTTAAACGATACCAAACAATACCAGACTATAAAAAAGGGTCTTATCTAGCGAAACGACCAGTTTCTGCGAGAAACCGAGCAGTATTTATGCTATTATTTTACCTCTTATCAGATGAACGTGATCATCTCTGAGTTCAGCCATAACTTCCGCTAAGTGAGGTCAAAATACGATCGTGGTCATAGATATATCGATCGTAGATTCTCATTCGACTGATCCGTGCAGGCTCTAATGAGGCATCTACATATACATCTATGACCACGCTCATATTTTGACCTCACTTAGCGTAAGTTATGGGGGAGCTCATGATCACGTTCGTCTGATAAGAGGTAAAATAATAGCATAAATACTGCTCGGTTTCTCGCAGAAACTGGTCGTTTCGCTAGATAAGACCCTTATTTATCGTCTGGTATTGTTTGGTATCGTTTAAAGATTTTTAAACTTTAAAGAAGCTGTACTGAAACTGTCATTTGGACCTTGAACCGTTTGGGGCCCATTGAAGACCATTATATGGAGAAAAATCCTGGAATTTTTCATCAAAAACCTTAATTTCTTTTCGACTGCAGAAAGAAAGACATGGACATCTTGGATGACATGGGGGTGAGTAAAATATCAGCAAAATTGAAAAAGTGAACTAATCCTTTAACCTTCCATAGGCATGAACTGAAAACGAGCCAGACTGGACACACACCGTGAATGACTGTGAGGCCGTGAATGAATGCCGGGTGGCCGTGCTCATTTTAGTTTCGGTTTAAAATTAGCGCCAATTCGGGGGCGGGTTGCTTGAATGGGGTAAATGAAAACACATCAACAAAACGGTTCAATGACAAACTCACTTATATAGGCGCATTTCGCTTTGAAACCAAATCTTCATCTAGTCTGTCAGCTCCTCACTCTCTGATGAATGAAATCTGACTCCTGCTGCGACACTCATTCAGCTTGTGTTGTATTGAGCAGACGCATTCAGTTTTTAATTGCAGTGTCTGTTCTCTAACTGAACTAAATCATTTTATTACTAAAAATGAAAACGACGGTGGGGGCGGTGCCGCGGTGGGCAAGAGCTGTAACCGGTAGGCGTGGCTTGGGAGTGGCCTCGTAGGGCAGTGAAGCAAGTGCATTCTGGGAGTTGTTGTCTTTCATCAACATGAGCTAAAAATACATTTTCTGGCTTTTCTCAGTCTAGAAGGCACCAACTTCTAAAATAATTTCACATTTCTACTACATAAATGACCCAGTTTAAATACACATTGATCTTTCCAGCAGTGAAAAATATGGCAATAATTTTGCCAACTGGCAAAAATATGAAGCAGCACAGCATAACTGTTTTTAACTTTGATTCTTGAGCTGCAAATCAGCATATTATAAGGATTTCTAAAGGATCATGTCACCAATGATGCTGAAAATTCAGCTTTGCCAAATTGCCAATACAGGAATAATTTACATTTTAAAATACATTTTTAAGCCTTAGTGCAGAAGAGACGTTCAAAACTTAAAAAATGATCATCTTAATGATTCTAAACTTTTGACCCATAGTGTTTATCTGTCATGTGTTTTACAGAGTTGCTTTTGGCAATGGTAACGGACTTGCAGTGGTTGATTACCTTCAGAAAACTCTCCTTCTGAATGTGAGCACAGCCGAGTTGTACGGCTCTACAGATCCTCACCACAGACAGCCACGTTCACCCCGCAAAGCCAGGCAGCCTTCGGCAGGTGAACAAAAATCTAAGAATGCTTCATCTTCTTTCTAATAATCATAACCTCTGCATGTTGTCAGTCTGTATATCACTTTCTCTCTGATAAAGTAAAGCACATGCTCATTATGAGCAGTGTCAGTCTACAAGCCGTGATTCTCCTGCAGGTGGTCATCTCTGGCAGAGGAACCATCTGCCTCTGAACTTAGAAAATCATAAGATCCATATGCTCAAAAACAGGGTTGCCGATGTTTGTTCTTTTCTCTCCCTTGTCTTTGCTTGTTCTTTTTGTTGTTCACTCATCTGAGTCATTTCAGTCTTTGAAATACACAGATGCCAACAGACTGAATTTATGGCCCATGTGATATTTTACATTATTGTTAGCGATGATTTATTGCAGAAAATCTGACTAATACCAATTATAAATTGAGTTTGATAAAGCAGTTTTTTCCTATTGCTATTACTATTGCACCTACTTGGGGTTAGCCTCACAATTTTTCAGAAAATATACAAATCTATCTGACAATTTCATACATTTATTTAGCTTGTTTTTAAACAAAAATTAAATGTTTTAAGTACAGTATACAATATCTCCTTATTTATTGAAAAGAAAAATGCAGAACCAAAGAGTCCTTAATCCAGTCTCTGGGGTCTGGGAGTTCAAAGGCCTTTCAGCTGTTAATTTGATTGTTTTGTCTCACCCTGTCAATATTCGTCTCTCTCTGTGGTTTCGTAAAGACACTCTACATAAGAAGTCTTGCATGTCCGGCCTCTCTAACTTTTATTCTGAATCTGTGAAAACGCTTCGTTCTTCTTACCTCAGTAAGTCACTCATGACACTCATCAAAGGTCTTGTCCTTCTCTTTATCTGTCTGCATTCTTCTTTTTCTCATTGTTTAACACTATAGTACATTTTTTACATTTATTTATTAGTTTATTAGTGTTATGTGATGTTTTGTGCATGATGTTCATCTGGCTGTTTGGTTAAGAAGTGTTCATTTTCAACAGGTTTTTGTGATGGTAATGATGCATCGGCCGCCCCAGAGGACAGATGTAAATCACCAACTTCAGGTAAAGATGCTCTTATTATATGACAGGATTTACCTGTAAAACATGAAGAGCATGAATTGATGGTGATTTTATAATTATATAGTTGATTGACAGACCTTTGAAGGAACAGTCCACTCAAAAATTAAGCTTTTTGTCATGATTTACTCACCCTTGTGTTGTTTCAAACATGTGTTTCTTTCGTGAAAAATAAAAGGAGATCTTAGGCAGAAAGTGTTTGTTTTTGATAAATCACCACCCACTTTCATTTTGTACTGCCAAGCTCCAAAAAACATGTTCTTTTTATCAAAATCCTTTATCCCTGAAGCATTTAGTTTCATTAGATTGTGCTGGTTTTAAAAGGTTAGTTCATGAAAATTCTGTCATTAATCACTCACCCTCATGTCGTTCCAAACCCGTAAGACTTTCATTCATCTTCGGGAAAAAAAATAAAAATCTTTTTGATGAAATCTGAGAAATGTTCTGTCTATTCAACTACCACTTTGACGCTTCAAAAAGTTCATAAAGAGATTGTAAAACGAATCCATATGAATTGAGCTGTTTAGTCCATATTTTCTGAAGAGACTCGATCACTTTATATAATGAACAGATTACATTTAGGCTTTTATTCACATATAAACATTCATCAGCTCACACATCAGTTGTGGTAAACGGAAGATGTTTGCTTGATGTGAGCGAACCAGTGAGGTTCATTCTTGTGTTACACAGCACGTTTGAGCTTCTGCAAGAACCAATGAGGTTCATTCTAGTGTTACGCAGCACGTTTGAGCTTCTGCAAGAACCAATGAGGTTCATTCTAGTGTTACGCAGCACGTTTGAGCTTCTGCAAGAACCAATGAGGTTCATTCTAGTGTTACGCATCACATATGAGCTTCAGCAAGAACCAATGAGGTTCATTCTTGTGTTACGCAGCACGTTTGAGCTTCTGCAAGAACCAATGAGGTTCATTCTAGTGTTACGCATCACATATGAGCTTCTGCAAGAACCAATGAGGTTCATTCTAGTGTTACGCATTACATATGAGCTTCTACAAGAACCAATGAGGTTCATTCTTGTGTTACGCATCACATATGAGCTTCAGCAAGAACCAATGAGGTTCATTCTTGTGTTACGCAGCACGTTTGAGCTTCTGCAAGAACCAATGAGGTTCATTCTAGTGTTACGCAGCACGTTTGAGCTTCTGCAAGAACCAATGAGGTTCATTCTAGTGTTACGCAGCACGTTTGAGCTTCTGCAAGAACCAATGAGGTTCATTCTAGTGTTACGCATCACATATGAGCTTCAGCAAGAACCAATGAGGTTCATTCTTGTGTTACGCAGCACGTTTGAGCTTCTGCAAGAACCAATGAGGTTCATTCTAGTGTTACGCATCACATATGAGCTTCTGCAAGAACCAATGAGGTTCATTCTAGTGTTACGCATTACATATGAGCTTCTACAAGAACCAATGAGGTTCATTCTTGTGTTACGCATCACATATGAGCTTCAGCAAGAACCAATGAGGTTCATTCTTGTGTTACGCAGCACGTTTGAGCTTCTGCAAGAACCAATGAGGTCCATTCTTGTGTTACGCAGCACGTATGAGCTTCTGCAAGAACCAATGAGGTCCATTCTAGTGTTACGCATCACGTATGAGCTTCAGCAAGAACCAATGAGGTTCATTCTAGTGTTACGCAGCACGTTTGAGCTTCTGCAAGAACCAATGAGGTCCATTCTAGTGTTACGCATCACATATGAGCTTCAGCAAGAACCAATGAGGTTCATTCTAGTGTTACGCAGCACGTTTGAGCTTCTGCAAGAACCAATGAGTTTCATTCTAGTGTTACGCATCACATATGAGCTTCAGCAAGAACCAATGAGGTTCATTCTCGTGTTACGCAGCACGTTTGAGCTTCTACAAGAACCAATGAGGTTCATTCTCATGTTACGCAGCACGTTTGAGCTTCTGCAAGAACCAATGAGGTCCATTCGAGTGTTGTGCATCACATATGAGCTTCAGCAAGAACCAATGAGGTCCATTCGAGTGTTGTGCATCACATATGAGCTTCAGCAAGAACCAATGAGGTTCATTCTAGTGTTACGCAGCCCGTTTGAGCTTCTGCAAGAACCAATGAGGTTCATTCTCATGTTACGCAGCACGTTTGAGCTTCTGCAAGAACCAATAAGGTTCATTCTAGTGTTACGCATAACATATGAGCTTCAGCAAGAACCAATGAGGTTCATTCTTGTGTTACGCATCACGTTTGAGCTTCAGCAAGAACCAATGAGGTTCATTCTTGTGTTACGCAGCACGTTTGAGCTTCTGCAAGAACCAATGAGGTCCATTCGAGTGTTACGCAGCACGTTTGAGCTTCTGCAAGAACCAATGAGGTCCATTCTTGTGTTACGCAGCACGTATGAGCTTCTGCAAGAACCAATGAGGTCCATTCTAGTGTTACGCATCACATATGAGCTTCAGCAAGAACCAATGAGGTTCATTCTAGTGTTACGCAGCACGTTTGAGCTTCTGCAAGAACCAATGAGGTCCATTCTCATTTTACGCAGCACGTTTGAGCTTCTGCAAGAACCAATGAGGTTCATTCTAGTGTTACGCATCACATATGAGCTTCAGCAAGAACCAATGAGGTTCATTCTTGTGTTACGCAGCACGTTTGAGCTTCTGCAAGAACCAATGAGGTCCATTCTAGTGTTACGCATCACATATGAGCTTCAGCAAGAACCAATGAGGTTCATTCTAGTGTTACGCATCACATATGAGCTTCAGCAAGAACCAATGAGGTTCATTCTTGTGTTACGCAGCACGTTTGAGCTTCTGCAAGAACCAATGAGGTTCATTCTAGTGTTACGCATCACATATGAGCTTCAGCAAGAACCAGTGAGGTTCATTCTTGTGTTACGCATCACATATGAGCTTCAGCAAGAACCAATGAGGTTCATTCTCGTGTTACGCAGCACGTTTGAGCTTCTACAAGAACCAATGAGGTTCATTCTTATGTTACGCAGCACGTATGAGCTTCTGCAAGAACCAATGAGGTCCATTCGAGTGTTGTGCATCACATATGAGCTTCAGCAAGAACCAATGAGGTCCATTCGAGTGTTGTGCATCACATATGAGCTTCAGCAAGAACCAATGAGGTTCATTCTAGTGTTACGCAGCCCGTTTGAGCTTCTGCAAGAACCAATGAGGTTCATTCTTATGTTACGCAGCACGTATGAGCTTCTGCAAGAACCAATGAGGTCCATTCGAGTGTTGTGCATCACATATGAGCTTCAGCAAGAACCAATGAGGTCCATTCGAGTGTTGTGCATCACATATGAGCTTCAGCAAGAACCAATGAGGTTCATTCTAGTGTTACGCAGCCCGTTTGAGCTTCAGCAAAAACCAATGAGGTTCATTCTCATGTTACGCAGCACGTTTGAGCTTCTGCAAGAACCAATAAGGTTCATTCTAGTGTTACGCATAACATATGAGCTTCAGCAAGAACCAATGAGGTTCATTCTAGTGTTACGCATAACATATGAGCTTCAGCAAGAACCAATGAGGTTAATTCTCGTGTTACGCAGCATGTTTGAGCTTCTGCAAGAACCAATGAGGTTCATTCTCATGTTACGCAGCACGTTTGAGCTTCTGCAAGAACCAATGAGGTTCATTCTAGTGTTACGCATAACATATGAGCTTCAGCAAGAACCAATGAGGTTCATTCTCGTGTTACACAGCATGTTTGAGCTTCTGCAAGAACCAATGAGGTTCATTCTCATGTTACGCAGCATGTTTGAGCTTCTGCAAGAACCAATGAGGTTCATTCTCATGTTACGCAGCACGTTTGAGCTTCTGCAAGAACCAATAAGGTTCATTCTAGTGTTACGCATAACATATGAGCTTCAGCAAAAACCAATGAGGTTCATTCTAGTGTTACGCAGCACGTTTGAGCTTCTACAAGAACCAATGAGGTTCATTCTCATGTTACGCAGCACGTTTGAGCTTCTGCAAGAACCAATAAGGTTCATTCTAGTGTTACGCATAACATATGAGCTTCAGCAAGAACCAATGAGGTTCATTCTTGTGTTACGCATCACGTTTGAGCTTCAGCAAGAACCAATGAGGTTCATTCTTGTGTTACGCAGCACGTTTGAGCTTCTGCAAGAACCAATGAGGTCCATTCGAGTGTTACGCAGCACGTTTGAGCTTCTGCAAGAACCAATGAGGTCCATTCTTGTGTTACGCAGCACGTATGAGCTTCTGCAAGAACCAATGAGGTCCATTCTAGTGTTACGCATCACATATGAGCTTCAGCAAGAACCAATGAGGTTCATTCTAGTGTTACGCAGCACGTTTGAGCTTCTGCAAGAACCAATGAGGTCCATTCTCATTTTACGCAGCACGTTTGAGCTTCTGCAAGAACCAATGAGGTTCATTCTAGTGTTACGCATCACATATGAGCTTCAGCAAGAACCAATGAGGTTCATTCTTGTGTTACGCAGCACGTTTGAGCTTCTGCAAGAACCAATGAGGTCCATTCTAGTGTTATGCATCACATATGAGCTTCAGCAAGAACCAATGAGGTTCATTCTAGTGTTACGCATCACATATGAGCTTCAGCAAGAACCAATGAGGTTCATTCTTGTGTTACGCAGCACGTTTGAGCTTCTGCAAGAACCAATGAGGTTCATTCTAGTGTTACGCATCACATATGAGCTTCAGCAAGAACCAGTGAGGTTCATTCTTGTGTTACGCATCACATATGAGCTTCAGCAAGAACCAATGAGGTTCATTCTCGTGTTACGCAGCACGTTTGAGCTTCTACAAGAACCAATGAGGTTCATTCTTATGTTACGCAGCACGTATGAGCTTCTGCAAGAACCAATGAGGTCCATTCGAGTGTTGTGCATCACATATGAGCTTCAGCAAGAACCAATGAGGTCCATTCGAGTGTTGTGCATCACATATGAGCTTCAGCAAGAACCAATGAGGTTCATTCTAGTGTTACGCAGCCCGTTTGAGCTTCTGCAAGAACCAATGAGGTTCATTCTTATGTTACGCAGCACGTATGAGCTTCTGCAAGAACCAATGAGGTCCATTCGAGTGTTGTGCATCACATATGAGCTTCAGCAAGAACCAATGAGGTCCATTCGAGTGTTGTGCATCACATATGAGCTTCAGCAAGAACCAATGAGGTTCATTCTAGTGTTACGCAGCCCGTTTGAGCTTCAGCAAAAACCAATGAGGTTCATTCTCATGTTACGCAGCACGTTTGAGCTTCTGCAAGAACCAATAAGGTTCATTCTAGTGTTACGCATAACATATGAGCTTCAGCAAGAACCAATGAGGTTCATTCTAGTGTTACGCATAACATATGAGCTTCAGCAAGAACCAATGAGGTTAATTCTCGTGTTACGCAGCATGTTTGAGCTTCTGCAAGAACCAATGAGGTTCATTCTCATGTTACGCAGCACGTTTGAGCTTCTGCAAGAACCAATGAGGTTCATTCTAGTGTTACGCATAACATATGAGCTTCAGCAAGAACCAATGAGGTTCATTCTCGTGTTACACAGCATGTTTGAGCTTCTGCAAGAACCAATGAGGTTCATTCTCATGTTACGCAGCACGTTTGAGCTTCTGCAAGAACCAATAAGGTTCATTCTAGTGTTACGCATAACATATGAGCTTCAGCAAAAACCAATGAGGTTCATTCTAGTGTTACGCAGCACGTTTGAGCTTCTACAAGAACCAATGAGGTTCATTCTCATGTTACGCAGCACGTTTGAGCTTCTGCAAGAACCAATAAGGTTCATTCTAGTGTTACGCATAACATATGAGCTTCAGCAAGAACCAATGAGGTTCATTCTTGTGTTACGCATCACGTTTGAGCTTCAGCAAGAACCAATGAGGTTCATTCTTGTGTTACGCAGCACGTTTGAGCTTCTGCAAGAACCAATGAGGTCCATTCGAGTGTTACGCAGCACGTTTGAGCTTCTGCAAGAACCAATGAGGTCCATTCTTGTGTTACGCAGCACGTATGAGCTTCTGCAAGAACCAATGAGGTCCATTCTAGTGTTACGCATCACATATGAGCTTCAGCAAGAACCAATGAGGTTCATTCTAGTGTTACGCAGCATGTTTGAGCTTCTGCAAGAACCAATGAGGTCCATTCTCATTTTACGCAGCACGTTTGAGCTTCTGCAAGAACCAATGAGGTTCATTCTAGTGTTACGCATCACATATGAGCTTCAGCAAGAACCAATGAGGTTCATTCTTGTGTTACGCAGCACGTTTGAGCTTCTGCAAGAACCAATGAGGTCCATTCTAGTGTTACGCATCACATATGAGCTTCAGCAAGAACCAATGAGGTTCATTCTAGTGTTACGCATCACATATGAGCTTCAGCAAGAACCAATGAGGTTCATTCTTGTGTTACGCAGCACGTTTGAGCTTCTGCAAGAACCAATGAGGTTCATTCTAGTGTTACGCATCACATATGAGCTTCAGCAAGAACCAGTGAGGTTCATTCTTGTGTTACGCATCACATATGAGCTTCAGCAAGAACCAATGAGGTTCATTCTCGTGTTACGCAGCACGTTTGAGCTTCTACAAGAACCAATGAGGTTCATTCTTATGTTACGCAGCACGTATGAGCTTCTGCAAGAACCAATGAGGTCCATTCGAGTGTTGTGCATCACATATGAGCTTCAGCAAGAACCAATGAGGTTCATTCTAGTGTTACGCAGCCCGTTTGAGCTTCTGCAAGAACCAATGAGGTTCATTCTTATGTTACGCAGCACGTATGAGCTTCTGCAAGAACCAATGAGGTCCATTCGAGTGTTGTGCATCACATATGAGCTTCAGCAAGAACCAATGAGGTCCATTCGAGTGTTGTGCATCACATATGAGCTTCAGCAAGAACCAATGAGGTTCATTCTAGTGTTACGCAGCCCGTTTGAGCTTCAGCAAAAACCAATGAGGTTCATTCTCATGTTACGCAGCACGTTTGAGCTTCTGCAAGAACCAATAAGGTTCATTCTAGTGTTACGCATAACATATGAGCTTCAGCAAGAACCAATGAGGTTCATTCTAGTGTTACGCATAACATATGAGCTTCAGCAAGAACCAATGAGGTTAATTCTCGTGTTACGCAGCATGTTTGAGCTTCTGCAAGAACCAATGAGGTTCATTCTCATGTTATGCAGCACGTTTGAGCTTCTGCAAGAACCAATGAGGTTCATTCTAGTGTTACGCATAACATATGAGCTTCAGCAAGAACCAATGAGGTTCATTCTCGTGTTACACAGCATGTTTGAGCTTCTGCAAGAACCAATGAGGTTCATTCTCATGTTACGCAGCATGTTTGAGCTTCTGCAAGAACCAATGAGGTTCATTCTCATGTTACGCAGCACGTTTGAGCTTCTGCAAGAACCAATAAGGTTCATTCTAGTGTTACGCATAACATATGAGCTTCAGCAAGAACCAATGAGGTTCATTCTCGTGTTACGCAGCATGTTTGAGCTTCTGCAAGAACCAGTGAGGTCCATTCGAGTGTTGTGCATCACATATGAGCTTCAGCAAGAACCAATGAGGTTCATTCTAGTGTTAAGCAGCACGTTTGAGATCCCACAAGAGGTTTGTTCTCGCGCATCAAGCAGGTTCAGTTGAGCTTCTGTTTATGTTTCGTTGATCAATGTTTAAATGTGAATAAAACACTTAATTCAAACTGTTCATCATACAAACTGTTAGTCTCTTCAGAAAATGTGGACTAAACAGCTCAATTCATATGGATTAGTTTTATGATCTCTTTATGAACTTTTTGAAGAATCAAAGTTTCAGTTGCATAGCTGTCAATGTTGAGACAGAAAGCTCTTTGATTTCATCAAAAAATATCTTTGTTTGTGTTCTGAAGATGAATGAAAGTCTTACAGGTCTGGACCGACATGAGGGTGAGTAATTAATGACAGAATTTTAATTTTTGGGGGAACTATCCCTGTAACCCTGTGAGAGAAATCTGTTTTATTCAGTTCACTAAAATGTTTTTACAAAGTTAAGCCAAATATAGTTTTAGATAAAAAACTTTTTAGATTTTAAAAACCTGATTATTAGATCTTCTATTAATGTTTCTCACCAAGAAAATAGCCACAGAAGCTGGTTTGAAAACAAACAAATCAAGCTCCAAAAATATATTTTTTAAACTATACAATATCTGAGATTAATAGACCATTTTATGTCAATATATGTCATTTTTTTATTAAACATGTTAGCTATGTAAGTTTTGTAAGCTACGGTTTTACCTTGCATAAAACCATATTACTTCAGAAGACTTATTGGAAGAATATTTGCCCCCATCATATGGACTACTTTTATGGTGCTTTTTAAAAAATTAAAAAATATCACTAGCCACTTTCATTGAATTGAAAAGTGCAGCCTGCATCAATAGGAATAGAACAACACGAGGGTGAGTTAATGAAAGACAAAATGTTTGTGTGTGGACCATGCCTTTTAAAGAGAAATGTGTAATTTTGCACCTTTTTGCCCCAGTCAGCATGACTTGGAAAACCTACCTAATCCTCTGGAAGTTCGGTTTGGTGGCGCAGGAATTACACACTGCAACTTAAAGACAGACATATTGACAAACACTGCAATGCCAGAGCATTGGACGTGAAGCTCTATTATAGTTGAAAAGTCTTTAGCACAGCAAAAAATTAAAACAATTCTGCAAGCGTCGTCAGAATTCAAGTCAGGTGTGCTGACCAAGGAAATTTCATTTACAAGGAGTTTGACTTTGATATGCAGATAGTTGCCAAAAGTTACATAAGACCCCATTGGCTGTATCACATTATTATGCAGACTGTGTTGTTGCTATAGGCTCCGGTTCACCATGCAATTCTGATGAAGACAGCAAACACAGGTTCATTGACAAGGGTACAGTTCATTATACACACCCAATTTCTGTCTTAGGAAAGCCTTTATTTTCTTTGATTTGGTTCTTTTCAACACATTTTTCAGTGATGTCCAAAAGCAAGCGGATATCCAAGACTGTTGCCAATGACTTTGGTACTGTATAATGTTCATATTACGGCAGTCTGGGTCTCTCAGTTTCTGTGCTAATGGGCTCTTGTGCACTAACCAAATGAACTAACCAAACAAATTCAAACGGGTATGCTTAAGTGCATAGTAGAGCTGAACTTGAGCTTTGTATGTCTGTTGCTTGGTGGTTGAGTGTGCCAAAAAATGGTTGACCAGTGTGAACTCTTAAAATGAAAGCCATATTTAACACTTTGACAGTAGTTTCAGTAGTATTTGAACTTATTTGAAAAGTCAACTTAGTTTCACTTTTTAACTTTTTACAAAGTCAACTTTCTTTGAATGATCCATTAGTGCATGTTACACCAAAGGAGAAAAATGCATTTGTGAATTTTTTGCTGCACACGTTGACTTTAAACCGTTTTAAAATTTTAAATGGTTTTATTCACTAATGTCAAAATTGTATCTCCTGCAAGAATGCTTTTTTTCTAACCTTGTTTAACATTACAGGCTTTTACTCTGCTCTGGTGCGTTTCAAGGGTAAAAAAAAAAACTAAAAACATAGGGCAATGGAAATGATGTTACACATTTAACGTATCTCTGATTTTGAATCATATGTTCTCTCACAGATTTCTACTGTACAGCTAAAATCATAGACAGATCTACATATGGGCGATTACACACGCGCACACACACACAATGCCAGACTTTGCCAGAGAGAAATTAAGCTCACGGTGTTTTGACTCTTGATCGGTGCTGGTTTCATTGCCACTAATCTCAATGCAATTTTCTGGGCATGATTGAATTGCTTCTGAATGTAACATACTAGATGAACAAATGTCTCTTTTTAAGGCTGCTGATGGGCTCATGGCTGCTCTGTGGCTTTATTCTACATCATGATCCTCCAACCTGCTTATTTCTGTCTTCTTAACCCTGTTGATTCATCCTTATTTAACATTTTTAGTAACAATGATTTCCCAGATATGAATGGCTTTGATTATATGTTCAGAACAATGTTTTCTTTTTTCCAGCTAAGATATCCCGGAAAATTAACATGATTGCTGATCAGAAAGATGGTAAGCGTTTGTTCTCTCACTTTAGTTTCTAGGAGTAGCTGTGTTTCTTTTGCAGGTGATCATTTTCTTCCACGCTTACGTAAACTGGCCGTTATTTAAGTAGCACTTGTCATCAGATTGAAAGGGCAGCTCTTAAAGTAGCAGTATGTACTAATACTGTGTTCTCAACCCTAATGAGCTGCATCACTGTCTACTAGGGGTTGAACAACTTTTTTTCAAGTCGACATTTATGTAATGAAAGCCGAGTTGCCGTCAACTAGTCGCTGATAACGACATTAATGAGCAAATAAGCCTGAACCTCGAGCTGAGACTCGACCGCGGTTTGCCTACATGACACAGCGCTGCACACAAGGCTATTGCTCCTACATAACAGCTTATTTTTGTCAGTTCTTTTGTCTTTGGGTCATTATAGTTCTCACAGATTTCCGCAAGCTCAGATACAGATAAAGTATTACAGTAAAGAATACATTTATATGAATGCATTAGTGAGAGTGAATGCGCATGAATGAATTCTACCTGGCAGTGTCTCTACTAATAGTGAAGCTGTGAGTGCAAGACACTGTTTGTATGTGTGTATTTTACAGTGCAGCAGCGCATAAGTTTAAAACAGCGATTAACAGCTTATTGTAGCAATTAAAACAGCGATTTTGAGCACCCAGATGGTATAAGCCAGGGGTTTTCAAACTGGGGTCTGGGGACCCCCAGGGGTCCTCCAGAAGGTCCTAAAGGGTCCCCAGAAAATTTTAGAGAATAAAAAGACAAAGCAAATATGGATAAAGTCTAAAGAATATTCTGTTTAATTTCTAAAAGTTTCTCTCCTTTCTTGCCGTATAGGCTACTTTCCAGAATTGTATATTTTCTTTGTATTTTTCTACTGAGTCCCATTTATCTTGCTCACTGGGGTTGTAAGGCAGCTGCTTGCATACATTTATTGTGAAAGTTGCTTATAAAAATCATTATTAAGTGAAAAATGTTCTTCAGGTTTATACATACAACATTAAGTATATCCAATTTATTAAGTTTGGAAACAATATTTTGTATTTATAATGTCACACAATTTATCTAACAGTTTAAATGTTTTTTCATAAAAATAGATGGAAATTAGGATGGTGGTTCCTCATAAAAGATTCATCGTATGATTCATAAAGTTTGAAAACCCCTGGTATAAGCAAACATATCTTGTGAAACGCTCTCAGAGTATGCATTTATTTGTCATTTTAACAGTTGGAAACGGAGAGTAAAAGTGGACTTCAAATATTTCTTATCCTGTTGCGCCCTCTATAGGCCATGATCAGCGACTAGTCAACATCAAATTTAAGCGTCATGGCAGAGCATTAAAGGTTCAGTTCACTTTAAAATGAAAATTACCCCATGATTTAATCACTCTCAAGGAATTCTAGGTGTATATGACTCTTCTTTTTTATTAACTTTTTGATTGGAGTTATATTAATAAATATCCTGATGTTTCCGAGCTTTATAATGGGGCTGACGAGTTTGAAGCTCAAAAAAAGGGCCATCCATCCATCATAAACGGCTCCGGGGAGTTGTTAAAGGCCTTCTGAAGCGAATCGTGGGTTTTTGTGAGAAAAATATCCATACTTAACACGTTATAAAGTAAAATATCTAGCTACCGCCAGACCACCTTCCGTATTCAACTTATGGAAAAAGCGTAATTGGAGCGACAAATGACATCAGACGTAGCGTAAGCGTTTTGAACTGCGAGAGGCGTTACACTTTCTTCGTTGAATACAGAAGGCTGTTCGCCGGAAGCTAGATAATTTACTTAACGTAAAATATGGATATTTTTCTTACAAAAACCCATTGAGTCACTTCAGAATGCCATTATTAACCCCCTGAGCCATGTGGAGTATGTTTATGGTGGATGGATACACTTTGAGCTTCAAACTCATGAGCCCAGTTAATTGCCATTATAAAGCTTGGAAACGTCAATATAGTTATTAATATAACTCTAATTGTGTTCATCAGAAAGAAGAAAGCCATATACACCTACAGTGAGGAAAATAAGTATTTGAACACCCTGCTATTTTGCAAGTTCTCCCACTTAGAAATCATGGAGGGGTCTGAAATTGTCATCGTAGGTGCATGTCCACTGTGAGAGACATAATCAAAAAAAATAAATACAGAAATCATAATGAATGATTTTTTTTAACTATTTATTTGTATGATACAGCTGCAAATAAGTATTTGAACACCTGAGAAAATCAATGTTAATATTTGGTACAGTCGCCTTTGTTTGCAATTACAGAGGTCAAACGTTTCCTGTAGTTTTTCACCAGGTTTGCACACACTGCAGGAGGGATTTTGGCCCACTCCTCCACACAGATCTTCTCTAGATCAGTCAGGTTTCTGGCCTGTCGCTGAGAAACACAGAGTTTGAGCTCCCTCCAAAGATTCTCTATTGGGTTTAGGTCTGGAGACTGGCTAGGCCACGCCAGAACCTTGATATGCTTCTTACAGAGCCACTCCTTGGTTATCCTGGCTGTGTGCTTCGGGTCATTGTCATGTTGGAAGACCCAGCCTCGACCCATCTTCAATGCTCTAACTAAGGGAAGGCCCCGGTCATCCTCTCCTTAATACAGTGCAGTCGCCCTGTCCCATGTGCAGAAAAACACACCCAAAGCATGATGCTACCACCCCCATGCTTTACAGTAGGGATGGTGTTCTTGGGATGGTACTCATCATTCTTCTTCCTCCAAACACGTTTAGTAGAATTATGACCAAAAAGTTCTATTTTGGTCTCATTTGACCACATGACTTTCTCCCATGACTCCTCTGGATCATCCAAATGGTCATTGGCAAACTTAAGACGGGCCTTGACATGTGCTGGTTTAAGCAGGGGAACCTTCTGTGCCATGCATGATTTTAAACCATGACGTCTTAGTGTATTACCAACAGTAACCTTGGAAACGGTGGTCCCAGCTCTTTTCAGATCATTGACCAGCTCCTCCCGTGTAGTTCTGGGCTGATTTCTCACCTTTCTTAGGATCATTGAGACCCCACGAGGTGAGATCTTGCATGGAGCCCCAGTCCGAGGGAGATTGACAGTCATGTTTAGCTTCTTCCATTTTTTAATGATTGCTCCAACAGTGGACCTTTTTTCACCAAGCTGCTTGGCAATTTCCCCGTAGCCCTTTCCAGCCTTGTGGAGATGTACAATTTTGTCTCTAGTGTCTTTGGACAGTTCTTTGGTCTTGGCCATGTTAGTAGTTTGATTCTTACTGATTGTATGGGGTGGACAGGTGTCTTTATGCAGCTAACGACCTCAAACAGGTGCATCTAATTTAGGATAATAAATGGAGTGGAGGTGGACATTTTAAAGGCAGACTAACAGGTCTTTGAGGGTCAGAATTCTAGCTGATAGACAGGTGTTCAGATACTTATTTGCAGCTGTATCATACAAATAAATAGTTAAAAAAAAATCATATATTGTGATTTCTGGATTTTTTTTTATTGATTCTGTCTCTCACAGTGGACATGCACCTACAATGACAATTTCAGACCCCTCCATGATTTCCAAGTGGGAGAACTTGCAAAATAGCAGGGTGTTCAAATACTTATTTTCCTCACTGTAGGATGGCGTAAGGGTGAGTAAATCATGGGATCATTTTCATTTTAAAGTGAACTAATCCTTTAAAGTCGATTAGTCTGTGCAACCCCTAGTGTCTATCTATATTATTATAGTCAGTAGTCTACATAGACTCCATGAAGAACTCCATGATGTCTGGTCTGGTTTGGTTTATAGCTTATTCTGGCCTAGAACCACCTACTTGGACAGTAAAGGTCTGAGAATGAACTAGGCACAGTTTTGTTTTTATGTGGAGTTTGAATAAATCTGAAAAAGTAGACGGTACAATAATAAATGTAGTAATTTTTTGCAGGTAATAAATAACTTAAATTCTTACTTGCTTTCAGAGGTAGTCCAGGTATTGTAGACCTATAATATATGTCTATATAGATTGTAGACTTGCATGCATGAATGTTGGTACACATGTATTTAGGTGCAATTTATACATTAGCTAGCTAGTTAAATTTTACACTTACCGTTCTGCGTGTAGAAAGGAGGGTACGGCGTCACTACTCTCTCCCTGGTAAGAAACAAGAGAGTTGCGTGAAGGAAATGAAGAGGAAGCACGCAGCATCTTTCCATGAGACCTCATTATGTGACCCCAGTGAGTGGCCCTATTACAGGCTGACCTGACCTGATTTGGACTGGTTCATACTAACTCACTGGAGTTTGCCGTGTGCATTTTGTCTGTTGTCTTGATGGTGTCCAATTTTGGTTTCTGTGAAAAATGGCTTAATTCTGGTTTAATTCCTCACCTTTTTCACATTTTCATTTTAAATTGATTACAGATTAAGGTTTAATATTATTAGTGCGACACACAAGTTACACAAATTCTCTCATCATCCTGAAACAAAGCAGATTATGGATTTTGACCTCATAATACTTTTCACATTTGATGTGTAATCCTTAGATTCCTAATGGTGTGATCATGGCACACTATATATTTTTCAGCTGGTGAGTCTACAATAATCATAACAGCAATAACCCGTGTCGTATATAAACTTCTCTCCTTTTTATTGGCTAATGACTGTTTTATGATTTTATGATTTACTAACCAATTACAGACATTTTCCAGGTGACTCTCACAGAACAATAAGTTTCATCAAGAGTCATATTTCACCGCAAATTCAAAAGAAGACGATCTTCATTTTCTGTATGCAAAATAAAATTAAGGTTTGAATAAATTCAGTACAGCAAACTCTGCTGTCATGTATAAATATTTGTATTAAAATAAAATTGGGGTGAAACATGAGCCAGACATGTTCTTGTTAGTTTTGGTGAGATTCATTGCTTTTAGAATTTGCATTTATACTAAAATTAGTGTTATAGTTTTGCCAGAAATATGCATCTGAGTGTCTGAGAGTCAAATAAAACCGCAAAACAATGTGCTATAACTGGTGACTGCTAGTTTTGCTCATTCTGAGTGGAAATGTGTGAGTTTTGGTGTTTTTCTGAGTTTTCATGGCAACGGTTTGAGTGCAGTAGTTGTATGTTTTACTGATTCCACACTACATGTAACTGAAATACTGCACATAAAGCACATTTCATATCGACATACTGTATTACTGCTCAACTGTTTTTGGTTTCAGGTGTCCTGAGGTGGTTCAAACTTGATATTACTTTATAGCATCATGTTAATTGTCCACTTCTGTTGTGTTTTTGTTCGCTGTGTTCTCAGATGCCAGGGACAACTCATTCAGCCGCTCGCGCAGCTCCAGTGTGACCAGCATTGACAGAGAGTCACGTGAGATCATTTCCTCCTTCTACTTTTGCGACTCCCTTTCCAAGAAGAGTGAGACAGTGGCAGTGCCCAGCCTGTGGGTGGGCACCTCTTTGGGCGGCATGCTGGCCATCGCCCTCACTGTGCCCTCCACGCCAGAGCAGAGGATGCAACAGCCTGTGGGCGTCTCTTTCTGTGGTAAGACTTGCTTTACATTTCTATGAAAAAATGAGTGGAAGTCCTTGTAAATGTAGGACCCTATGAAATTGTATTTTCCCATATGCTGTTTTTCTTTTCCTCTTTTTTTGTCTTACATTTTCTGGATTCCCATTTTAATTGTTTAAACGGGTGTCTAATCAATTAATACATTTTGTTAACAATTTAAGAATTTATAAACATTTCAATAATAGGGCCCTGTGATCCCCTTTGAGTTTCTATGTGTATCTGACGATAGTTTTATCAAATGAAATGGGGAAAATGCCACAAGCGTCACTTTGTTGTAGACAAAAACAAATTCATACAGAGATTTGCTGAACATGCAGACTTGATATTTAAATAGCAGTCATTTTGTGCTTTAATATTCACTAGTCCACACTAGTCCATATTGTGATTTAAATTTACAGTGTTACTTTTGATTTATTCATCCAGATTTTGCCAAATTTAGATTTTGTTATACTGTAAAATTCAAATGCTTTTTCTGCGTCCGCATGCTGAATATCTGGACCGTCGACGATTCAAACTCCTGCTGTGTGAAATGTGTTCTGACTGAAAATTACATTGGCAATGACCTACAGCCAATGAGAGGGCAAGATACAAGGCAGCGGGAAGTTCGGGGAGGAGTTATAGACCAGAATATATATTTGCAATTATATCAAACAGAAAGCACAAACATTTGCTTGACCAGCCACAACAGCAGCATGTTGCAAAATTATTTATTTACCTCCAACTCTCTTTGCAGAACACAATCCTTACTCCCCACGTCTCCCCAAATATTTCCTCCATTTAATCTTTTTCTCCTTTTCGCTACAAATCAGCGCACAGACAATTTGCATCGCAAGCTTCTTGTGGGCTATCATTTTTAATAAAAATTCCAGTCGGTCCATCATGCAGTGTGCCCACAGCAGCGTCTGAATATTACCCCAAATAGTCATGCAGTGTGAAAAGAACAGTGATCTGACTACTTTTAAAATTGTGCGGTCTGAACTCGGCATTAGTTTGACGCTTTCTGCCATTACAGGTTTAGTAGTGCGCTTGAAAGGAGGCATTCTGCACATGGCCCAGCTGGATGCCAGCGGGACCCTTCTGCCCCACGTTTTTGAGTCCTGGTATGAGGCCAACGCTCCTGAGGAGGAGAGAGAACGGCCACGGAGACGCCGGCCCACCTCCCCTCCTTCATCTCAGGAGAACCAGGACTGTCAGTACGCTGTAGTCTGCTCAGAGAAACAGGCTAAGGTGGTGGCACTGCCCTCCCAAAACTGCATCTATGAGCATAACATCACCGAGACCTCCTTCGTACTTAGAGCCGATGTTGTGACAATGACCACAGGGGTCGGCATCGCCTGTTTCTGTGCCAATGGCCACATCATGACCCTCAGGTAATATGGAAGACCTGACATTCAATGTCACTGAATATTTTTTTCTTCTTTGTTTTTTCTTCCTAAACCTGTAAACCATCTGTTTTCAGTTTGCCCAGCCTGCGGCCACTGCTGGATGTGAACTACCTTCCTCTGACGGACATGAGGATAGCCAGAACCTTCTGTTTCTCAAACCAAGGCCAGGCCCTGTACCTCACATCGCCCACCGAGATCCAAAGAATCACCTATAGCCAGGAAACCTGTGATAACCTGCAGGTCAGAATGTGTTCATTATATTTTATGTGTGCAGGACGTTGTATGTCCCATTAAAATCACATTCATTTTATACACAGAAAGTGATTTTTAGCGTCAACATATAAACCGTTTAATTCAATCTATGGCTGCATGATAATGGTTAAAATGATCACAATTATTTTGCTCAAGAATGATAATCGTGATTATCACGCAAATTGCCAAAGACGTTGATGTTACCATGAAACATTGCAAATGAAATAAGTTGTTCTGCCTTTGTTTGTAATGACATATAATAATATTACTTGAAATGAATAACTGTAGGTCAATAGAGAGACAGAGAGACAAACAAAAAAAACCCCACAGCAATACAAAAACACCACGCACAGTCCCTTACCCAAATGACAGGTTAGATAAAGTGTACAATATATAACAACAGAGCCCCGTATGTAATATTACAGACAAGGGTTAAAAAAAAGTAAACCCTCCCCAAATCTGGTCTTGTGTGCAGTAAATACTGTGTGCTACTAAGAAGACAATACAAGTGCTTGACTGGAAAAGACAAGAATAATAGTGTAGTGTAGACGGTCAATCAGGCAATGGAGACTGCATCCAACCACAAAGATTTAACATGCTCTAAAAAGGATAGCCAAATTCTTGAAAATGGAACCATGGAACCACAAAGACCTCTGGCTTGCTTAGTTGGGGAAATGTATTATTCTTATTCTAATGCTATTTCATGCATTCTAACTTATACTGTTAAAAGCCCTATTCGCACGGGATTAGTATTATCTGGGGACCTCGTGTGATTTAGAAATTAAACGGGAATGGCACATTCACACGGGAAAAGCAAAGCCTGTGATTTTACTCGTATTTACTGACTTATCTCCCGGATATGATGTCAAGACTTATAAATGTTTTTTCGTTATAGATATAGCTGTATGATATATCATAAACAACAGTTCCTTATCGCGTGCTGCTATATGTTATCTTGTTGCGATAGTCTGTGTTACACCGGTTACATCACTTTCCCACCGTCGTTTAGATTTTTTATAGTAATAAAAATCATTTAGTTAATTTAGAAACGTTACAATTAAAAACTGAACTGAGCACAGAGTGAGGAGCTGACAAAACGACGGAAGATTTGGCTTCAAAGCTAAATGTAAAAGCGCCCCATTTAAGCGATCTGGAAATTGTACTGTTCTGTTTTTGTGTTTTTCATTAAGAATAATATTGAACACACCTTTCAAGCAATTCGCTCCCAAATTGGCTCTAATTCTAAAGTGAAAGTATAATGTGCACAGCCGCACAAGCATTTCTAATGGTGCACGTTATTAATGCAGCCTTCATTCTTCATGAAATATGGATAAAAATGCACGCAGGAAACAAAAACCTTGCAAAAACTATATTCGACCCTCCAAATCCTGGCCAAATCACAGAGATGCCAATTCGCACGGGACTAACATTATCACAGGACCTCTGTTTGTCTAAATATGGTAGGTCATTTGCGGTGAATTTTTACTTTACAAATTACAGACATGGCCGATTCGCAAAGGATTAAGATCACAGACAACCTCCGCAATTATTACAAATGACTAGAGGTCACCATGTAATACTAATCCTGTGCAAATAGGGCTAAAGAGTTCTCTTTAAGGATTCTCATTCCAAACATGGCCAAAAGAAAAAAACTAGTTGGGTGTATGACAGAGTATTTCTGTGCCAAATACACTCCTTCAGGATTCAAATAAGTTTCGGAAAGTATGGCCCTGTATGACTTCATAAAGGGCGGAATTCCTTGTATTTGTATGGGCACTTCTCCCGGATGAGCGCGTGCGCACATCAACCAAAGCCAGAGCAAGACAACGCACATCAACGAGCTTTGTTCGGGTTACGGGAGACGCCGGCAGCGCTGTCATTTTGTTTTTAGACCACAAAACAAAATCAACAATGTCACTAAAGAAGTGTGTTTCTGGTTGTGATGGAAAGATAACCTTGTTCAGCTTCCCAAAGTAGGGCTGTAATCAACCAAAGAAAATCTTGGTCGACTGAAGTCCTGAAATTTTCGACTAAAAATCGACTAAAATAACGTTAGGAAAAAAAAACCTTAAATGAATAAGCTGCACACTGTGCGCAGTACTTGGTAGCCTTGTTGTCTCCCTAAATTAATTATAAATAAACATAAAAAACTAGTAGGCTAATTGCAGTATATTAAATAGTTTTTGAGCTGATTATTTTGCACTGAAATGAGTCTGACACACGAGTCTGTGGCTCTGACAGCGTCGCATCGCATGCACCTGCGAGCTTCCGAAAATATAGCACTATGTGTTGTCAACTAGATATCATCACAAGAACTTTTGAGGAATATGCAACATAATTTAGACAATTGTTTTTGTCATATGTATTATAATAACTGACAGACACTCATTGCAGCCGCTCTGTGAAGCTCAAACATATGAGCTCAGCTTCGCGGCTGAGATACGAATAGACTATTAACTTAAAGCTTTTACTCTTAAACACAAAAGGCACGTCCACTTTAATAAAAAAGAAATATTTATTAAACAAGCCAGATCAAGAGCAGAAACAACGCTCTCACAATTAAATAAATAATATACAAGAATACTAGCCGTCTTCAATCTGTCTCTCTCTCCAGCGGGTTGGGCTAATCCAAAATAAGTGAAACAATGGGGGTGTTCTGAAGACAGACTGTTACCTGTGAAACAGGGGTGCTCTGAAAACACCCCCATTAGCAATTAGTGCTTTCCACCTGATGAAATGAACGCGGCGCGGCAAAACTGACAGTACAGATCCACTTATAGCGCGGTGTTGTGACGCTTCCCCTCATGTGTATGTTGATGTACGTTCCTCAAGTTTACCGCTATGGGTGTGCGTTTGAGCCAGCGGCCCAGCGGGGAATGAAACACAAAGGAAAGGACCCGCGAGAGACTCTTCGCCAGCGGGTTGGGCTAATCCAAAAGAAGTGAAAACAATGGGGGTGTTCTGAAGACAGACTGTTACCTGTGAAACAGGGGTGCTCTCAAAACACCCCCATTAGCAATTAGTGCTTTCCACCTGATGAAATGAACGCGGCGCGGCAAAACTGATGAAATGAACGCGGCAAAAAATCGACCAATCAGAATTTTGGTCGAGCCAGAACGTATCGACTAATAATCGACTAATCGACTGGGAGATTACAGCCCTATCCCAAAGAACCCAGCGTTAAAGAAACAGTGGATGCAGTTTGTTTTTCTGGGGCAGCAACGGAGTTCTGCAAGTGTGTTTGGTTGTTCCCGGTCATGAGTGGAAACCGCAGGCGGTGAGTGAAACCGCAAAAATGTCTGTTTTGTTGGCAATCGGCGCGTAAGTGCAACAACACGAACGTATAGTGAATCAAAAATGATCCAGGGGTAATGCCGTGTGTGTGTGTGTGTGTGTGTGTGTGTGTGTGTGTGTGTGTGTGTGTGTGTGTGTGTGTGTGTGTGTGTGTGTGTGTGTGTGTGTGTGTGTGTCTGTGTGTGTGTCTGTGTGTGTGCTCGTGTCTCTTTAACTCTGCCCACTGCACACCTCCACGAGTTCGGCTGTTTTCGGAAAGAATCGGTACAGCGTATCTGTGTTTTATAAATATGATCAAACAGAGTAATCATGAATTAGTTACCATTGTTTACAATGCGATTACATCATTCACAATGCTTCATAGGTTCGAGGAGTAGTTCATTCCCTCAGTAAAATACTAAGTCTTAAGTACTAAGTATAATTTTGAAATTTGATTTAATCTTGGAGCTGGTTGGTTTGGTTCATGGCTTGTCTTTATTGAAGAATGTAGAGGTTGAAGGGGAAAAATACTTCAAGGAACCAGCTGAAAAGTGGCTTTATTTGCAGTGCCTTTTAAGAATCAGATATATAACATCAGTATTCATATCCATTTATTTTGAGGTGCTCATTTTTTCAGGAAATGCTTGGAGAGCTGTTTACTCCAGTGGAGACACCAGAGGCTCCGAACAGAGGGTTCTTCAAGGGCTTATTTGGAGGCGGTGCTCAGTCCTTGGACAGAGAGGACCTGTGTAAGTGTTCATCTGTCACTCACACACTTTTTTAAAAACAAAATCATGTTCTGTATGATCAGCCCCTTACGCCTATTATTCAGAAGTCAAAAAATGTCAGATTGGACTGTGAATAAAATGTCAAATTGGACTAAAGCTCATTTTGGCAGATGAAGAAAACTGTGTTTAAAGGTCATTTCTATTTATTGACGTCAAAGAGTTTACCAATTCTTTGGTTCTGATGGATGAATGGTATCTTAATTGTAACAAGACAGAAACTGTTGCTTGTGTGAACAGCTCAATTGTGTATTTACTGGAAAAGTAATTTACCATGTTTAATGTGTGAAAGAACATATTGCCAAAAATAACCTTTTTTTTTAAGTGTAGAGAAGAAAAATATAATGAATCTCAAAAAAAGGCCTGGGTCATATTTCATCCAAAAATCAAATGAGGAAAAAATATTTGACATAAAGAAAATAAAACCTATTGTCCTTTTAGGGAAAATGTTTGTGACATTATTTTCATGGCAATTAAGCAGATTTCACTCCAAATTCTCATTAATGTAATGTAGACTTTTTTTAATTCTCTGAAAGAGTTGACCGGCGCCTTAACATCTTTTTTTTTTTTCTTAGTGTGAAAGAGACTTAAAATACTCGATTTTGGTCATTCAGGCAAGTGTTATATATTATAATCTGTTAAGTTTCTACTTTTATTTGTTTATACTCAAAATAAAAACAAAATTTTAAAATAAATAAAATAAACATGATGCGCGATCCGCAGCCTCTCCAATCTGATACTCTTCAGAAAATTAACTGTAACTTAGTGAATACTAGTCACACAAAAATGATCCATGTCTAAAGGGAACGTTAAAATGTCAGGTTTTAAATAATGTAAATCAAATTGTAACCAAATATTCTCTGTTTATGTAATCAGTTATAAAAGCGAGAGATGTCAGTCGTTCGCCAGCCTCTTCATTAAGTTTTAATGTGGCCACACCCACGGAGCGCACGTTCTTTTGTAAGTCAAATACTGACGATCCATGCGATATATCCCTACCCACATCAACTTGAATAAACACATCAAGTTTAGTTCCTGTAGTAATTTACATCGTTTTGAGATGCGGTGAGGAATAATCCTGGAATAATTTACCTCAGAAGAAAAGCTGTTTAATTTCAAACAGCAACGGATCCAGCCGATGATTGTGAGGTACGTTTATTCTTATGTTAGTGTCTGTGAATATTAAACAGCAAAAAGACTGTTTTTAAATAGAGTTTAAATATGAATCCTGCTGCAACATAAAATGTCATAGACGTAAGACTGTTTAGACAAGATTTCTTTGGCCTGCTTTGAACAGATTATGAAGTGTTTACTGTAAAATAGCCTAGTGTCACATCAATAAATCTTTTGTCCGCAAATTTCTGCTCGGATGCTATAAATATAGTACCAGTCAAAAGTTTTGTTCAATAGGCTACTTGTTATAGCCATTAAAACATATTTTGTTTCATATTTATCTTTAAATATTGTAGCCTAATGTTATTTTTTGATTTCATCTATGTTGATTATGAAAAGTGAACAGCATGAGTAAAATAGGACACATCATAAGATGCGCAATATGCAGTGGTTCCAACATGATTTTGATCAGTTCATTACGTTTTGTTTTGTAGAAAGACTTTCTTTAAAGTGAATTTCGTTTTGTATATATTGCATCTTAATTTTAATCAATGTTTCATCAGCCAATTGCCTGGATTTAATAAATAAGAAGTAAATATAGTAGACAATAGCCTATAATAGGCACAGGCGTGATTATGCATTGCACAAATGCACTGAACCTCGAAATTATATTTGAGTATTGTGTGTATCGGAAAGCACAAATGTCAGACTCAGAGAATGCCAAAACTTCTAAAGGGCCCCAAAACTGTACAGTCCTCTAGGGGTTAAATTCTCATGTATTCTTTCCCCTATTATATTCTATATTCTATTCTATTTTATTCACACATTTCTTGATAGTTTATTATATTGATTATGTTCTATATTATATATAAAAGCCAGGATATATATATATATATATATATAAATATAATATTTATTTATTTATTATTTGTGTACGTCCATATTTCCTTGTTGGTTCTGTTTCTGGGATGAGGAACTAAGATAAACATTTTACTACATTTACATCATATGTATTAGGGATGTCAAATTACACAAATTTCCATGATCGATTGTCGTTTAAATCAACGATCAATTAATCGTTAGCCTTAATACTGCAACAGCAGTGGATTATAGTCAACAGCGTAACAGAGTGTGCAAATGCTGCTCAAAACACAATGTTCCTCACCAAATGATTGAGAAGGGTTTTTATTCTAAATGAAGGGCTAGTAGGATTGTAAAATGAGTCGATGTGATTGATAATTTAATTTAAATGTAAAATGGTCCCAAACATAACTCCGGCGCACTTGTTAATTTCCTCGTGTCTGCCGCATGTTCCCCGATTGAGCTGCACACAAATGCATGACCCTGCTTAATCGATGAACGATAAGTTTTATCGATTAAATGTATTATCGACAATTTATTGATCATCAATTAATCATTAACATCCCTAATATGTATGTGACAAATAAAGAACATGGAACATTGCAATTTGCATAAATTGATATCTGCTTTTAGCATTGTTATTTAAAAAAACTTCTACTTTGGTCAATACTGATTTTAGGTGCGTCTTTTCATACTTCAAAACTGATGCTGTCAGAAATGTGCCTACTTTCAAGATGTCTCATTTTGTTCTCATCTACAGTCGGAGAGGTGACTGCTGGTAAGGCCTCACGCAGCCTGGCGCAGCACATCCCCGGTCCAGGAGGTATGGAGGGCATGAAGGGGGCCGCGTCAGGTGTGGTGGGAGAGTTGGCACGGGCAAGGATAGCCCTGGATGAGAGAGGACAGAAACTAGGCGAGCTGGAGGAGAGGACAGCAGCCATGATGTCCAGCGCAGACTCCTTCTCCAAACACGCACATGATGTGAGATGATCACTTGCAGTTCCACACGACTGCTGCTTTTTAAAGTGATACAAAGGCTGTTTCAAAGCTTACCAGCATATGTCAGTCCCTCCAGGATTTCGCAATTCTGCTATCGAGCTTGCATTTTTGTCATTTCTGCAATTTTTCAGCAAAAAAATTGAGAGGGGGAAAGCAATATTAGCAAATGAAAATCCATGATTCAAAGTCCAAACAAATGAATCAATACATATTCAATTGTCCTGCTGCTGTATTGCAGTGACTTCCGTTGTAAAGTCCCTATTCCAAGAGCCTTATCATACACCCGGTGCAATACGACGACAGGCAGACACAAGTGTTTTTTGCTAGTTTCAGCCCGACGCAGTTATCATTCTCACATCCTGCGCCACGTTGTTTAAATAACAAATGCACTCGTGCTGCACAGGTGTGTTCAGGCGCTTTGTTGGCGCATTGCTATTTTTAAGGCTGCACATTGGTGTGTTTTGGGCGTAATCTAACTTTTATTTGAGGAAATCTGTTTATAATAGGCTATTAGGTTTGAACGTATTGGTCTTGCGCTGCTTATTGTTTCAGTTATGAATGAAAATACATTGTATGTATCTGATCTATTTTTAGTGGCATTCAATTAGGGATGCACCGTTATCCTTATCGGCCGATAAATTATTATTTTTGATGTTATCGGTCTGATAAGAAAATTTGACCGATATAGTCAAGCCGATAGATAATGTATTATTTCCATCAGCTGAGACAGATGCGCTGTCCACCATGATGGGTTTTGAATTGCTCAAAATATGATTGGAATCACTTCGAAAAGGAAAATACAGTTATGTGCAACGTGTGCAGCGCAAGTCTAACATATAATCTACATAAAATGAGAATGAGAAAACGGCTGAAAAGGAACGTTGTGTTTCAGCACGTTTGTTGAGGGAAGAGCGCGCCCACGAAGTTACCCCTTCATGACAAGCACAGTCAAGTTCGCTTGTGCATTCACAGCCTTTTGTGACATTGTAAGTTGTAATATTATATTAATTATTCTGTGTAGGCTATATAATCTCATATAGGATGCGTTTGGTTGAGTTAAAACGATGCAGTAAAGCACTTCATTGTACCGGTCTTTAGCTTCAGTGCGCGCATTTTAAACAGAAATGCACAGCATTAATAACTACTGGGACTGTCCTATACATAACACTGTAATGAGAATATTTTCGTAATAAAACGTTGTGAATTCTCTGGGTTTAGTTGTTGTGTTTCAGTTAACGCAGTTTGAGCCAGCGGCTCGCATTGATAAGGCTCCGGGTCTGTGTCTACAGACAATTCACCCTCCTCCACTTCAGGTGAAGGTGGGGGAGAATGACCGCTCTGTTGCAAAACTACTGGTGTCACTCCAGTCATTCTCCATCTTTTTAACGACTCGCGAGTCAGACAGCTGTCAATCAATCCGTAACTGCGGGTCTCAGGTGCACACCCTCCGCTCAGTCCCGCCCTCTGTTCGTCCCCTCTGTCTCTGCTGGGCTCTGCCCACTTTTCCAGCATTTTTCAAATATTGCCATTGGGTGGAGTTAAGCTCTGAGCAGGGGTTTAGTTACCCTTTAAAGGGAATGGGAGATGAGACTCTGATTGCTTTATTGCACGTTATGCCCCAAACACACCCATGACTCATTAAGAGACATGCACTCAGATCGTTAAAATAGGGCCCAAAGTGTTTTAAAAAGAAAGATAATTTCTATCTCAAGGCTCATTTGAGTGATGGATAGGGTAATATTTAATACTGAATGACATCTTCTGAATACTCTTGTCTATTGCCTTTTCAACCTGTTCCCTTCCAAAAGGTGCAAGAGAGACACAGCAGAGTCATTCCTACAGTCATTCCTATTAGTTTATGTCCCCATTAAACATATTTTACATAAAATGTCAATTAACTTGCCACATGGTTTTTCATGCATAGATGTACCCCAATTAACAAAAAGTCATAATGATTAGTACCTAAGAATGATTTATTTAAAAATAACTTTTTGGAGCACTTGACAAATTCACATTCAAAGGCAAATTCCCATGTTCCCAATCACGTTTTCTCAACACGATATGTATTAAATTGAAGTATTAGTATATACAGTTACATTTTATATACATTTCTCTTTGACATAAAGTACACTTTCTTGTGGTACATATTTTTTAATGTGTAAAACCATTCAATTAGTTTGACATTGGTGCTATTTGCTCTTGGAAATCATTAGTGTACTCTCATGACTTGATAGAATTTACATAATTCTGATTTGACATAATATTTGAAAAGCTCCTGCTGGGACTGATATTTGTGTACTGATATTGAGTAGGTAGGTGGGCAGTCAAACAATGATATTTGTGTTGGATTTTTTTTTTTTTTTGGTAGAGGGTAAACTATCTGTCTTTCTTCACCAGATAATGCTGAAATACAAGGACAAGAAATGGTACCAGCTCTGAGGTCCCTGCAGGGAGTCAGCGGACCTTCCTGTGAAGACAGCAGATCCATCATCTCTCCTCCATTTCTTCCTTCTCTTCCTGTATCTCTCTCTCTCTCTCTGTGATGTCCAGAGACTGCTACTCTTGCTCAGCACAATGTTACGCGGCATTGCCTCGAGCTGAGGAGCTGCGGAAAGACAAGAGGAGACAGGAGGTGAAGGAACGGGACAGGGCAGGCAAAACGCATCAGGGTGGGATTTCCTTCCCTTCTCGGTGGCAGTTGAGTTTCCTCTCCCTGTATCTTGTCTTGGAGTTGGGAGAGGGGGCCCGTCACTGGTGCTGCCCCCTGTCTTATACCTTCATCCGCCACGCTGTCATTTTCACTGCCATTCTATCTGCAAAGAAACTACAAAAAGGATTATGGGACATTTTGGGAAAATAAATGGTTTAAGATGAATGAAAAGGGTCAGAGGGACATACAGCTGACAGAAGGAGGTCTAATGTCTGCATTGCCAAGCTTAATGCTTCTGATAATCTGTCACTAGAGCAAGAAAAGTTTGCATGTCTAGTGATTTAATTTAGGAAATTAGTGCTTTTTCTTGTTTTACGAATTAGAGTGAATCTCATGAACACATATCCGGGTAATATTTCACCCCCAAATCAACATTAGGTGGGATTGTTCTTTAAGCAAAACATTTCTTATTGATTTTGATTTTAGGTCGAAACATGACCTGGATTTCATGAGATTCACTCGGTAATCATGTTAGCTATGGAAAAGGCCGGATTGTCTTACATAAGGTGTGATGAAGTACCATTTAATTTCACCTATAAAGGGCTGGAAGTTGCTGTATTTACCACATATCATGTGATTATTTTGCCATATGAAATTGCAGACAGGCCTGGGCAGTGAAGCTGATCTGATCATGCATAATTTTGTTGGTTTTGTCGTCTAAAGGACGTATTGGTTTACACTGATCAGGTCTCAAAAGAGCTTTTAGGGACGAGCTCTGACTTTGATGTACACTATACGCTGCGCTGACACTGGACAAAGATGTTCATTTGTAATATATAAAGATGTAGGTGAAACATGTCTGGCTCATATTTCACCTCAGAATCAAAAGAAAGAAGACATTACCTTTTGTTTTACATTGTGCTTAGAAGACAATACGTTAAAATAAAATAAAATAGAATTCCTCACCCTCATGTCGTTCCAAACCTGTAAGACCTTCGTTCATCTTCGGAACACAAATGAAGATCTTTTTTATGAAAGAGCTCTCTGACCCCTTCATAGACAGCAATTTAATTAACACTTTCAAGGCCCAGAACATGGGTAAAGACATCATTAAAATCGTCCATGTGACTCCAGTGGTTCAACCTTAATTCTATGAAGCGACGAGAATACTTTTTGTGCGCAAAAAAAAACAGACAAAAATAACGACTTTATTCAACAATTTCTTCTAGCCTGTGTCAGACTCTTACGCTGTTGACATAACGTAAACTGCAGCGCTTCCAGAACGCCGACTTGCCATTGGCCGGCGCTGTTCAACCACGAGTCTCTCTGCCGTAGAACTAGGAAGCGCTGCACTGTTTACACTGCGTCAACAGCATTAGAGTCTGACACAGGCTAGAAGAAATCGTTGAATAAAGTTGTTATTTTATTTGTTTTTTGTTCACAAGAAGTATTCTCGTCGCTTCATAACATTAAGGTTGAGCCACTGGATTCACATGGACTATTTTAATGTTTTACTACCTTTCTGGAGCTTGAAAGTGTAAATTAAACCGCTGTCTATGAATCAAAAAGATCTTCATTTGTGTTCTGAAGATGAACAAAGGTCTTACGGGTTTGGAACGAGATGAGGGTGAGGAATTAATGACAGAAATTTCATTTGTGGGTGAACTAACCCTTTAAATTTAAATCGGTTTAAATGAAAGACTGTACCGTGATGTATAAATATTACATTTTAATAATTGCCATTAAATTGGCCAAAAAAAATTGCACATTTTTGCGTAAACCAAATCTAATTGAGTATTTCTCCAATTTTTGGGCTGAAATGTGACCCTGACATGCTTTTAACCGGTTTCACCTGTGTGAATAACTGCTGTATGTTTGCTGGTGATATACAAACAGAGATCTGAAAAGCGTCGATTATTTTTCTTCTAGAGGAGCGGGTTATTTTCGAGTGAGAGTTGGGAAGTGAGAGGCATGATCTTGATTATGTGCCTTGTGATGATTGACACGTCAGAAACCCGTCCGCTCTCCAGCGAGCTCGTACGAACGGGCCACCGGCGGAATGTGCCGAGAGTACTGGATCTTCATATGCAAAACAGGTTCCTCCTCCCTATTTCCCACGATGCAAGGAATCTCGCGGCTTATGGGGGACTCAGTACAGTACCGGGTGACCTCCTCATCCGAAAGTACATGACCGTATATTTTCTAAGAAGCCTTTTGGATGGACCAATGCATGAGTTTGTCGTCCTCACAGAGAGGTGAATATATCTATCTCTGTGTTTGTTGCTGCAGTGGAAGTGACCACTAAATGTTCAATGCAACTCCATACTCTTGATCAGCACCCCCTCGGATGTGTCCTCGAGAGGGGGTTACCTTCTGCCTTTGCTTTGCGACCCATGAATATATGCTAACCTCGACTCGTGTGCGTATACGTGTGTGTTCGTGAACATACATGTATGCAAGAATATGTGTATGCTCACGTTTATATAAACTAAAGATACAATATATTTGAAAGCATATGTTTTCCTTAAGTGTGTTTTCTTATTTATGAGGTGCAAGAAATTGCTGCTATTTGTGTTTAATTCGGAGCATCTGTCAAATCTGTCGACGCTTGTTATTTTCCTTCTGTTTTGTTTGTCACATTGCTGCCAAATGTTGTACATATGAAAACTTCTGAAGACAAACTTGAGAGTGCTGACGTGATCTGACTAGACTCCAAAGAGTTGCTTTGCTGTGGAAGTTGTTCTCACGGAGAGGAGGGGATGTTCCTTATAATTTAAAACATAAGTGTTGTGGCATCTGCGCACACACATAAACACTGCCTGCCCGGCTGTTTGGATTTAAATAGGCAAATGCATAAGAGTCTATGATTGGATCATTATTGTCATGATTATGTTTCTGGCAACACTTCTTCTAACCCTAATTGATGGGATGTTATTTCCATTAGAGATCTTGTATTTACAATGAGTCCAGCACTCTGTAAAGTCTCCTCCAGCACATCCCAAAGACTTTCAATGAAATGGAAATGATTCTTCATGCTCCCTCCCAACCATTCTTTCCCAATCTGAGCTGATGAATCTTGACATTGTCGTCCTGGAATATGGCCATGATGTGTCTTCCTTCATGGTTGTGTAAGAAAGGCTACACACTGTTGTGTACTGTTGCCAAACATATAACATAACATAATAATCACTGCAATAATGATCCAAACTTAAGCATTTGCCAATTTAAATCCAAACAGTGTCCATTTTTCTTGGGCAGTGTGTGTGTGTGTACAGTATAGAAATATATGGCAAACCACTCCTTCTGTTGCCATGATGTTTGTGTAAATATATATCAAAATAGCCATTTTCAATGTTGACTAGCTTCTCTGCTTCATATATTGTTCTTTTCTATGAGCGGTTGTGTGGTTTTGCACCATATGTTTTATATTATAATGACATCAGTCATTTTATTATTAATATTTTTGTAGTTGGTATTGTTCTTTATTTTGGACATTTTGTTTCTTTAAGAAGGACCAAACTAAGACAGATGCTAAGTGTAAATGAGGTGGCTCACACTCTCAGTTTTGTCCTCATTGCCAGTTTAATGATATTCTAATATATTTATACATTTGAAATGTATATATAGAAATATATATAATTTAACTTTTAATTTCAGATATTTACAAAGGAATACTTTTATTGTATTATTTGGAATGAAAGGGCACATTTTAAGATGAATAAATTGGTTGTGTAAATATTCTCACTGAATCAAACATGAAACCTTTTATGATGAGCCATCAGCTTAAAGAGGGAAAGACCTAAAGATATCACTGGCCATCTCTGTGTACCGTCTGTCCTCTGATTTCTCTTGCACAAAAGGCAGCATGATATCGTGTTTACAAACTTGAAACATCCGTATATATTATATTTTGGCTTTTTTTCTTTAGTCCTGCTAGTGAGATGTATTTACTCTCTGTTGTTGATTATTATGAAGGCGAGATTGTTCTTTTCTATAGTATACTCACAGCATTGCTATTTGAGTTTCCATGGACATGCCTAGCTGAACTCCTGAAGTACTGTCCTGAAAAGGGTCGGGATGATTCTCCAGTGGGGTTGTAGGTTTTCTCATCATAGCCGACTTCTTGTACAGTTTTATTAATCAGACTTTCACATGAATGTTTGTCTTAATCTGCTGCCACCCAACAATTTAGGAAACATGTTTATAGACATAACTGTGCAATGTAAAATAAATGTAACAGAAAGATTTATTTTCAGCTGTTTTGATTCCACACTTCATTTTTCATTGTGCATACTCTGGCCACTAGATGTCACAGTTTACAACTTGAACTCTCAATCTGAAAATTGAAAGAATTAAATATTTTATATACATATATATATATATATATATATTATTACTTTTATTCAAATTGAGAGTTCAAGTTGTAAAACTTGAGTTATACACACATATAGCCTATTAGTGCTATCAAATCGCATCTGACATAAAAGTTTGTTTATATAATAAACAAATGTGTATGCTTTTATTTATGTATAAATATGTAATTGTGTGTGTACACACACATATGCACATATATATATACATATACACTTAGACACACACAATATATAAATAAATATAATGTAAACCACATTTGCAACAATTGCATCCAAAATAAAAGTTTGTGTTCTATGTGTAATTATTATGTATATTTGAATACACACACATACATGTAAACATTGTGTATATTTAAGAAATATTTGCATGTATATACTGTATAAATTTATATAATTTATTTTATATATAAATATACAATGTTTTTCTTAAATATATACATGCCTGTGTCTATATATATATATATATATATATATATATATATATATATATATATATATATTAACAGCATAATAATTATACAGTACACACATATTATGTAATCAAATATTTATTTTGGATGTGATTAATCGCGATAAATCATTTGATATATATATATATATATATATATATATATATATATATATATATATATATATATATATATGAGACGGGTTCTATGGCCTGATGAAACAAAAAAAAAAGCTTTTTTTGGGAGCAAACATAGAATTTTTTTGTTTCATCTGATCATAGAACCCGTCTCGTTTGAAGTTCCAGTAGTGTCAGTTACTTTTCAAACATTCTATGGACAGATGAAACAAACACACAAGATGGGTTTGGTGCACATAGGGATAAAAAAGTACCCCATGTGTAAAATTGTGTAACATAATAATTATATGTGTAACTGGCGGCAGTGGCCCAGTAGTTCATGTAGGTTGTCAACAAACCGGAAGGTTGGTGGTTCAGTCCCTGGTTCCACCTGACCAAGTGTCGAGGTGTCCATGAGCAAGACACCTAACCCCAGCTGCTCCTGACGAGCTGGATGGCGCCTTGCATGGCTGACACCGTCGTCGGTGGGTGAATGTGAGGCAATATGTAAAGCGCTTTGGATGTCCATGGGTCTGTTGAAAGCGCTATATAAATGCAGTCCATTTACCATTTAAAATTAAAAACTCTGCTGTATCTTTAATGCTGTGGGCCTAATTTTCTTCCTGAGGTCCTGGACATCTTGTGCAGATGCATGGCATCATGGATTCAATCAAATTCCAACGGATAAAAAGTCAAAACCTAACAGCCTCTGCTAGAAATCTTATAATGTTTGGATCTTCCAACAGTACAATGATCCAAACACCAAAATCAGAACAAAAATGTGTCACTGAACACAAAATGAAGCTTCTGCCATGGCCGTCCAAAAAATGTCCCCTGACCTGAACCCATAGAAAATGAGTGGGTGAACTGAAGAGAAGAATCATGGAGCTGTGAATCTGAAGGATCTGGAGAGATTCTGTATGGAGGAATGCTCTCTGATCTCTGGTCAGGTGTTCTCCAAACTCATCAGGCATTATAGGAGAAGACTCAGAGCTGTTATCTTGGCAAAAGGAGGTTGCAAAAAGTATTTAATAAAAGAGGGCAAATAATTGTTCCCAATTTCCCAACTTTCAGTTCTTTTACTTCAATGAAAGGTTAGATTTTTGCTACTTTAAAAATAATATATATATCAAAAGGATTAACAATGCAGCTTTATTTTTTACAGCCATATTTGATCATATTTAACAAGGGGGTAAACACTTTTTCACACCATTGTATATATAAATATACACGCATTACCCATTGTTGTTGCAGTGATTAGAATTGCACTAAAGCTGATATTTTATACTATTTAACAGAGTGGGATGTCAATTATAGGCCTACTCATTCTCTCTACGATAACTCTCTCTTACTTATCTGAGTTAAAAACATAGTGTTCTTTAATATTAGGTCATTTGGGGGCGACTGATAACTCTCTGTTCATAAACATTACGCTTTTTGTAACAAGTAAGTGATGTAGTGCACTTTGACCTCAGGTGACAGCAGGGGTGTAAATCGCGGGGGGGACGAGGGGGGGGGGGGACAGGACCCCCCCAATCTGAGGGCTGTCCCCCCCTAAAAACCATGCTGAGTATTGTAAATAATATAACAATATGTACTTAAAATAAATGTGTAAATAGTAAAACAATACAAACGCAAACGGGACAAAAAATGCGTTTTAAGTTTAGAAACATTTTGAGTCCGCCCCCCCTTGCCTCAGTGGTTTGATCCACCGCGCACCTCAACTAACGTTACCCATAGACCGTAGAAAAACTACCACACGAGTTTGGGGAGAGAACTAGGCTCTTCAGACAGCAGTTGTCAAACACCAGTAAGTAGCTGTCAAGGCTATCTTATTCACTTTAAACGTCAGATGAAGTGATTCTTTTCTCTTTAATACAGATTAGGCAAAACACTGTTAACATTACTTGCCCACCGCCGCACCGCTCCGCTGTACAGTAATAAAATCATTTAGTTCAGTTAGAGAACTGACAAAACAATTAAAAACTGAACGTGTCTGCTCAATACAGCACGAGCTGAACAAGCAAACAGCTGACAGACAAGATTATCGAAGATTTGGTTTCAAAGCGTAAAAGCGCCTATTTAAGGGAGTGTGTCATTGGACTGTTTTGTTGTTGTGTTTTTCATTACGAATAATAGGCTAATGAACCCCAAATTCAAGCAACCCGCCCCCAAATTCTAAAAATTGGCTAATTCTAAACCGTAAGTTCAGTCAGATCTGTGTAGGGTTTTGCTCAATATGATAATAAGTGGCAGATCAGAGGCTTCTGCAGCTGAATATCTAAATATCTGAATATCATAGTATAAAATACTATGTGGAGGACGCAAGATAATTTAATAATTATAATATGACTGCGTGGTGAACCTTAATCGTATTTAAACTACTATCGCTTTGTGTTGTTGGTCAGATAAAATGACAATGAAAAGAAAAACGGACATTAGATAATTTTTCAGTACTCCAAAACGCCAAATAAGTACGAAAGTTTTTTTTTTTTGTGGTACACATATACAAGTACGATTTTGGCTGTATTATTTGTGTCCCCTTCAAAAATTGCTCTTGAGAAATTTCATGTTTATTGTCCCCCCCAACTTTTAGATGAAATTTACGCCCCTGGGTGACTGTAGTCATGGTGAAGTAGCGCTGCAGTTCCTCACACAGCCTGCAGGGGGCTCTAATATCAACCAGAGCAACTACTAGAGGCGCATCCGAATGAAGGGGAGGGAAACTTCAATTTGGCGTCTAGCTCTCCGTTGAATTACTTCAACTCTCTCAGTCTGCCTGGCTCGGTGCTCAGCAGAAGCGGCATGTCCTTTGTTTTCCTTTTCCTGTGTATATTTTAGGATCGGATCAATGGGAAATAAACCGACACGCGGAAGAAAGCGCCTCTCAATGACACTGGATACAAACGGCGCTTCAGACAGCGATCATCTGATGCTCTGAGCTCCTGTGAGTCTGTGAAAGGAAACAAGCGTCCATCGTCAACTTACGAGCTGTGATACTCTGACAAGATCGGATATGTTATACACGGGATTTTCATAAGCCAGACCTTCATGTCCGATATGGCAGGGCAAGTTATCAAGGTATTGAGGTAAATATGATGCACTTTAAACTTTGTTTACATAGATGCTGATGAGATTTAGTATTTCTTCATCTGTTTGGGAATGTAACAGTCGTCTTTTTCTGCCTTTTGGTAGTGAATTCAGCACTGGAAAGTCTTGTTTACTAATGATGGGTTGGCATATCCAGCACTGAAGATGGGAAGAATGTGCCTTATGGACTTTGGGAATGTCCAGTGATTTGGGAACGATGAACAACGGACCCACTATCGTCTATGAGTGGCTGAAAACCCTCCAGCTGTGTCAGTATGTGGAGTCCTTTGTTGATAATGGGTATGATGACCTGGAGGTGTGCAAACAGATAGGAGACCCTGACCTGGATGCCATCGGTGTCATCACACCACACCACCGGGAAAAGGTCCTCCGGGCCGTGGAGAGACTCCGAGATGAAGACAAGAAGGTGTCACCAGGACTGTATTTCACACTAGAACCCCTTCCACATGGCACATACCCGAACACACCTCAAATTAGTGATAGCAAGCAGAAATGTACCAAGTCATGGGTCAATTCTACCTGGGACAGGCCCAGGATTGGACCCTGCAATGACATCAAAGCACTAGAGAACCACGAGGAGCCGGTGGTGTATCCTAAACTCAAGCTGAAGATAATGATAAGGGATAAACTGGTGAAGGATGGAATAGACCTGGGCAAAATGCCCTACTCGTATAAAGTGAGTACTAACCTTTACGTCATTATTGTTCCTGTCACATCACCTGGAAATGTTTGCACAATCTCTTTGTTTTGCAGCCGAGATATTGACATTTTATTCCTGCCTTGAAAGGTTACCCGTTGGCTTGAAATTTACCCACCTGGTGTGTGTGTGTGTTTAGTCTCGTTTTGGGGGGTAATAAACATCCCGGGGAAGTTGTCTGCAAAATGCCTCGTAAATGTCACCCATTATTATATTTATTTGTGAATGTATGGTGGACCGATATGGGGGGTTCTTTCCATGGCTGATGCAGAAACAGGAGGGTGGACATATATCAATTTAGTGATAGTTAATATGATGTACACATCATTTCTGAACTGAAATGCTGAATTACTTTACTCTAAAATCTCTAAAACATTTGGCCGACTCTAGGCCGAATGTCCAGTTCTGTTTTTTGACCCATGCTTTAAATCTCAAAAAGTCAAAATATTGCTTTAATAAGCATTCTGGCTAATATTGGTCCATCTTTACTGCGTCTTGAAAGCCAAAAAGATGCTTGGAATGGCAGCATAGTGAACATGGTTATTATTAGTAGTTATCATATTGTCTTGGGTGGAAAAATTGCATGTATAGGTTGATCTCAATCCAAAGAAAGGAGCAGTAAGTAATACTGTATGTGACCCTGGACCACAAAACCAGTCATAAGGGTCTTTTTTTATTATTATTGAGATTTATACATAATCTGAAAACTGAATAAATAAGCTTTCCATTGATGTATGGGATACAACTATTTGAAAATCTGGAATCTGAGGGTGCAAAAAAGCGAAATATTGAGAAAATCGCCTTTAAAGTCGTCCAAATGAAGTCCTTAGCAATGCATATTACTACTAATAATACATTTTTATATATATTTACAGTAGGACATTTACAAAATATCTCCATGGAACGTGATCTTTACTTAATGATTTTTGGCATTAAAGAAAAATCAATCATTTTGACCCATATAATGTATTGTTGGCTATTGGCACAAATATACCCGTGCGACTTGGTCCAGGATCACATATGATGCAGAAGCGTGCATCATGTACTTTGACATGTAGAGATACATGGCAAATGTTGTTAATCAAACTGCTGAGTAATCATAATCTTATTTCTTACGTCTTGTGGGTCTAGTAGCGTTGTAGTTCCATGTTGTGGCATGCTTGATGTTTCCCAATGATTTTGTCCAGCCGGAGACGTTGGATTATTAGACAACCTTAATTGAAGTCGTTATTCATTAGTGCACTCTGGGGCTTTGAGAGCAGGCGAGTCTCGGCTCTAATCGATAACCCAGAGAACAAGAACTGTAATCCATTAACTACACTGAATGCTATTTAAAGAGTGTTTTACTGTACAGTTAACATCGTCTGAAGGTTGAGAACTTTTAAATAATAGGCAGGCTAATGCAATGCATGTTTAAGGTTTTAGAAACATCTCATCAAGTAATTGCACTTGGCTTTTTTTCATGATCAGATTCAGAGTTAGACTTATAGAAGTGATGTTTTGGACCCTGAGAAGCGATTAGGGATTAGCAGAATACCTTAAAGGGTTAGTTCACCCAAAATTGAAAATAAAGTCAGTAATTACTCACCCTCATGTTGTTCCAACCATGTAAGACCTTCGTTCATCTTCGGAACATAATTTAGTATATTTTTGATGAAATCTGAGAGCTGTCTCACTCCTCCATAGGCTTTCAGAGGGACTGAAACTTGATGGCCCAGAATAGTAAGTAAAAACGTCATTTAAGGAGTCCAAATGACTACAGTGGCTCTGTATTAAGTCTATCATGCGACGAAAATACTTTTTGAGCGGAAAAACAACAAAAATAACGACTTTATCCCACTATTTATCCCACTATATACTCTCTGACGAGAGTTCGCGGGAGTGCCACGACGCATGCGCAAGTTCTCGCGCATGCGTCGTGGCACTCCCGCGAACTCTCGTCAGAGGCTCAAATTGAACAATAATAGTGGGATAAAGTCGTTATTTTTGTTGTTTTTCCGCTCAAAAAGTATTTTCGTCGCATGATAGACTTAATACAGAGCCACTGTAGTCATTTGGACTCCTTAAATGACGTTTTTACTTACTATTCTGGGCCATCAAGTTTCATTCCCTCTGAAAGCCTATGGAGGAGTGAGACAGCTCTCAGATTTCATCAAAAATATACTAAATTATGTTCTGAAGATGAACGAAGGTCTTACATGGTTGGAACAACATGAGGGTGAGTAAATACTGACAGAATTTTCAATTTTGGGTGAACTAACCCTTTAAGTGGTTCATTCAAATGATTTTATCGTGAAATCATGGATTTAACTGTATAAAGCGCAGACAAATGCTAATGTTTGATCATTTCAAACATTCACTGTATATTTGGCTTGATTTCCAGTCAAAATAAACATTCTTAAAACTAGATGTAAAAGGAAAATTGCATTAACATTTCTTTTCATAAAATATATTTACAATTAAAAAAAAAATTTCACCCTATTGGGAAATAATGTTTTCTTTTTTATGTATAATTCTAACACAATTTATGGATATTCATGCTTAAAACGATACAAATGAAACTTAATTAAAGATTCTTCACAAGCTAGTCTTTTTATTGTAAACAATTGTGATGCTTTCAATGGGTTTCATTCATTAAGAAAAAATTGCGTGAATTATTTGTATTTATACGCTAGAAACCTAGAAAACATTTTATTCAGAACATGTTCACGCACATGAATTTGTTCTTAATCTCGTTTGAACGTTAATGAATTTGGAGTAAATGTTTGGACTTTGGAATTTGGACTTCAAGGTACCCAAGGTTAGTAATTTGCATAAAACACACACACCCAAACCATGTCCATATAAGGGCTTTTTTTGCGCACGCTTTTCTTTTGACGCTCTCAGTAAACATGTCGCTCTCTGTTCTCCAAAAAATGGATGCACCTCTTGATGGAAATATCATCACAACATATAGAGGTGCATCAATTTTTGGTGCATCAACCATTCTTTCACAGTTTGAGCTGATGAATCTTGACATTGTCATCCTGGAATATGGCCATAATGTGTCTTCCTTCATGGCTGAATGAAATGAAAAGCTACACACTCTCCATCAACTAGGGTTAGAAGAACTGTTGCCAAACATATAACATGCTAAAAACATAATAATCACTGCAATAATGATCCAATCATAGACTTTTAAAGGGATAGTTCACCCAAAAATGAAAATTACCCCATGATTTACTTGCCCTCAATCCTCCTTAGGTGTAAATGACTTTCTTCTTTCAGACGAATACAATTGGAGATATATTAAATAATGTCCTGGCTCTTCCAAGCTCTATAATGGCAGTGAATGGGGGGGTCGAGTTTTTGAAGCCCCCCAAAAAGTGAATCCATTCATCATAAAAGTAATCTATACGACTCCAGGGGGTTAAGAAAAGGCCTTCTGAAGCAAACCGATGCGTTAGTGTAAGAAAAATATGAAGGCCTTTATTAACCCCCTGGAGTCGTATGGATTACTATTATGATGGATGGATGGATGGATGGATGGATGGATGGATGAGCTCTTTTGGACTTCAAAATCAGGTCCGCCATTCACTCCCAATATAAAGCTTGGAAGAGCCTGGATATTTTTTAATATAACTCCAATTGTATTCGTCTGAAAGAAGAACATCATATACTCCTGGGATGGCTTGAGGGTAAGTAAATCATGGGACAATTTTCATATTTGGGTCAACTATCCCTTCAAGAATTTGCCTATTTAAATCCAAACAGCAACACACAGTTTTTTTTGGCCAGGCAGTGTATCATATATGATGAAATAAAATTTTATAAAAACACCCAGAGTGTGATATTTTATGCGTTTATGCGTGTGATTATTTTTTTCCATCAATTTATAATGAAACTTATTGATGATGCAGATTTCACACACAAAATATGTGCGTACGCATGGTTAGTGAATGAGAACCATTGTTTTTGCAGTATTTCCACCAGAGAGTCCCACATTTTAATTCTAAGTAACAATTCTAAAATAATTTTAAGTTTTATTATATTGTGCATTTTTTTTCTCTCCTCATATCAGTATAATTGATAAACAGTCTTCATTAGCAGGGACTCTTTCAGCGGCGTATCAACCTGTAGCCGTGCAGCCCCATCCGAACAGTTGGTTATCATGCCTCACCGCTTCTGTTCTCGTCCGAGTCGTGTTTCCATTATGCCATCTTATCAGCACATTTATCAGTGACGAGTCTCTGGTGACAGATGGCTTCATCGTGCTTTGAGCTTAGAGGGCTATTTAATGTCATGTGATGCCAGTCCTCATTATCATTACTCCCATTTGCATTTGTAAAGAGTGGCCCACTTTTAAAATGTTTTCACTTGCTTCCTTGGTTTCACGGTATGTGAACTGCTGCCTCCCAAATTGTCTTGCAAATTGAGACGCGTTTATGCTGCAACTAACAACGTAGTGCGCTCGAGCGAGCTTGTTTTAAACATGTATTTGTGGTTTTCCAGAATTCCAAAGCATATCTGTGGACAGAATAATTGTAGTTTACATCACATTTAGGGCTTAAACAAATAGTACACCCCAAAATGAGTTACTTACTCTAGTTGTGCAAGCACAAAATAGGATGTTTTCTTTTGAAGAATATTCTTGCAGATCTTTTTACAACAACAGTGACCATAAGATGACAATCTTCTACTTCTCCAAAGCTCTGAAATCTTATTTATGTCCATGGTTAAAAATTGTCTTGCCAGGTTTGACGTCAAGGACAGCAAAACCCATTAGTCCTTGCATTTGTCATAAATACAATGATTATACAGAATGAAGATTGATATTTGAAAACTAAACAAGGTCTTTAAATGTTGTTCTGGTCCTCAAACAAAGCTATTGCGTTGTTCAGAAGACTTGAGTAGTGCATTAGTCTTATGAGCTCCTTTTATGGTCCATTTTTTAATTTGACAGATGTGGTGAGTGAAGTGTGAGTGAAATTTCTCAAAAAATTCTCCTTTTGAATTCAAAATTCAACAGCTCAGGGTGAAAACGGCTGACGTAGGTTCTCAAGTTAGTGGTATTACCCCCTGCATATTTTATTTGTGCGTGACATGATTTACACACAGCGTGTGTCTTCTCCACGTCGTGCTTACCAGGTTGTTAATAAAAGCCTAAAGTGCCCAGATAGTAGTTGGAGCATTTTTATTTCCTCACACTCGCGAGACATATCGCCTGCCTCTGCCATTGTATGCTACCGCGACAAAGCACGGACGTGACAAATGATGTCAGAAAAGCGTCAGTACATTATAATCGGTTATGGTCTATTACTGAACCGATACTGAATCGTCCTCATCTGCATCGCGATGCATCGTAGAAACGATTAATTTGGACACCCCTAACAGCAGCCGAAGACCGGACGCTGTGAGTGTGTTAGACAGTGTTAATTTTGACAGCAAATTTTGATTTTCATAGTCTTTTGATTAAAATGCCATTTTAGTTTTAGTCATACATATTTTAGTCACCTGAATTGTTTTTAGTTTTAGTCTAGTTTTAGTCGACTAAATCTACAGTAGAATGAGTTTATTTAAATTGTAATACATTAAGCATTTAAGCATTACATAACCGACTGTCACTTGAACTGACATTTTGACATCATTTTGTTTTTGACATTAAAAATACACGAAAGAGAGCTCAGTTCACTTTTCTTTTTTTTTCTTTTTTAAACATTATATAGTTTTTATAACTGTATTTCTGTTTTAGTCAGTAGGCCATATAAGGTTAAGCTAAAGCTTCAAATAAGTTTGTTTATTTATTTTTTTAATTTCAGTTAACATTTATTTAATTTCAAGTAATGAAGATTTTTTTTAATGGTTTTAGTTAACTATTATACTCTATTGAATATGTGTCAAATACTGGTCTTTCCTCCTGAATATGAATTAAATGGGAATTAAATGAAATACAGTGTATTGTGTAATCTAAAACGAATATATAATGCGTGACTTTTAATTATAAACAAGCTCGAAATACACATCGACTCTTATTTTGAAATGTCTGTGCCTTACTATTGCAGTTGCAGGAGCTCATTCAAGTTCAGATGATGGAGATAAAATATGCATTGTTACAACCGTCCAAAACATATTGCTATATAAACATCGTAAAGTAAGCATTGTCATTATTCATCAGCATTAGTTCATAAACAATTGCCTGGCATAAATGTGCACTATTCATTGATTGTGAGCCGCTGGAGCGCTGTATTGGGGATGCGTGAGCCTGTAGATTAGAGCGTGCAACAGCACCGTGTTCTCCAGCGGTTAGATCAGCACGTTCATCTCACGTGCGAATCTGTTACACAGGATATCAGTTCAGACTGGATCTCTTCCCTAATCGTCCCTCACTAACATTTTCGTCTCGTTTTTATTTGTTGACGAAAATGACAGTTGATTTTCCTTCATCCAACACTAGTTTTTATTTAGTTATCGTCTCGTTTTCGTCAGTGAAAAAAGGTTGTTGACGAAAAATATGACACAAATTATTCGTTAACGAAATTAACACTGGTGTTAGAAATCAGGAATTGTGAGAGTAGGAAGGGCTATATGACCAAAATCTTATATCACGATAAGAGTAATTTATCACGATAACGATATATATCACAATATAGTTCCCTTTCAGTTAGTTCAACGTTATTTCGGAACGTCACCAACGTTATGTGAGCCCAATCATCTTCAAGTGTAAACTAAACAAGCCAATGCACATTGGCATGTGAGATTTGCATCTTACACTCTGCCCTTCAGCGCAGGTATAAATACGGAGGCAAATGCAATGCACCTTTATTGTACATTTGGACGCTGCACGGATCCATTATACTTGTGCGTTGTTCTCTTAAGACATAAATGACTAAATGTTTACTTGCAAATACAAGTATGTCTATTTAGCTGTTCAAGCCAATTAGGTGGCAAAAAGCACTCAGTTCAGTTCTCACGCGCTCTATGAGCAACTGCTTCATGTCACACGTCTCTCAGACAGCGCTGAGAAACAGACTCTCAGAGAGCAAGCGCACTGGAATTAGTTGTCTTTCGCTGCTTACTGTGCTTCAACGGTTTAAAATCACTTGTTTTTAGACCACAATGTTAAAAAACGCACAAGCGTTTGTGACTGGATCCTCATGTATACAATTTTGTCAGTGAACCTTTAATTTTACCTGCTCAAAGAAAACACGCTTCTTGAATGTATCAAACAAATCTCAAGTCTGGACACAGAAGACAACAGCAGCATTTAGAACAAATACACAAAACACTAAAAGCCACTTCAGGAGGTGGTCTGGGCCGCATTACAGTCAAAACTAAAGTCTAAATGCATCTGGTTGTTGGAACTAGGCATGTGCCAGTATCAAATTTTCGATTAATTGCTGGAGCTGTTATCACGGTATACGGTATTATCACGATATTGAAATAAGTTGCAAAAAAAGTGTTGTCATACTATAACAGGTTTAATAACTTTCTTATAACAAAAGAACCAAACATTTAAATACGATAAAGCAATACACAAAAATGTATAAAGTAAACAAATATTTAAAACGGATTAAGTGCAAAAGAATTATAAAGAACAATAGATAACACTATACAATAATGTCTCACCAGTTAATGCATTAACATTAACAAAGAATGAATAGCTACATTTTTACATAAGTTATTCTTCTTTGATAATATTAGTTTAAAAAAGCAACTATTAGTTAGTGTAAGCTCAGGTCCATTAAATAATACAGTTACAACTTTTGATTTTAATAATTTGTTATTAAATGCTGAAATGTACATTTAACTAAGATTAATACATGCTTTACAAGTATTTTTCATTGTCAGTTTGTTAATGAATGAACTAACGTTAAATAATGGAGCCTTATTGTAAAGTGTGTGACTGAACAACAGTCAGAACATATTCAAACAATATATAGGGCATGTCATTTAGTCCAGATTAAAATATAAAAGTTTGAAAATGAATAGCCTTACGTTTTTACACCGTATCGGGGCTGCATTTCTGCTGTTCTGTCAGCGCCCTCTGCTGTCAAAGAGTGAATGTGCACTTCAGCGCGTCTCCTTCACTTGTTCCGCAATGTGCTCGGCTCATGCACGGTCTGTTTACATCAGTGCGCGTTCAGCTTTGACATGTTGTTCATTTTAAACGGTTGATGCGTAAAGTATTCTTAAAATGCATTCTAAAAATAAATAATTTGTAATAAATAATTATTCTATTATTATATAGTATTTTGAAGTGAAAAAATATTATTACGTGTGAGCGTGTTATGGGCTATATGACATGTTATAGCCCGATATGACAGCGCTACTGAAGCACGCATCGCAGCAGACGAGCAGCTGCGCATCTCTTCATCAAGCTAACACACAAACTACTGAAAAAAAAGTCGTAGGTGCTGAACATACAATCATATTCATTAAAAGTAAAGAAACTGAGGGATCTTACCAGTGCTGTTGCCACGTTCTCCCCTATTGCGGTCTTTGATTGTGAAATTAGCTGATGATTAATAAAATTCAGCTCATATCTGTTGTTTTCAGTGACATGAACTACAATAAATCTGCATATAGTGCGGGAATTGAAGATCGGATTTATATCCATTTTGCGGCGATACATTTATGTGCCCAAGTATTGATAAATCAGATAGCTTTGATTTACACACAGCGCGTGTGTTCTCCAGGTGGTGCTTACCAGGTTGTTCATAAAAGCCGAAATGTTCCCAGATGTCGGCTTTTAAAGTAGTTGGAGGATTTTAATTACTCGCACTCGCCTCCCTCTGCCATTGTATTCTACCACGACAGCACGTACGTGACAAATGACGTCAGAAAAGAATCAGTACATTATAATCGGTTATGGTCTATTACTGAACCGATAACGAATCGTCCTCGTCTGCATCGCGATGCACCGTAGAAACGATTAATTTCAACACAAATACACAACCGCAATAGAGACGATAGCCTAAAATCTCTACCGGTTGGCAGATTTCTAACCATTAATAGACCGTTTGCAAAGACCCGCCCCCTTTAGTTACTGTTGCTATGTCCGACAAGCCATGGTGCTCTCACACCACACACATGTTCTCACATAGAGAAAATACATCGCGGAGCAAAGAGGACACTGACTTTGAAATTGTCATTTTTTTAAAGAAATTTAAACAGTACATAGCGTTTTGTGGCTCTTTAATGTGTTGTGATCGCTGTAGTGCCTCAGTTAAAGCTGTTCGTGAACCGATCATCTCTTCTTTCTATTTCATTGATAAGCACGAAATAAACACGAATGAACACTAAAAGAAAGAGACGTCAGTACACACCGTTTTTCCAAGATCAAGTCCACCGACGTTAATCTACTAACTCTCCTGACTGTTTTGTCGGACAAAGCGGCAGATTCGGCGATGTGATTGGTCAGATCACCTGTCAATCAAACTTGCAACGAAGGGTGAATTGTGTCTACCGGTATATCGTCCACCCCTGTGCTTGGTACGTTTTTCAAACCAAACTTGGTCTTCAGCTGACAAAGATTAAATCCCGTCTGGCTAGTGCTCTTTCCATTACGTTTACCCATTAGATCAGTAGGCGGAGAGTATGTCGTCTTTTGCGACTGATCAAACGCATTCGACCACCAATGTGTTTTCAACTACCTCTGGAAGTGGGCGAAAGTGGAAAAGCTCAATATGTTTTAGACCCAGTTTACACCTGTATTTAGCGCCGTCCACTTGTGATACGATTGACCAAAATGCATCTTAATACCAGGTGTAAACGGGGAGTAGAATCCCTTTTTAAGTGAGCGATACCTCAACATTTGTCTCCAGAGGAAATCTGCTGATTTCTCCGTATCAGGGCAGAACATGAGACATCCAGCCACTGTTTAGTCTGTCTGGATATGTCTCGGCAGTGGGAACTTGATTGTAAACGCTGCTCGTAATCTGTCTGACCTGCATTACGAATAGATGATGCTTGGAGGAAAGGTTCTTTTCCAAACTAGTCTTTCCAAAAAACGAAGCGTGTGTCACAACAGATGAATCCTGTCTGGTGAGGGTGAGCAGGTTCTTGTGGCATGTGGCAAGAGCGATCAAGGCATCAATTGCATATTCTTTCTGGCTTCATTAGTGAGTCAGAAGGAGCCTGTCTCTTTACATTACGTAGCAGCGTCCTGATTTGTATTCTACACGTCACACTTTTAACTTGAGGTTGAAGTGTTTCATGCTGTTATGCAACTATGCTTTAGGAAAATATTCAGGTTGAACTCACCTACTGGACTTCAATGCATAACTCGTCCCTCACCTTGTGGATATAAATAGCACGGACCATTTGAGGAGTTGTTTTGCCTCCTAAACTATTGTTGAAACTATATTTTCTGACAAAGCCACTCATCTGGTTAAGCTGTATTTTGGAGCTTTGTTGTTTTGGCTTTTTAGATTTTGTTTTTGGATCCATGTGGGCCGTCGGCATGCTGGGCTGTTGCTAAATTCCTTTTGTACATCATATGTGAGCCGTGTCAGGAAACGCCTCACACTGGGGCTTAAAATGAGTTTAAGGCATCAATTTTCCTGCCATAAAACATTTGGGGACAGTTTTACACTTTTAAATGAGTTTTTACTACCCGACAAATTAGTTTAAGGTCAACACGAAACAGCATTCACAATCTGTTTTACTATTTTATGGGATATTCACTAAGGAGAAAAAATAGAGGGCTTTATTTTATCCAGTTCTGTTTTAGTTTTTTTATTTATGTAGGTCATTTGGGGGGTGTAAAACAATAAAACTTCCTCATCAATCATCATCTACTTATATTGTCAAGATAACATTATGAGTATATGAGTTACATTTAGTTCTGCTCATCATTGAAGTGGCATTTGGGACAGACACAATTACTGTTATGCATTTGCTTATTTTTTGTTTCTCAAAGAATTGCAATGCTTTCAAACAACACAGGGAGAGTAACTGATGACAGAACTTTCATTTTGGAGTGATCCCCCAAATCAGACATCATATGTGACCTGTGCTGGCAAAATGGGTCGCACATTTTCAAAAATGAGTTATTGTTATTTTCACAATGACGTATGATTTGTTTGAATCAGACAAAAAATGACTGAGCTACACACTGTTTGACGTCTACAGAGTCAGCAAAGTCAGTTGTTAAAGTTTTCTGAAGGATCCAAAACAGAATCTCCTAGCAACCAAAGCATCAAACTTGGCACACATGAAGTCAAAACTCATATCTATTGGGGGGAAAAATATATTCAACTTTGATTAACAGTAATAAAACAGACAATCTATATATTAAGACCTACTGTGCCGCACAGATCTAATGTAACACATCAGATGTTTTTCCCCAACAGTTAACCGAACGTTTCTTTAAGACATAACTGGTAATGTTTGTGTAACACGGTTCGTAGTTATGGGAAGGAGGAGGCGGGAACTGGTGATCATTTAACAACTTTAATAACTAAATAAACAAACTAAAAGTAAAAATGGCTAAAAGACTGTCACGCACACACATAATAAAACATAAACAAAACACAACACAACGTAAAGTCCAGGGGCCCGTTTCAGAAAGGAGGTTTCACGAGTTCACACTTACAAATAATCAGATAGTAAATATAGTATACATAATAGTATGCATGGTAGCATGCGTATTTGGCGTGCTGTCCGAGGAGAGGGCTCCGAGCTCGGTATTTGGCCCGAACCCAGAGTACTCCCCCCGTATCTCTGGTTAGGAAGTAACCAGGTGAGTGTGAGGAAGATGGGGTGGTGGAGGGATGCTGGGAAACTGTCAAAGAACTTTGGTGAGTTGACTGGGTATTTATGTAGTCCTTCCCTTGTGCTGATTGGGTAGACATGTTGATTGCTGATTGCTGACAGCTGGTTTAAATGATGTGATAATTGGATAGATCATTTGAATGTGTTCCTCCCGAACTTTGTTAGTAAAACATCATTAAGTGAAAACTCTGAGTAGGTTAACCCTGACATGAGGGAAACTCTGGGTTTTCTGTTTCAGAATGTGAGGTATGTCAAACCCTAGAAAGCAGGGTAAGTCAAGCCCGTTTCTAAAAGAGAGGTAACTTATACTCACAGTCAATCAACATGGTAACTTACTCTGTGAACCTGGTGCGTTCACACCGGACGCGAATCGCGCGAATCTACTCGCGGACAACTACACAACAGACGCAAATTCGCGTCAAGTGAGGGGCTTCTGCCCTATATGAGCCAGCTCGTCGTTTTTGTAAAAAATACTACTATTAATGTGTGACAAAACGTAGTTTAAAGACTTTTTCAGGCGATAATATAGTTGTTTAAAGCTCAAATCTGTGGTTAATTTATAAAAAGAGTGCCTATTTGAGCATTTTATCTGGCGTTTTCGGAGTTGTGAGATCCAGGGGATCAGCGGCGCTCCGCGCTCGTTTACCCGGGGAGGCCCGCCTTTCCTCGGCTAGTCCTTCTCACATTTGCCGCTGGCTCTGGCTCTTTTTTCTGCTCCAGTCTCGTTGTGAAATGGCTCACAATGGCTCACAATAACTCACTTTCTTCCAAGCAAGATCCTTTTTATTCCTTTATTCCTTTTATTCCTGTTCCTGTAGTGATAGGATGATGTATCATACAGCTCCGGGTATCCACATACAGCCACGATTATCTCCGCTTGTAAATGCGTCACTACTAGAGCAAGCTCGTGATTGGTTAACGCGGCGCGAAATATCCGCCAGAGTTCAGATTTTTCAACTTGAGCGATTCGTTCAAAACGCTCAATTCGCGTCATTCGAGCCGCCTCAATCGCGCGAATCGCGCCGCAGAATGCCATTTCGCGTCTCTGCATTGACTTAACATGTAAATCACTCGCGCGAATCGCGTCCGGTGTGAACGCACCATAACCTGGTCTGGAGCAGGTTTTCTTTGGTAAACCCAGAGTTTCTTTTGGTCTCCTCCCCCTTTTTAAAGCGCCAGCGGTGTTTAAATACTTTATTCATTCATTCAAACTGCACAAATGCTTTTTTTTTTTTTTTTGTATTTTGTCGTATTTCAAGTACAAGTATCAAATTAAATCTAAATCTAAAGTAAGCAAATTATCTACCACTTGACAAAAATACAAAGTAATAAAAACATTCTTTGCAGTGCATTGCTCATATTTCCTCATGAGGACACTGTCAAAGTGACAAAAATGGCATATCCTTTTATACAGGAAAGATCCTGACGTTCACTTGATAAACCTCTAGAAGTAACCTAATAATTAGAATTTCCTTTAGGATTTCCAGTGGTTGGACGCATTGATGACACTCATATTCCCATCATCACACTTTCTGAAAATGGATTACTGTATGGGATGGAAGGATGCTGCCAGATGGTAGTACGAGATATATGCCATAAACACCACCACAGCTGTTAAATACATTTATTTACAATTTTTATGGTCATCTTTATTTCATACAAATACTTTATTCTTTTTCCGGTTGGATTTTAACTTTCTTCCTCCATCTCCTCTTCATCTGTCAGTGGTGCTGGTGTTTTGCTGGCCTGAGTAGAATAAATGTTAAAGTCATTACCCTAATAAATAAATGTAACAGGTGGGATCCGAGAACATAGACCCTTTTCACATTTCCGGGTTTCTCAGAGCGGAAGTCGTCATATAGTTGGGTTAACTTTTATAGTGGTAAATGAGAGAATATATTAAATATATTTTTGTATATATTTAGCTCAAATAGCAAAATGAAAAACTCCACAATAGTGATTTCACAACTTTCAAAAAGAGGGAAGAAATAGAGTGAGATTGATAACGGAAGTGAAAAGAGAGAAAGATATAATTTTTTTCATCACTCCCATAGACGCTGTATTAGAAACACCCATACATCAGCGGTAACTTTTTTGTAATTTGATGCAAAAGTAATATAATACAAAGTATGTGTTATAAATGTACATACATTTAAAAAAAAAAAAAAAACGAAAATACAAAAAAACGTTTTACGATATTGATGACCGTTAAAACGGTAAAAGTCTGTGAAAAGGGTCTATGTGGGAAAAGCTGCTGCACATTGGACACTGAATGATATTTATTTAATATGTCAAATGTTTGTAAAGTCATTAAACCTACACCCATGAACCTTTAATGCTTAAAGCTTTACCTGATTGAATTGTTTTTATTTTTCATTTTTAGCTGCTGCCACATTATTTTTTTGCCTTTTAAATACTATGAATCTTAAACTTAATTTAACTAATTAGGAATTAAACTTACATATTGACCCGGAAGTCTTTTTGTTGGGTGCTGTTGCCATGGTGAATCATAATTTCGGAGCTCCATTGATCATTCATAGTCGTGGTGCACACGCTTAACTCAGAGTCAGTCTACTCAGAGTTGATTGAACTACCTCAATTCAGCTGTTCTAAAACCAAAAACTCAGAGTTTCCCATCTCAGGGTAAGTTAACTCAGAGTTCAAGTTTAAACGCAGAGTTGGTTGAACCTCCTTATTGAAACAGGCCCCTGGTCTGGTCCTCTCTCATCCTTCACTGTCGCTTCTCCTTTTATGCTTCCGTCGCTCCTCCGTGAGAGATCCGAGACCGGTGTGACGCGCAGCTGGCGCTCGTCATCAAATCAGGCACCGGCCTCGTGCCGCTCTCTCACGGCTCTCGCCCGCCCTGCTTGCCACAGTTTGCTTGAATACTCGCCAAGACAGATATTTTGAAATACTGTAATTCTGTGTATATTGGGGTTCGGGATCGCACTCTGATTCGTCTTTGTGCGCTTCGGATCTGTCAGTCAGATCGTTTTTTATGGACAAGGGAAAGGTACTCCTCTCAGAAAACATACAAATAAAGATACTTTTAGATGTTGAATTGCCATTTGGAGCACTGGGTTTGCTAGATAAGGGCTTAATGAACTCATTATTGTGAAAAGTAACATTTTTCACTTGTCACCAAAATTGCCATTTTTCTAATTTTTCACATTCCAACTCATTTTTCCTGCATGGGTCACATATAATGACAGTTGACTTCCGTGCAGTTCTACATTTTCTTGAGCTGGAAAAAACTGAAGTTCAGTGATTCTCCACTGGATAATGTTCATGAAAGATTCAGGCACAAACTGTAAAGTGTAGCGTTCTGGAAAGCATTTCATGAGTCACCACTGACCTTTTATTAGATCTGAGCAAAGGGTTTTGTGATTTTGAACATTTCTCTCAGGTTTCTGTCTGGCAGCGGGCGTAGAGACATTTTAGAAGTTTCCTCAAATGGCCCGTCCTTTCAGGACAAACTACATCATGTTTTGGAGTCATACTTTGTATTACTTTGCTGTTTTTAAATCAGAGTGAATCTGTTCTCCTGTCAGTTTTAAGCTGGGATGGAGAACGGGCTGGCAGCAAAGTGGGCATCAGAGATGGGTTTTCTGAACAAGTCTGACAGAAACACTGTGTGAAGGGACATCAGAGCTCTGTTGAGATTCTTTTTTGAAGGAACCCCATACCCTTTAGTATTGCGTTTTGACACTTAAACCACATTGTACTACAGACTTAAATTCACTCCTTAATTTCTGAGCTCATATAAATGTTTTTCTTGCCTCTCTGGGTGACCCGAGGGTGAGGGGTGATCCGGTCTCACAGCTGTTACCCAAACGCTTTAAGATTACTGGATTTTGAAGGATTACCACCCAATATGAGTGTAATTTCACATGAACTTATGGCCTTACAACAACAGCAGCGCTTGAGACCCACTTAGACGTCTGATTGGTTATTATAGTGCTGTTTTTCTTAAGTCTTAAGATGGTGTGAAGTAGAAGCTGGTCAACTTTCCTTGTGCTGTATTTGAATTGAGTCTCAGTATTGTTAGTGGTTCAAAGTTACAATTGGTTCCTGCTGCATCTGAAAGCAGTGATACCAAATAAACATGCCTCTGCAAAACTGATCTAGTGATTTTATTTTATTTGCCAAAATAAGTTAATATTTTCAAATGCAACCATTGATGTTCCTACTTGACTATAATATCCAACTGTTATCGCTAGGCAGATCAGATGACCTCTGACTTCTGAACTCCATTGGTCTTCACATCACTGCACATTAGATTATGATCTCAAAACACTTTTACTGTAGTGCATGTTTTGTAAACGAATACATTTGCAATCAGGGGCGTAAACAAGTTGGGGGGGACAATATAACATAACATTTCTCAAGAGCAATTTTTGAAGGGTACACAAATAATACAGCCCTGATTTTACGCTCCTGTTTTCAATACATAACCAATTCCATATGTTTGGCTTTTCTGACATACTAAACTTCAGTAGCTCGATGCGGATCACTCCGGTACAGGTTCCATAAACACGAGTCACGACAGTAGAGCTTGAAAACTGTGTAGAAACAGCTAAAATGTGTTTTTGCTAACTTTTTTCCTGTCGGTGCGACTGAATTTTATGAGAGGTCTCACTGATGCAACCAGCACATTGCCCAGCTGATAAGAGCTGCCTTTTATGTTGCATATGAAAAACGGCAAACGAAAACAAAAGTGTATATCAGTTCAAATTCTCTGTTATAAACCATAGGCTAGATATCGGTTCAAACTTCACTGACGTGGAAACCAGGCCATGAACGAACAATGTTCTAGAAGGCTTTTCAGTCCACAAATCCGCAACATTCACCATGGATTTAAAGGTCCCGTTCTTCGTGTTTTTTTGAAGCTTTGATTGTGTTTACAGTGTGCAATATAACATGTGTTCATGTTTCGCGTGTAAAAAAACCCCCAGTATTTTTAACACAATGTACTTATCTGTACACCGCTGTTTTCACTGTCCTAAAAACGGGCTGATGACTTCCTTTATTCTATGAAGTCCCTCCTTCAGAAATACGTAACGAGTTCTGATTGTGCCAGCGGTTCCCGTGTTGTGATTTGACAGTAGCTTAGCGAACGTGGCACAGTTCCTGTGTTGTGATTCGACAGCAGCTTAGCGCACGTGGAAAGGTCACGCCTCTTAACGGGAGATATATGCGCTTAATGATCTCTACAGCGTCCCTGGGAAAGCCAAACAAAGGTGATTTGACTCCAGGATGAAAATAACAGCGTCTCGACGACATGGCGACAAACACACTCAAACAATTCCTTTTCTCCACGCGACGCTTCCTCTTCTCCACGTGGGACAGCAACAAGACCACGCCCCCTTTTTTCGCGTATTCTTGTGGGCGGAGGTTAATCTGTTCTACTGTTCTACTGACGTCATTTATGAAGGAAGTACCAGGATGTAGTCCAAGCCAGCCGTTCGCTGTAGGCTTTGAAAGGGAACTTCTGATAAATAAAATATCTCGCTTGGCATTGAACTTTGAGCTTTATAATTTTACAGGTATTATTTATGCTCTAACAGCAACATTACACACTAACTAAAGTTCGAACAGTGGGATCACGAAGAACGGGACCTTTAATGTAGTAATGCTAACTGTAACCATGGCATTGTGGCAGAAATAGTCAACATTTTTACGATTCATTTCAGGGTTTGTCCAACCTTTTGAGAGTGACGTTCAAGCAATTTTCAGGGACTTTCATTTGCACACTTTTCCCAGCACTTCAAAACTCTTAAATATTATCCAAATTTTATGTTATTTGTAATGCGATTTGTCAAACTAAAAGTTTAAACACGTAGAAAACCTAAAACATGTTACAAACACTTTTATTTAAAATTAAAAACATGAAATTACCACTATAACCAGTAGATGACGGCAGAGGAGCACTTATTGACTTACTAGCCATTTCCACTCCCTAAATATGTAAAAAGTAGTCTTATGAAAAACAAAAACTTTTTGAATTACACAGAAAGCAAGTTAAGAGCGCTCCTTTTATAATCACTGTCGGTCAGTATGAAACTATAAAAAATAGATGGTACATTTCATAAAAAAAGGTGAATATTAAAATTTTCCCTTAAATTGGTTTTTGCACATTACTGTAGTCATAAGTTAATTTGATCTCAATTCAAGCTCAGTGCTTTGCTGTCAAATTTCGAATAAACAAACATGTAATATTAATTGTAACTGCAATTATTAATGCAAAACAATAGTAACTTTGATTAAAAATCCCCCTCAGCGCCACCAAATCAGGTGCTGGTGCCACCATCTGTAGAACCGGTGCTACTTTTCTCAAATGTTAGGGTGCACACTAGCACTTTTGGTGCGCACCCGGGTTCGATTAATGAATGCGATCAAATTTCTGCTCGTCTTCAGCATTCTTTAGAGCATTTGCAGTACATTCGCAGCAGATAGACGCAAGTGCCATTAAATACTGAAGCATTGGTAACAAAACCAACAGTTAAAAAACTAAAATAGGGATGCACCGAATGTTCGGCAACCAAAATTATTCGGCCAAAAATTTTCCAAACAAGTGAAAAGACAGAATAAATGTAACAGAACAATGAGGTTTTTGATGACGCGATCAAATATAGCAACCAGCGCGTGTGAGAGAGGGGTGCATGCTTCTAAATGCAGCAAACATGTCGGAAGTGTGGAAGCATTAAAGTGTCCAAGATAGACGCAAAAATTGCCGTTTGCAGACACTAAGCACCCTCAAATGCAAGCAGGAGCACCCTCAATCGATACTGCAAATGCTCCAGTGCATATTTGTGTCTGTAGAACGTCAAATGTATCAATTTACAATGTGTTTCTGCAGCAGTGACATGCTCGCAAAACCTCTCATGAACAAACAAACAAAGTGTAGACACGACTCGACGTAAGCAAGATATTTATTGTGCATTGTTAGCAGCTTCATTGAACTTTGTTCTTTGTGAGATTTCGATGAACTGACATAGCGACAGCGTTTAGTGATTATGATACCTGGAGGCATAATAGGCCAAAGATAAGATAAGATGGCATAATATATATATTATTATTTTTTATTATTTTTTTATTTATTTATTTATTTATTTTTAAGTTATATTGTGCTTTGTTTGTATAATGTCTGCTGGAATGCTAAAATTAAATTGTAGTTTTGTCATTTTTTTTCTAAAAAAAACCAATTTAGAACATAAATTCTATTTAATTTATGCAATGGTGAAAAAATTGGCAAAATGAATGGAAAAAAAACGAAAAACCATGTTCGGTATTCAGCTTCGGCCAATAATTTTATTATTATTCGGCTTCGGCCTAGAATTTTCATTTCGGTGAATTCCTAAACAAAAATATAAAGTGAGTTGAACAACGCTATTTATTTTGCCACCTTCTCGCTCGTCGTCGTTACCAAGCAACGGGGTGAACAGCTGCTGCTTTGACGCAAACGCATCCCAATTCGGACCCAAATAATATAATATGAACACAGTCCAGCAGGGGCAGGGGGAGCGGGGAGCAATTGAACTCGGTCCAGGCAATCGAACCAAGTGTGAAAGCACCCTTAATATCCAAAATGCTGCAATGCATTCAACCAACAAACTTATTAAAATGTTGCCAGATTCACATTCATCTGTTCTCGATAAAATGTACTCACTTTTAGTGCCACTTACTGATTATTTCACTTTTGAAAGTGTTGCGAAACTGCAAGAAGCACTGTAATATCCTTTTCCAGAAATGGAAAATACAGGCATGTTTTTCATCCTAATTGATTAGTTATTGTTTTACTACATATCAACTGCATGTTTAATTAAATAAGCCATTTTTGCAAATGCCTGCTCTGGAAATGGCTTGGGTTTTGCTGGTACCCGAGGACCACAATTATAACCAAAAATAGAAACCATGTGTACCAGTCATCACAACACCACTGGAGTCGAGTAAATATTCTAGATTAATTTGTAGAACATGCTCTGCATCAAATCGATCTTGATGGACCATCTTTGATGTAACAGGTTCAAAGTCATTCTAGGAAATTGGGATGTGCCATTTGAGGGTGGCTGTCCTTTTCATTGTCTGTTCCATTGCACAATCAATTTGTGTTGCCGTCGGCCTCTGTCTTTCTGCATGGATGCTTTGAACAGGCACGTGCAACGTTAGGGTTTTACTGTGTTAGCAGAACAGTTAATATAATAAAGGATTGTTGTAAATGACCTAACAGCCCGAGCTGGAGTGGATGTGTTTGATTGAAATATGACAGACTGACTTTGGTTCAGTGTGTTACGATACCAGGCAAGTTCAGAATGTCCCTTAGGACCAAAATCTGATGTCACAGTATATAGAGTAATTTAATGTCGGTATTTAATAACCATTTGGTGGTAATCCTTTTTTGGATAAACTATTGTATAATAAATGTATACACATATATATATATATATAATATATAATATTTCGATCGATCAGGCATAACATAATGACCACTGACAGGTGAAGTGAATAACACTGATTATCTCTTCATCACAGCATCTGTTATATATTAGGCAGGGATATATTGTCCTCCAAGTTGATGTGTTAGAAGCAGGAAAAATGGGATTTGAGTGAGTTTAACAAGGGCCAAATTGTGATGGCTAGACGACTGGGTCAGAGCATCTCCAAAACTGCAGATCTTGTGGGGTGTTCTCAGTCTGCAGAGGTCAGTATCTATTAAAAGTGGTCCAAGCAAGGAACAGCGGTGAACCGGCGACAGGGTCATGGGTGGCCAAGACTCATTGATGCACGTGGGGAGTGAAGGCTGGCCCATGTGGTCCGATCAAACAGACGAGCTACTGTAGCTCAAATTGCTCAAGAAGTTAATGCTGGTTCTGATAGAAAGGTGCCAGAATACACAGTGCACCACAGTTTGTTGCGTATGGGGCTGCAGAGCCGCAGAACAGTCAGGGTGCCCGTTCTGCCCTGTCCACCACCGAAAGCGCCAATTGTGGGCATGTGAGCATCAGAACTGGACCACGGAGCAATGGAAGAAGGTGGCCTGGTCTGATGAATCACGTTTTCTTTTACATCAAGTGAATGGCCGGGTGCGCGTGCGTCGCTTACCTGTGGAACACAAGGCACCAGGAGGCACTATGGGAAGAAGGCAAGCTGGAGGAGGCAGTGTGACGCTTTGGGCAATGTTCTGCTGGGAAACCTTGTGTCCTGCCATCCATGTGGATGTTACTTTGACATGTACCACTTACCTAAGCATTGTTGCAGACCATGTACACCCTTTCATGGGAACGGTATTCCCTGGTGGCTGTGGCCTCTTTCAGCAGGATAATGCGCCGCCACAAAGCAAAACATGGTTCAGGAATGGTTTGAGGAGCACAACAACGAGTTTGAGGTGTTGACTTGGCCTCCAAATTCCCCAGATCTCAATGTGGGATGTGCTGAACAAACAAGTCCAATCCATGGAGGCCCCACCTGGCAACTTGCAGGACTTAAAGGATCTTCTGCTAACATCTTGTAGCCAGATACCACAGCACACCTTCAGGGGTCTATAGTGGGGTTCATGCCTCGACAGGTCAGGACTGTTTTGGAGGCAAAAGGGGGACCAACACAATAGGACATAATGTTATGCCTGATCGGTGTGTAAATATGTATATTGTGTGTAAATATTTAACTCACTAGTTTAGTTTTGTTATAGTTCAGTTAGTTATTTTTTTTTTTTTTTTGGAATACTAAACTGTCTTTTGTATTTTTTTTGTAAGCCCAGTCCTACGTGGCGTGAGTTGATTCGATTTTTAATTGATTTCGACTTTTAATCTCGCTTTGCACAATAATGCCATTCCGTGATTGAATCTTGTATTCTGCTCTCTAAAACACTGGTACTGTATGTTTAAAATTTTAATTATGAATACTCTAAACATGTGCTACATAAGTTATAATGAATGGATGTTGTGCACACCCTTTTGGTGGGTAAACGTTCAGAGGCAGGGTCATTTTGCTCCATGTACAGCATCTGTTTTAGGTTTCTGTGAGTAGACAGACGGGATGGAGATCCTCTTTAATGCAGAGCAAACACAGCTGTGTGTCGTGAAGAGCTCTTCAACACGAGTCGCTATTTAACAACCCTCAAACATCTATACATTTGTATTACACACAACAAACATGCTTAAAGAACCGTTTTACAATTTTCTTTTAATTGATGTTCCTGCTCTTATTGTACATAATCGTTGGGTGTTTGCTATTTTTGTTAAAAATTAAATATTTTGTCAAATATGATCAACTTTATCTTCCTTTTAATTCTCTGTAAAAGTCATAAGTTGTGCTCTGAACTTTAATGATATTTGGGGTAGAACCAGGATAGAACTAAAACTGGTTGTGATATTGACAGTTTGTCATTTGTAAGTCGCAGTGATCATTATACAAGAGTAGAAGATCATAATAATATGTTATTTTTTTGAGGACTGACACATCATTTCCACTTGGGTGAAAGCTGCTAGTTATCGCCCTTCTGTAGTGACTTTTGGTTTCCGCTGGCAGACGGCCATTATATCCGACGGACGGACACAGTTGATCTCACACTTGGTTGCAAGTTTAGTTCTTTCTTAAAATTAGCTTTTTTTATAGTCATGTTTGGTTGGTTTAATCTTTTTAAATGTAGCTTTTTTGGGTCTAGTAACCCAAAACATTCATTCAGCATCCAATTTCATTGTCATTTTCGTTACATTCCATGTGTCAAATCTCTTCCCACTTCTTTTGGGAACTGCTACAGGTACTAAATGTGCAATATTCGCCTTTTAGGCTCATTTTGTTCAGTGGGATATTAGTCAGTGTTCATATTACACTCGATATTCCGAAACATAACTCACATGTGATGGAGAAGACAACCCTGCTCAGTGTCCGTAATGTACTTTTCCGCTGAATTCATATGTAAATATTTTCCTTTGTCTCCAAGAGCCGGGGCCCCAGGGAAGTGTCCTGTCATACAAAACCCTCCGATTGGACTAATCCCCGCTGCCACTTCCAAAACAATAGAGCGCTCTGTCATCTGTACTGTACCACCATCTTTCAGAGAAATCGTTTGCTTCTCTTGAGAGTATCAAGCACTTTCAGACAGGAGGTGTCCAGCAGAAGCTAATCTGTGAAGGGGGCCCGCGGCCCCTCGGTTCTTCACAGCTGACAGCTGTGTGTGTCTTTTCATAAGGCCGTTTGTGAGATGTAAAGCTCATGCCGTGTTTGACCCCCATTCATCAAGGAATAATAATGTCAGCCTGAGCTGTTGTGTGTTAGGATTTACCCTCACAGTAATACTTGGCTGATTTTTTAAAAACTACATACATCATATTTATGATATTTTATTAAGACCATATTAATAGTATACACAATTAAAAAGGTAATATACTAAATGTGCTAAATGAGTTGAAAGGCACACAAATAAATATTTGTTTTTTAATCATGTCAAGTTAATACTTAAATCTCTTTAGCAAAGTTTGTACTATTTTCTGTTTATTTTGATAAATAATATAATTCATTATTGTTCAATAAATATAAAAATATATTTAAAAAATATAGAAACAATATTTTTCATAAAGATTCTGAAAGCATTGAATGCGATCCCTTAATACTTTACAGTATAGTAGCCTAACAAATACATATATGTTTTATGATTATCATATTTTTTAAATCTGATGGTTTAATTATAAATATGATGATCATCTCTTAAAATTTGCACCATGATTTCAGTATTGATGGCAATGCCCTTAGATAAGAACAGACCAAGTGATGCACAATATTGGTGATCATACACCACATTTATTTTACTATTGTAGTATATTATAGTATACTACTTATAGCTAGCTTTGAAAGCGTGAGATCCCGCCCTCCCTTCAAAGCGTCTCTAAAGCCACGCCTCCTTCAAAACACACGAGAGACGTTAAACTACCTCATGTCTCTAATGCTGAATCCAAAATCTCCCCCTATACCCTAAAATAGTGCACTGTTTGAAGGGACACCCATTTGTAGTGGTGTCCGAAACCATAGTGGATGTTATTGAGTGCACTCATTCAATCCCACATTGCACTGCAATAACGAGTGTACAGCCGATGTTTCATTCACTCCTTCAAGCGAACTATATTAGTTGACTAACGTAGGGAATAGTGAATGAGGGTTTAGGGGGCAATTTCGCATTCAGCCAAAGATACCTCATGTCTCATAAACAACTTAAAGAGCTCTGACCTGTACAACCTGACTGCTGCAGATTCATTACGCCGTTGATAGTGTTGCCATTGAAATGCTTAAATTTGCGTCACAAACTGCTTTGAGTAAAATCCATTTGACAGTAGTTATGGCGTGCACGCAGCATAAGCTCGTTTTGATTCAGGAGAAACTGTAAAAAGCGGCTGCTGTCTAATTCTGCATAGCATGGAACGCACTGATGACGTGTGATGTTTGTGCGAGCAGGTGCGCGGAGGTATGAAAATGCATACATTGACAGGCAGGTATGACATTGTATGCATATATATATTAGGGGGGTAACGGTACACATATTCGTCCCGAGCCGTTTCGGCACAGGGCTTTCGTGTACCGAACGGTTCCGAATGCAATCTTTAACAGTTAACAGTCGGCTTGTTTTAAGCCGTTTCAATCCTAGTTCCCACATGAACCTATTAAGTATTCAGTCCATTTTATCACAAAATTCAAACAATAAATGCCGTTTTGACGCTCTTTAATGCGCCGTGACTGATCACTGTGTAGGCACGCCAGTTCAAGCGGCCGCGGCGGGAGCGTGAATGCTATCATCTGTACAGGATCATCTCTTCCTAAAGAATAAACATGAATTAACATCTTAAGGAATGTCAAGGATACTTTACAGCGTACGCGGAAAGACGTCAATATTAAAACAGCATCACATAGCATTACATTTACCTCCAGAAGTCATTCGGTGTCCACAGCCGTTAGTTCACTAAAGAAATGAACTCTTTCGCTAAATATATGCACTATATTAGCCTTTATTAATTCTACTTAAAGGGTTAGTTCACCCAAAAGTGAAAATTAGCCCATGATTTACTCACCCTCAAGTCATGTGTATATGACATTCTTCTTTCAGACGAATAAAATCTGAGTTATATTACAAAGGTCCTTGCTAATCCAAGCTTTATAATGGCAATAATTGTTGCTCTGTTTTTGAAGTCCATTAAAAAATGCATCTGTCCGTCAAATAACTGCTCCACACGGCTCTGGGGGTTAATAAAGGCCTTCTGAAGCGAATCGATGCATTTGTGTAAGAAAAATAACCATATTTAAAACTTTATCAAGTAAAGTTTCGGCCGAGCGCCTTCCGTGTTCAATTTATGGAAAATGTGTTGAAAGGTCCTCTGCCAAACAAAAGACTAACGCAACCACGTAGGCTCGTCATGACGTCACATACGCATCTTGAGTTTCACTTCCAACACTTTTCCACGGAAGGCTGGAACTTTACTTGATAAAGTTTTAAATATGGAAATTTTTCTTACACAAACGCATCGATTCGCTTCAGAAGGCCTTTATTAACACCCCGGAGCCGCGTGGAGCACGTTATTTGACTGACAGATGCATTTTTTATGGACTTCAAAAACAGAGCAACTATTACTGCTATTATAATGCTTGGATTAGCCAGGACTTTTGTAATATAACGTCTGAAAGAAGAATGTCATTTACACCTAGGATGACTTGAGGGTGAGTAACTCATGGGCTAATTTTCATTTTTGGGTGAACTAACCCTTTAACCTGCTACTGATGTCTGGATTATGTAATGTATGTTTTAAATCTGTCATGAAAATGACAGATACTGTGTATAAATGATTATATTTCAACAACGAATTGGAGAAGAAAAAAAAAATTATTATTAGATTTAGAAGTTAATGCAAAAACTGCATTAAGTGAAGTTTACATGTTTGAATACAATGTTATTTGAGTGTTGATTATTATATCTAAACATAGATAGCAATTGAATGTAGGCAAATAGTTTTTGCTCTGTTGTTAACCTTTAATATTATAGTAATGTTAGGGCTCCCTATATAGTTTACAGCATTATCTTTAAGATTTTTTTTAGTTATAATTGAATTCATTTAAGGACAGACACACATTTTTTTTCAGTAAATCACTGTTTAATAAAAACAAATAAAAAGATATTTTGTAAAACTGTTGTACCGAACCGTGACTTCAAAATTTAGTTACGTACCGAACCATCAGTTTTGTGTACCGTTACACCCCTAAAATATATATATATATTATATATATTAAAGTCCACTTTTATTATTTATAATATAAATAAATGCAGACTCCACAAGGCATGTTTGATTACACCATCTGGATGCTCAAGATTGATGGGGTTAATGCAGGTTTTAAAAGGCTTATTGTACGCGCAAGTTAATTGCCATTTTTAAACTAATGCACACTGCTGCATAATGCACTCATACGTCACACACAGATTGCGTGCACACAGAGTCATTTAGTAGCGCAGAGATATATCGTCAACAGTTCTGTGATTTATCAATGAAATGGCTTAGAAACAGCTCTAGCATACATTTCTTAGCAACTAAAACCCACAGCTTCACTATTAGTAGAGGTAGAATTAATTCACGCGCATTCACTCTCTCACTAATGCATTCATATGTAATCTTTACTGCGATACTTTATCTGTATCTGAGCGAGCAAAAGAACTGACAAAATAAGCTGTTATGTAGGAGCCATATGCCGTAGCTGTGCACAAGGTCGAGTCCAGCTCGAGGTTCAGGCTTATTTGTTCATTAATGACATCATCAGCGACTAGTCGACGTCAACTCTGCTTTCATCGCATAAATGCAGACTTAAAAAAAGTTGTTGAACTTCTAATAGTGACATAATGTAATTGATACAATCGTTATTTGATGTGTCAAGTTACTCTATTATGATTGCTGCCATATAGATCAAACTGTTGAACTCATGAGTTACATGTTTGAATCAGTCGAACGCTTACTGAAAGATTTTGTTGCGGTAGAAATGTTACCGTATTGTTTTATTTAGTATATGAAATTATAGTTATCAGAGATGCTTCCATTCACAGTTTCTTTAGTGCGTTTGTGAAATCGGAACCAGAATTTCTTGCAATTCTCATGAACATCTTATCAGTTGAACATTTCTGGCATTTACAAGCATGTAACTTGACACTCTGTGGTGGTTTTTGATCTGTTAGAAGTTCTCTTTTCTAAAGTGAGCATGCTTTTTAACGGATTACACTGCGTCTGCAGTGAGCGTTTGCACTCTCACACCTCTCTGATGTACGGCTGCTTCCTTCACATCAGCGCTGCGGCGGCTTGAAAGTAATCGGCTTTGTCCGACACTTCTCCCTCACACCTCTTACTCTCTGATGGATCAGTGGAGAGGTGAGCTGTACCCGGCCCTTTGACTGTGCGTTTTTATTCTGGGGGGGATGTGCACTTGCACATCTTAGCCGGCTCATATGCTCCCATAGTGCTGGTTAGGCGACGTAACCATGACAACGCAAATGCCTGGGGTCTCTGTATGATTTCGCTCGAAGGCAGGCAGAATGTGCAGCCATAATGCTGCCACAGTTTCTCTTGCTGGGACGGACAGAACAATCTCTTCGGATGTGGGGTGTGGACCAGGCACGTCTGTCCCGTTAAGACCCGTTTCTTGGCACAAAGACATTTTCCATAAGATGAGACACTCCTCTTAAAGGGTTAGTTCACCCAAAAATGAAAATAATGTCATTTATTACTCGCCCTCATGCCATTCCACACCCGTAAGACCTCCGTTCATCTTCGGAACACAAATTAAGATATTTTTGTTGAAATCTGAAGGCTCAGTGAGGCCTGCATAGCCAGCAATGACATTTCCTCTCTCAAGATCCATTAATGTACTAAAAACATATTTAAATCAGTTCATGCGTGTACAGTGGTTCAATATTAATATTATAAAGCGAAGATAATATTTTTACGCTGAATATGCTGATTCATAACGCTCCGAAGCTTCATGAAGCAGTGTTTTGAAATTGGCCATCACTATTCGTTACTAGTCGTTATTTAGTTTTTTGGCGCATCAAAAATATTCTTGTCGCTTTATAATATTAATATTGAACCACTGTACTCACATGAACTGATTTAAATATGTTTTTAGTACTTTAATGGATCTTGAAAAATATCTTAATTTGTGTTCTGAAGATGAACGGAGGTCTTACAGGTGTGGAACGGCATGAGGGCGAGTAATAAATTACATTATTTTCATTTTTGGGTAAACTAACCCTTTAAAGGTGTACTTCACTGCTGAAAAAAGATGAATGTGTATTTAAATTGGGTAATTTATGTAGTAGAAATGTGAAATTATTTAGGGTGCCTTCTAAACTGAGAAAAGCCAGAATTGGTGCTAATTCTAAACCGAAACTAAAATGGAGCATGGCCTCACGGGTATTCATTCACGGCCGCATTGTCATTCATTCATGGCCTCACATGTCCAGTCTGGAGCGTTTTCAATTCATGCTTATGGAAGCTTAACTTTATAGGAAATCATTGCGAACACTCGCTTTGCTCTTCACCGCTCCCTTATGAATGCCAGAGCGGCCGTGCACATTTTACATTCTGTGAGTGAGATCTCACTCCTGTGGGTGGGTTGAAAACATGCGAAACTAGCTCCTACAATTGGCTGTAGTCTTAAGTCTCTGGCCAAAAAAGTCCCCGATGACGCTAAAGGACGGTTTTTGCGTCATCTGAGGTTTTTTTTCCAGACAAAAAATACAGAAATCTCTCGTCTTAGGTGGACATAAGGGAGGGATGCACTGTCATTCAAATATACTACCGGGTTTCTACTGATACAAAGCTTAATGCTAATCGGTGAAGTAACCCTTTAACTGTTTGAGTTGTAATGGATATGCTGTCTAGTTATCTAAATAAGGACATGCCAGAGACTTTTGTTGCTTTTACTGGTCAACCGATGTGTTACAGATCTAAAAACTTGACCGACTGACTGATATAATGCAATATGCAATACAATTCCAAATGAGAAATTAAAAGCAAAAACAAAATACATGACACAACTTTGCAGCAGTAGGAATAAAAGAGTGTCTACATAGCTCTGTAGAACACTGAGGCATCACTAATCTTCCACTAAATTAACTTTTAAGCCCACTAAAAATACTGTGTAGTGGATGACCTTCTGAAGACTGGATCATTTATAAATTTGCCCTTTTTCTCCTTTACACAGTAATCTCAAGTGAATCAGGTATAAGTCCAACAACCAAACCAGCCTGTCTAATAAATTAATCGTATGTTTATTATCTACAGCGATACTACATCCCCTTCAGAGCACTGCATAAAACAGAACACATGACCAGGATTCCCTGATAGAAGACATAAAGAAGCTTCCTACCACTGCCAATGGAATTCAACTTCCTCAAAAAGAATAATCTTGATTGTGCCTTATTAAAAACAGCCTCACTGTTCTTCTTCCAGTTTAGTTTACTGTCAAAATGGACAAGATATTTATAGGACTGAACTGGATTAATGGTTTTATCAACTAACCAGGCACGTTATTGACTATTTTATATTCTCCAAATTCTCAAAACTATTTTATAAAATCCCAAAAAGATTTCTTACTTAGTATTTTTCTTATTTTGCCGTTCAAATCTATGAATATTTTTAAATTCAAAATTTAATTAAGGGGCAAAATAGTAAAATAAATGGGTTAAAATGAAGAATTAAGTGCACTTTGAATTAAGTTCATTTTTCTTGCCTCATTGGCAGATATTTTTTCTTATTTTAAATATAAATCTTACTTGATTTTAATAACTTTCTCAGGAAACAGCATTTTGCTTCTTTAAATAAACACATCTTGATTTAAAGAATGTTTAGATATTGGGTCACACTTTATATTAGGTATACTTCACTATTTGCATCAAAAAATAAGTGCAATGCACTTATTGTGGTCATATTGTATTGCAAAACACTTTTGCTTCTGTTGAGGAGGGATACGGGTAAGGTTAGGGACAGGTTTGATGGTATGGGTAGGGTAAGGTGTAGGTGTAATGCTGAGTTCACACTGCGCGATTTTAGGCCCAATTTTGACTTGCTGACATGTTTTGCGAAGTCACAGACAAATGCCTTGTCTGGTTATCACCAGACCAAGCTCAATCTTTTAAGATTGAACATTGGTCTGGGGAATCTGCTCTGTATTTTATACTGCACAAGAGGCGTGATCAACGGGCATAGTTCAAATGACTCCGTACAAAATTGGATAGTCCTTCTTTAACCAATCAGACCAACGATCTATCGCTTCTCTTTTGTCATTGTGTTAATACCGCCAATGGCGCCAGGTGGATTAGCCGGTTTGTGATTCGTTCCCGCAAGCTGCAGGGCGAAATCAAATCGCCGGGCAGATTGGGCTGGGTTTAAAACAGTTTATCATTTTTAATAACAATTCCAGTCTTGCGCAAGAACGGTCTGACGCATGCACGATCTCGCATTGTTTACTTGTCACATCTCACGTGTGTTTGTTTGAAACCTAGGCAGTGACTCGTTGCCTCGCTGCCTTATCAGACAATGACTTGGAAGGCAGCGTTTGTGCATGAAGGCACCTCACGAAACTAATTCCGGACAGACTTCATAGGCAGTGTAACCGTTTAATGATCTACAGCAAAATAGAGAGAGCTTTGGTGAGAATTAACCAAATATTGAATTACTACATTAGTCATTTCTCGCTAGAAATGACATCAGAAGTGGAAAATGTTGGTAAAAAACGTACATCAACTGTCACAGAATGGAAAGCACAGGATTGTGGGATATCAAAGGCAGTGAAGGATATAAATATGCTGCCTTCAAAAATCGATCAGATGAAGGTCTATCAGGAGGCAGGAAGTGAAGCTAACATTAGATTTGTGCCTTGGTGCCTTCCTGTCTTGAAATGTGTCCTCCGAAGGCAGCATTTTCCAGGTTTCGGACGTAGCCGTAGTTTGCACACTGGAGAGAGTTGTTGGCGAATCTTCCTATTGTAAAGTCATGCAGTGTGAAACCTCCTGTCGTCGATCCATCGTGCAGTGTGAACACAGCAGTGACTGAATGCTACCCCAGATAGTCATGCAGCGTGAAAAGAGCAGTGATCCGACGAGTTTTGAAAATCGTGCAGTCTGAACTTGGCATTAGAGACAGTCAACAGTGTAAATTAATTACAGCTGTAATTACATGCAGGTATGTTTTTAAAATATAAGTACAATGTAAAAACATGCATGTACACAATAAGTGCATTGTATCAAATGATTCATTTTAATGCTGATAGTTAAATAAACTTAATATAAAGTGGGTCCTATATTTGTACTGCAAAGCAAGACAAAAATACTGGTCTATCATTAATTTATTATATATAAAACACATTGTAATTACTACAAACTAACCCTAAAATAGGCTACATTTTGCACGTTTACCTATGACTTTGAAACAAGGAACCTGATTTTCAATCCTAGTAAAAACACACATTCCTTGTGCAATCAAATTCCCAAATGGGAGCTCAAGATGGGAAAATTGAGCCGTCTGGCGGGCATGTGATTCCGTCTCGCACCTCTACTCAACACACAGCACTCTTAGCCTACCACCTGTCCTCTGTTCACCTCCACACACACACACACACACACAGAACAAAGCTTGTTCTCGTGTCCAGATATACAGTATTTCCGCTTCCTTTGTCCCAATTTCCTGACACATGCATTGAAATGTTGCATGTAGGACAAGCTCAGTGTTGAGCGAGAGGGAGCAGCAATGTGCTTTTCATGTACATTTTGTCTCTTGAGACCACAGGCGATGTGAAGATAAAGGTTAGAAGAAAAGTTGTGCATCTGTATCTGTTGCAGTTCTGGAAAGCTCAACGTTAGCAAAATGGAAGTCGTTTGATAAATTGTGCTTCGTTGGATAAGCAGCACGAATGACAGACCAGTGTATCTTCACGTATCATGTGGGAAGACAAGCTTTGCGCTACAGTCGGGGGCCGGAAGTTTAAACCCCATGCGTAAAACAAAATGATTTTTGGTGCTAATGTATGACTCTTTCAAGACTTTAAGATTTAAGACGAATTGTGAACGTGTTGGTAGGCTGTGAATTGATGGCTAAGCCATAGGTTAGTAATATCAAAGACTTTAGTGCACTTATAGTAAAGTCACCTTTATTTATATAGAGCTTTATACAATACAGATTTTTTTTAAAGCAGCTTTACAGTGATAACAGGAAAATGATTCAATGATAAAAACAGAGTTCATTTCAGCTGTACAGCAGCTCTAAAAGAAAATAGTGTCATTGTTCAGCTGAGGTCAGTTCAGTCTTGATTCAGTTCAGTTGTAGATATTACAATGAACTTGAGAGTGCAATGCGTAATAGGGTGGAATAAGTCCCGCCTTCTAAATAAAGGAGCCAGTCGCCAATAGAGTGCAATTGGGCCCACCCCCGTGTTTAGCTTTTTTAACTCTCTGATTAGTGTAATTTTCTGTACAGCATCATGGGTAATGTAGTTTTCCACCAGGAATTCCACTGTTAAACATGATAAAAATAAGCTGAAAAGACAGGCTCACAGTAGGTCTCTGTCTTAAAAGATTTATGTGCTCTTTTAAAATCAGCTTCCTTATGGACAAAATTAATGGAGTTTTTGCTTCCAGAACTCGACTGATGCACTCTATTGGTAAAGTCATTGCATCAGTGCAGCTGCTGTTAGAAGCTCCGGTTCCTTCCTATAGAAACAGTCAGTGGCTGAATCCGAAATTGCCCCCTAAACCCTCAATCACTATCCCCTTACTTAGTCCACTCATACAGTTCACTTAAAAGAGTGAATGGAAACGAATGAATGAATTCGGACAGCTGTTGAGAGTACATTGGTTGTACACTCGTTATCGCGGTGCATTGTGGGATAGAATGAGTGCACTTGAAAACATCCACTATGGTTTCGGACACTACTAAATGGCTGTCCCCTTCAAATAGTGCCCTATTTGAGGGTATAGGGGGCGAATGTGTGCTTAAAGTCGGCGTGAAACGGAAGTTGAGATCGTCTTTTTCTCCTTATTGTGACGTATATCCGAGTGAAACGGCTTCTGAAATTAGAAAAAATGTAGGGCGGGGCTTGATTTCGTCCTTCGGGAATTGATTGGATCGTTGGAAGTTAGGCGTTGCTAACAAAATGGAGGCAGATTTGAATGATAGTTTGCACTCAGTTGTGGAGAAAAACTCGATCTATCTCTTAAACAAATGTATTTTCTCTCTAAATCTTATGTTACCGAGCATATTTCCTCACTTTTCGCTAGTTTATGCTACAGATTTCACTCATTTTAAGCCTTTTATGGCTTTATTTCTGTAAAACCTTTTTCTCAGCTCTCCCTTATAAGGGGGGCGTGCCCGTAAGCGGGTTCACACACGCTGCATTCCTGTGCGAGCCGTCACGACAAACTGTATTAAGTAATTAAGTAATTTTTACATAAAAAAAGCTTTTATTTCTCATATATTTCTCTCTTTTTGCCTCAAGTCCTTCCTGAAGGAGGTATTGTGTACACCGAGAAAAATGCACCTAACCACCATATTGCTACGATCAGTGACAGGTTTCTGAGAGGCGGTGCAGAAACGAGACGGGGGGCGATAACCCCGCCCTCGCGCCATAGCACATGACAGGAAGAGAAGTCGTTTCGATGTGGGAGGGAAAGTTAACGTATTTGATTAAAGATTATAAGGGTAAATTCATTTTTAAAAATTAATGAAGTGCATAGATAAATCAGTTATAGTAAATACTACAATATTAAATATAAAAATACGAATTGTAAAATTAGATTTCATGCCGACTTTAATGCGTATTGGCTGGTCCAGCCTGAAAAATTCACTTTTATTGTGTCTTGATTCAAGCTTTTAGAAACCAAATTTAGACCGTTGTTGTCAGATTCCATTGGTAATTTCAAATATGAAATTTAATCGCAAGCTTGGTTTCCCCATTCAAAGAGATGTAGTTGCATGACTGAAAAAGATGGCCGCCGAGTCAACTGACTAGCCTGAAAGGGACTTTGGTAACATTTCCACTTCGATTTCTGTGTAATTTCTGATTTCGGTTTAATTTCTGAATTCAAATAACATATGGTCAGACTCAGTAGTTTTACAACGTCTTATTTAATGAATGTCAATAACTTTGTGATTTATTTTAGTCCTGATTGATTTGAAATGGCTATTTGGATGAATAAACAATCATTTCAAATTGAAGGCTGCTCTTATGTTGAAAGGTTTATTTTCAAATTCATCATTTCTTTTTTTTTTTTTTTCATGTGTCCTAGCTCAGTTTGCAACATAAAAGTACGCTTTTTAAAAAAAGAAGAATGCTAGACTTAAAGCTACACTTTTCCCCCATCTAGCGGGAAAAGGTATATGACCATCCAATAAATATTAGTTTCTGTTCCTCCCAATTCCGATTTTGTTTTAAATCCTACGGTGGCCGATTTAGTCCAAGATTAACATGGCTTCCAGTTCGACCTCGTCCATTAGTGTTCCTTCAAGTGATGAGGTTACTTTAAAAAACTATTATAATTTGCAGTTATTTAATTTGTCAGTTAACATGTAGGTTATGACATCTATGTAAAATGAATGTAAAATGAATAATAGTTTTACGTTTTCGTAATTTATTTACCATTTCATTGCTAACATCAGCTATCAGGTTCCCAGACGAATGCAAGCTAATCTTAGTAAAGTAACTTTTATCAGTGCTATCGTTATTCTGTATATTGAACGACATCACTAGCGTAAGGCAAAGTTTACACTGTAGGCTATATCGCCGAGTGTTAAAACGCGAAAGGCGAAGCTTGAATTTACGGGTATGTCCCTCTTTGGCTAATGTACTTTCAAGATGGAGGGGCAACATGGCGACCCTCATTCGAACCCCTTACCCGTATGTATTTTCAATGGCATATTATAAACTTACAAGAATACTTTATTACTTGAAAGAAGTAAATATACATTAATGAGCACATATATTTTTGTAAGAACTAAGTGTTTTTAGCTAAGAATAAACTAAAAAAGTTACACAGTGTAGCTTTAAAAGTGCAAAACTGTGTTGCTTTTATGCACGTTTGTTTTTGGAGTATCCCGACCAGCCTGAGACAGCGGCATTGACTGCGGCAAAATCAACATTAGCACTTTTTCAGATGAAAACGCATCACATTAACTCACTCAACTACCGCCTCTGCCTTATAAAACTGGTAGAAACTTAATTAAAACGCCTTATGGATGTATAACAAGCTTCAATAAAAAAACAATGCATGCATTATTCTAAAGCCACTGTCTCTGACCTAAATCTCCAGAGGGGAATGAGGTCTTACAATGGGTTACCAGATGTGATAAAAGACTAATGGGTAAGGATTAATTTAGATAAACAAAAAGATTTCTCTCTGCGAACAGACAGGCATCATATTTAAGTCTGTTTTAAGCTTAATGAAGCACTCACTATGCGAAGGTCACTTTCACAGTCTCGCTGGATGGATTACCGCACCATAACTCATGAGGCCGCATCATAACCCTTGCAACATCCTCCTCTCCCCCTGCTTGGATGTTCACAAATCAGGCATTTTCTGTGGCTATTCTGCCCTGAACAATGCTAAAGCTGGTCCCGGCGTCTAGACGCTGTGCGCTGCATTTCAATCAGGCCGAGAGAATAGCCGCGCTCGCCGTCAGCTCGCAGACGCATGCGAGTCACATGGCTCTTAATTAAAGCGGAAAGACTTGAAAGGGAAGGCGTTTCTGTGCCGCTGTCGTGAGAGCCTGTGAAAGCTGGAGATGCTGGTAATTTGTGGGTGCAAAGGAGGTAAAAGCTGAAGCGGAAATGTCATTAGAAACGCACAAAAGAGGGCAAGCTCTGTTGTGCACGTGTAACGGTGGAGAATGGTGGTTTTGTGTGATTTGAGAAGCTCTCTCAGAACTAACCCATGTTTCTGTTGAATTAAGAGTTGAACGGTGACGTAACTGACTGACGATCAGACACAGATCAGAATTCAGAAGAGTTCACTCTTTCTTAAGTGTGAATTTTGAATTGGCCAAAGTTTGGATTGGAAGTTAAACTGACTGGAAGGACATTATCTATCTATCTATCTATCTATCTATCTATCTATCTATCTATCTATCTATCTATCTATCTATCTATCTATCTATCTATCTATCTATCTATCTATCTATCTATCTATCTGTCTGTCTGTCTGTCTGTCTGTCTGTCTGTCTGTCTGTCTGTCTGTCTGTCTGTCTGTCTGTCTGTCTGTCTGTCTGTCTGTCTGTCTGTCTGTCTGTCTGTCTGTCTGTCTGTCTGTCTGTCTGTCTGTCTGTCTGTCGATCATTCTGTCTATTTTACTTATCCTCTTGTCTATTGTTTTATTTGAATATCTATCATTCAATTTAAACATCCATCCATCCATCCATCCATCCATCCATCCATCCATCCATCCATCCATCCATCCATCCATCCATCCATCCATCCATCCATCCATCCATCCATCCATCCATCCATCCATCCACCCATCTATCCATCCATCTGCCATTCTGTCTATTTTACTTATACTTTTGTCTATTGTAGGGCCCTATGAAATCTGTTTTATATTTTCCCAAATTCCGTTTTATTTTTTCTCAAATTCCGGTTTTTCCGTGTTAATTTTTGCTAATTCCTTTTTTTTTTTTTTCGTTTTAATTTTTGGGAATTCTTTTTTTTTTACCCTTAACTGTTATTTTAGTCGTAAAAAGAGTGTGTTTTTTATGTTAATATAATAGAACATAAAACATAAAATAGGAATGACCTTAAATTTATTGAGGTAACAAACATCACATTTACTTTTCAGGCAACATAACACTGCACTCTAAGTACTTCAAGTCACAACAAAATAATATTAGTGCTGTGAATTGATAATTTAAAAAAAAAAATGAATCAAATTTTTTCTGTAATTAATCATGATTAATTGCAATGAAAAACATTGGAGTTTTTAATATTTTGATATTGTAATAATTTCAGTTACTCTACAAATTAATTTAGAAACAACTTAAAGACAGCATATTTTAAATATGTGTTGTAATGGCATCTTTTTATGAATGAAGGCTAGTATCACTGATACTAATGTCTCTATGAAACATTGATGACGTTACATTACAGTATAACTGAAAGTTATCAGTTTCAACATTTATTAGGTTTTAAAAAATAACTTTTAATTTAATTGAACTTAAAACAGTCTTTACTTAAACCCATTATAATAAATGTTATATTTACCTGTGGCCTTCCCTGTCAGACATAGTCTACACAGAAATTGAATAAAATGATCAACACCTTTCTTAACAGCATAAATAATAAGTGAAATATAGATTAATCATCATTAAAGCTACAATCTTCTCTGTTCCCGTTATTCTTTGAACATTAATGACAGACATTATCAGTGCTACTGTCACTTTAAGATCTACCTCTGCCAAACATGATGCGGATCAGACGCGCTGTCCCGCGCATCTCATTTTCTCTCAAGTTCATTTATTTTCCATACAGTACATTAAAGTGCATTAAAAACATGGGCGTCAGTTTGGTTTGAAATGTGCTGGGGACAGAGACGCATTCAGAAGTGCATTTCCAGAAGTGTTGGGTACATGATGCATTATTTTTTTATGCAGGTCATGTTTTGAAAGACTATGTCCTGTAGCTTACTAATGTAAATAAATAAAAATGTCAGCTGAGAGACATATTGCGGTCTTATAGCCTATCTTACTCATGCCGACGAAAGCGCCCTGCGAATTCTTTAATATCTTTCATTTTTACAATTTTTTTAACCACTTCGTTATCAGAGTCCCACTGGAGCCCGTGTATTTTTTAATCCTCCCTATTACACATTAGTTGCAGCCATTAAAATAGTTCAGTTTTGTTTTTAATGTCAAAGTAGTTATATTTCGTTTTGTTTCTTTATTAAGTTAATTTAGAAAAATGTTTGAAGCATTTTTTTTTGTTTGTTAAACTAAAGTTTTTGCTTTTTAAAGTGACGACCAAGCGGCCAGCGGCCGACAGTGAGTTAACCCAACGCTTTAGCCTCTCAAATCAACACTTGACTTATAAAATCCATATAAACACTTAAAGCATCGTTTAAACGTTTAGCCTCTATCACCACCATCACAGTAAAAAGGCATTTTTGACAAGATGAGGCAGGCAGATCACAACGGCGCGTGCAAACGAAACAAGCTACACAATCTAAACAAATAATTAAAGAAGCATGCTGGTTGTCTAACCTTAGGCTACACCTCTCCGCGAAATGAATATAAATCCGATCTTCAATTCCCGCGCTATATGCACATTTAACAGAGTTCATGTCAATGAAAGCAACAGATATGAGCATTTTATTCATCAGCTCATTTCAACATCAAAGTTCGCATTATGAGAACGAGCGACCTAAACACTGGTAAGAGCCTTTAGTCTCATTAGATTTAATGAAGATGATTGTGCTTTTGAGCATCTTAGTTTATTTTCAGTTTCACTTGTGGCAGTTTGCGTGTTGGCTTGCTTTACTGATTTGCGGCGATGCGTGTTGCATAGCGCCGTCCTATAGCCTAAAAAGTCCCGAAGCCCGGCCCTAGGGGCGTAAAAAGTCGGGGCCCGTCGGGCTCGGGCAGAAATGTAGGGCTCTACTTTGAGTAAGGCTGAAAGCGTCTTTCTATTTAATACATTTCTTGAATGTCTTAATTACAGTAGGCCTATAGATCGTTATGATATTTGTGGCTGCACCGGGTCCGTCATTACGTTAATCATGAGCGGCCCATGGCACCTGCTACCCATGGCTGTTAAGAACTGTAGGCTACATCAATACATTACAACAATTTCGTGCTATGGGCACTGCCACTGATACAGGCAGCGGAAGAGCCTGTTTTACGGAGCTTGCTTCTGCTTTTCAAACGTTTTTACAACAAAAGATGTCGTTAAAACGATATAAGATATCGTTATTATGACACAATTGAGTGGAAAAAATAATATGTTTGTGGCAGCAATGCTTCACCGTAAAATTGGTTTAAAAAAAAAAAAAAAAAGTGGTGGGTGCAAAAGGACTCATGAAGAAATCTGGTGGGTATGCGTCCCCCCCGAAATCGACTCCTATGATTAAAAACAAGGCAAAATACAGCAAGCACTCCCCATGAGGGAACTGCTCGGCTCGGTACTGAGGGCTTAGCGTTGAGTTTCTTAACTTTTTCGCCGATGAAAGCAGAGCCGTGGAGAGCCGCTTCGTCATACTTTCATTGTTTTGAAGGGGGAGCTGAAATGACAGGAGGGGTTGTGTTGCCCAGATTTGCTTCCCCCGGTCTGCATTTTCCCCAGACATACGTTCTTCTCCCACACAAAACCGCATTTCATTCCAAATATGTAAAATTCCGGGAAATTCTGCGCTAACAATAGATTCCGCGTTAATATGCCAATTCCGCGATTCCGTGATCGCGTAAATCATAGGGCCCTACTATTGTTTTATTTGAATATCTATCATTCAGTTTAAACATCAATCCATCCACCCATCTATCGGCCATTCTGTCTGTTTTACTTATCCTTTTGTCTATTGTTTTATTTGGATATCTATCATTCAATTTAAACATCCATCCATCCATCCATCCGAATAGCTGTCTTTCAATTTTGTTTTACTTCTAAAAATCTTAAACTATTTTTCTAGTTAAAAATGATATGCATTTCTTTTGTATTTCGGTTCATTTGATTTTTGCTTCCTTACATTTGAAATTTGAATTGTTGTTCTTCAGTTCAAATTCAGGAATAAAAAGGACGACAAAAGTATGAACAGGAAAATGCTTGTATACCGTCTAGATTTGTTTTGAGTTGTTATTGGTTTAAAAACCATTCTAAGGGAGCATTTTTTGCCATCTTTTCTTCGAAAGAAAGAACGGGTCCAGCCGTGTTCTCACCAACTGTCACGCCTGATCGCACCTCTCTCTCTAAACCTCTCTCTCTCTTTGAGTCATGTTGCCGTGACCTTGATCACATTCTGAAACCGTGTTCTCAGCTCAAGCTATTTTTGTTTGCATGTTAATAAGCTGTATCAGCAGAATTAGTTTTCCAAGCAAACAAATCTGCCACTAGAGTCGAAGGCGGTCATGGTACTAGTCAAACGTCATTGGGGCCAGTGTAGCACTGTGTGACCGCTGGATTGTGCTATTCTTTATGCATGCTTGAACACTGTTTAATGGAAGCTTTTATGGAGTAACTGTTATTGTTCGCTCTGCAAATGCACCTGATTTAGCCCACAGACCTTCATGGTCAGAGAACTGCAGACCTGCTGACACGCTTATCGGCATATACATTTTTTGGTTTAATTTGTTTAATGTGCTTTTATAAATGCTTAAAAGGGAATGTTTTTGTTTTTTTGTACATAAGAGCAATAGAGGCACTTTAAGTCGCTTTGGATAAAAGCGTCTGCCAAATGCGTAAATATAAAATAAGAGCTTTGTATCTGGATCATTTTTGCCACGAGCTTTAGAATACTAACCGATGGCTCACCATCATGCATAATGCACTGGATTTGTGGAGGTTGCATTTATATAGTGTCATTTTTCCAACACTGGACCTTCCAAGGGTGGTCTTTGGTCAGTGTTGCCAAGTAGATTCAAAGTGTTTAAAGAATGTTCCAGGTTCAATACAAGTTATGCTTGTTCGGCAGAATTTGGGGCATGATGTTGATTACCATGTAAAATAATTTTGACTCAGAAAGGCCTTAGGTTACAGAAATGCATTTAGAATTCAGATTTGTGGGTTGGAATTGAATTGAATTGGCCACATTCCACAGGAAGTTGAATTGGAATGTTAGGAAGTGGAATGTACTGAAATGCAGTTTATTTGTTTAAAATGCATAGAGACAAGACATAAGTTATCTGTGTTAAGATGATCTTAAAGTCATACAATTGCTTTCTAATGTTGACTAACAAAGACACAGGAAAAGTTAGTAAGCAATTTTTATGTCACTAAAAATAATGTTATATATTTTACCTCTTGCAGTGCGCTTTCGTATGTAGATTTTCTTTTTACCAGACAAAAGAGGGACTAGTTTAGATGTATTTTTGTAGTTTGTTTTGTGCTGTTGTTCGAGCATTTAGCAACGTGAGAACACTGAAAAAAGACGTAAAAAGTAACATTTTAGTTTTCGCACACCAATTTTTTAAAGGTAACTTTCACGCATGGAATTAACAAAGAAAATAAGTAACTTTAACTTGGCCAGTTTGTTGAGGAATTTATACTTAGTTGAAGTTTACTTTGCAATATTTTGATTCAAGTACATTTTACTCAAACAATATAACTGAATTAAGCCATGCTTTTGAAATGTATGCTTTCCCAGCTAACACCAGTGTTGGGCACGTTACTTAAAAAAAGTAATTAGTTATAGTTACTAGTTACTTCTTACAAATAGTAACTGAGTTAGTAACTTAGTTACCAGGGAAAGTAACTACTGTGTTACTTTTTTTTTCTCAAATGTTCAAATATGTCAAATAACTTGGATGGCCCCAATATTAAATATGTTAAATTAATGAATTGCTCACTAAATAGAATAAATTATTCTTATAAAACATTGTACATTAATGTACACTATTGTAATGTTGCTGTGGGACAATGTGAGAGACACCTATCAAATTCAATACATTATTGTAAATATTATCAGTAGACCTACTATAGTGTAAATATTGTGTAAATATTATCAGTACTATACTACTCCTTTGGGAGTGGAGCTCACGTTATCACCTGGGTTTTTAGCCACTAATTTTGTGGCGGCATGTGATGATGTGAGGTTTCATTAGATTAGAATTACTTGCCACCGACGTGGAGAGACTCTTTCTTCCTGGGCATAAGTTGCACGTCACATAAACATTCTTACCTTTCACCTCAACGAGGGAAAAGTGGTGCTTATACTTCCAGTTAGCGAAAGCTACCTTTGAAGTTGTTGACTTGCCATCGCTCTGACTCCTCCTGGTCGTTGGTGTGTGTGACTGGGCATATGCGTGTGGGTGTGTGTGTGAACTCAACCTATCAACCTCAACCATGTCTCCCACCCACCAATCATCATCCGTTATGTGTACCACCCCACCCACCCCCCAACACGCAAGGCATGCACGCCCACACACACACACACACACACACACACACACACACACACACACACACACACACACACACACACACACACACACACACACACACACACACGTTGCAGGTCCGACAGACAGTGAGCTCAATTATAGTAATGTGCCGCATTTTATTCTCAGTAATGCTAACGGCGTTGTAACGGGAGAAACAGTAATTCGTTTGATTACTCGTTACTGCAAAACTACATTAGTAACGCCGTTTATCTATAACGCCATTATTCCCATCACTGGCTAACACAAATACGTGACTGTTACGTAGCTGCAACGTAATCTGCTGACTAAACTTTCGTGGTGGTGACGTAACTAGTTACGTTGTGGCAACTGGAAAAGTGAAATTCCCAGATACGTTGTCACAACGTAACTTTGTAACGTTGCCAGTTGGTAACTGCAATGTAGTGGCAACGTCACGGATCAGTAGTTGTGTGTTGGTAACTTTTATAATTATTCATTTTTCAATAGGCGGACATGCTGTAGTTTATCCTAATTTATGTCCTCATTTGCCCAAACTAATTTAAAGGCTATTTCAATAGCTGTGAATGACGAATGCAGACTCAAAGTGACTTCAGTTCATTTATTTTGAAAAACACAAAAACGAACAATAAAACACACCCAAATTATTCAACAAAAACATAGGACATACAGCGGAACATGAATGAAAGCATTCAAGATGCTCTGTGCTCAGCATTATAAACATAATGTATAACGTTATGCTATGCTAGCGACATACCATTTGCTAGTTGACAATTCAAATGATTCAGGAAAGATACCATAGAGGTATAAAACTATAAATAGTAACAAAAATACTTAAAGGAGACTGTAGGTAATGTTACTTAACCAGTCTGACGCCGTTGTAGAAGTAAAAAAAATTAATACAAATTTGAGATAACGTTTTTTGCGATAAAACAGAGAGAAATGTCAACGCTATCCTCTCCAGCTGTTTCTGTTTGTGTTTATGGTTGCCATGGCAACTCTCAACAGCCACCAGGCAATCGCATTCAGTATCTGTTAGATGAGATGTAGACAGGCCATGTCTGTCATTATTTCAAAGTTTTCTATGAAATATTATGCAATAAAAAGTTTAACACCCCAGATAAAAATTACTATTGTTAATAATAATATTGATAATAATATTGCCTAATGTTCACTCTTCAGATGTGGAGGCGCGCGCTGATTGTCACTTGACAAGTCACTGTAAAAAGATAATTCATATTCTTTTGTTGAAAAGAAACATTTATCTTAAAGGGAATTTCAATCTTGTGTCTGACGTTTAATTACACAGTTTAAATGGCAAATTCTGATAATAAGAACATAATAAATCAGAACATAAAGAACCTGCAAATGGTGGTAATGAAATTACGAGCAGGTGACGTTGCATTTATGTTGCCAGTAAGTCATGGAATTACAAATATATTACGAATTTAGTACATATCTAGGACGTCCTTGGTTATCTAATAACATTAGGAGATCGTACTGGCGACGTTGTGTGTTGGTCATTTGATGGTAATGATATTACAGGCATGCAACGTTGTAGTTACATTGTCATTGAGTCATAAAATTACCAAAATATTACGTGTGGAGTACGTATCTGGAACGTTGTTGGTAATCTTGTAACGTCCAGAGATCGTATTGACAACGTTGTGAGAAGGTCATTTTATGGTAAGGAAATTACAGACAGACTACGTTGTCAGTTGGTAAGTCATGAAATTACCAAAAAGTACGAATAAATTATGTAACTGTTAGCTGGGTTACTTGCTACTATACAGTAGATATTGTGTAGACAACATATAATAGAAGTAATGTGGTACTCACCCGAACTCAGAGACCTCAATATTTGGTTCCTCCACACCAAACTCACTCATCCATGTCTTTATGGACCTTGCTTTGTGCACTGGTGTGCAGTCATGTTGGAACAGGCAGGAGCCATCCCCAAACTGTTCCCACAAAGTTGGGAACATGAAATTGTCCAAAATGTCTTGGTATGCTGAAGCATTAAGAGTTCCTTTCACTCGAACTAAGGGGCCAAGCCCAACCACTGGAAAACAACCCCACACCATAATCCCCATTCCCCATACCGTTCTACTGGCAACCGTAAAACCCAGTCTCGTCCATCTGATTGGCAGACAGTGAAGCGTGATTCGTCACTCCAGAGAACACGTCTCAACTGCTCTAGAGTCCAGTGGCGGTGTGCTTTACACCACTGCATCTGACGCTTTGCATTGCACTTGGTGATGTAAGGCTTGGATGCAGCTGCTTGGCCATGGAAACCCATTCCATGAAGCTCTCTACACACTGTTCTTGAGCTAATCTGAAGGCCACATGAATTTTGGAGGTCTGTAGCTATTGACTCTGCAGAAAGCGACTTCTGAGCATTGTGCACCTCAGCATGCGCTGACCCCGCTCTGTGATTTTACGTGGCCTACCACTTCATGGCTGAGTTGTTGTTGTTCCCAATTGCTTCCCCTTTGTTATAATTCCACTAATAGGTGACTGTGGGATATTTAGTAGTGAGGAAATTTCACGAATGGACTTATTGCACAGGTGGCAACCTATCACGGTACCATGTTTGAATTCACTGAGCTCCTGAGAGCGACTCAATCTTGATTTTAGTGATTCATTCATGCTTGATTTTATACATCTGTGGCCATGGAAGTGATTGGAAAACCTGAATTCAATGATTTGGAGGGATGTCTCAATACTTGGCAATATATATATATATATATATATATATATATATATATATATATATATATATATATATATATATATATATATATATATATATATATATATATATATATATATATATATATATATTGCAAGTATTGGACATTTATCTTCAATCTAATGTGAAACACATTTTCTGAAGACCCAGCTTTTACACTTTTACATGTTCACTGCTGTGTCTATGCAACAGGCCCCATAGCAATATATCACCACAATTATCAATCATTATTTCAAAATTTTACACAGTCCATGACAGAAAATCATGTTGAATTATGAGCGTTACATGTTTAAAACCCAATCAGATGAGACTAGATGCACTTGGTCAGCATACGTTTATCATTTTGCAACGGGGAACCAATTACTGTCCTGCTACGAGCCAAAGAGAATCGATCACCATGTTTTAGCACCCAGCATTTATTAGAAACAGCTCTCCTCTGCTTCAGTCAGCTCCTGATGAAGTTTATAGCAGACGGGTTATAGATTCAAGATTGAGCGGGTGTGTCTAAACCCAAGCAGCCGGTATAAATTTCGGTGTGCTTGCAGCTTTCCAAGTAGACTGCAAATGTGTTTTCTGTTTGAAATGTGCCTTGCATGAAAAACTAAAGACTCTTCTCTTGGGTGTATGAAATGACACATTATACATTTAAATCTAGATAAGATTCTTGCACTAAAACAGCTGAAATTTTCACTTCATTTTACTGTAATTAAATACAAGGTGTCAGTCAGATTATTGTCTTTCAATTATTTGATTGTGGCTGGTTGCTAGGGTGTTGCTATGCAGTTGCTTACCTTTTCTGATGGGCTTTTAGCATTTAGCTAAACACTTGCCAGTTGTTCTGGGTGGTTTCTAAATTGTTGCTTGTTGACGTTGCGTGATTCTGGATAGATTGAGATAACAAAATAACGTGTAGTTACTAGATGTTCTGAGAAAATGTTATGTCTATTTAAAATGATTATATAATGACTCGCTCATAAATACTTCACTTGTTTCATTACTGGATGAATCGGCATTTCTGAACGAATCTCTTGAATGAATGATTCAATGAAAAACACATTTTTTTAACAGTCACTTGTCGCTATCTAGTATATGGAAGCTTATGGGTATGTAATATGCAAAATGGCAATGCATTTCAGTATTTAAAATGTTAATTTTCCATTCCATGTGTGCACCATTTGGAGCAAACTGATCATTCAAATTGAATAATATAATTTACATTTGCTATTTTCTACACAAGTTTTAACATAATTTAAACATATATTTTAATGTTTTAAGTTACAAAATGAAAATGTATTGCATAAATTATTAGATATGTTTGACATGTTCAAGCTACAAATGTAGCAAAATGATCATTTAAATGTTAATTTTCTTAATTGCATTATCTTGCATTTTTTGTATCTTTCTACCTTGTTTTTTTTCTGCCTTGTAGTTTTTTTTTTAAAATCATTCTTCCTTTTTGGTCTTTTGATAACTATTACTTAAATAAAACAACTAAGAACTAGGTAAGTCCTCTGAAATGCAAAATTGTTAAAGGTGCATTATGTAACTTTTCCGTCCGCTAGAGGTTGCCTATTTAAAACAAAGGCATAGCTTGATGACGCCACGTTTGAGCGCAGAATCTTGGGACGTGGTCTTCACCTACTTATCTTATTCACTTACGAATATTTGAATTCCATTTCTGTGTAAAGCACTTTGAATTGCCACTGTGTATGAAATGTGCTATACAAATAAACTTTCCTTGCCTTGCCTTGCCTTGCCTTCACCTCACAGCCGGTGGAAAAGAATCGTAATAGGACTCCAGCAGAAATCATGTTCATGAATGTGATTATTAACATTACTGTAGTATGAAGCAGAGCATACCCGAGTGTTGTGGGAGCTGAGCAAGGCCGCTGGAGCGATTGCCAATAAGATGAACGCAACACATGCCTTGCAAGCAGCGGGACTTTTATTATGCCACAGTTGCCATTTCCACTTTTCCGGTCATGAGTATGAGGTAACGCAGCTCTGTTTATCATATTAGATACATCTGAGTGTGTTGAAAATTATGTTATGACGTTACTCTGTGCGTTCACTCAGTGGCTGCTATGACACTATTTCACACTGCAGTGAGAGTAAAGCGTTTCTTCAAAATAAAACCATGGGTAACCGGAAACGCAGATATGACGCCATTGACAGGCGACTCCCCCACATGTCCCGGTTCCTTGGTTAAAATAGCAATTTTCTCATTTAGAATTTTTTTTTTCTAAATGAAAAAATAGTTGGAAACATTTGGGATATTGTAAATACTCAACTGAACAAAGTATAGAACACTGGCCTAGTGTTTTTTGGATATTTTACTGCACAAATGTTACATATTGCAGCTTTAAGCAATTGAGCATAATTACAAAATGACACAACATACTAATTTAATGTAAATAAATCATTGTGAAGATTTATTAGAGAGAAATTTGCATCATTACTTTCTGCTGACTGCAGCTAATATTCTGTTACCCATCATCCCTATGTCCGTAGTGAAACAAAGCCTTCAGTATTTCAGGTCATAGTTGTTTTGGGGCCGTTGTGAATCCTGAATCATTTCTGGCAGTAATTGCACTCTCAAGTGCTCTTGTGCCGCCCACTGGAGAGCTCTTCCAACAGCCTATCAGACGCTCTTGTTTACAGCCTCTTTCCTGCATGGCCTTTTCCTTTCATCACCCCCTTACAGACACACACACACACATCATGAGCGCAGTTGTTCTGTGAGTAGACTTTCGCACCTCGCAAAGAGCTGAGAGCTCTGATGCACAGAGACTTTGATCGATACTGGAGCTCTTCAGCCGCTGAAAGAGCTGTCGGCACCGATACGTCTCATGGCCTTTTAGTCAGTGTGATTACAGCACAGTCGTGCTCATGGACTTCTGTTATGGGGAATTAGAAGATGTAAACGCTTTGGGGGCACATATGAGACTTGTGGTGATATGGGATTTTAATCTTGGCCTATTCTGACACAGTATGTAGTGAGCAGGATGGACTTGTTTTTATAATGCAGTTGATTAAAATGAACACTTCACTGTCTATAACTCCTAAACCGTTGGATTTTTTTTTGAAAAACCTACTTTTGCGAACTAGTCCTAGGTTTTTCATTGACAAACTTGTTGGTTGATTTTGAAGACACACAAAAAAATTGCTTTTGTTAAAAAGCAAAATATTGTCAGATTAATCTGTCTGTCATGAAGTGTTTGAAAGGAAATGCTTCATATCGAAGAGAGCACAAATGACAGGGTACCTGTACATGCTGATGTAAATCTGCATTTCAGTCCATCTGTATGAAAAAAAACGCATGTGTTGAGGATCTGTAGCTCTCTGGCTTTCATCAGATGTCACTGTTGAGTTGCATGTTCACTCATCAATGTCATGATACATTCCAACATGTCTGATGTGCCCTTTATTGGTTTTTTTTTTTCTATCTTCCAGTCTGACAGGGTTAGAATAGCTTACGGAAACCAGTTCTGCTTGACATCTCCCGTGATATTATACAAATTATATCACTGTCAGCCTATTTAAATGGTTGTAATCTGCCTGATATAAATTAATATGGCCATTTTTATTGCCTCACACACAATATATGCCAGGATGTGCACATTTCCAAAGCAAGAGGTCATTCTCAACGCTTGTGCACAAACTACTGCAGATCACATGACCCACTTTCTTCCATCTTCAGGCACAGCAGAAAATAAAGGTCACATTCATCTGATATTTACTACACGTAACGTATGACACGATAGATCTCATGAAACGGTAATAAACTGAGGTGGTCATCGCACACAGGACAATTTGCAGAAGGCTTGCTACTCGTCAGACAATGGGTTAATTGGTCGGGTGTAGCTGCTTTCTGTTGGTTCATTATTAGCCATTCTTCAATAACCCCCAGTTGGGTCCTGCTTGCTTTCTGTTGTCTTTCTACTTCACTTCACAGTCAGTCTCACCTCAGGTGCTAAAATCACCTCTGCTTCACTGTTCATACCTCCAATTCGGCAAAGGTGAAGTGAAATGTGGAAGGGTTTAAATTTTACTTCACTTTTGAGATGGGAAGGAGGATTTAGATTAATTTCATGGTCTTTCTTTGAACTGGCTGTTCCCATACAGCCCATTACATTAAAGATTGATCCAGCTTGTAGATGATTTTACTACACATTATTTAGAGATGCTGTATGTTGCTTATGAATTATGTGCATTCAGATTTCTAAACCATCTCGAAATTGCCGATTTATTCTGCTTTCACTGATACCCCTTTTCCACCAGAATGAACCGGGTGCTAGTTCAGAGCCAGTGCTAGTGCCAGTTCGGAGTTGGTTAAACTGATGAGCCTTCTAAGAACCGGTTTGCCTTTCCACTGGCTATAGAGTCACCACAGAGTCAGGTCTGTGTATACGTCTCATCTTTCTCAGCAACGCCAGCGAGGCAGCGGGAAACTCAAACACAACAGGCTCGTTCGAGATGCATCGGCGCTGCGCAGACGATCAGCGTATGATATCAAAATACCGCATGAGCGATTCAAAAGCATAAGGAGTCATATGCTCTCGTTGTACTCATTGTCATACGGCGATCAGTCTGCACAGCATTGCCTATCGAACAAGCCTTCCATCAACAATGCCGAACGTTGCGTTATTGATGCTTAGGCTTTACAATCCTACATCGGCATCAAAAGTGCCGTGACGTGACGTGTGGCCAAATTTGGTGACCCATACTTGGAATTTGTGCTCTGCATTTAACCCATCCATGGTGCACACACACAGTAGTGAACACACACCGTGAACACACACCCAGAGCAGTGGGCAGCCATATTGCTGCCAGGGAGCAGTTGGGTTAGGTGCCTTGCTCAAGGGTCTCACCTCAGTCGTGGTATTGAGGGTGGAGGAGGGCGCTGGTTATTTACTCCCCCCACTGACAATTCCTGCCGGACCTGAGACTCGAACCTGCAACCTTCTGGTTACAAGTCCGACTCTCTAACCATTAGGCCACTACTGCCCCAAAGCATTCGTGCAGTTCACCGTAATTTGTATAGACGGAGATTACAGTAGAGCAGCTATTAGCTCCATTAGCTGCTATTTAAAAAATGGCAGTCACAAGTTTGTGTTGGTCACGGTAACCCCGCCCCCCCCAGCCCCTGACGCAAGCGGTTCTTACTTCTAGACCAGCAATGTTTTGGTGCTACTTAAGAACCACTTTTCCTGGTTCGAAGCTGGTGCTTTGGGTGTGGAAAGACAAAGAACCGATTTGAAACTAGGCTCTGGCTCCGCACCAGCACTGCCTCGGTGGAAAAGGGGTATGAGAGGCTTTAAAGGTGCCATAAGCAATTTCAGCCAACCCGAAAGTGCAAAATGGTAGACACAGAGCATTTCTGATTGGCTAAAAAGTAGCCAGGCCCAGTTTACAGAATCTAGGACTATGATAGGTGTAATGTGAATTTTACTATAAACATTTGTTGTGAAATCAACAGTGTTGTGAAGTAACGAATTACAAATACTCTCGTTACTGTAATTGAGTAGTTTTTCTCAGGAATTGTACTTTATTAAGTAGTTTAAAAACAGTGTACTTTTACTTGAGTACATTTTGAGTGCTGTATCGGTACTTTTACTGCGCTATTTTCCCTAAACCTGCCGTCGCTACATTATGTTTATTTTTTTCCTGTCAACGTGAAATATTCGTCAATTGGCTAAGACTAATAATCAGTCCTTTGACTCCATGCGTCACGCGTGTGACTCCAGTAAAAAAATCAACCATGATAGCGAGTCGCAAACAGCCTAGAGTGAGAGGCGCGTGCTTTATGAAAGGGGGTTGTTGCTGGTTACTGTATGATGACTGAAATCGTGAAATTGCCTTAAAGCTACACTATGTAACTTTTCCGTCCACTAGAGGTCGCCTGTTCAAAACAAAGGCGTAGTTTGATGATGCCACGTTTGAGCGCAGAATCTTGGGACATGTGATCTTCACCTCACAGCCGGTGGAAAAGAGTCAGGATAGGACTCAGGCAGAAATCATGTTCATGGATGCGATTATTAACATTACTGTAATATGAAGCAGAGCAGGACCGAGTGTTGTGGAGCTGAGCAAGGCTGCAGGAGCGATTGAAGAGTGGGACTGTTATTATGGTATAGTCGCCGGCGGGACTTTTATTATGACACGGTCGCCGGCGCCACTTCCTCTTTTCCAGTCATGAGTGTGAGGTAACAGAACTCTGTTTATCGTATTAGATATATCTGAGTGTGTTGAAAAGGAAGTTATGACGTTCTCTCGGCGGCTGCTATGACACTTGTTCACACTGCAGTGAGAGTACAGCGTTTCTGCTAAATAAAACCGGAAACCGAGGGTAACGCAGATATGATGCAATCGACAGGCGACTCCCTCAAACGCATAGCTCACACGTCCCGGTTCCTTGGTTAAAATAGCAATTTCTCACGATTTACAAATAGTTGGAAACATTTGGGATATTCTAAGTACTCAACTGAACAAAATATATAACACTAGCCTAGTGGTTTTGGGATATTTAACTGTAAAAATCTTACCTTTAAACAATTACTAAAAATTAACTGCAGAATATTACATTTTCTAATGCACGCAGAAATGGTACGTATTCTGTTAGTGCTGCACAAACTTTTATATTTTCCATTTTAATATTTAAATTGTATTCTTTATTTTTGTATATAATGTATTATTCTTTATTTTTATTTCCAAATTTTTTTACATAATTTTCTAAACATTATTAATATTACAAATGTTTAGTAATTTTGTTTAGTGCTTGTTATTTGTTTATTGATTTTTAGGCTTTTTAGTTGTAGCCATTTTAGTACTGCAATATTTCTAATTTTCTTTTATTTAAGTTTTGGACATGAATGATACTTGATATCAAGTGGCATGTTGAGGAAAGGTTTTATTTTTCTTTATTTCATTTTGATGACTGAATATAAATCTTTTTTTTTTTTTTTTTTGTGAATAATGTGCACAATAAGACCAGGGGCATTTATTATGAGAATAAATGAGGTCACTTTCGTTTCATGTTGATCCTCTCTTGTCTTTTCTCTAATTGAAGGCTTATGTTGTGTGTGTCATTATAATAGCAGTAACCATAGCAGGACATGTTTTGTTGTTACTATCACTTATCACTGCCTCTGAGGTGTTTATATACTAAAGTATACACGAATCCTCAGGCATTTTAACCATCTGATCGACAGCAGCTGTTCTTTTTTCCCCCCCACAGGACTGTGTGCGAGAAACCAACCTCACAGAGTTCCTCAACTTGATCTGTTAGAGGTCACGTACCTTGAAAAGATTCTTAAAAGATGTTGGTCCAACCTATTCTAACTTTAAGCATGGAAAAACTCAATGCTAAAACGCAAAACCATTACAGTGCTAAATATAGGATATCTAGGGATTAAAATTCATTGCTTTCTAACATTTGGCATGATTACATTTGTCCAGAATGCATGTATGCATGTATAGCGTAGCAGATTAAATGCAGATTTGCCTGCTGTTACAGTGTCTTTTGACTTTTGGATGGCACTGGTCAGAGATTAAAGTATTCAAACAAGAGATTAAAAGTTTACGGACACCTGTACCACATTATGCCCTCTGGGACTGAACGACGGACATCAGGCCTTTTGCATGTGAATAGTGCATCATTGCTGCAACCTCCACTTTCCATGCCATTTGAATCACTCTTTACCTTCATAAACCAACCACTGGACTATTTTAATTTCATGCTTTCCAATTGCTCTCTAATGACTTGTTGAAACATCTGCAGATTCTCCAGATGTCATCACATGGCTCTGACATAATTATGCAGATTGATGCAGACGCGACGCGTGAACTCTCATCTGCTTTTTCATCACGACAGGGATTTTCTGTCATGTCCCCCCTCACTGACGTACCCCTGCGGTCTCTGTTTTGCCAAACTGGAGCTGCTGAATTATAAATGGCCACCCATACTTTTGTACACATCGGTGACACTTTGACTCCTATTCGGCTCAAAGTGAGCAGTCTTCAGTCGCTCACCGGATTGGAATCTGAGCTTTGCAGATGTGCAGCCTGCGTCTCATCAAGAACAAACGATGCGTTCAGCACAGTAGGTCTGAAATAGAACCAGGCCACACCATTAAAGAGAAACATTTAGATAAATTATGTAATAATTTACAGTGATGGAATTGGGACAGTGAGTGGTGAGCGTGTTTACCCTGCCCAGAGTTATGAAAGATTCATTGTTGGGTCTTAAAATTGTATGTTCCTTGTTGTTTGTCTTGTTCCTGATGATTTTTAAAAAAGATAGTCCTCCAAATGCAATGCGGGTCAGCTCAGTTTAAATTTCAATTAGTGGTGGGCATAGATTAATTTTTTAATCTAGATTAAAATGGCTCATTTGAATTCTGCCGAAGGCATTCTGCTCGTAAGTGATCGTTTGTCTTTTTGTAGTTTGAATAATAAATAACTTCTGTCCCTTTAAGACCTGACGCACGCATGGATCCCAAACACTGTTCCTGTGAGCTGGTTACAACTGTGTTTACGTTAAAACTCACCAAGATGTGCATTGAGACATTTTTGAGTGTATTTGACCATTAATAAGCTGGAAAAAGGAGCTCATTTTTGCACTTGTATGTCAGAGGCGGCTTTATTACGGTATGTGTGTGTGCGCTTCAGATGCGAGCGCGAAATCTGCGGGAATTAGTAGAATTAACATTATTGGCAATCCCGCGCGAAATTCAAACCGGTCACACCAATACTAACAGAAGTCCAGCAGAACACCCGTTCACAATGTTCAGAGGATTAACCGGAGAGGAGAGGAGAGGAGAGGAGAGGAGAGGAGAGGAGAGGAGAGGAGAGGAGAGGAGAGGAGAGGAGAGGAGAGCGCAGCTGATATCGATACTGTAGAAAATGAGTATTGTATCGTATCAGATATTTCAGTATCGATACATAGCGAAATATCAATATTTTTGACAACATAGACATCCCAACCTGAAAAAAGTCATTTCAGGGAGGTATCCCGAAGACCACCCCCCATACAAAAAAAAAAAAAAAACATGAAAGGAGGAAAGGTATCCCGAAGATGACATTTCACCACAGAACATGACTTTACTTGTATAGTATATAATATAATATATCATTAATATATCATTTCTATAGGCCTATGCAATTATTTGTAAAAAATTATGTAAAATTATGTAGATCACTTTTACTATTTACATAAGTTGCTTATACTATTTATGTAAACTGCTTTTATTTATATTTCATTGCAACTTTAAACAGGTCTAAGGAGTTTGTTGTTTTCATGCCTTGGCAACTAGCCGACCTGAAAAATATGCACATGAAATGAAACTTGTTTAACTCAACCATAACATGTCAGTTACAAACTGTACAGTGTGCAAGATTGTCATTATGTTTATACTTTATACTTTCTAGATACACTGAACTGATTAATTCGGTTCGGGAGAAGAGATACAAGCCCTCCCACACTGACAATTGATTGGTTGACTTACCGAAACAGGCCAATCAGGATGCTCTCCGTCTTACATGCGCTTCATTAGGTGCACACTAGCGCACACACACGCAAGTTCTCTCGCTCTCTCTCCCTCTCTGCCCTGCTTGTTTTTTGTGGTACACATATCCTTACAAGTACGATTTTGGCTGTATTATTTGTGTCCCCTTCAAAAATTGCTCTTGAGAAATTTCTTGTTTATTGTCCCCCCCAACTTTTAGATGAAATTTACGCCCTTGAGGCCTCATGATCAACATGATCAAAACTTCACTTAAAAAAGTTTGTACACAATGTACTACATGCCTTATCTCATCCGACTTGATAGTTCATACTTTTTTAGCAAATAAAAGGGCTTTTAGTATAATTGTAAAAACGCCCCCCTTCAGGTCATGTTCACGTCTCTTTTTGCTGTGAAATCTTTACTGATTTTTATTAAAGGTAAGAAGCTTTTATATTGTTAGAAGTGCTGTCAAGCTATTTTTTTTATCTAGTTAATTACACTATGTGGCTAATTCATCGAATTAATCACAAATTAATTGCACATCAAATCATTCTCCCGTTTTGATGATTCCCTGGTTATTTTTGCTATTGACGTTTTAATCAGGCTAGGCTATTTGTCCGGTTGGGCAAGTAAATCTCTGTTTTCACTTGCCCCTTCAAAAAATCCACTTGTCCCGGACAAGCGTTAATGTCGAGCCCTGCATGAGGATGGTTTTTATGGTGATCCTGAAAAATATTGCAGAATGTCCTTCCGTCTAACAATGACACAGGCAATTAATTTAACCCATATTTGTGTGTTACATTACACAATTCTAATTATTTTTTTGTTTTTTGTTGAGTTAAGGATAAAAACAGTCTTTTTTACTTTATTGGAAAACAATAAAGTATATAAGCTTCAAATAGACCAAAAGCTTTAGAATTTTATTTTATTTTATTCAATAAATAATTTAGTACACAAACTTTTAGGCTTCAATGGCCATGAGGACGAGTAAATGACTACTTTTCATGTTTTTTTTATTTTTATTATTTATATTGAAATATAGTTTATTTTTTATTTTTAAAGGGGTCATGAATTGAGAAATCAACTTTCCCTTGAGCTTTTGATTATAAAAGGTCATGGTAATGTAAGAATATCCTGTAAGTTTCACAGCTGAAAACTTCCTTGTTAGTCAAAGAAAAGCTTTTATAGACACCAGGCCCAGCAAACGATCGATTTCAGAATATGCCACACCTTGACGTCATCATGTGGTGAAACACCGCCTCAACAGAAAAAGAACAACTCCTGAAAAACGCCTGATTCTGTAGCCCCGCCCACCGACATGACATAGGCCTACATAGAGCTAAACCGCATTGAATTTCTAAGCAGTAAACACACTGTACCACATAAGCTTAATTCAGATTCCAATATTATAAATGCATGGATGAACTTTATTTTTAATGAATATTAATCTCACGTGGGGAAGACATTGTGCGTCTGTTCCTTCATTTCACCACGGATTCGTTTGTAAACAAGAGACTGGATTTTCAGACAGGATGAGATGAATGAAGGAAGCAACACTAATGTGAGTAAAAAATGTTTTTTTATATGTGATAGTATTGCATTGTTACATACAGCATTCTCACACAGAGAAGCGCAATTACACAACATTTTAAGATGAACAGGTGCTCTTTTGGTTTTCAACTGTGATAACTAGGGCTGGGAATCGATTCTAAAAAGAATTGATTCCTCGATTCTAGGACTGTAATCAAACAAAGAAAATCTTGGTCGACTGAGGTCCTGAAATTTTTGACTAAAAATGACGTTAGGAAAAAAAAACGTTAAATTAATTAGCTGAATGCCTCCATACATATTGTGAATTTATTTTGTTTTAAAACATAACGTGATGCTAATCAACATTTTGTATTATATTGTAAACATACAGTATTATAGTCTTTTAAAATAAAAACATATAATTTTATTAAAAGTATTATGTTGTATGTTAAAAAATAGAATTGTGCACACTGCATGATGTTTAAACTATTTTGAACTGTAGTCAATGTCCGCACAAACAAGATCATCTTGGTCAAGGAAGGCGTCATGTAACGCTGGTTCTTTGTAGCTACGGAATATGAGACTTATGTAAATAGGCCTAATTGTTCATTTCCATCAAATGTAATTATTTGGCAAATCCATTACCGAAGTTTTTCCGTTTTTTGTGAGAAAGGTCTATCGGACCGAGCCTACCTCGTTCAGGCGGTCTCTGAGCGATTGTTTTGGTGCGGAACCCGAGCGTGATTGCCTTGTTCATATATGCCTAAACTAACCGAACTAAAGGTGATGATACATGGGGCTGAAACAAGTAACATTGCTCAAAAAGTTGCCTTGTGTATCATCACCATAAAGGAGAAAACACACCAGGTTCTGAAACAAAAAGGTGTGAAAGCACCCTAATGCCTGGTTCAGACTACACGATTTTTTTTGTCTGTTACGATAGTCACTGTGTCAGATTACGCGATTTTGACTCCTAAAATCTTGTCGTGTCCTGTAGTAAGAAACATGTCAGACTACACGTTGCTTCGCGACCAATGATCGCTTGTTGTCTTTAACGACACGCGTGATGTCATCGAGAAGGCGAAACTAGCGACTGACTTCCGGAAACAAACGAGCGTAAACAATGTCTGCGGCGTGTTTTGTACTGGCTGTCTTGTGTCTAGAAAAGCGCAAAAAAAGAAAGAAAACCCGACCATGGACACGTTCCTGGCTTGCTCGAAGAGGGCAGTATGGGCTGTCAATCCTCCAAGGAGAACTTGAGGTAAAATATTGTTCTTTTTATATTAAATATTTTGTTATTAGCCAGTAGTGAAAGCTACTTTTTACGTATTTGTAAAAAAAATATGGGAACACTTTACATTTGTTAACATGAACTAATAATGAACTGCTCCTATAAACCATTTGTTTTATCTTTGTTGATGTTAATCTCTCACACTCACACACATATACAGTCACGCACAAACACACCCTCACAGTCAGACTCACACACACGCGCGCACCCAGACTCACTCACACCTCTCTCTCTAGTCCCTCGATGAAACATCGTACAGGCAAGCGTACTGTTGCCACATCTCCACGAACCTTTCCTCTATTTCATAACTCCACCTAGCCGCACCATCATCTCTCTTGCGTTTCGCCATGTTTGAATCCTGTCAGAATATATATTCTGTGCTCCGATTGGTCAGCGTCACCCATGTGACGGAACCCGTCGTGGGGAACGTGAAGAAAAATTCAACATGCTAGTCTTTCTGCTGTGACGTCGTGAACTATCGCAGACGCGGATTCGGTTGTCGTATACTATGACACACTATACGAGATGATACGATCAATTCTTGCGTCCCGACGTCCATTGTCGTTTACGAATCCCTACGACACCATACGTCAAACGGATCGTGCCAAATTCGGGCTAAAATCGTGTAGTCTGAACCAGGCATAAGACATAATATTGCCAGATATAGGGCCAGATTTAACAGGCCAAATTAGCGTGAGGGTGCAATCCCATAAAAGCGTTAAATAAAGTTAAATAATGGTGAAAATACCAGTAAATTGACTAGCGCATAAACATTAGTAAATCACCTTGTATGATTCATTTAAATATCCATACATTTTGTGTCTGAAAGGGAAACTACTACAAATGCATATGCAATAAAATAATTTTGTCCACGCCTTTTCAGCACAAATATTTCACTGCGTGTCTTTAGCAAATCCTGACAGTAGTTTTTAAGGGCAGAAGCACAGGCTGTTAGTAAATCATGTAAAAATGTAATGGCCCATAGAATATTTTGTTGTATGAATATCTGAGACATGCAATACATCAAAAGAAAGAACAGACCGCAGACGTTTTATTCTAGCTTCATGCATTCCTTTTTTTTCAACACTTAAATATGGGTAAGTTTCATAAAAAAAAAAAAAATTTAAACACAAAGCTGAGAAAATCACGTTTTTGTCAAAGACTCTATCCAGATCAGATTCAGAACGATGATCAAACACAGATGGACTAGATCGAGTCCATCAACACCCCAAAGCTTCACAGTCCTATAGCTCGTCCTGGGTCGACATTTCATTCAGTAACATTAGGCATTGTTGATGATCATGTTATTTTACATATGCATCTGCTTACATACAATAGCTTGTTTTTTGCGTCCTGTTTTGATCAGGAGATTCTGTACTCAGAAGATGCGTAGTAGCGCCCCACCCCCGGCGTATAACAGCGAAAACTCGGAAACCCAGAAACTTACGTGTTTGGCTGGGAAATGTGTTCTCACAAATAACGGAAAATTCTGTGTTTGGCGGGGAAAGAGTTAACCAAAAAACCCATTTAAAAAAAACTCCATTGACTTTAGAACGATGGAACCGGAAGAAATAATTTCTGGGTTTTAAGACTCATTCCTCCAGCACTCTTTTTCAGTTGGTCCATGATGGACAGTTGATGAATTACAGATCAAGAAAAGTTCAGATATGGCCTCTCGTCCCTCTTTCCCCAGTCTAATGCATGGAATTCCCATTGGTCACGCTTCATATCAATTTGGATTTGCATTTTGATTGCGGGGTGGTGGGAGCTTAACTCTTCTGAGAGCTAAACAAATGCAAATAGACCTGTGAGCGCCGTAATCCCTGTGTGGAAACGGCAGCTTGTGAGATTCAGAGGAATTCAGGAAGTTCTTTTAAGACTGTTTGCTTAAGTGGCAAAATAGAGTTGGCAGGCACAAAACTGTTTATTTCCAAATAGTCTCAGTCTCAGACGTCACGCTCACATTGACCGACTGATGCATATAGCACACAAATCTGGCAAGTTTAGTCCTCATGGAAATATAGTTGTTGTAGTTGCATGAAGGTATAGTTTAGAAGGTATCAGGTTGATTCATTGAGAGTTTTTATGGAGAACTAATCATTTGCAATAGTTTTTCTGGCATTAAATCTTTCAATTGTGGCTGAATCTGAAATCTCCCCCTATACCCTTAAATAGGGCACTATTTGAGGGGACAGCCATTTGTAGTGGTGTCCGAAACCATAGTGGATGTTATTGAGTGCACTCATTAAATCCCACATTGCACTGCAATAACGAGTGTACAGCGGATGTACACTCAACGGCTGTCCGACTTCACACACTCGTTTTCATCCACTCCTTCAAGTGAACTATATTAGTGGACTAACGGAGGGAATAGTGAATGAGGATTTAGGGGGCGATTTTGGATTCAGCCTATGAGTAGAACCCATGGGCGTCGGAAGCAAAAAAAATGTGGGTGGGTCCTCAGAATTTTTTTACTGGAGTAGATGCCAATAAGTACAAATATACCACTTTGCTTGCTAAGCGTATAGTTCGGAAAGACAAAATTACGGGAATCGCCATATCATTGAGAGCGGCAGTAGTGTAGGGGTAAGACACACGGCATCTAGTTTTGACACAAATCGACCCGCGGTTCGAGTCCGCCTTTCGCCGAGCTCAATCTTCTCACTTTTCCCATCACATATCAGATCGGAAAGGCATTTATTTTCCATAAAAAGGATAAAAACATTAGAAAAGTGGAAATAAAGCGTCTAACTGTGTTTAATAATAAGTGTTTATCGATTAGGGGTAAGTAAACAGACATGTGCTGAATGTTAGAGACGATAAAAGTGAGTGGGTCCAATATCATTGATCGTAAAAAGTGGGTGGGTCTTGTCCCACCCACATACAATGGTTCCGACGCCCATGAAATCCGCTTTGTTTTCTACTTATTGGAGTTGTCTGTGACCTTAAAGTCCCCATGAAATCAAAAATAAATAGAACAAAGTGGATCATACGGGTGAATTGGCAAAACATATGACCCATTTGAATTTGCACTTAATGCTATATTTTAAAGCAATATGGAGAAGATTATGAGGAGAAACTGTTAAAAATGTCGATATAAACGAAATGCTATTGGCTAATTTAAAAAGGGGAGGAGCTGTTCAATATGACCTGCCCTGTTTTCCTGTTTCATTTGAAGTTACATCAACAAATTGAATAATGCTGCATGTTTCAAAGCACTTCAGTGGGCCTTTAGAAGAGTACCTCACCGCTGGCAAAATGGGCTTTCAATAAAACTTGGCTGCCTGTGCAGTAGTTAAGGTGAAATGTTTTTGTGTAGTCTCTTCCTCTCTAAATGGCAGTTCTTTGCTAGATTAATCTGCAAAACCGCATTTGCAACCCATTTCAGTTTTGTACTATGCCAAATTTCTGAGAGGTTTTCAACAAAAAGAAAATCTAGGACAAAATGTATAATTTGTTAAGTGGGTCTTTCATATCAGGATTTTTGTGTTTTGAGCTGCAAGTATCAGGTACAGTCACAGTGTTTTGCCTTTTAGGTTCTTGAATTTTGAATTTAGTTCTTTGACAATCTTGAATTTAGTGGTGACGATTAATCATCATATAAATAATTGTGATTATCGGTTTAATTCAGTTTTGTTCATTTCACTTACAGTGTTAGCCTAAATTATTTTTGTTTTACTTGGAAAAAAACTACAATAAAATAGGCGCATATTAGGCCTGTCGCGATTGGTCGATACAATCGACTGCGTCGACGCTGTTAATTAGTCGACGTCAATATTTTTAGTCGACTGGTTAAGTTGGGTACGATATGAAATTGTATTAGTACTGGTACTTTAAAGATGACAACACTCTAATAAGAGCAGTAGCCTATTTCTTAATTAGCGTCAATGTGTGACAGCTGGAGGGAGGACGTGTGTGTGTGTGTGTGTGTGTGTGTGTGTGTGTGTGTGTGTGTGTGTGTGTGTGTGTGTGTGTGTGTGTGTGAGCTCTGCTTCCACCATTCACTAAACAATGGAAGCAGAACAGTCAGATATATATATATGCGCAGCTCAGGAAAAAGAAAGCAACAGAGTGCGGAGCGACCAGGATGTAAAAATTAAAAAATGCACGTCCTGGCGAGTATTCGGGTAAACGCAGTCGGATATGTCTTTTAGTGAACGTTTACAGAGCAGATTGTTGAGTTGAATGAGAAATCAGGTGTTTCAATGAATTTGGTTGATGCAGCTCTTAAAGGGCCGGACAAATATTCTGTGTGAAGCAGGGCAGGGCAGGAACATGCCGGGCCAAGTGAGTTTTTATGTTTTTTTAACCCTAAAACAATGAATAGTAAGTTCTGTCATATTATTCAATTACTTTTACAGTTTTTTGCCATGATATCGATTCAGTATCGGTATTGAGGTATTTTAGTCTGGTATTGTATCGAAGTCATAATTTTGGTATCGTGACAACACTATTCTATATAAAAAGTATTTATTTTTTGTTACGTTGGTTTACAAATGTGTACCTTTTTACATTTTTACTCTTTTAGTTTTACATTTTGTCAAGGGCTTATTTACATTTATACTTTTTTTATAGTACACTACTGAATGCCAACGTTGCAAGTTAAATGAAATGCTTTTAAGTAAAATTGTTGAAAATTATTGCGATAAATTAGTCGATAGATTAATCAATGTAAAATAGTTGTTAGTGGCAGCCCTAGCCCATATGATTTATTTTAATGCTCTAAAAATTAAAAGTTAATATAATATTTCAAATTACATAATAGGACTAGATGTTGCAATCCCAAATGATTCAGTGCTATACTGACCTTGAGTGGGGTTTGAGGCATTATATAAGCTGGAGGGTTTCATTGACCACTTCTTGCTGTTTCCTCCTATGCCACATATCTTCAGTTGTGCACCTCAGCTTCTTTGGGTGTTTCGGCCACCCAATATAATATAATATATAATATAATAAATGAAGACCCGGTTTCACAGAGGAAGGACCATAATAAGACTATTAATCAATAATAGTTCTGCTGTAATAGAGGTCAGTCAGTCATTCCGGGATAATCCCAGACAATCCAGATGGCAGACGGGACAGCCCAAACACAAGCTAATATGACACCAGACCTGCACACCTGGAAATATCATATTTAATAACACAAATTGTCAGCAGAAACTCGCCCAACAAAATCAGAATTGACGCTCTGAGTAGTACCACCAAAAAAGTGATATTTAAATTCCACAACTTTGTTGTAATTTCTACATCAGTGATTTAACTAATTTGTGATCACTGATTATACATAATTCTGGTTTAAAAGCAAGTTAAACTCCACACAAACAACAACAAGTCAACGTGAAACATTTGAAACCCATTTTACTTTAGTACATTCCAGATATCCTGTTTTGCTTTTCAATATGAGAAAATATCAGATATCAACTGGATCGTGAAAAGCAAGCATTTCAGAATAGAGGCAGGTTGATGGAGAAGAGGAGTGGATTTGTGACATCAGCTGGAAATGGATGTGCATCTTAAACTGGACTTTGTTGAATATGGACGAGATCTTAGAAGTTCTTAATCAGGATTTGAAGACAAAGGAGGATTAGACTGCATCTCAATGCCTGCAACAGCTGTTCAGACACGCGAGACAATGATATGGAATTCATTCTTTTGAAATGTCTTAATCTTTCTAATCCATTCTAGGAAGAGGAGTTTGTACAGGCTTACCTAGAGCATCTATACTATAACCAACCATGTTTAGTTAGGAAATCTTCCCAAGTTGCCATTTATTTTGTTGGTGTCGAGGGGCTGCATGTACAATATTTTGATGCAAATTCTGTTGCTTGGTAGATGCTAGTCATAAATGGACTGATGCTAACATAAACAGGGTTTCAGTACATTCTTGTTTACGTTTGTATGAAACAACACAGTTTTGCTTCTGTTTTGGGTCACTACTTGATTCCCAAAGTAAAACCAGTTTCTGTTCTGTCACCCTATCAATTTGTGACCTGCTCAAATAAACTGCATTGTTGATGTATACGTTTTGGAGCGCAGCCACCCGCTCTGTTAATCTGGGGCCGGTTTGCGCCTGGATGGCACAGATTTACTAGTCTGGTGTGGTTGACATAGACGCTTTAGCCGGACAGTTCTAAGCTGATGTTTGTGTGCTGAGATAATTTCCCCCTGTTCTTTATAGGCTAGCGTGAGTTGGTGTCTGTAATCTCACTGTCCTTGCTTTGGTGAGGCTTAATTCTGCTCTAATGCAGAATCTCATCTGCATTGTCTCTGAAACCCATTTCATCCATCTGTAAGTGAAATTCAGTTCACATGGGGGTTAATGTGTCGAGAGGAAAGAGGTTTTCATCAAGCGTGGCATGTTTTTGTTGCTGACGGATAAAGATGTTTGTCTCGAATAAAACGGACTGACGGGAGAGAAATTCAATACATCTCTTTATACAGTATGTGCAGAATCTTTAAACGACTGATTTTACCTCTTTAAACATCTGATTTTTAGACTGTATATCAAGGCCTTAACCGTGTCTCGAAAATTGGGGTGGGATTTAAAGGTTAGAAGGGAATAAAGGAAAATAAATAAGAACAGTAAAAGTTCCAACGGTGTAGTTATGAAGTAATTCATTTAAACTATTTTCAAATACAATATGCACACATTCAGTCTTATTCATATGTCTAATATGTCAAAAACACAATTAAGGCAAGGCAAGGCAAGTTTATTTGTATAGCACATTTCTTACACAGTGGCAATTCAAAGTGCTTTACACAGAAAAGAAGTTAAAATATTCGTAAGTGAATAAAATAAAAATGTAGTATAACAGTTATAATGGGACTTATAAATAAACTAAAAATAAAACAGGGTTAAATTGAAACATAATTAAAGTGCAAGCAGTTCGGACAGAGCACAGAGCTCATTCAGTAAAAGCATAAGATAAGGTGCAATCAGTCGGACGTACAGTGGCACAGTGCTCATTCAGTAAAAGCACAGCTGAACAGATGTGTTTTGAGTCTGGATTTGAAAGTGGCTACTGTTGGAGCACATCTGATCTGTTCAGGAAGCTGGTTCCAGCTACGGCTGGCATAATAGCTAAAAGCAGACTCTTCTTGCTTTGAGTGAACCCTTGGTATTTCTAATTGACTTGATCCTGATGATCTGAGTGATCTGTTGGGTTTGTACTTAGATTAGATTAGATTAAACTATATTCAACTTTATTGTCATTACACAAGTACAGGTACAAGGCAACGAAATGCAGTTTAGGTCTAACCAGAAGTGCAATAGCAGCAAGTGCAGGATATATAACGGTTGCATAAGTGCATGATATACAATGGATGAATAAGTGCAGGACATGGATATGTACTTAATATATACATACATACATACATACATATATAGATATATAGATATAGATGGCTATTACTATAAACAGAATTTACAGGTGAATATGTACTATGAGTATAATATACGGATGGCTATTACTATAAACAGAATTTTACAGATAGAGGTATACAATATGTTAGGCTAATATGAGGAATATAGCAGTGGATTAAGGTAGTGCAATAAATTATGGACAGAAGCTATTCGAAAAAAAAGTGTAAAGTGCAGTGGAAGTGATTGCATACTACAGTTATAAGTAGGGTGCAAAATGCAAATGTAAACAGTTGGTACTGTGAATACAGTCGGCAGTGCAAATGAGCATAATCCAGTTAAGGTATGGTAGTGCAAGATGCATAAGTAAACAGTTTTTCCTGTAGTGCAAATAACAAGTGAAGGCAGATGTGAGGTAGGAGAGTTGGCAGTATATGAGGGGAGTGGATCAGCGAGGGTTAGAGTTCAATAAAGAGACAGCTCTGGGGAAAAAACTGTTCTTTAGTCTGCTGGTCCTGGTCCAGAGGATCCTGAGACGCCTGCCGGAGGGCAGGAGAGAAAACAGTCTGTGGGCTGGGTGAGAGGAGTCCTTAAGGATGCTGCGAGCTCGATGCAGACAGCGTTTCCTCTGGATGTGCTCGTTGGCAGGTAGTGGAGTCCCTGTGATGCGCTGGGCAGTTTTCACCACCCGCTGCAGTGCCTTGCGCTCCGCAACAGAGCAGCCCACATACCATACTGCGACACAGTTGGTCAGGATGCTTTCTATTGCGCAGCGATAGAAGTTCACCAGGATAGCCGAGGAGAGCTGATTCTTCCTTAGTTTCCAAAAAAAGGCGCTGGTGAGCCTTCTTGACCAGGCTGGAGGTGTTGGTTGTCCACGACATGTCCGCTGAGATGTGGATCCTTAATCAGCATATCTGCAATGAATTTAGGTCCTAGGTCATTGAGTGACTTATATACAAGTAATAGTACTTTAAAATCGATCCTATATGTAACTGGAAGCCAGTGTAAAGACCTGAGGACTGGTGTGATATGGTCATATTTTCTGGTTCTGCTCAGAATCCTGGCAGCAGCGTTCTGTATGACCTGCAGCTGTCTAATGGTCTTTTTGGGAAGGCCAGTGAGAAGACCATTACAATAGTCCACCCTGCTGGTGATAAAAGCATGAACGAGTTTCTCTAAGTCTTGCCTGGAAACAAAGCATCTAATTCTTGCAATATTTTTGAGATGATGGTAGGCTGATTTAGTTATTGCTTTGACATGACTACTGAAACTCAGGTCTGACTCCAAAATCACACCCAGATTCCTGACTTGATTTTTTGGTTTTAGACCTTTAGCCTCAAGATTTGCGTTCACCTTGAGAATTTCATCTTTGTTTCCAAATGTAGTGATTTCAGTTTTGTCTTTGTTTAACTGAAGAAAGTTTTGGCACATCCAACTGTTAACTTCATCAATGCATTTGCATAGAGAGTCAATGGGGCTGTAGTCATTAGGCGATAGGGCTAAGTAGATCTGGGTGTCGTCAGCATAGCTGTGGTAAGCCATTTTGTTATTTTTCATTATTTGGCTCAGTGGGAGCATGTACAGGTTGAATAGGAGTGGTGCAAGAATTGACCCTTGTGGAACTCCGCATGTCATGGGTGTCCACTCAGACTTATGGTCACCTATACTCACATAATAACCTCTCCCTTCTAAGTATGACCTGAACCATTTGAGGACCATTCCAGAAAGCCCAACCCAATTTTCTAGCCTGTCAAGAAGTACGTTGTGGTCAACAGTGTCGAATGCAGCACTGAGGCCGAGTAGTACCAGAATTGATGTTTTGCCTGTATCTGTATTGAGGCGAATATCATTTATTATCTTCATGAGCGCTGTCTGTGCTGTGATGCGGTCGGAAACCAGATTGAAAATTTTCAAAGTATCCGTTTGAGCTCAAGAATTTGTTCAGCTGACTGAAAACAACTTTTTCAATGATCTTGCCTATGAAGGGGAGATTTGAGATTGGTCTGTAGTTGCTCATTATGGAGTTATCCAGATTTCTCTTTTTCAGGAGAGGCTTAACTACTGCGGTTTTAAGGGAGTTTGGAAAAGTCCTTGAAAGAAGTGAGGCGTTTACCACTTCTAGGAGATCTGCTTCTAAACAGTTAAACACACTTTTGAAAAAAGAAGTGGGGAGTGTGTCCAAGGCGCAGGTTGATGTTTTAAGGTGCTGTACCGTTTCTTCTAAAATTGTACCATCAATTGCTTCAAAATCAGTCATAGTAACTTTCTGAGGTTGTGGTCTGATCTGACTCACCCCAGAGCAACTCAAGGATGTGCTGATCGCATTTCTGATATTATTGATTTTCTCGGAGAAGAAGGAAGCAAACTCAATAGCATTTGCTGTCTGAGAGCATTTCATTGGGAATGTGACTCGGGGGGGGTTGTTAGTCTCTCTACAGTAGCAAAAAGAGTGCATGTGGTGTTTATGTTTCTGTTTATAATATTTGAAAAGAAGGTCTGTCTAGCTTTGCCTAGTTCCACGTTGAAGGTCTTTATAGATGGACTACAAGTTTTGTCTTTCGCCACATGCGTTCAGATTTCCTGCATTGTCTTTTCATTAATTGCACTGCTGTTGAGTTTCTCCAAGGTGCAAATTAAGTTATGAATTACATGATTCATGTAAATGATTGCATATTTTCAATTCAAAATGATGACATTTAAAAAGAAAAGTTGAGTAGTTTGCATCAGATTACTGTCGGTCGCTCAACATTTCTATCATAAACAGTTGTCAAATATTACATGTTTAGCTGCTTACATCTTGCCACACACTCCTTCGCTGCTATAACTAAAGTGTTGTGTTGGAATTTGCGTCTTCTGTGAAGCCAGATTGAGATCTTTGATTTGATTGGCCATCTCAGTAATTTGGACATTGATGAGCGCTGTTTGACTGCTAAGGCAAACCAGCCTAAAGATATAACTTTTAACACTTTTTGTTATACTAATAACAAACAGAGCGGTGCATAATGCAGAGCAATATTTAATATCAAATATTGGGGGCGGGACAATTTGTCCATTTACTAAGTTTCACTAAAATTGAGAAATAATAAATGTTATTTTGCCTATTATTTATTAGCAGTGGCGTCCAGTGGGGTTTTAGTCAGGGCCTTTACTAACCATCAACACACCCCACGCCGTTGCCATAACAACACCACAAACACCGATACATACAAAATACAAGCATGCACTGTATGCATTACTGTTACGATCAGTGTTGCCAAGTCCGCGGTTTTCCCGCGGAATTGGGCTACTTCAACACAGTTGCCGCGGGCTGTTTTTCATGTCCGCGGGTTGAAGCGACCCCAATTATATGATATTTAGCCCCGGGAATGCGAATTTTAGTAGGCAACCATGCCAAAAAAACACATATTTAACCCCCCAAATGCGATTTTACTGGAGATTCCCCACTAAAACAAGATTGGGCTTGTTTTGGGCTAGTTTTGAGTAGCAATTGGGCGGGTTTTGTTGTGAAAACCTGGCAACCCTGGTTACGATCCCCGCTTTCAAAGTGCTCGTTGGGAAGGTCGCAAACAACATAAAAGGACACGCGAGAATAAAAGGCAATTTAACTATTTATTGATACCACTGCACTCGCGCGTCACCGTTTAGGCAACTGGTGAAATTAATTACCGGCTTGACATCAGGATGCACGCGATGCACATGAAGCTCGCGCAGCCTGTTATCTGCAGCGGCCATAGCGTGTTTCACATTGATCACTTACAACCCGCGAACAGTTCAAACGGCTGATGACATCAGCGGGGGGGTAGCGCAGACTCATCGCTGGGCCTCTGGGGCGTTCTATCACTACACATAAAAATTTGATTGGCTGATGACCCACGTCAGTCAAAGTTATGATCCAATGGAAAATGTCAGCTTCAACTGAAGGCTAGCTATAGTATTAGTGCTGGTCCACGGAGCTCTGATGCATTTAGATGATGAAAATACAGCTCTGCCTCACAAAAAATAACCACATTTTTTCTGGTAATATAATTTGAACATTCTGAAATAGTCAGTAATTGAATTTGGAGATGTTCAGACACACATTAATTTAATTATGATATATATATATATATATATATATTCAAAAAAATTTTTTTGACTGGGCCAGCAGAGAAGGCCCTGATGGCCCTGACAGCCCACCACTGTTAATTAGTTTTTTATGTTTTGTTTTGTCTGTTTGTTTTCATGATATAATGTGGAAAAATATAAACATTATTTTTATATAAATTATGGTTAAATTATTTTACAAAATGTATGTTTATATATTATCGTAATATATGTTGTACAGCCTCTTATGGAAATTATATTATAAAATAATACAATTTTGATATTATCATCAAAATGAAAAGTTTATAATTATAATATTGATAAATGTTTGTGTGTGTATTTAAAAATGATAAACTCTTAAGAGTTAAGTTCTTAATATATAATAAAATAAAACAAACAATACATTTATAATTTTTGAACACACACACACACACACACACACACACACACACACACACACACATTTATCAAAATTATAATCATAAACTTTTCATTTTGACGATAATATCAAAAGTAAATTAAACTGGTTTAAAAATGTTCACATCTTCTATGTACAAAATAAAATTCCTATAATTATTATTATTTTATTTTTTTAATGTTGAGGTGAAATATGACCCGGACATGTTCTTGACCGATTTCACGAGATTCACCCATTTCTGTGTGATGAAAAGTTCTCCACGTTCCTGTGCTTACATACAGAAAACAAGGTTTCAGTTTCTAAACGCTGAGCATCTGAATGTAAAAATAGCACAAAGCAGGACTGTCACTGGCTTTCAGGATGGCAGGTTTTCATCAGCGACCCAGCTGTAGGTTCCTGTCGAAAAGCACCGTTGCATCAGAGAGGTTGCCATGTTGGGACCCGAGCGGCCCTATTTCTGTCTCCCACAGAGTGTACTTTACCTCGTAGGGTCACGTGGTGAAAGTGCCTGCAAGGGTCATTAACTATTCATGGACGTACATCCCTGCTAATGGGACCTACAACTATTTTAATTATTGATGTTGTAATTGACAGCGCGGGTCCTGCCTCACCTCATGGGAGCGGCTGAATTTACGTGTATGACATTGTTCGTCATCCCCATTCTATGACCTCTTCCCATCTCATCTTCCATCTGTCCGCTCAAAGATCACCCTGATTCTGCATCTGTCATTTGTAATGTGTTGTGCCAACTGGGCTGTTTTTACCCTGCTGCATCTTCTTCTGTCAACCGGCCGTCGATGTTGACAGACAGCTGTCAGGTGGGTTTACGATGATGATGTAAAGACAGGCATGTTGAACACGGGGGCGCTGCTGGTGGGAAGCTGCATTAATTGCTGATAAATGAAAGCTTATTGGTGGCAGAAACACGAGTGGAAGGCCTCAGGGAGGTTCTCACACACCAGCGCTTATTAAACACTCATTAGGGCAGATCCACAGCTTGAGTTGGCGGTAAATTGCGCCCAGATCTGTCACTTAGCGACACGTCAATGCGCTGCAATCATTAGTTATCTTGCGGGGAGGTGGGTGGACAGGCGCTTTGTCCTCTTAATTAGATAAAGTGGTAAATAAAATGTAAAATGGCATTTCTCACTCATCACACATGAGAAAAAAAAAATACATTCATGATTTTCATTAGTGTTTTTTGCTAAGCATTGCTGTTAAAGCTATTCTTTATGCATAGAGGTATTAAACTTTGAGGTTTAACTTAACCTCCTATCGTAAGTCACTTTGAATAGTGTCTGCTAAATAGAGCCCGACCGATATATCGGCGGACCGATATTATCGGCCGATATCAGGCATTTTCCAAACTATCGTTATCGGCATTTATGATGGCCAATAAATTAATTAAAAAAATTAAAAAAACGGACGAAACACCGCTCAACCACATTATTAGTGTAGGCGTTTCATAGTTTGTCCACCAGATGGCACTCTACAACGTGCCGGCTGGCAACTCCAGCTGAGTCATGCTGCGCTTTGCGAACATTCACAACACAACGGAGATCATCCGTGAAGTGCATGGTAAACTGGCACGTGACATGTACATTGCTTGAATAACATTTAAAAGAACATCCCTTTAGTTCTCTTAACTCAAATAAGCATGACAAAATTCGTGACTGCCAAGTCCAGTTTTGCTATTACATGTAACGTTAAGCCAAGAGTGAAACAAGTAAGTTATAGCGTGACAGTTTCACAGCATGAGACGTATCATCTCTCCCCTGCCCGTTATTTTGAAAAGGTATGTTTTACAATATTTTGCAGTATGACGTTGTCCATTTCTAAATTATGTCTTATCATAAACTTTAGCTAACCACAAAGCTAGCTAATGCCATGGCTATCAGTGAAAGACCGCTAACATTAAAGGTCCCGTTCTTCGTGTGTTTTTGAAGCTTTGATTGTGTTAACAGTGTGCAATATAACATGTGTTCATGTTTCGCGTGTAAAAAAACACAGTATTTTTCACACAATTTACTTATCTGTATACCGCTGTTTTCACTGTCCTAAAAACGGCTGATGACTTCCTTTATTCTATGAAGTCCCTCCTTCAGAAATACGTAACGAATTCTGATCGTGCCAGCGGTTCCTGTGTTGTGATTCGACAGCAGCTTAGCGCACGTGGAAAGGTCACGCCTCTTCTTAACGGGAGATGTATGCGCTTAATGATCTCTACAGCGTCCCTGGGAAAGCCAAACAAAGGTGATTTGACTCCGGGATGAAAATAACAGCGTCTCGACGACATGGCGATAAACACACTGAAACGCACCACTTCCTTTTCTGCACGCGACACGTCCTCTTCTCCACGTGGGACAGCAACAAGACCACGCCCCCTTTTTTCACGTATTCTTGTGGGCGGAGGTTAGTCTGTTCTACTGACGTCATTTATGAAGGAAGTACCAGGATGTAGTCCAAGCCAGCCGTTCGCTGTAGGCTTTGAAAGGGGACTTCTGTTAAATAAAATATCTCGATTGGCATTGAACTTTGAGCTTTATAATTTTACAGGTATTATTTATGCTCTAACAGCAACATTACACACTAACTAAAGTTCGAACAGTGGGATCACGAAGAACGGGACCTTTAATGCGCTTGTGAATCACAACGAACTTATTCTGCCTTCTGCGTTGCAGCATTAACGAGTCACATAATGGCTTATTTACTATATATTTTGCAGTTGTTATTTATCAGAACTTAACTGAACTTTCAGTCTTTCTCAAAATTCTATTTATGAAGCTTACCACGTCTATTAATACTGGTATATTTGTTATTGGTTTTTGTTTTGTTTTTGTTATTGTGTTTTCATCCAAAGGACTTTGTTTCACATCTCAAGCATCTCAAGTTCAAATTTATTTATCAGAATTTGAATATATTTTTATGTTCCTGTTCTGTTGTGACAATAAAACAAACAAGTTTATTTTTAAACTGCATTATCATATTATTTTAGAGATTCATGAATAACTACAAATAACTAATGTAAGGGAAAGTATATATATATATTTTTTATTTTTTATTTTATTATTATTATTTAAATGGCCGATGGTTTCTAGATAAGACCCTATTCCTCAGCTGGGATCGTGCAGAGCTTTGAAGCCCTTTGAAAAGCCTTTTGAAACTTTCTTCAACATTTGGTTGCCATTGTCCGTTGTGCATTATCATATTATTTTAGAGATTTATGAATAACTACAAATAACAAATGTAAGGGAAAGTTTTTTTAACGTGTTTCTATCTATATATATATATATATATAGATAGTAGCCACTTAACAACCTCATAGGCCCTGTTTACGCCTGCTATTAAGATGCATTTTGGGCGATCGGCTCACAAGAAGATGTGGAAAACGCATACCTGTTTACTTTTGTCCACTTTCAACCCCATCTGTCCTGATTTCTTCAAGGGCAGGGTCTATGGGCGGGTCAATATGGGCTTTCCATCTAATGGACGAAATAAGCTTGCACATATTAACTAAACATTCATGTTGTTTACTAGCCTAGGGCCCTATGAAATCCGTTTTATTTTTTCCCAAATTCCGTTTTATTTTTTCTCAAATTCCGTTTTTTCCATTTTAATTTTTGGTAATTCAGTTTCTTTTACCCTTAACTGTTATTTTAGTCATAAAAAGAGTGTGTCTTTAATGTTAATATAATAGAACATAAAACATAAAATAGGAATGACCTTAAATTTATTGAGTTAACAAACATCACATTTACTTTTCAGGACAAATACCGCATGATGCAACATAACACTCCACTCTAAATACTTCAAGTCACAACAAAATATTAGTGCTGTGAATTGATAATTAATCGCATTTTTTCTGTAATTAAGCATGATTAATTGCAATTAAAAACATTGGAGTTTTTAATATTTTGATATTGTAATAATTTCAGTTACTCTCCAAATTAATTTAGAAACAACTTGAAGACCGCATATTTTAAATGTGTTGTAATAGCATCTTTTTATGAATGAAGGCCAGTATCACTGATATTAATGTCTATATGAAACATTAATGACGTTACATTACAGTATAACTGAAAGCTGCCAATTTCAACATTTATTAGGCTTTAAAAAAATAACTTAATTTAATTGAACTTAAAACAGTCTTTACTTAAACCCATTATAATAAATGTTATATTTACCTGTGGCCTTCCCTGTCAGACATAGTCTACACAGAAATTGAATAAAGTTATCAACACCTTTCTTAACAGCATAAATAATAAGTGAAATATAGATTAATCATCATTAAAGCTACAATCTTCTCTGTTCCCGTTGTTCTTTGAACATTAATGACAGATATTATCAGTGCTACTGTCACTTTAAGATCTACCTCTGCTGAACATGACGCAGATCAGGCGCGCTGTCCCGCGCATCTCATTTCCTCTCAAGTTCATTTAAGACATTATTTTCCATACAGTACATTAAAGTGCATTAAAAACAAGATACAAACAAGATTAAAAGCAAAATACAGCAAGCACTCCCCGCGAGGGAGCTGCTCGGCACTGAGGGCTTAGCGTTGAGTTTCTTAACTTTTTCGCCGATTACATACATGGATGAAATCAGAGCCGTGGAGAGCCGCTTCGCCATAATTTCATTGTTTTGAAGGGGGAGCTGAAATGACGGGAGGGGTTGTGTCGCCCAGATTTGCTTCCCCCGGTCTGTATTTTCCCCAGACATACGTTCTTCTCCCACACAAAACCGCATTTCATTCCAAATATGTAAAATTCCGGGAAATTCCGCGTTAACAATAGATTCCGAGTTAATATGCCAATTCCGCGATTCCGTCCGCGATTCCGTGATCGCGGAAATCATAGGGCCCTACTAGCCTGGGAAAACCCTGACAGCTTCCGGCAAATTTAGATTTGCTCTGCAAGTAGTCTGGCAAAGAGCCCATTCAAGCCCATTTCTAATCCGTCGAAATCGCGGCACCAATCAGAAACATTGGGGCGGGCTTTACACGATGACGACAGCGCAGCGACGGTGAAGCAGATTCTGTACATTACAAAGATGGATGCTGGATGGATGGACTTTATATTTTTAAGCTATTAAACTGTACCATTGTAGTCTGACTTTAAAATACAGCTGACTTTGTTTGACTGAATTGCTTTATTTATTGTATAGCTTCTTATACCTTTTACTAGGGGTGGCACGGTACATGGAAAAAAAACCGAACCGTTCGGTTCGCTTGTCTCGGTTCGGAGTGTGTGTGCGTCGCACGGTTCGCGCATGCGCAATGTATCCTCGTGCCCGTATGTTACCTCAGACAGGGGGTGTCCTTTTCGCGCGAAATAAGAGGTGTGTGTGGACATAAAGTAAAGTAAAAGTGGAGTGCTGCAGGTCACGTCACATGTAGAAATGAAAGTGGGAGAGATGAGGAAGGCTGCCCGGAGTTGGAGGATGCGCTAGCATCGTATAGCAGGGCAGATGCAGTATGGAGAGCGGGAGCCGAGCCGCGTGTGCCCGTTGCGCATACAGTGTTTGTCTCGCGAGTCGCGCAGCTGAACCGCGGCTCGTGGATTGCAAATACAAGCAAATATAGTCCATTCTGTCACATTTTCAGGTCTTCTCCTCCGACCCCTGTCTGTCTCGTGCTTTGATTTATGATGGGCAACATATATTTACATTTAAAATATAATATATTAAACATTTATATGTGGTTTAGGTAAGGTGACCAGATTTCTGAAATGGAAACCGGGGACATTTCCTATTTGAGAACACAAGTACAGATAAGAACGCATATTGAGAAACAGCCAGAGTCTCAGATGTTTCTCCGTCGCTCTGCATACATCATCTCCTTCATCTCTCTGATTGGTTTTAGGTCTATCCAATTACGCCCAGTGGCATTTGAGCGACGTCTGTTGGTGACGCCCCTTTGGAAATGATTTGTCTATGAAGCTTTGCCAGACCATAACTCAGTTACTACTGAGAATGGCCTGGTTTTAACCAGTCTTGCCCTGACAACCAAAAACACACTTCTTTGGTGACATTGTTGATTTTTTTTAAGTCTTGTGACCTGTGCAACGCAGCCGACGATGTCCCGGGTGTGTTTTTGCTCTCTCGCTCTGGTCAACGTGTGCGCCCTTCCGGAAGAAGTGCCCGTACAAAGAAATTCCGCCCTTGTTGACGTCACATAGGCCCATACTTGAAAACATTTTTCCGGAGCTTGTGAGAAACCGGAAGGAGTGTTTTTGGCACATAAATACTCCATCAAACGTCCAACCTTTGGCCATGTTTACCATGGGAATCCAAGTCTTTAACAGTGTAAAAAACTCAGAATGCATGAAATGGCATTATACTCCTCCTTTAAGCAAAACAAGTTTTTTTTTCCGCCATAGTCGTGATGTTACCCATCACAGTTCGGAACAGGCGTCTCTTCGCAGCAGATCTTGGTTTGTGTGTGTGACGGAGTTATTCCAGCCACTGTTTTGACTCCTTTACAAGCCCGTCACGAGTTCTCAGCTGGTCAAAATATCATCATATGTAGGGTACACTCATACAACGAACGCATTTAGCCCAGTACGGTAAATTCGGTAAATTACGTCACAAAATATGTCATAAAAGCCAACCAATCAGGGTGTGAACGTATCCCTATGCCTTTAGGTTCGGCATCTTTAGGTTCTGTGTTAAAATGTTTTTGGTCTAGACTCTCTAGACCAAAAACACACCCTTACTTTCATGATGCTGTTTGGTCAATTTTGAATATTGGCAGTGTGAAAGAGCAGCTTGGGTGTTCTTTATAACATCTTGTCTTGTGTTACATGGGTAGAAATAAGTCACATGGGTTTGACATGGTTGAGTTATTGATGGCAGAATTTTCTTTTTTTGGGTGAACTATCCCATTAAAATTTTTGGGTGAACTATCCCGAACCTAATGTTATTCAAGTCTTTAGAGCCTTCTCTTCTAACCGCACTGTCAGAGATGACTAATCTACTGTTAAAAGCCATGATATTTGTCCATCTCTAATGAATGTGCTGTTGTGGGTGAGCGTCAGATTTTTCACTATTATTTTTAACAGAAATTTTAGGTTGCAGCAAAAGGATTATTTCTTTCGTTGCATATCCGTGCCAACAGTTCTCTGACAGTAACAGTTTTTTCTTTCTTTTTCGTGGCTGTCGTCTGGAGCGTGCATGCAGACAGATGTGAACTCTGGCCATTTATGTTCTCAGGGAATGTTCTGTGCTGCATTGGCAGCTGCATTTACCCAGCATGCCTGCAGCTCACCTCTGCACCTTTGGGTTGCGGGGTGACCTGGCCTGCGGCTCATAGCTTAATGAGTGTAGATGAGTGAGTTCTTTCAGGAGCGCATATGGCATAATGAGGGCGAATCAGGCTGAACGGAACAGGTTTGGATGGAGATGCCCGCAGTGCTGCATGAATCACCTGTGAGGACAAGAACAGCCTCGCTGTCAGCTGGCCTTCCTCTAATGCAGTGTCGTGCATTATGTCCCAGTGCTAAATCGTAGACTTATGGACGGTTTGACTTTGATCAAGAGGAGAATCATGTCACAGTGCTAGTTTGTTGTGGGTGGTTGCCACGGTGTGGCTATGCAGTTGCTAGGCTTGTTAACTAGGGTCGCAAAGTTAATGAAAGAATTTTCATTTTTGGGTGAACTAACCCTTTAAGAGCCAGATTTACTAAGAGCTTGCGCTAGCACAAACCCACTTTTGGCGTGAAAAGTGAAAAATAGGCGTTGTCACAGTTATTTTTGCGGCTGATCTTATTGCATATGCATTTGTAGGAGTTTCAGATGCAAAATTTATGGGAGGAGTGATTTGTGGGAGGAGTGATTCGTCAATTTACTGGCGTTTGCGCCATTATTTACCACCTAAAAAAAGTATGTCTTAAACCAGACGCTAACTGGTAGATTGTGTTGCTCATTATGGACATGATCTTCTTTAATTATGTTCTTTAATTTGTGCATTATCAGTATCAGATCACACAGAGAATTTTCCACTTCCATCAGAACTTTTGTGGAATTGTGCTCTCACGCTAATTTTCCCTGTTTAGTAAATCTGGTCCTAAGTTATATTATTGGACAGCCAATAGTACAGCCAATTTGATTATACTTCATTTAAGACATCAACTTAAGTTTCAAAGTTAAAGTAGGTGGCAATTTTTGTTGGTGGTCGACTTTAATTACTTACCCTCATGTCGTTCGACAGCTGTAAGACCTTTGTTCATCTTCGGAACACAAATTAAGATATTTTAGTTGAAATCCGATGGCTCAGAAAGGCCTCCATTGGCAGCAATGTTTTTTGCACTCACAAGACCCATAAAAGGTACTAAAGACATCGTTACAAAGTCCATCTCACTACAGTGGTTCTACAATAACTTTATGAATAGTTTTTGTGCGCAAAAAAAAAGAACTAAATAACGACTTTATTCAACAAGGGCTTGTCTTCCGCCTGGGCCTTTGACGTGAACTCACGAAGCACCACGATGCATGCGTGAGAAATTGGTTAAATTATTTTGATGAGCAGGGTTATTATAGTTAACTAAACCCTAAAAAGTCATTACTTGAAATGAAATAAACTTCAACTGAAATAAAATAAAATATGAAAAACTTATTTTAGCAACATTTCTCATTTTTATTTAGTTATTTTAGTTAAAATAAGAAATGTTAGAAATTAGAAAAATTTGAAATGCTTCCTTGCCAGCTTACTGAAATAAAGTAAGTTTAAGTTAAAAATTGCTTAAACTAAAATAAAAGTAAAAATATATATATATAAAGACAAACTAGGCAAACAACAAAAACAAAATGACTAAAACTTTAACTACAATGAAAACAGAACATATAAATATACATGAAAACTAATTAAAATATTGATACAAACTATAATAGCATCTCAGTGATATGGAAGCTCGTTTCCGTCACTGAATAAAAAATAAAAGCTAATTGCGACTTCAATTCTGACTTTTTTTCTCAGGTACATCATAAAAAGTCCGAATTGCGAGTTATAAAGTCCGAATTGCGTGATATAAATGTGCAGTTCTGAGAACAAAAGTCAGTCTTCTCCTCAGAATTGGACTTTATAACTCGCAATTGAGAAAGTTCAGAATTGCGAGAAAAATTTCAGAACTGCGCGATTAAAAGTCGCAATTATCTTTTGTAATTCCATGCTGGAAACAAGCTTCCATACAATGACACTAAAATAATGTTGATGAGTAATGTAAAAACATGTTGCCTAATCGATCATATCATTTGTTTACAGTGAAGTCTCTATGATATTCTGCTCTCTATGACTCATAGGCCCTGTCCCAAATGGCACACTTCATGTGCACTTTCGGTCTTGTGGACTTACAATGGTCCCTGCGTGTGCGTGTCCGTAAATCCACGAGACCACAGGGTGTCCCATTTGTCATCTCAGAAGGGTGCTTGCGAGCGCCCCCGGGCCCGCACTGGTGCGGGTTACGCAGTGGACTTATTCCCGGCAGTCTAAGTGGCATTACTTCGTGAAAGTGCGGACTCAGAGGAAGACCGTGAGGGTTTAGGGTGCCATTTGGGACAGGGCCATAGAACATCGACATCATTCTGATGGCTCTTAACTCTTAACTGAATCTGTCACAGCTGTTAATCCATTCCAAGCTATTATTACTTTTAGTAACGTTTTGTGCACTAAAGGTTTTTTAAACTTAAATTAGTATTACTGCTAGCTGCTTGCTCAGTTAAAAATGCACATTCACGTTTAAGTGACATTTAAATAATACTATCAAAACGCTTTTAAATAGGCCATTGTCCCCTCCTCCATTCACTGCATGCAGATAATGACATTGATTCTTAAATGGAGATCTGTCCAGCTCATCCGTGCAGAAAATCTGGATTAGTCCTTTACAGATTTTGAATTACAGTAGAATGTATTTGTTATTTTCATGCCAAATTTACTGGCAAAAGCCGTTTGTGTGCTACGAAATGTAAATAGCTTGGATTGGTGCTATTTCTGAAAAGCTGAAAAGGTCTGTTGTTATGGGCTTGTGGACCTTTACTATCAAATGTAAATGTAAAAAAACATGTAAAAAGACGTATTGTTTTGTATGCATCTAATTTCGTGGAAATAAAAAATGCTTTTGCACACGAGAGGCAGTCAATTGAGTAGATTGTTTTGTGTTTTAGGTCTTGTGTGTTGAACAAGACGTATATATTGTGTTTTAGATTTGGTGTTTGTACATCTGCCGGCACCATTATCTTTCTGGCCCATTTTCACCAGATGAATATTCATGATGGGCTCTCTCTTCTCATCTGAATACAATTAATTTGTGCAGTATTAGTCACCTCTATGAGTTTAATGTGAATATTTTTGCATGTCTGATAAGTCCTGTGCCTTTTTTTAGTAAATCCTGTGGCTTTTTGCTTTACATTGCAATTCATTTGTGATAAACAGAGAATGCAACAAAATGTGGAGGTCTCGAAATGTCTTGAAATATTGTGTTGAAGATGGTGGATTAGTTACAAATGCTTTGATAGGGGTAGCAGCAGTGCTTTATAGGAGATTCATTTAGAATTTAGGGGCAGTGATGATAAAAAAAATACCTTTAAATAATAATAATATCCAATAATAATAATAACAATCATTTAAAGGGGCTATATGTAAGAATTTAATATATATTAAACACTTTTTTTTATTGCCATTGTGTGAACAGCTTGTAACAAAATGTAAAAAGGGAGACCTTCCCTGACTCCATAGGTTGTCTATGAAAGCCTGTAGTAGACGTTTTTTTTGTAAAGGACTAGAAAAAGGAAAATAAAAAAGGATTTGTCGTTTTCTTAAGCTCCCGAGAGCCTCTCTTCCGTTCAATGGCACATGAAATTAATGCTTATACAATAATCAGGATAATACAGAAAGAGCCATTCTGCACTGCAGTGTATTTTAATGTAAAGAAAGGGATTAATTCAAAATATAGTCTCTAGGGGTGTAATGGTACACAAAACTTGCGGCCTGGTATGTACGACGGTTTTGAAGTACAGAAGGGGGGAGAAAACTAAACATAATCCGATTTTCTCTCAAATGTTTACTTTCACTTTAGACATAACCAACTGTGTTTATGTAATAATAAGACTCGAAAGATAACTAGTAATCAGGCTTTTAGTGCCTATGCGCTTGGGGTGTACGGCTCAGAAAAGTGCGTTTAGAACAGCCCATCAGCACGGGAATTAAATGTTTAACTAGCAATGCTTTAAAGGACATGCAAATAATGAACTTTTGTGAATTGCAGTGTCCCGTGAGTGTTACTCTACCGCTGCGTTAACATGTGATGTGAATGTATTACGTGTTGTACTGTGTGTTGAGACGGAGGTGCCAGAAGTGCAACGGATAGAATGCACCGTAACGCGATACTATGATATTTCTCCAAAAGCAGACCGCAGAAGCAGAGGCTGTTTTAATCGTTTGGCAACTTCGGTGTAGTGATTTATTGCAACTTTTGCAACATCTGCTGCTGCCTTACCTTTGAGAGACAACTGATGCGTGATATCACTGAAGCAGCTTTCGTTGTGAGAGTGCAAAACTTTCAGTGCCTTCAGCCTACCACGTTGATTGGCTGGACTCATGACTCCCAACAAATCAGATGGGCGGTGGGCGGACATTGGTCTAGGCCACATAGTGGTGAGTTCCGACAGTGGTGGCTGCATCAGAGCCAAATAGCGCACTTCAAAATTAAATTATTTTATTGGCAAATTGGTTTTGAAAATGATCGATAACCATAAAAATGTTTATTATCAGCGCTGATAATCGGCCAGGCCAATAATCGGTTGACCCCTACAGTGATCTTTCACGGTTGTCTGGCTATCACCAGACCAAGCTCAATCTTTTAAGATTAAACATTGGTCTGGGGAATCTGCTCTGTATTTTCTACTGCACAAGAGACGTGATCAATGGGCATAGTGCAATTGGATAGTCCTTCAACCAATCAGACCAACGATCCATTGCTTCTCTATTTTCATTGTGTTGTACCCGCCAATAGCGCACCAGGTGGATAAGCCGGTTTGTGATTGGCCCCCGCAAATTTGTAACAGGTTTCCAGCCTGAGTTGCAGGACGAAATCAAATCGCCGGCAGATTTGGCTAGGTTTACCCGGCACATTAAAGAGTATCAAAACGAAAAATTTTTGTTTGAATTCCGTGATAAAATGGACAGCATTTGAAAGATGACACTTAGTTTCTTATCGAAAGTAACAAAACGCGGAGCTTATTGAGATTAATGGTGGTTAGCCTACAATGGTATTCATCGTGTACAATTAAGACACATACTGAAAATTCACGGTACGAAAAACGTGTACCTAAATACTAATTCATCAAATGACAAGGAAAAATTTAGCTTTGTGACATTGCTCTAAGGAGCAATAAGTTGCTGGCTGCAGGGTTTCTGAATTCTACATATAGAATTATTTGTAGATTTAAAATATACTTTATGTACTTAAAGCCAAAGTATGTAATTTTTCATACTTTTCATACGCTAGAGGTCGCTTACTCAAAACAAAGGCATAACTTGATGACGCCTTGATTCCGTAAATGACCACTTCCGCTTCTTCCACTCATGCGTGTGTGGGGTAACGCAGCGCTGTTTTATCATATTAGATACATTTGATTGCGTTGAAAGTTATGTTAATGCTACTCTGTGCGTTCGCTCGGCATCTACTATGAGACACTTGTTGCACACTGCAGTAAGCTAGATCGATATTAGGCATGCAGGGCTCGACATTAAGCTTGTTCACGTCCTTGTCCTTCGGACAAGTAAATCTGTCATTCACTTGTCCGAGTAAAAAATGTGCTTATCTGTTTTTTTTTGTGTTGTAAATAAAATTTATTCTGAAGCAATATTCTCACCAGTGTTCAATCAGCTTTGACATATTTAAATCTGCATATTATTTGTGATATTTTTACCTTTTATAAAGGGTATTTTCCCTCTAATCTTATTAAATATAGGCTATGTTTCAGCTTTCCTTTTATATTCTTAAATTTGATCAATAAATTAAATTAGAAGACGACACTGGCTGTTACCAGTCAAATTAAATAATATACACTGACAAATTACAACTCCATTAAATAATGTTATGAAATTGTTTTAAATATTTTTTTAATTTACAGATAAGAAAAGTTGTAAAGAATGTTTAAACATGAATCTAAAGTGGCAGCAGGTGATGGTCTTAATGAGTGAATCATTGAGTCGATTCGTTCAAACGGCTGATTAATTCAAGAACGAGGCAGTCGTTTACGAATAGGTAATTGAATCTTTGATTCAACCGATTCATTCAAAATGTTGAATCATTCACTGACACGCTGTTGCGGTGACGCACGTTATGCTGTCATCTTTGTTTGGAACTATTTTCGCTGCTGAAATAGAACAAAAACACTCAATAGTGCATCTAAAATGTAAGTGACTTAATGTTAATTAATTGTTTATGGAACTGTCATATGAAATCAGTGTCATTTTCAGTCGTGATGTTATTCAGGAAAACAGCACTCTTGGTAATGTGACATTGCAACTGTATCATGTTATAAATATAAATAAACTCCACATTTCTGCATTTTTACGGCATTGTGTTAACGGAGTTTCTCTGTGTGAGCGGTGCATATTTGTTTCGATTTCGATTTCCTTGAGAGGCTGCATGAGCGTCAACTGCGCGAGCGTTATAGTTACCATCAGTTCATTATACATAATATATTATTATCCACTATCGATCTCCATTACACTAAATGAATGCCGATTCGTTCTTGCATTTTGGTGATTCCCTAGTTATTTTTTATTAATGACGTATTATCAGGCCAATTGTCCCGGACAAGCGTTAATGTCGGGCCCTGGGCATGGTAAAACATGGTACTCGCGGTAAATCAAGAAAACCAGATTTAAACATATAGCTCAAAACAGTCTTATTAACAATGATTAGTTTTCTGTCACTCAATGTATGCAAACAGTTGCTCACCTGTCCAGTAAAACACATCATATATTAAAACACCTTTGGTGTGTCCATGGTTAATGTTGTGTATTTGGTGTGTCCCTGGAAATTGAAGGTAACGTGGGTATGATGTCATTAATAGGCGACACACGGTCCGTGTCCTGGTTCAAATTGTTTTTCTCTGGATTTAAACCTTCTTGGAAACATTTGGCATAATGTAAGTACACAAGTCAACAAAATATATAACATTGTTCTAATGGTTTTTGGATATTGAATCCAAAAATCCTACAATATTGTGCCCTTTAACTTCTACATAAAATATACTTTGAACTGTCTTTTATCTGTACTTTTTTTGTCTGTTTAGTACTTTTTACATTTTGTGTTCCTGTAACAATGTCGGTTCTCCTTGACTGTTACCTTTTCTTTAGCTGTTCTGACATGTTTTTGCTGGAAATTAGGATTAAATGACATCCAAATGTGAAACCTGACCTAGAAGCACATGGAATACTACAGCATTTTGTAGGGTTTATCTGTACGGTTTGTGTTTTTGTTACTCTGAGATCCTTTAATCCTATCTGAGTTTTCAGCGCCCTGCTGAGAATAATTGGTGTGTTTTCAGTTTAGTCACACTTCTGTTCTCTGGTAGGACTCTCTGGAGTCAGAGAGGTCTTACAGGTCTCCGTTCTCTCCAATTTGCCCTTATGAGTGTGAGTGCACAACACCCTCTGACTAATTCCACCTCCCGCTGCGCTCTGTCCTCATTTGTTTGTAACCAATTACAGCTTGAGAGAGTGAAAACAAACATACATCAGCTTGGGCGAGTCATGTGCGCCCGTGCTAAAATTACCCATGAGGCCCTGAAATGAAAAGCAGCTGATGTCTGCAGGATGCCAAATCTCTTCTTCTGTGAGTGCAACGCAACACAATCATGGTGTGCTGTGAAGACTGTCGAGGACGTGAACATTAGGTCATGATCATTTTTTTTTTATTTAGTTTTCTACTCCACTTCCTCGCCTCCTCTAAGACAAGCCAAAGGCTGATATGATGATGCTTTCTAAATATATTGTGCATGTACATGCAGAAAGATTATGTGTAGCGTGTGCTGCACAAGACCTTTTTATTTATACCTTCATTGATGAATTCAGTTGAAACACAAAAATACATTATATACCACTCATATTTCTGATGTAGTGTTAGAATTGCACATAAGACCATATTTAAAGGATTTAAATGACTAATGCTACAGCGGTGGCTAATATAATGGTATATGTTTTATATGCTAATACAATTTTAGTAGCATTTCAACTGAACACACACCTATGCTGACATTAATATCAATTGTGATATTTAAAAACAGATATTGTGCCTTATTCATTGACACCATGTAGGCAATTGGTGGAGATCAGCCTGGTCTATATAAAGTGCATGCATGCGTATTAGACAAGTTGATATTCTGATCACATTTTACCAATTCCTAAACACACCAATCTTAATAGATAAAAAAACAGACAAACTTTGATGTTGGCTTGAGAAAACCTGACCAGAAAGTTAAAAAAAAAAGCTTGAAGTATGACATGTTTGAAGGCCATGCAGTCTGGGCCATCAGACAAACAGTCAGAAAGACAGACAGACAAGCAGGCTGCTATGTTTTTCTGGTTGGCTGCTAGGGTGTTGGTGTTGCTGTGTGGTTGTTAGTGTATTCTGGGTGGTTGCTAGCATGTTGCTATGCGGTTGTTGGGGTATTCTGGGTGGTTGCTAGCATGTTGCTATGCAGTTGTTAGTGTATTCTGGGTGGTTGCTAGCATGTTGCTATGCGGTTGTTAGTGTATTCTGGGTGGTTGCTAGCATGTTGCTATGCGGTTGTTGGGGTATTCTGGGTGGTTGCTAGCATGTTGCTATGCGGTTGTTGGGGTATTCTGGGTGGTTGCTAGCATGTTGCTATGCGGTTGTTGGGGTATTCTGGGTGGTTGCTAGCATGTTGCTATGCGGTTGTTGGGGTATTCTGGGTGGTTGCTAGCATGTTGCTATGCAGTTGTTAGTGTATTCTGGGTGGTTGCTAGCATGTTGCTATGCGGTTGTTAGTGTATTCTGGGTGGTTGCTAGCATGTTGCTATGCGGTTGTTGGGGTATTCTGGGTGGTTGCTAGCATGTTGCTATGCAGTTGTTAGTGTATTCTGGGTGGTTGCTAGCATGTTGCTATGCGGTTGTTAGTGTATTCTGGGTGGTTGCTAGCATGTTGCTATGCGGTTATGTTGGGGTATTCTGGGTGGTTGCTAGCATGTTGCTATGCGGTTGTTGGGGTATTCTGGGTGGTTGCTAGCATGTTGCTATGCGGTTGTTGGGGTATTCTGGGTGGTTGCTAGCATGTTGCTATGCGGTTGTTGGGGTATTCAGGGTGGTTGCTAGCATGTTGCTATGCGGTTGTTGGGGTATTCTGGGTGGTTGCTAGCATGTTGCTATACGGTTGTTGGGGTATTCTGGGTGGTTGCTAGCATGTTGCTATGCAGTTGTTAGTGTATTCTGGGTGGTTGCTAGCATGTTGCTATGCGGTTGTTAGTGTATTCTGGGTGGTTGCTAGCATGTTGCTATGCGGTTGTTGGGGTATTCTGGGTGGTTGCTAGCATGTTGCTATGCGGTTGTTGGGGTATTCTGGGTGGTTGCTAGCATGTTGCTATGCGGTTGTTAGTGTATTCTGGGTGGTTGCTAGCATGTTGCTATGCGGTTGTTGGGGTATTCTGGGTGGTTGCTAGCATGTTGCTATGCAGTTGTTAGTGTATTCTGGGTGGTTGCTAGCATGTTGCTATGCGGTTGTTAGTGTATTCTGGGTGGTTGCTAGCATGTTGCTATGCGGTTGTTGGGGTATTCTGGGTGGTTGCTAGCATGTTGCTATGCGGTTGTTGGGGTATTCTGGGTGGTTGCTAGCATGTTGCTATGCGGTTGTTGGGGTATTCTGGGTGGTTGCTAGCATGTTGCTATGCGGTTGTTGGGGTATTCTGGGTGGTTGCTAGCATGTTGCTATGCAGTTGTTAGTGTATTCTGGGTGGTTGCTAGCATGTTGCTATGCGGTTGTTAGTGTATTCTGGGTGGTTGCTAGCATGTTGCTATGCGGTTGTTGGGGTATTCTGGGTGGTTGCTAGCATGTTGCTATGCAGTTGTTAGTGTATTCTGGGTGGTTGCTAGCATGTTGCTATGCGGTTGTTAGTGTATTCTGGGTGGTTGCTAGCATGTTGCTATGCGGTTATGTTGGGGTATTCTGGGTGGTTGCTAGCATGTTGCTATGCGGTTGTTGGGGTATTCTGGGTGGTTGCTAGCATGTTGCTATGCGGTTGTTGGGGTATTCTGGGTGGTTGCTAGCATGTTGCTATGCAGTTGTTAGTGTATTCTGGGTGGTTGCTAGCATGTTGCTATGCGGTTGTTAGTGTATTCTGGGTGGTTGCTAGCATGTTGCTATGCGGTTGTTGGGGTATTCTGGGTGGTTGCTAGCATGTTGCTATGCGGTTGTTGGGGTATTCTGGGTGGTTGCTAGCATGTTGCTATGCGGTTGTTGGGGTATTCTGGGTGGTTGCTAGCATGTTGCTATGCGGTTGTTGGGGTATTCTGGGTGGTTGCTAGCATGTTGCTATGCAGTTGTTAGTGTATTCTGGGTGGTTGCTAGCATGTTGCTATGCGGTTGTTAGTGTATTCTGGGTGGTTGCTAGCATGTTGCTATGCGGTTGTTGGGGTATTCTGGGTGGTTGCTAGCATGTTGCTATGCAGTTGTTAGTGTATTCTGGGTGGTTGCTAGCATGTTGCTATGCGGTTGTTAGTGTATTCTGGGTGGTTGCTAGCATGTTGCTATGCGGTTATGTTGGGGTATTCTGGGTGGTTGCTAGCATGTTGCTATGCGGTTGTTGGGGTATTCTGGGTGGTTGCTAGCATGTTGCTATGCGGTTGTTGGGGTATTCTGGGTGGTTGCTAGCATGTTGCTATGCGGTTGTTGGGGTATTCAGGGTGGTTGCTAGCATGTTGCTATGCGGTTGTTGGGGTATTCTGGGTGGTTGCTAGCATGTTGCTATACGGTTGTTGGGGTATTCTGGGTGGTTGCTAGCATGTTGCTATGCAGTTGTTAGTGTATTCTGGGTGGTTGCTAGCATGTTGCTATGCGGTTGTTAGTGTATTCTGGGTGGTTGCTAGCATGTTGCTATGCGGTTGTTGGGGTATTCTGGGTGGTTGCTAGCATGTTGCTATGCGGTTGTTGGGGTATTCTGGGTGGTTGCTAGCATGTTGCTATGCGGTTGTTAGTGTATTCTGGGTGGTTGCTAGCATGTTGCTATGCGGTTGTTGGGGTATTCTGGGTGGTTGCTAGCATGTTGCTATGCAGTTGTTAGTGTATTCTGGGTGGTTGCTAGCATGTTGCTATGCGGTTGTTAGTGTATTCTGGGTGGTTGCTAGCATGTTGCTATGCGGTTGTTGGGGTATTCTGGGTGGTTGCTAGCATGTTGCTATGCGGTTGTTGGGGTATTCTGGGTGGTTGCTAGCATGTTGCTATGCGGTTGTTGGGGTATTCTGGGTGGTTGCTAGCATGTTGCTATGCGGTTGTTGGGGTATTCTGGGTGGTTGCTAGCATGTTGCTATGCAGTTGTTAGTGTATTCTGGGTGGTTGCTAGCATGTTGCTATGCGGTTGTTAGTGTATTCTGGGTGGTTGCTAGCATGTTGCTATGCGGTTGTTGGGGTATTCTGGGTGGTTGCTAGCATGTTGCTATGCAGTTGTTAGTGTATTCTGGGTGGTTGCTAGCATGTTGCTATGCGGTTGTTAGTGTATTCTGGGTGGTTGCTAGCATGTTGCTATGCGGTTGTTGGGGTATTCTGGGTGGTTGCTAGCATGTTGCTATGCGGTTGTTGGGGTATTCTGGGTGGTTGCTAGCATGTTGCTATGCGGTTGTTGGGGTATTCTGGGTGGTTGCTAGCATGTTGCTATGCGGTTGTTGGGGTATTCAGGGTGGTTGCTAGCATGTTGCTATGCGGTTGTTGGGGTATTCTGGGTGGTTGCTAGCATGTTGCTATACGGTTGTTGGGGTATTCTGGGTGGTTGCTAGCATGTTGCTATGCAGTTGTTAGTGTATTCTGGGTGGTTGCTAGCATGTTGCTATGCGGTTGTTAGTGTATTCTGGGTGGTTGCTAGCATGTTGCTATGCGGTTGTTGGGGTATTCTGGGTGGTTGCTAGCATGTTGCTATGCGGTTGTTGGGGTATTCTGGGTGGTTGCTAGCATGTTGCTATGCGGTTGTTGGGGTATTCTGGGTGGTTGCTAGCATGTTGCTATGCGGTTGTTGGGGTATTCTGGGTGGTTGCTAGCATGTTGCTATGCAGTTGCTAGTGTGTTGCAATGTGTTTGCCAAGGTGTACCCAAAACTGTACTTACCTTTATTTCACATATGACATATGGCCAGATTTTCCAACGCAAACCCTCTTTTGGTTTTAAAAAACTACTGTCAGGATTTACTAAAGACATGCAGTGAAAAATTAGTGCTGAAAATGTGTGAACAGGGTTATTTTTGCGGCTGAACTTATTGCATATGCATTTGTAGGAGTTTCCCTTTCAGATGCAAAATGTATGGGAGGAGAGTATTTAAAAGGGACTATGTACTTGATTATGATTTCACTTTTTTAACTTTAATTAGTGTGTAATGTTGCTGTTTGAGCATAAACAACATCTGCTTACAAGTTACAACGCTCAAAGTTCAATGCAAAGGGAGATATTTTCTTGTACAGAAGCTTTTTAAGGACTACAACAAACGGCTGGTAGGGACTACAACGAGCTTCTTCACGGGTTAGTGACATCACTAACCATGACATTTACATAAACCCTGCTGCCGGGAACACGCAACAAAGGGTGTGAAGCCAAGTTTTGCTGCTTCAGAGAAGAGGAAGAGTAGAGCACATTTGGGAGTCTGCACAAGCTGTCGCATCCTTCTTCACATTTTTTGTAATACAGTACATAACACAAACGCAATAGCATGTCATAAAACCAAGATGACAACATAAGTTATAACCATAATTAAACTAAACTATACCTGTTCTATCTTCATGCAGCATTTATTCTCTGGCCCTATGAATCTTTCAACAGTTCCCACACAAGCAATAACACAAGCCCTTGAAGCTCTGCCCTTGAAAGGGGTCTGGGAGCAGCAGCTCATTTGCATTTAAAGGGACACACACAAACGGTGTGCTTTTGTTCACCCCTTAAAAAGTGTCAATTTTAACCTGCTATTAAAGAAATTTAGCTGTGGGGTATTTTGAGCTAAAACTTCACATACACACTGTGGTGGTCGAGGCCAAGAACAGGCAGTACAGGCTTTAACGCACAAAAATGCCTGTTAATTATATTATTTCTCAACATGTGCCTAAGAACGTGACGTTGTAACATTGTAGCAGACGTGATGGCGTTTTCTGTTTTTAACTGCGTTGTTACACCTCCAGCTCTCACCTCCAGTCTGTCATCGCTGGGACTGTGATCAGAGAGGTGTTCATGTCAGAGCGTGACAGAAGCTGCTCATCTTGTGCTCCAGAGGAAAAGCTTCTGAGTTCCTCTATTCATGGGACAGTAATGGAGACTTCAGCCCTCCATTCTCATCCATCATTTATACAGCACAAGCTGCTTTTCTGTATTCCCAAGTAAACCATATGTGCATTTTAAAACTGGACTGGTTTCTGCAAAAAAAATTTAGCTGAACTTTTAATTCAAAGTCCAGTTTTATTTTTTTATGTTGAAATACATTCTCTTAACCCAGTTTATTGTTCATTGACTGTTATTAGTTTGCCATTTATGGGTTTATCTTCCCTTAAAAATGTAAACATTGAGCCTCCCAGGCACCATCAAAACATGGTCATTCTCTTTCCAGCTCGACCTATAGCGAGAGTTTGGGGCGTGGCTTCTGTAGCAGGCGGAGCCAGAGGGTGTTTATCTGGTGTTGGATCAAGACTGACGCGTTCATGGGAAAGACATTCAGCTCCGGTTACAGGAGCGCAAGACAAATTTTGCTGCATTTAGACCTTTAAAGATTAAACAGGTCATGAACATGTCAAAGCGAACGGAGTGATACTATGCTGTACATTAGAAGCTTCAATACATCATCATCATCATGCACCCGTTGAGTACCAGTTTATAATGTTTACTCTGATGTGCCTTAAACCGTTGTGGCTCTTCATGTCAAAAAAAGCCAGTTGCAGATATGTTTCATGAGTTATAAGCAATATGCTTGCGTTTGCTCTAAGTACAGTGTTAGCCTAGTCATTTGCTTACTCGGGACACTCAGGGCCCTATTTTAATGATCTTAGCACATGGTGTGAAGAGCAGGTGCACTTTAGGGCATGTCCATAAAACAATAAAACAATCAGAGTCTCATCTCCCATTCCCTTTAAAAGCCAGTTGCGCTCGTGCCATGCCGGATTCGCTATTTACAGTGGGTAGAACAAGTATTTGATACACTGCCGATTTTGCAGGTTTGCCCACTTACAAAGCATGTAGAAGTCTAAAATTTTTAGGGATTTTGGCCCACTCCTCCATACAGACCTTCTCCAGATCCTTCAGGTTTCAAGCTGCTTGCCTATTGTCCTGTAGCCCATCCCAGCCTTGTGCAGGTCTACAATTTTATCCCTGATGTCCTTACACAGCTCTCTGGTCTTGGCCATTGTGGAGAGGTTGGAGTCTGTTTGATTGAGTGTGTGGACAGGTGTCTTTTATACAGGTAACGAGTTCAAACAGGTGCAGTTAATACAGGTAATGAGTGGAGAACAGGAGGGCTTCTTAAAGGGTTAGTTCACCCAAAAATGAAAATTCTGTCAGTAATTACTCACCCTCATGTTGTTCCAACCATGTAAGACCTTCGTTCATCTTCGGAACATAATTTAGTATATTTTTGATGAAATCTGAGAGCTGTCTCACTCCTCCATAGGCTTTCAGAGGGAATGAAACTTGATGGCCCAGAATAGTAAGTAAAAACGTCATTTAAGGAGTCCAAATTAGAGGTCTTCACGGGTCCAAAAATTCATACCCGAACCCGATGAGACCCGTAATGTGCTAAACGGAACCGACCCGGACCCGTCAATTATTTCAAAAACTGGACCCGGACCCGTGCAGATCCGAGAAATGACAAAAATGTAGTACCCGGAACCGACCTGGACCCGTCTAAGATGAAACCGAACCCGGCGTGAAGACACAGACCCGACTGGACCCGATTGTCACATATTCCATAATAAACTGATATTAACAAGTCAATAAACAAGTTACGATAAATATAACTTTTTGTCTTACCTATAGCCGTCGTCTCCCTTCCTTGTTACTTGATTGTGATGCATTACATCTTTGCCAAAAAGTTAAATCCATGTTATTCCTCTCTTGTTATTCCAAGCATGCTTAATTCACTCATCATTTGAGCTTTAAAAGTCCACTTCATGTCACGGTGACGGATGACAAATGCGTCTTTGCAGATTTGCATTTCGCCTCAAGTTAACTCGCATAATAACTTTGACTGTTTGCCTTTTTGAACTATAATAACGACTGCTTGTTCGGTGGCCGCTGACGTCAGCATTATTTATTTTCTATCATCCCTGTGAGCTGAGTCTGTTCACCAAAACTTTAAGATTAAATAAAACGGTTCATTCATATTATTATTAAAGTCGATCACAGCGGAAGCTAGGGGTTGCCATAGAAACATGACAGGCGCTTGAGACTGCACATGCGCAGGCTGGAGCAACCTGAAATATGAGCTTTTTTACGCAATTTGAGCATCATAGAAAACTTTTATGCGACAGTTCACCTGAGATTTTGTTACTGATTTGAAATATATTATTTAAATATAAGTGTATCAAGTCTTCAAGCATTTTTGAGATTTGAACTTGAATTTATTATGTCACACAATAAGAACACGAACTCAAAATGACACTTACATAAATCAATCATTAGCCTATATACTGCCAAGAAAAACATAAAATAAAATAAAATATAGAAATAGAATAAACTTATATAGAAAATAATTATCTGACTCCCTGCTGCACACAAAACCATGCATGGCAACAAACAATGCATGTAATGATGGCCATCTGACTTATTTAATGCCCAGACAGAAGAGGTGCCCGTGGGTTTAACCTCTTTATATTCGTTGTTTTTTTCGCACATCGCTTATGAAGGTATCCATGATCACCGGCGTGAGCTGCAACGGCGGAGAGGGAGCGAGCGCGAGCGAGCAAGAGAGAGAGAGAGAGAGAGAGAGAGAGAGAGAGATCGCTCGTGTGTTTTTTTTTCTTTCTTTTTTAAAACCTTTTTTAAAACCTTTTTTAAAACCCGGGTCGGGTCCCGGGTCCACGGGTCTCGGGGGCTCCGTGAAGACCTCTAGTCCAAATGACTACAGTGGCTCTGTATTAAGTCTATCATGCGACGAAAATACTTTTTGAGCGGAAAAACAACAAAAATAACGACTTTATCACACTAGTATTGTTGTTCAATTTGAGTGCCACGACGCATGCGCGAGAACTGAGATTCTTCTTCTACTACTACTTGACTGGCTGCTCACTCTTTCGGAGTAGGGTTAATCTCAGTTCTCGCGCATGCGTCGTGGCACTCCCGCAAACTCTCGTCAGAGACTCAAATTGAACAACAATACTAGTGTGATAAAGTCGTTATTTTTGTTGTTTTTCCGCTCAAAAAGTATTTTCGTCGCATGATAGACTTAATACAGAGCCACTGTAGTCATTTGGACTCCTTAAATGACGTTTTTACTTACTATTCTGGGCCATCAAGTTTCATTCCCTCTGAAAGCCTATGGAGGAGTGAGACAGCTCTCAGATTTCATCAAAAATATACTAAATTATGTTCCGAAGATGAACGAAGGTCTTACATGGTTGGAACAACATGAGGGTGAGTAATTACTGACAGAATTTTCATTTTTGGGTGAACTAACCCTTTAAAGAAAAACTAACAGGTCTGTGATAGCCGGAATTCTTACTGGTTGGTCGGTGATCAAATACTTAAGTCATGCAATAAAATGCAAATTAATTATTTAAAAATCATACAATGTGATTTTCTGGATTTTGAAAAATGACATGCTTGTAAGTAGGAAAACCTTCAAAATCGGCAGTGTATCAAATACTTGTTCACCCCTGTGTACATGGTGGTATAAATACTTATTTGCAGCTGTATCATACAAATAAATAGTTAAAAAATCATATATTGTGATTTCTGGATTTTTTTTTTTAGATTATGTCTCTCACAGTGGACATGCACCTACGATGACAATTTCAGACCCCTCCATGATTTCCAAGTGGGAGAACTTGCAAAATAGCAGGGTGTTCAAATACTTATTTTCCTCACTGTACATATTGTTGCCCTATTGTTGGTTTGATTGCTCCTATTGCTCTCCTCATTTGTAAGACGCTTGGATAAGAGGCTCAGAAATTTGATGGTATCTACAACGTTATGCTGGAACTTGCACTGCATTGACCAAGCATTCAGTTAAGAGTATGTTGTTTCTTATGGTCATTTCAGGATATATATTTGATTCAGCTGTTAATTGTGTAAATGGAGCAGTTTATCCAGCACTAAAGGCTGTGCACCTGCCACAATCCTGACATGCGGTCCATGTAGTCGCCTTGAGCCTGTAAGAACTATTTGCATGTGCTCTCCCCTCGGGGCCTTGAACAACCCTGGAGCGGGAGCATTTGGTGGGGCTGCTGGTTCACAGACCCATGGCCCGCTGAGTTTCAGACATTTCACACACAGCGCTGATGGCACTTGCTGATACAGCTTTCGCTCCATCCCTAGAGGTGAAACGACCTTGGTGCCCTGCAACGTGAAATTGCACCCCTGCCAGAAAAGGAGCGAGGTCGTGGCTAGGGCTACGAGGCTTATGGGAATGGAGGTGTCGCAGGATATGTTCAGGAAAAGATTTTTTGTTATTTTAGAAAACAGAACAGGCTGCGCTTACTGTTCTTTGTGAAAAAGCACTTTATATTTGCACTGAAAAACATTTGCTGCAGGATTACTTATAAGAGTAATTACAATGTAAGACATTGATTTAAGAATGAAATTTGGAAGTAGGGGTGTGCACTATATATCGTCTACGATAATATCCTGATTGTTGTTTTAACGATGTGCAATCTGGCGTTATGGAGTATGTCCCTCACTTTACAAAAACACATCTAGAGAGTGCACGCATAGTTTAATCTACATGATGTGATCTATAGGTTACACTAGTGAGCTTGTGCATTTAGACTTCATGCTTTCGCTGCGTGATTTGGTCTATTAAAATGCATTTAAAATGCCCCCATTATTCAAGATAAGGAGACAAAAATACCTCTGTATGTCTTTTTATATTTATCATTTGATATTTAATCAATATCACATAAAGAGTGACGTTTTTTCTCCAAATATCAGCATTTGATTTTGATTTTATGCAAGGTACGGAAGTTAATAGGTGTAGTCTCAGCCTCAGACATCACGCCCACGGACCGTTGGCTAAACGTCTGGCACACTTAACTGGAAACACTGGATGTTTGAATTCCACAGGATGTCCGGGAGACGTGTGTGTTGCGTTCTTTAACGGTCTGCATGGAAACAAATGGTGTGACGCCAAACTGCCTCGTGGAAGAAGAGCGGCGTCTTGTTTACAACTGTGACAGAGTGCTTAACAGGATCATCTAAACGCTGGGTTTTCAAAAGTATGTGAAGTTCGTGGCTCCATTGTTGCAGTAATATAGCAAAGTGTATATAAAGTGGGAGGAGTTCGATCTTGATCCAACCCGCCCCCTGGATCCAGTGTTAATTTCACATTTAAAGTATCTTTTCATTAAAAAAAAATAATAATTTCTAAATATCAATATTCAATGTTTTTTTTAAAACATCAAAACATTATTTATGCATTTGTAACTGCAGATTAAAGGGTTAGTTCACCCAAAAATTAAAATTCTGTCAGTAATTACTCACCCTCATGTTGTTCCAACCATGTAAGACCTTCGTTCATCTTCGGAACATAATTTAGTATATTTTTGATGAAATCTAAGAGCTGTCTCACTCCTCCATAGGCTTTCAGAGGGACTGAAACTTGATGGCCCAGAATAGTAAGTAAAAACGTCATTTAAGGAGTCCAAATGACTACAGTGGCTCTGTATTAAGTCTATCATGCGACGAAAATACTTTTTGAGCGGAAAAACAACAAAAATAACGACTTTATCACACTAGTATTGTTGTTCAATTTGAGTGCCACGACGCATGCGCGAGAACTGAGATTCTTCTTCTACTACTACTTGACTGGCTGCTCACTCTTTCGGAGTAGGGTTAATCTCAGTTCTCGCGCATGCGTCGTGGCACTCCCGCGAACTCTCGTCAGAGACTCAAATTGAACAACAATAATAGTGGGATAAAGTCGTTATTTTTGTTGTTTTTCCGCTCAAAAAGTATTTTCGTCGCATGATAGACTTAATACAGAGCCACTGTAGTCATTTGGACTCCTTAAATGACGTTTTTACTTACTATTCTGGGCCATCAAGTTTCAGTCCCTCTGAAAGCCTATGGAGGAGTGAGACAGCTCTCAGATTTCATCAAAAATATACTAAATTATGTTCCGAAGATGAACGAAGGTCTTACATGGTTGGAACAACATGAGGGTGAGTAATTACTGACAGAATTTTCATTTTTGGGTGAACTAACCCTTTAAATGCATTCATGTCGCCTCTGAGCTGCAATTAACAATAAATACATCTAAACATCACTTCAGCATTGCAAAGATCAATTTTGTTTATACTGATTTCATATAAATGTCTTATTCTATTATTATAAGATGATGCATACATTTGATTAGGTTAAAAAAGGCTTAATAAAAGGTAGGTAAAAATGCCCATAAAAGGTACATATCTATTAGAAACCTGTTAGAAAGAATAATTTCTGTCACTGCTGTGAACTGACCGATACAGAATATGAAGAATAACAAGTCAGCTGCCAAATTACCAGAACAATGACACACTCAGCAAAATATTGTCTAATTATCGTTATCTATAAAATCACAGAAAATGTCACGATATCTTTTTTTTGTCAGTACCCCTATTTGGAAGTAGAAAGACTGAAATAGTATCTTGTGAAGTATACTTCAACAATCGGCTTTATTTCAAACTTACAGTGGTTGCATTTGTCTTTATTGTTAGATGTGCATGCAACTAAAACACTCTTTATAACTGACTCTCATGCAGAAGGATAGCTTTATTTTATATGGTCAGTGATTTATATGAACGCTGTCCTGCACAGAGGCATAAACACACTAACACGATTTAGTCTTTTTTTTCCCATGTGGCTGTTTGTCATTTCTGCTGTGGGCTGCACAGATGCTCCGATATAAAGCAGATTGGACGTTTCTAATGAAACTTTATCTCCATGTGTCCTTCAATGGCTGTCTGATGGTCATTTCTGTCCTGCAGTACATTTTACTCTGAACTCTCTTCAGCTTAAAGGTAATTTTGTTGTTTTGTTAAAAATATTTTGAAATGTCTGTCATTTGTGCAAGTTAATCAAACAGGATTGAATATTTTAGTGACACAAATCAACTAGCACCATAAAACATCTCGGAAATAAATCTGTTAAATTCATTAATAATACTCGCTGATGATTTGTGCTGTCATTACCCCTCCAAAACTTCCTGGAGGGTCATGTCATTATGGAATATTTTGGATTCTTAAAAATTTTTGTTTATTAATATGTTATCCAATATATTAGAGACATGAAAATGTAGTGCATAGAAAGACCCCGTAGTTTAGACAATGAAAATGTAGAGTCACATTTTCGTGCTGAATAGTGGTTAAATTTATAATCAAAATTATTTATAACCGCAACGATTGTCGTCATTTTGATATATACATTTTTTTACATGATCACTTTTACCTATAAGCAAAAAAAGAGAATATCAACTCATACGCATGGTTTATTTTACCTCATCTGCACACGTTCGCTTGGAGCGGTACTTCCGCCTACGTCTAGCGTGAGCCATCCGACATGATTATACAATCCGTGGCACGCTGGAGAGCAGCGCAAGATGAGCAATTCAGGTTAAAGCGTATATAAATGTTTCTTTTTTCTTGAAAATGATCAATGGTTTTGCTAGATAAGACTGTATTCCTCGGCTGGGATCGTGCAGAGCCTCTGAAGCCCTTCAAAGTGCTTTGAAACTGCATTGATTTGGACCTTAAACATTTTGGTTGCCATTGAGGTCCATTGTGTGAAGAAAAATCCTGGAATGTTTTCCTCAAAAACTCTGTGTCTTTCTTTCTTCAGTCGAAAAGAAATTAACACCTTGGATGAGATTGGGGTTAGTAAATGATCAGGAAATTTTCATTTTAAAGGGAACTAATCCTTTAAGTAAGGGATTTAAACTCTTGACATCTGACAACCTCAAGCATGAAAATTCCTAGAGGCTGTGATATTTAATATCTGTAATATTTTAATAAACTTTACATTAAAAAAATTATATTGGTTACGCAGTAATTATACATTTAAATACTGAGTTTTAGTTCAAATGTTTAACTACGTTTTAGACTCTATTTCGTCAACGATCTCATCTTTTCTTGGAAAAAAGTTTGTCAGCGAATATTTTTCGTCATAGTTTTCATTAACAAAATTAATTCTTATTCTTACAACAAACTGAAAAAGACACAAAGACATGGTTTCACAGACAGGGCCTAGATTAAGCCAGGATTAGGCCTTAAATCATTTAGGATATTTAAATAGCTTTTATAAACGTGCCTTAGAAAAAAACATCAAAAAAAACAATGTCAGTGACATATTTTAAGATATGTCAGTGCAAATTGCTTTCAGTTAAAACAGCTCAAACATGCATTTTAGTCTGGGACTGCCTAAAGCCTGTCTGTGAAACCGGGGGGAAGTCACCTATTTTAAGCAAACTCTGGTGAGTGTGCATGTGTGCAAAAAATATACAAGATCGCACTTGAAATCCTTAATCTGAAAGCAGTCTACTGCACCGCAGCCCCTGATGAACACGGCTAACAAGAGCTCAAATGCGTTGAGATGGCAGCATGTCTGGCCCGTTGACATTTAGCAGCTCAGTGCATCATGTGGACGCATCCTTCCAGAAACATTGATTTGGCATGAAGATCAGTCAAGGAAAGATGAGACATTTCCAAAAAGTGCTACTTGAAAACTCTTTACACTTACCTCTCTGACTCTAGACTTCCTTCCTAATCTAGTCAAATAAACCTGGCATTGTATAGTACACTCTTTGACAAATTACTTTCGTTACTCATTTGTAATGCGCTTTAGATAAATGCATCTGCTAAATGCCAAGTGTAATTTTATATGTAAATGTTAATTACCTCTTTTATGATTGGCTAACCTCTGCAGACCAGCATAGTTTATTTATCAGGGTTGACTGGGGGTGTGCGGTCATATGTTAATGAGCTCATTATTATTATTATCACTGCCAGAGAATTATTTTGCGGCTTCCAGCCGATAGAAAAAAAAAAAATGGGTAAAAAAATCCCATATAGCCTACTTGATTAGTAATCAGAACAATCTATATCGGATATACATGTATAAATGTGGGATCTTTTTTACAGTAATGTGACATCTAGTTTAAAGGGGTCCTATAATGCCCTTTTCACAAGATGTAATATAAGTCTCAGGTGTCCCCAGAATGTGTCTGAGAAGTTTCAGCAAAAAATGCACCATGGATTATTTAAGTAGGGATGCACCGAATCCAGATTTTTGGGGTTCGGCCGAATACCGAATCCACTGGTTAAGATTCGGCCGAAACCGAATACCGAATCCTTCTCCCATCCTCAGTCCATTATCACAGTAAACACATTAATTAAGTAAACAACGTCCACAGCAGTGTAGGGATGCTATTGACCATTTAACCGTTAGCCGAAAGTAAGAACTTTGACCAGTTAATGCTATCAGTTAAACCGTTTAAATGTTTTTAGCGCTTTTTTTGTTTGTTTGTTTTTTGATGCATGGTTAAGAAAAATTTGATGTAGGCTATAGCGTTATTTGTTCACTCACGGAACGCATCGACATGTGCAACCACAAACCAGATATATCTCGCAAAATGAAGCAATGGAAAAGCTTGCTGTGTGGGACCATTTCGATAGAAAAATACAGCAGTAGTACAAGCTCCTGACTGGTGGAAAGCAAATGAACGGTGCGTCCTGAGGCTGGCCGCTCTAGCGAGGCGTTATCTCTGTATTCCCGGGACATCAGTGCCATCTGAAGCCTTTCGTTGTGTGGTTTTGGTCAAGTTTACTAAAGTAAACATTGTTGTGTATGTTCTTCTCACTGCTGTTTCCTGATGGTTTATAGAAAAATTACCCAGAGTCGTCCTCTGCCGTTTCAAAGAACAGCAATATTTTGAATTAAAATAACATTTGACCCGTGGAAATGAATAAATAAACTTTATTTAAAAAAAAATATCTGAGAAGTATTTTATACAATTTAGTTTTTATGGATATTTTGATATATTTATTCTAAAACATAGAAAGGATATTGGATGATTGTCAGCAATGTACTGTGTAAGGCACAAATGGCATTTATAGTCCGTAACTAATATTTTTCTTTGACAGTGTTCAACACTGGGATGGTAATATGCATGCAAATGATATGCAGATGAGGTTATGCATCGTAAAACAGTCCTTCCAGAAAAATGCGGCTTTTTTTGTGATTGTTGCGGGCAAAAATCCTTGATTATGCGGCACCTTTTCTTAAAAAATGCGATGGAAAATGCGGGATATTTATGCAATTTTATGCGATAAAATTGCGGGAACTTGCAAAAACTGCGGTTTGCAGAAAAAAAGCACTACATCACAGAGAGTGCTGGGAATATTTAAGTTCGCATCTTGTTTTATTGAAGACCTTAATAATGGCTCAAATTTACAACACATTGAGTCAAACAAGTTCTGTAGCTTTACAAAAGGAATATGCTACAACTTGAAAAATGAATAAATAACTTCCTGTTTTACAGAGGTAGCTATACAAAACAGACATTTGAGTGCTTCCAATGCACAAAGTGCAATCTCTTAAAGGGTTAGTTCACCCAAAAATGAAAATTCTGTCAATAATGACGTCCCCTCATGTCGTTGGACACCCGTAAGACCTCCGTTCATCTTCAGAACACAAATGAAGATATTTAAGTTGAAATCCGATGGCTCCATTGGCACAATGCACTGTGCACTATCAAGACCCATAAAAGGTACTAAAGACATCGTTACAAAGGCCATCTCACTACAGTGCAGGTTCTACAATAACTTTATGAAGCGACGAGAATAGTTTTTGTGTGCAAAAAACCTAAATAACGACTTATATAGACCGATTTCAAAACACGGCATCATGAAGCTTCGAAGCCTTATGAATCAGTGAGTCGACTCATGATTCGGATCGCGTGTCAAACTGCTGAAATACGTGACTTTGGCGATCCGAACCGCTGAATCAACTCACTGATTCATAACGCTTAGAAGCTTCACGATGCTGTGTTTTAAAATCGGTCAACACACCGGGAAACTACTTTGCGCGGTCTTTTGCTGTTATTTTTGTTGGCAATTTGCGTGCTTCATCATAGTTTCACCGATATCTATGGTTTCACCGATATTTGCAGCTTTTCGATGACGTTCGCGTCGGGTAATTACGTCACTTCAAAACGTTCCCATGGCAATAGGGGGAAATGGCGGCTCTTGTGTGAAGTAAACAAACATTTTTCAACTTTCTGCTAATATACATTACTTTTTTTTCAACGAAAATGCGGGGATTATGAAATCATGCTAGCCCCGCATATTTTGCACGCGGAAATAGGCAATTTACGCGGCGAAAGTGCGGCGTATTTGAAAATAAGTGCTGCAATAAATAAGCTGCAATAAATATGGAGCATACACATGGTTTTATAAATCAGATTTTTTTTTTTGTGCGTACTCAAAATCTAGCTTTTGTGTGTACGTACACTTTTAGGATGAAATCTACGCAAAGTTTTATAAATGAGACCCCTGGTCTCTGGATGTAATAAGAGACAATGGTAGCTTTAGCCACATTAGCACATTCAGAAAGTCAATTTGCAAACACGCACATTATAAAGTGCAGTACTTGCGTGTTTTGGATATGAAGTTGAATCATGAAGAGTTGGATTTGATCCATATTTGAGAAGCAACTTTTGTGGAAAAACTGCGTATACTGACTCGTTTGCAAAGCAGTCCAGTGTACACATTCCCTTCACAAATGAGATGAATCCACTGCATCCTCAGTGGCTCAAATGCCGGGAGTTTATTATTACACAGCCATAAACAGAAAAGTTATAATGTTTAAATAGATGCAACATTTTATGACTAGCTGCTCTAGTCTACTTTTTGCCATGGTGTTAGAACTGGTACACTGTTGTCGCTTGCAAAAACAAAATGGCGTACAGATTAAGGGGTGGTCATATTATAATATTATCAATTATAATTATAATAGATCTCCTTCCTACGTCACTAAGTGAGCGAAATCTGAGCAGCTTGCTTTTTTCACATGCTTGCAGAGAAAGTCTTACCAAAACAAAGTTATTGGGTTGTCCTTTTCCACGTTTTCTGGGTTGGTAGATGCACCAGGGAACCGATTATAGCACTTAAACATGGGAAAAAGTCAGATTTTCATGATATGTCCCCTTTAATATTATTGTCAGAACGCCTTGTGCTGTTGTGGAATCTGATGAATATTGAATGTGTCACTTGAAGCAGAAGATGTTTGTTTGTTTTTTGGCTTTGTATACTAGTGTAATAAAAAATGTGCTGTTGTATTGACATCATCTCATTTTGAGTGTGTCTTTCCCCCACAGTTAAAGAAATGAGATGGCTACGGGGAAATATAACCTGCATAAAAACCTTAGTAGCATCAGGGGAATTATATAAACACACCCGCTCACTCTTAAGCGCTTCTATCACGGCCAAAAAAAAAGCACTTAACGGCCGGAGTGTTGACGCAGAAACCCTAAAGAATATTCATGTTAACACTCAAGGTCAAATAGCTCCCATGCGACCTATTAAAAGTGCTCAAGTTACCCAGAAGCCTGAGCTGAGGTTTATTATTCACTGAGCAGTTAATTTTTATGGCATTAGCTCTATATGTTGGCAGGAAGTACATGTATTTCATGGAAATTAATTACACTAATCACAAATCTGCTGCCAGATTCAGAGCATATCAAGTCAGCATCTTTACAGGAGACATAATCATCTCATTCTGCATGTGCATAATTACACAATGCTCATTATTTCCTATAACTTTGATCATGTGAGCATAGCATAAAAACATAAACATTATTACAAATCTCCTATAATTAAGCGTTCTGAAGCAGTGTTTTCAACAGCTAATTTAAATATGTTTATAGAGGTTTGATAATTAATTATTCTGTCTTAATATATAATTAATATATAAATCTTTAACTTGTTCAGAATTTAAAAAATCATGTGACCTCTCAGTAATACTCAATTCAGGGCATTTATTTTGTTTGTTTTTTATAATTCACAGTATGTTCTGAACAAAGATCAATTTAACTTTAGTCTCTATAAGAAATTTTTTGATATGAAAAATAGTAACTTAACATTTAGAAACTATAAGAGTTATCGAAACTATAGAAGCTTTCAGATTACAAAATAACAAAACATGTGAAACATTATTTGAATGAAATCACATATTGTAATTATTGTTTTTTTCCCCAAACATTTGTCATCAAAAAGCTTTAAAAAACAGTTTTCAAGGCTAATAATAATAAGAAATGTTTCTTGGGAAACAAATCAGTGTATGTCACGTCACAAACAAAGGAAAACTGGTGCGAGGCCTCAAGTGCAGGGAAAAGGGTATTTATTACAAAATAAACAGAAACAAAACAAAACCCACAATGGGGCAAACATAATCAAACTCATAAACAGAAACAAACTCAAAACGGGAGACATTGACATGACATAGAACAACGTACCGACCAGGACTGTGAACCCAAGGGAACTATATAAAGAGGAAGAAATCAGGAGGGAACAGGTAGGAGAAATCAAACACTAATCAGATAACAAGGGGGAGGGATCAGACAGAGACATGGGCACATTGCCCAAAACAACAAAACACCAAGTGCTCCACAAGACAGGACAGACATGTGATATTACCCCCTCTTTAAGGAGCGGCTACCAGACACTCCACAAAGACAGGGCGGGACCAGGAGGACAGACCAGGGTGGGGCGGGAGGGACAGACCAAGGAGAAACGGGGGACACAAAAAGAGCGGCACGCAGAGTTCAGGCGGCCCGGCAGAGCAGGAATCCAGGGCGGCCCGGCAGAGCAGGAATCCAGGGCGGCGCGGGCAGAGCAGGACGCCCAGGGCGGCGCGGGCAGAGCAGGGCGCCTCGATGGTGCGGGCAGAGCAGGGCACCAGGGTGGCGCAGTCAGAGCAGGGCGTCTGGGTGGCGCAGGCAGAGCAGAACAGTCGCTGACAGCCACCTGTCCAAAGTTTGACTTATGTTTGTGCTCATAAATTTGGTTGAACTTTCTGTTCGCCCTTTTGTTAAAAGCCTTCTTTTTCAAACTTGTCCTAGATCGTTTGTCCGATTTTCACCTAAGTTTAATCGTATCATCTTCAGACTGTGCCGACAAAATGTTTTGGATTTCGTGTCGATAGACGAAACCACTTTCGTATAGCGCAGCAACAAATTTTAGGCATGATGGCAAAATGACTCTTGAGGCTGTATCTCTGCAATGCCTTGACATATTGACACCAGACTTTAGCTTTGTCCCAAAGTGATGGGTGCGCACTTCGAAGGCCGCGGACTGGTGCACGAAGGCTGAACTGAGGGACAGGTTGCAGGTCTGCACAACAAAACCCCTCCAATTGCTAATCAAAAGTAGCGGAATCAGGCCAAAAAGCGGGGGGTGGGTGAAAGAACTATTGCTAAAGACAACTTAAACCTGTGGACTAAAGGCTAAAAACAACTCACAGCAACAGTGTAAAAGTAGCCCAATTCCAGACTTGGCAAAACTAAACCGAGCGGCATTAAATGGCTATAGCAGGTGTGTGACAACAGCCCATCCCGGTCCAGCAGCACCAGCGTCTCCCGATCAGCTCAATTAAAGTGTACAAACAAATGTTTTCTTCTTTTGTAGAAGTTAATTTAAATTATTTTTTTCTGATGTTAAACTTAAGTTATATTGTATAAAAATTTGTAAAAGTACTTAAAGTAATGTATAGCCTATACTGCCAATTTATAACAATTAATTTACACATTTCAAGTCACATAACGAAAATAAACAATGTGTAGTAGGCTATTATTTTGGTTAATTTACAAATAACTTAAGTTACAAAAATAAATATAGGCTAGAACATTTTCATTTTTAACTTGCCTATACATTACAAAAAATGAACAATGTATAGGCCTACGTGGTCGGGAATAAAATCATTCGCGGGTGAGCACGGAGTGAATTTTAAGCGTGAGTGGGAGGGAGCGGAATAGATCATATAGCGGGAGTGGGAAGAAAAAACAGCCCCGTGCAGATTTAAATTTGTATTTAAAGAAAGTACAGAGAAAGAAAGAGCAGGGACTGATTTCTCTTCTTGAGAGAATGGTTGAGAAATACTTTCATGCAAGTTGCCAGGTTGCTCAGGGCAGGGAACTGGGAATGTGTTCAATTTACTTCAAGTTTAAGCGCGGTTGCGCTGTGTCGGGAGCGGCTGGGCTATTGTCAGACCGCCCACTCACGTCCAAAGTACACCGGAGTTACCGACCGCTACCGTCTTTCACAAATCTGATCGAGTGCCGTGGGAATGCAGACCAGTCTATACAAATCCTGTTGACACCGGTGTGCTATGAATTCTGGGATAGGTAGGCTGCGAACGGTCAATCTGTTGTACCCTTCCTTTGCCTGAGAAACGGAGGGGGCATTTTGAAGTCGCTTTCGAATTGCGTCAGCCTTCGTGAATTGCGTCATCGCACTTCAAATGTGGCCTTCAGAGGGTGCAGCCTTCACATTGGGACACAGCTTTTGTGTGTCATTGTCACCTCACTCTGACCATACCAAACCAATTTCATAACTGCGCCACCTATTGGTCGAAAGTGATAAATTGTATTATTAGTGACTGTAGTCAAGTCAAGTCAACTTTATTTATATAGCGCTTTTAACAATGCAGATTGTTTCAAAGCAGCTTTACAGTGTTAAACAGGAAAATAATGCAGCATAATTTTATTAAGCCGTATAGCCATTCTGGAGGAAACGTGATGTCATCAGTTAATTTCAATTATCATACAGTGACAGTGTGGGCTTTAGATCAGTAATTAGATCAGTAATTTAGTTTATATGGTTAATTTAGTTTAATAATTAGATTTATTTGGATATTTAGTTGAAAATTTAGAAAAATGTTGTGTCCCCAACTGAGCACGCCAAGCCAGAGGCAACAGTGGCAAGGAAACCAAAACCCCATCAGGTGACCTAATGGAGAAAAAAAGACTGTACATATTATTTGTCAGCCATTTTACCTAAAATCATGTTAAAATGTTTTTAATGGCTCATTGTTGCAGTTGGTCTGACACTCCCGGCCATGTTAGCATGTCTTATTGTCTTCTTTGTGCTTGGCCCCGATAATTGCTGCTTGCAGCTATATTTTTAAATTGTAATTATACTTCTCAATATTGCTGTTGTACTTTTTTATATCAAATAAATGCAGTCTTGGTAAGCATAAGAGACTTGTACATAAATATATATGTAAAAAATAGTACCAAAAAGTAACAATAACAGAATTAAGTCGACAGAAACAGTCTTTGACTTCTGTCTCTTCTTTTTAAGTAGGTCCCAATCTGTGTTTCCGCTTGTTTTGCTCTGTTTCTCTGTCCTGCTCAAGCGGTTGCGCTCGGATGGTTTGAGGTTTGCCCCAAGAATCTTCTTCCGTATTCTGACTGTGACGTCCTGTCACAATGATGAATGGTCACTGAAAAGCCATCACATCCGATTTGTTTCTCCCCTTACCTTTTGTTTTCCCAAAAATCCAGATTTTGTTTTTGAGTACATCACAAACCACTGAGAGCATCCCAGTGGAAACAGTGATAATTACACAGCTGTGGCCTCAGCGTATTTTCTGTGTGCCGATCAAAAGGTGACACTCCCTCAGGACACACACAGCATGCTCCATTTTCTCCTATGACGTCCAAAATATTTTCCATTTGTGTCTTTGATATAATGCTAACTTTGAGGTCTGTTTTACTCAGAAATAAGTCACATTATGTAAGCAAGCAAATGCTGTTTTATTTTGACTGTACACATTGAGAAACTTTAGTAAAAATGCATTTAATTTGGGGGGGAATCTTCACTGTCTGTGCTCGGTGTTTGCAGACTGTTCCAGACGTTCTGAAAGACAACTCTGGTGTTTTGTACTTTCTCACTCATTCTGTGGCGTGAAAGGAAGCATCTGGAAAACACGGCAGTGATAAGACATAAACATACAGATAGCTAATGTTAACGCCATTTACCTGTCGCCTCTGTCAGCGGTGTTGTTCTTTTCTTAGCTTCGATGATATGTATCACTGCAAGTTGTCACAGGAGATTTCTTTTCTTAGCCCTCCTGTTTGCTCTTTCAGTCGCATTACTTTTACGTCTACATTCCATTTCCGTTACCACAAAATCCTAGCATGACTCCGCCCTCCTACGTCCTTCAGTACTCCGTCTGGGATTGCGGTGTATTCTCTGGTTTTCCCTGGTCAAATTGTAACCGGTCCAATCAGCGAACAGAGGGAGTGGCTGAGAACGATGACGTTGATGTTGTGCTCTAGTTTGAGATGAAATGCATCACGACCAAATGTTAGCGATTGGTTATGGCAGATCCAGAGTGGCTCTGTGCAGATCCAATAGTTTTAAACTTCAACAGAATACCCGCCTTCAAGGAAGTTAGCGCATGTCAATGGAGAGTGGCCAGACTCTCTGTACAAATGAAATGTATGAGAGTCTAGTAGGATCAGGCTAACAAAATCCACAACATGCCACAAAAACACAGCTCCAATCCCGGCATCCTCCATCCTCCAGTTTTCTTACGTCACTTCAGAGTTCATACTGGCGGTGTGAATGCAACCTGTAAATTTGGCCCTAGGAGAACATTTAGTTCTTTGGGGACCACCTTGGTTGGTAGTTCCTATAACTACCCGGTGCGACAGCCCCTAATATGACACTGTGTCCCATTCATGAAGCATTTGCATGAATTTTGTGTAAAGCATTCATAAAATGTTATTATGTGTATTGTTGCGTTAATTTCAAAGCATTTACAGTACACAAGAACGATGTGACAATTTGCTTCTCCGTGGACCGTAGTTGACCCCTGAAAAAGGTACACAAATCTACTACAAATACACTTTCTATTTGTGTATTGCCTCAATGATATTTACTTTTTTGCACTTTTAACATTTAATTTATAAAGGATAGTTCTTGAATTGGAGGCTTTTTAAGGATGTTTTTTTCTTTCCTTCCTTCTCTGTTTGTGGTAAAAGGCAGAAATCTTTGCGTTTTTGCTTGATGGTACTTTTGTTTGTTTTGTATCGTCTTTTATTTCTGAGGTCACTCGATTTAGTTCACCCACAACACCACTAACTTGCCATTAAAGTTGAACTCTTTAGCCAAGATCAAACAAAAATCCTTTTTTTTTACTTTTGTGTGCCCTGGGGTTTGACTGATTCAGCATTCATCTCATACTGTGAGAGTTCTGCTGTGAATCTGGTTTTCTGTACCCAAATGCACATTGAGTATTTTTATTAGAAAATGAGAAATGAGAGGAAACTGGCTGACAAGGATGTTATTAAGCTGCTCTTCAGGAAGCAGCCATCAAAAATATCCTCGACTTGCTTCTAAACCCAGCAGACAGTAAGTCTGAGGCCTTACGTGTGGTTTCAATGGGGTGATTTTGTGTTTTTGTGATGATTCGCTAAAGCTGAAAGCTAATATCCTTGAACTGAAGAGGAATATTCTTGCAGTATGAGGGGAAGCATACATCTTATCAAAGTTAACTCTCCTCTTCCATTAGCTTTTCATCAGCTTCTCTGTTTGCTTAGCCAACTCTCCACCTCAAGAATAGAATTACCACTTGGAGAGTCCCAAAATCTGATTGGATTTCAAAATTTTGACACCTTTGACAAAAGGTCAAATTTAAATTTAGATTTTATATATTAAGGCAACATGTTAAGACATTAATCAACTGTAAGTAGTAGAGTTAAACTACTGAACTATTACTTGGCAGAAGACTTTATGTATAGAATTTATATATATAATGTATTTTTATATATTTTTTTATATTTAATTGGAGTGTATTTTAATGTCTTTAATTATCATACTGCTTCAGTGGGATGCATATACAGTTTATATTGCTTTCTTTAGGAATCTGCTGCAACATTTTTAGAATTTTCTTCTCTGTTTTGCTACTCTTTTCTCGAACATGTCTGTGACTCTGAGGACAGTTTTATGATTCGTCTGAACAAGACATTACACTGGAACATGAAAATAAAAAGGTAATGGAAATTGGAGGAACAGCTATGAAGTAAAAGCAGAGGTAGTTTAGAAAGGGAGGGTGTGAGAGGAGAGGAAGTAAATGGACAAGAGGAAGATAAATGGAGCGCAGCTGGGTAATTGAGATATCAATCTGCCCGGCGTTGCTGCTCTTATTGAAGATGGGATTGGGATACAGAGACACTCATTAAATAAGGAGAGACCCAGAAGAGCTCTTACCAAAGAAAAAGAGATGCTGATCTGACTGTTTTAGTTGTGTGATTAGATATTACACGGTCAATAATTAAATCTGTTTTATGTTAAAATCCTCCTAAAACCACACCTTTTAAAGGGTTAGTTCACCCAAAAATGGAAATTCTGTCATTAATTACTCACCCTCACGTTCCAAACCATAAGACTTTCGTTCATATTCGGAACACAAATCGGAACTATTTTCTGTTTACGCAACTACCACGTTGACGCTTCAAAAAGTGCAATCGTTAAACTGATCCATATGATCCAGTAATCCAGCAGTTTAGTCCAAATTTTCTGACACGATTTAATGAACAGATTTAATTTAGTCTTTTGTGTGAGAACAAACCTCTTGCAGAAGCTCAAACGTACTGTGTAACACTAGAATGAACCTCATTGGTTCTTGCAGAAGCTCAAATGTGCTGCGTAACACAAGAATGAACCTCATTGGTTCTTGCAGAAGCTCAAATGTGATGCGTAACACAAGAATGAACCTCATTGGTTCTTGCAGAAGCTCAAACGTGCTGCGTAACACAAGAATGAACCTCATTGGTTCTTGCAGAAGCTCAAATGTGATGCGTAACACAAGAATGAACCTCATTGGTTCTTGCAGAAGCTCAAATGTCATGCGTAACACAAGAATGAACCTCATTGGTTCTTGCAGAAGCTCAAATGTCATGCGTAACACAAGAATGAACCTCATTGGTTCTTGCAGAAGCTCAAATGTGATGCGTAACACACGAGAATGAACCTCATTGGTTCTTGCAGAAGCTCAAATGTGATGCGTAACACAAGAATGAACCTCATTGGTTCTTGCAGAAGCTCAAATGTCATGCGTAACACAAGAATGAACCTCATTGGTTCTTGCAGAAGCTCAAATGTGATGCGTAACACGAGAATGAACCTCATTGGTTCTTGCAGAAGCTCAAATGTGATGCGTAACACACGAGAATGAACCTCATTGGTTCTTGCAGAAGCTCAAATGTGATGCGTAACACTAGAATGAACCTCATTGGTTCTTGCAGAAGCTCAAATGTGATGCGTAACACGAGAATGAACCTCATTGGTTCTTGCAGAAGCTCAAATGTGATGCGTAACACGAGAATGAACCTCATTGGTTCTTGCAGAAGCTCAAATGTGATGCGTAACACGAGAATTAACCTCATTGGTTCTTGCAGAAGCTCAAACGCGCTGCGTAACACGAGAATGAACCTCATTGGTTCTTGCAGAAGCTCAAATGTGATGCGTAACACGAGAATGAACCTCATTGGTTCTTGCAGAAGCTCAAATGTGATGCGTAACACGAGAATTAACCTCATTGGTTCTTGCAGAAGCTCAAACGTGCTGCGTAACACGAGAATGAACCTCATTGGTTCTTGCAGAAGCTCAAACGTGCTGCGTAACACGAGAATGAACCTCATTGGTTCTTGCAGAAGCTCAAATGTGATGCGTAACACAAGAATGAACCTCATTGGTTCTTGCAGAAGCTCAAACGTGCTGCGTAACACGAGAATGAACCTCATTGGTTCTTGCAGAAGCTCAAATGTGATGCGTAACACAAGAATGAACCTCATTGGTTCTTGCAGAAGCTCAAATGTCATGCGTAACACGAGAATGAACCTCATTGGTTCTTGCAGAAGCTCAAATGTGATGCGTAACACGAGAATGAACCTCATTGGTTCTTGCAGAAGCTCAAATGTGATGCGTAACACACGAGAATGAACCTCATTGGTTCTTGCAGAAGCTCAAATGTGATGCGTAACACGAGAATTAACCTCATTGGTTCTTGCAGAAGCTCAAATGTGATGCGTAACACGAGAATTAACCTCATTGGTTCTTGCAGAAGCTCAAACGCGCTGCGTAACACGAGAATGAACCTCATTGGTTCTTGCAGAAGCTCAAATGTGATGCGTAACACGAGAATGAACCTCATTGGTTCTTGCAGAAGCTCAAATGTGATGCGTAACACGAGAATTAACCTCATTGGTTCTTGCAGAAGCTCAAACGTGCTGCGTAACACGAGAATGAACCTCATTGGTTCTTCCAGAAGCTCAAACGTGCTGCGTAACACGAGAATGAACCTCATTGGTTCTTGCAGAAGCTCAAATGTGATGCGTAACACAAGAATGAACCTCATTGGTTCTTGCAGAAGCTCAAATGTGATGCGTAACACATGAGAATAAACCTCAAACGTGCTGCGTAGTTATGTAGGCTGTCAATGGAAGGACAGAATCTCTCAGATTTCATCAAAAAGATCTTCATTTGTGTTCAGAAGATAAACGAAAGTCTTTCGGGTTTGGAACGACATGAGGGTGAGGAATTAATAACAGAACTTTCATTTTTGGGTGAACTATTCCTTTAAATGCTGTTGTTAAGATGATTTTATCATGACTTTGTAAATGTCTCTAATGATTATGTTTTTAATTTGCATCTTTGCTCCTGCAGCATGTGCGACATAATTCAGTGCTGGAATATATTTTTATAGTAATGATGTTAGATTGGATTTCCTTTTATACGAGTGACTGTCTTACTGAATGTTCTGAGTGAAGCAAGACGGTTTTCTGTGTCAACATGTTTTCAGGATGGTTTTAAGCGCTTGTGGTGAAACGGGCTCTTGTCTTGGTGGAGACTCAGACTCTGAGCTGAATCAGTGCTTATTGACGAGGAAGAAAGCAGTGAAAACCTGACACTTGGGCAACCTTAAATTGGCCACATGGGGAGGGAGAGGAAGGGCTGGCCCGCATCGACTGAAAAATCTATCTATTTCATGATTGATGATCCGTATTGAATGCCAGCAGCAAAGCTTTGACTCCTTCATTATTGGATGTGGTGTTGCATCTGTCTAGTGTCTAATGTACATGATGTGTGTTTTTTTTAATTAACATCATGTAAAGCAAGTCATCCAGAAGAGTTATAATTATAATCAAGATAAATTCAAAATAGACCCTATTTACTTTCTTAATTCATGTTCCTGTTTTTGTTGTGCTCATTTCATCACTGCAGATTACTTTTTGTTTTGTTTTATGCTTGCGTTGGAAATCTTGTCAGTTTTGATCATTCAGTCAATTCCCTACAGAGCTCTGCATGTGGGCAAAAATATGTATCCACAAATCATGGCCACAAATTAAGAATTTGTTCTCCTGTTTGAAGTAATTTTGTGCACAATATAATAATTATTTCCCTTGTTTTAATAAATCGTGCACACAATATAATAATTTGTTCCCTCGATTTAGTAAATCATTGCCACTTTGTACTAATTTGTTCACTCGTTTTGATATAGCTAAAACAAGGGAACAATTTATAGTGTTGCGTGCATGATTAAGCAAAAATACAGAACAAATTATTACATTGTGTGCATGGTTTCATAAAAAGACGGAACAAATTATTATATCATGTGCAGGATTTAGTGAAACGAGAAAATTAGTTATTATAACGTGCACGATTTAGTGAAACAAGGGAATAGATTATTATGTCATGCGCACTCTTTACTGAAACGAGGGAATGGATTATTATATCATACACACGATTTAGTAAAAAGACTGATCAAATTATTATATTGTGCGCACAATTTAGCGAAACAAGGGAATGGATTATTATGTCATGCACACAATTTAGCAAAACGAGGGAATTAATTATATCATACGCACGATTTAGTAAAAAGACGGAACAAATTATTATATCTTCTTGCGCACGATTTAGCGAAACGAGGGAATTTATTATTATATTGTGCGCATGATTTAGCGGAACAAGAGAATTAATTATTATATTGTGCGCATGATTTAGCGAAACGAGGGAATTAATTATTATATCATACGCACGATTTAGTAAAAAGACGGAACAAATTATTATATCTTCTTGTGCACGATTTAGCAAAACGAGGGAATTAATTATCATATCATACGCATGATTTAGTAAAAAGACGTAACAAATTATTATATCTTGCGCACGATTTAGCGAAACGAGGGAATTAATTATTATATCTTGCACACGATTTAGCGAAACGAGGGAATTAATTATCATATCATACGCATGATTTAGTAAAAAGACGTAACAAAATATTATATCTTGCGCACGATTTAACGAAACGAGGGAATTCATTATTATATCTTGCGCACGATTTAGCGAAACGAGGGAATTAATTATCATATCATACGCATGATTTAGTAAAAAGACGTAACAAATTATATCGTGCGCACGATTTAGCGAAACGAGGGAATAAATTATTATATCTTGCACACGATTTAGCGAAACAAGGGAATTAATTATTATATCTTGCACACGATTTAGCGAAACAAGGGAATTCATTATTATATCTTGCACACGATTTAGCTAAACAAGGGAATTAATTATCATATGTTGCTCACAATTTAGCAAAACGAGGGAATGAATCATCATATCTTGCACACGATTTAGCGAAACGAGGGAATTAATTATTATATAATTCGCATGATTTAGTGAAACGAGGGAATTAATTATTATATCTTGCACACAATTTAGCGAAACGAGGAAATTATTATATCATACGCACAATTTAGTAAAAAGACGGAATAAGTTATTATATCGTGCGTACGATTTAGCGAAACTAGGCAATTAATTATTATACCTTGCGCTATATATCAGTGGCGGCAGGTGACACATTTTTTTTTGAGGGGGGGGGGGGGGGGGGGGGTTAAATCGCAGTATCAAGATGCTTGTTGACTAAATTCAAGCATTAAAGAGAAAACAGTATCTTCACTCTTATCTTTTTACGCATTCATTTTCCACATATAATTAAATGAGGAAAGGAAAAACAAAAGAAAACAGCAACAACAGACTAGCATGTTGACTACATACATTTTGCTCTCCTTTCTTTCTGGCCAGCAAATTTCTCAATGACTCTCTGATGAAAGTCAGTCATCTCAGTAGTCTCATGACGTTTGCATTTTTCAAGTAGATATTTGAGGTCTCTTACCCCTGTTGTTGTCCACAAAATTTTGTACCGACACTTACAGGGAAAGCAATAAAAGGCATTGCTAACAACTAGGGATGCACCGAATCCAGATTTTTGGGGTTCGGCCGAATACCAAATACACTGGTTAAGGTTCTGCCGAATCCGAAACCGAATCCTACTCCCATCTGCAGTCCATTATCACAGTAAAAACATTAATGAAGTAAACAACATCCACAGCAGTGTAATGATGCTCATATTGCAAAATATGCTATGCGGTATTAAAATACAGCAGTACAACAAGCTCTAGACTGGTGGAAAGCAATGTTACTTAAAAAGACAAAACAAGGTGAGGATGGAGGTAGGCCTGTTATTTTTATTTGACAAAAAAACTATTCCGGTTCTTCAAAGCTTCAAACGGATTTAGTTTATTTTCGTTTTATCTTAATTTGGAAATTATTTAAGTGAAAAATATTTAGTGTAGGTCTATTTATTTTATTCTTTTTATTTATATTTTATCTGATCTGGATGCTGATGTTTGCACGGTAAAATAAACCAGTGAAAAAACGTCTTTTTAACGGGTCACAGACACTCATCAATCGTATTTTTATTTAATGCCAATTCAATATTATAATCTTATCAGTTAACGGTTAATAATCGGATAATGAGCAGCGGTTGTCGGTTGGAAAAATGAACTGAATGAGCATCTCTACAGCAGTGTATTTTTTATTTAATTTTAATTAAGAATAGGCAACATTATGCCAGGATGACTGTCCTTTCTTTGCTGTACCTGAAGTTGCTGCATTTTGGCTGCTGTCTGTAGATTCCTTCATGCACAACTCGTATTCTTTCGGATGTTTCATACGCAAATGTTTTAACAGCGGCTATAGTTTAGGGTCCTTGCCACCACGAGACAAATCGGCATTGCAAATAGAACATGTAGCTCGACTTGAATCGCCTTCTTTTGACTGAAAGTACTGCCAAACAACACGTTTTCTGTTGACGAGTTCCTTTCTCACAGCTGACTGCAGTCGAACGGTCCACCTAGCAAACACCTTCCCATAATCAATGGCGGCGCCATTACATTTGACCAGCGGAGCACGCGTAGTGCAAACCTAGGGTTCGGTTCGGCGGAAAAAAAATCTAAGGTTTGGCAGAAACCGAACCCTGTCAAAAAGCCCAATTTTCAGCCGAATCTGAACCCGAATCCTGGATTCGGTGCATCCCTACTAACAACACATCCAGCCAGCCACCTACGTTTCTCATAACAAGCGCGTGAAGCTCTGAGTGTAGCTTCATCCTCTGTCACTGGCCTGCTGCTGGATTTGTAAATCGCGTTGGTCTGGTTCAGGATCCTTTATCCTTTTTTTTTTTCTTCCAGTGAACGCCTTGTGAAAGAATTTGGTTTAACTGCTGCCATCTCTACGAAAGTGATCATCCTAACAAGGTTTTGGCGGAGTCGGAGTAACGGTGTCGCCCGCGAACTTTCGCTTTAGTGGCCAAGAGCGTAAAGTTGAATGAGGGGTGACGAGAACCAATCAAATTGGATAAAATAATACGTATCCAATTCTGATTCGCCAGGGACCTGCGTCCGGAGGAGGATCTTTTAAGAAACCATTTAGAGACCAGCTTCAGATCACATGCTGCCCGTAGATTTTTGGACTCAGATAGACATCCATTTATCCAGTGTCCCTCGCCCATGATACCGCATGAAACATATTGAAGAACATATAAAATAGATAACCGATCAAAGACAGTTTTTATTAAATGCTGAGGCACTTACTAACAGCCGGCATGTCGTATGAGTAAACTATTTTATTTTTATTTCATTTTTATATAATTTTTGTATACATGTATATTTCTGGAATTTTGATGGGGGCGGCGCCCCAGCGCCCTCTATTGACAAGCCGCCACTGCTATATATATTTAGTCTAGTCATTATTTTCTTGAAGAATATATTGTTTTACTCAGAACAAGGTATTAGTGATTTTTTTTTTATATAAATAATTTAGAGATATATGTTTAGTGTTTTATATGTTTAGTTCCGACAGTACTGTCCCAGTGACAAGCTGTTGTACCCCTAAAAGTAAAATGTTTTGCACATTTATTTTGAGAGATGGAAAAATCTCCAGGTTGTCAGGAATTCAGGTGCTGGTGATGAATCTGCTGGGATGCGTATAGGTGGTGATGTGCTGCCAAAAGGATGTTGTGTAACCAGTAAAGATGATCAAGGTGTCAGAGGCAGTGTGCTGGAAAGAACGAACCCAGAGCAGTGAAGTCAAACCATCAGGCCACAGTGAGATGGCAGAGGGAAGTCAGCGCTGGGAGGAACGGATTTAGAGCTGAACCCAAGAGGACGCGCCACCAGAAAGAGAAACGGCCTTGTTCAGATGTCACAGCTGTGGAGAACAATAGTCCTGTGTTCAGTAGTAGATAAGAAAGACGAGGGATCTTTTTTTACGAAGAAATAGATTGGTGTTTTGCAGTTGTAGTTGGAGGCAAAGCTGAAATGGGACTACAGCTATGTGGAACTGAAATGTTCATTTTGATCCGTGTTTTTCCTTCCATTTACCCATAATTGAAAATGCGTTCATCATTTGCTCACCCTCAAGTTGTTCCAAACCTGTATGAATTTCTTTCTTTCTGTTGAACACAAAAGAAGATATTTTGAAGAATGTTGGTAACCAAACAGTTGACGGTAGCCATTGACTTCCATAGTAGGAAAAAATAATAATATGAAAGTCAATAGAGTGGTGCAGGTATGACATCACTTTGTAGGCCAATCGGCAGTTAGCATCACACTTGACAAAACCTCAATTCTCACTTAGTGAAAATAGCTGCTGGCTTAAAAAAAAATCATGAGTGGGGTAAAACTGATGTATTTTATGTCGTAGAATAAAACGTGAAAGTGTCTTGAGCTTGTGTTTCAGCCATTTAACTAAAAAAAACCTATTGACTTCGGGACAATGGAACCAGAAGTTCTAAAATGCTAACTCGCTTCCGCGTTTTGGCCTACAAAGTGATGTCATACCTGCACAACTCTATAGGGCCCATCAACTGTCCGGTTACCAACATTCTTCAAAATGACTTCTTTTGAGTTCAACAGAAGAGAGAAATTCATACAGATTTTGAACAACCAGAGGGTCAGTAAATGATTACAAAATTGTCATTATTGGGTGAACTATGCCTTTAATTTTCTTTAATATTTCAAGTATTACAGTTCCTTCCGTTACCATTGTGTAATATCCGATCCCCAAATCAAAACAGACTCATTGTTATTCTGAAGCAAATTCCTTTTATAAATCCACTTTGATCTGCTGAGGATTGTTAGATGAGATTAATACTAGATTTAATGGATTATACTCGCTCTTTCATGACATCTGCTTAGGTTCAAGGTAAGGTCACCTGCTGGATTTGATATCGTAAAGATTTCTTCAGGTCATGCTTCGGTGGTGTAGCTCCGGGTCTCTGAGGGAACGTTTGGAGGAGCTGATTAAATCTTAATTAGGACATTCACAATAGATGCACTTGTTACTCTGAGCTATATTTGGGTCAGTCATCAGTCACCTTTATTGACTTTATCAGCAGGTGAGAGCTCTGAGATGTTTTCTTTGAGGTGATAACACGCATGCAGACCGATGTGTGGCGGATCGTGTCCTCAGGAATTTTAGATCAGTCAACCGTGGTTAATAAAAAAGCACAATGCCGCTCCTCTCTAGAGGGTCGAAATATTGTCTGTTTTCTGGAAAAAGGTCCTTTTTGCATGAGGAGGCAGATGAAATGTGATATTCTGGTTCTGTCTGTTGAAGGAATCGTGGGATTGTAGTGTCATAGTAGCTGAATCCAGTGAGCCGGGAAATGATGTGGAAAAATGCGAGTCACAAGGTTGAGTCTTTGAGACGTGTGTTTCTTAAAGAAATTATGAGCCGTTATATTATTTATGACCATGATGCTATGGGCTGTTCTTCGGTGGTTCACTGGGCTCCATTCAGTCTTTGGCAGAGCAGAATCATGACCATCAGATTATAGGACAAAAAGGATCTCTAATAATAGTTTTCTCTTGTGGTGGTGCTGCTATTGTCCATTTGAAGAGTTAGTGATTTGAACAAGTGTAAGTCATAAACTTTAAGGGGGGGGTGAAATGCTGTTTCATGCATACTGATCTTTTTACACTGTTAAAGACCTGGATTCCCATCCTAAACATGGACAAAGTTTCGAATAGGAATGTCCTTTTATGGGGCCGTATGGGCTCTTCTCCCGGAAGGGCGCGCACGCTTTAGGGAAGCCGGCTGTGCTGCAGTCACTAGGCCTGTCACAATAACAAATTTTGCTGGACGATAAATTGGCCAAGAAATTATTGCGATAAACGATAATATTGTCGTTCTGAGACCATTTTCATCTAAAATAATGATAATGGCATATAAATGCAGGTACACTTTTTCAAAGATCAATACACTTTTATTTCTAAAGACTATTTAACACTCAAAACGGATGAACAAAACAACCAAAACAAAAAAAGCAATTGACTCTCAGTCTGTTAACAAAAAAATGCACTTAAATTTATCAGCTGGAAAACTGCAACGGATGATTGTGTTTTAGGTAGTGCTGGGAATCGATTACATTTTTTTTACTAATTAATCAATTTTTTTTCTGTAATTAATCATGATTACGTATTAATCATGATTAATTACAGAAAAAAAATTGATTTTAATGTTTTGATATTGTAATAATTTCAGTTACTCTCCAAATTAATGTAGAATTAATGTTCGGCTTGCTAGTGCTAACATTCAATCGCATACAGTCCATAAACCAAATTATGTCCTCATAAACCATGTGTAAACACACACAAATGTTGTAAAACTCGCGAGCATGACAAGCCGCTAAGCAAGTATATACCATTGAGACGTCCTACTGTAGTCGTCGTTGCTGCTTCTCCTGTTCAATTTCAGCCTCTAGATTAGAGCCCGACCGATATATCGGCGGGCCGATATTATCGGCCGATATTATCGGCCGATATTATCGGCCGATATTAGGCATTTTCCAAACTATCGGTATCGGCATTTATGATGGCCGATAAATGAATATTTTAAAAAATATTAAAAACGGACGAAACACCGCTCAACCACATTATGAGTGTTGGCGTTTCATAGTTTGTCCACCAGAGGGCCCTCTACAACGTGCCATACAGCAACACCAGCTGATTCATGCTGAGTCATGCTGCCGCCACGAACATTCACAACAACGGAGCTGTGCATGTAAGTTGGCAACGAGACATACATTGCTTGAATAACATTGAAAAGAACATCCCAATCAGTTCTCTTAACTCAAATAAGCATGACAACATTGGTGACTGCCAAGTCCAGTTTTGCTGTTACATGCAAGCCAAGAGTGAAACAGAATTAGCTTACGTTAGGTTGTTACAGGTTGTTACAGTATAACTTAGTTGACTGACTGTCAGTTTAACTCGGCCAAAGTGACTGAATAAGATGTATTTCTTTAATAGCGTGACAGTTTGACAGCATGAGACGTATCATCTGTCTCCTGCCCGTTATTTTGAAAAAGTATACAATATTTTGTAGTCCATTTCTAAATTATGACTTACCATAGACGCTAACCACAAAGCTAGCTAATGCCATGGCTATCAGTGGGAGACCGCTAACATTAATGCGCCTTGGAAATCACAACAAACTTATTCTGCCTAAATAAAGTAATGATTACTGTATTTATAACTAGTATATTTGTAGTACCAGTCCCTGCATTGTAAATCGTAAGTTAGGCTCGTGAAGAGTGAACGAAAGCGCGTTGCTGACTTCGTTCAGACGCCGCATTAACAAATAATGGATTTATTGCATCATCAGTAGTAGATTTTTAGAAGGCAGGCAGCAAATGATGATTGAAAATGGTTTGTTTGATGGATAGAATTAAAAGAGTGCATGTAAAGGGATAAGCAAGTTGACATTGTAATTATAAGGTAGCTCATATTTATACTGTATATAGTTTATATTTTGCTGTTGTTGTTATTTATCAGAAATTAACTGAATATTTTTTTCCAGTCTTGCTCAAAGTTATATTTATGAAGCTTACCACGTCTGTTAATACTGGTAACTTTGATTTTTTGTTCTGTTTTTGTTATTGTGTTTTCGTCCAAACAACTTTGTTTCATATCTTAAGTGTGTATTTTTATAAATTTTATTTATCAGAACTTTAATATAATTTTATGTTCATCTGTTCTGTTGTGACAATAAAACAAACAAGTTTATTTTTAAACTGCATTATCATATTATTTTAGAGAGGCTGAGGGATCATGAATAACTACAAATAACTATGTTATTTTATTTTTTTATTTTTTTAATACATATCGGCTGATATATCGGAATATCGGATTTTTAAATCACCAAATATTTGTATCGGTATCGGCCTTAAAAATCCTTTATCGGTCGGGCTCTACTCTAGATCTGATTCTGGATCATATATGTATGGCTAAATCTGATTGATCTTAATGGTTTATTTAGGATCCATCCATCCATCCATCTTCTTCCGCTTTATCCGGGGCCGGGTCGCGGGGGCAGCAGTCTAAGCAGAGATGCCCAGACTTCCCTCTCCCTAGACATGACATCTGCTTGACATCAGCAAAGGACCCCGGACCCCATATTCCCCCAGCACCCTCCACAGGACGCCGCGAGGGACACAGTCGAATTATGAACTTCCTCTAGCTTTTCCGGGGGGACACCGAGGCGTTCCAAGGCCAGCCGGGAGACATAGTCCCTCCAGCGTGTCCTTGGTCTTCCCCGGGGCCTCCTCCCGGTTGGACATGCCCGAAACACCTTCCCGGGAAGGCGTTCAGGAGGCATCCGGAACAGATGCCCGAGCCACCTCAGCTGTCCCCTCTCGATGTGGAGGAGCAGCGGCTCTACTCCGAGTTCCTCCCGAGTGACTGAGCTTCTCACCCTATCTCTAAGGGAGCGCCCAGCCACCCTGCGGAGAAAGCTCATTTCGGCCGCCTGTATCCGGGATCTTGTCCTTTCGGTCATGACCCAAAGCTCATGACCATAGGTGAGAGTAGGAACGTAGATTGACCGGTAAATCGAGAACTTCGCCTTACGGCTTAGCTCTTTCTTTACCACGACAGACCGGTACATCGACCGCATTACTGCAGAAGCTGCACCGATCCGTCTGTCAATCTCCCGTTCCATCCTCCCCTCACTCGTGAACAAGACCCCTAGATACTTGAACTCCTCCACTTGGGGCAGGAACTCTCCACCAACCTGAAGTGGGCAAGCCACCCTTTTCCGACTGAGGACCATGGCCTCGGATTTGGAGGTGCTGATTCCCATCCCAGCCGCTTCACACTCGGCTGCAAACCGTCCCAGTGCATGCTGGAGGTCCTGGTTAGAAGGGGCCAACACGACAACGTCATCCGCAAAGAGCAGAGACGAAACCGTGTGGTCCCCAAACCTGACACCCTCCGGCCCTTGGCTGCGCCTAGAAATTCTGTCCATAAAAATTATGAACAGAACCGGCGACAAAGGGCAGCCCTGCCGGAGTCCAACATGCACCGGGAACAAGTCTGACTTACTGCCGGCAATGCGGACCAAACTCCTGCTTCGGTCATACAGGGACCGGACAGCCCTCAGCAAAGGACCCCGGACCCCATATTCCCCCAGCACCCTCCACAGGACGCCGCGAGGGACACAGTCGAATGCCTTCTCCAAATCCACAAAACAAATGTGGACTGGTTGGGCAAACTCCCATGAACCCTCCAGCACCCTGTAGAGGGTATAGAGCTGGTCCAGTGTTCCACGACCAGGACGAAAACCACACTGTTTATTTAGGATAACGTTTTTTTTTCTCCACGTTTAAGGATTTCAGAGCTTTCAGACGCTCTCAACGCAATAGCTGCACGCCTCTTTAGCTCCGCCCACACGATACACCTCCAGCCACTCAGTTTTTCCCGGAAAGACTCGGTACAGCGTATCTTTCATTTATAAATATAATAAAACTAAAGGCTTTTCGGAGAAATGAAGGATGCAATACTACTCTATAGGCACTCAAGATTGACATGAGATTGACTGAAACTTGAAAATTGAGTGTTCAGCCCCCCTTCCCCCACCCCCCTTTCCCCCTCCCCCGAGATTAACCCAAAGCGCATAATGCACAATTGTGCATCAGACATAAAACCTTGACACAAAATATGTAAACATGCCAAAAATACACATAGTATAGAAACATCTAGTATAATTTAGTGTCAAGGCTACTTTCTCGTTTATCTACAGTAGTCAGTCTTGATATTGTTTTCAGGTTTGAAGACCCATATTGCATTATATTTTGTTTTTATTTCCATATGTAAACACAGACATAGTTCTCATGTTATTATGGAGTTGATTTAAGTGTTTTTGGCTTGGGTGTTCTGGAGCTGGCAGCATGTGTCAGCGTGTTGGTTTATCATGGGACAGGAGCGCATTGGTGAGTGACAGCTGGCTACAAAAAGACGCGTCTGTTTAACCCCATGTGCCTCTAGAGACCTGTCAAAATTCACTTAGCTGTCTGTCCTCGTTAGACAGGCCACGCAGACGCCGACCTGCTGCCCGGGAGGTCGTCACGGTTCAAGCAGATGCAGTGTCTTAAACGCATCGCTCGTCTTATTTACAGTCTGCTCACTTTATATCCCACAGAAGATGTGTCTGCTGGGACTCATTAATCTTTAATTTGTCACTATTAACGTGAACGTGAAATTAACTGTTATATAATTTCAAAATACAGGTTCCTGATGCTATTGTGCACAATTGATCTGAGCATGTTATTCCAAAGGGGGAAAAAAGGTTTCTTTTGTCAAAATGCTGCACTTCTGAGTTTCTTGTTCAGCTGATGTCACCAAGGCCAGATAGCCATCTGTATAGTCATAGTGCTTTCTAAAATGGTTACCACAGTAGTTAAATTAATTTATTGTGTGAGAGAAAGAGAGACCTAATTGGATCCCATTAAAATCCTGTAGAAATTATCCTACAGGATATTTATGTATTGTCTTATAAGACAATTCCCACAGAATCCAATAAGAATCAGATAAGAATCGTATAGGACAAGACATAAATATTATCCTATAAGACTATTTATAACAGAATCCTATAAGAACGGTTCCAAAATATGATTCTAAATGGAATCCTGTACAGGTTTCTTATTGGAATCCTTTAGGATTTTTTGACATGGGGTGGTTAAAGCGGTGGTTAAAACATTTTCAACTGTTATTAGTGTGTAATGTTGGTGTTGCAAAGTGAGTTATCAGTCTGCACTGTTTCTGAACTCCTAGTCCAGGTGATATGTGAAAATAATGTTCACTTTTTTATAAAAGCATGACATTTGGTACACTTGGACAGTTTGGGGCCCTGAACATTTTCAGAAATGGAGCCATTGAAAAACCGCCACGTGGTCGCCATGGCAACCATTTTTCTTTCCAGGATATCCAGATTATGTATTTTCTATCATATCTCTTGAATCAAACATGATAGCACAGAAAAGGTGATGTCTACCCCTCTGTTTTGATGGCCAAGGATTACAATGATACCATATAACATAAACTGTTCAGGTGAATAGTTAATGGTGAATTCAGTGACGTGAGAAGGATCTGAGAACCTAGGCTTGGTTTTATAATATCTGTTGCCTGCATGTTGTGTAGAGTTTCAAAAGCTTAATCCTTTTGTTCATTAACCCTGACAATACAGTGACTGCAAAGAGTAGAATATTCAATGACCGTAGCAACATAGCTTAACCTGTTTGCCTGAACACCCGCTTTTGAAAAAAATCCCAACTTAAACAGATACAGTTCATGAACCCTTTGCACTAAAGCATTATTCAAGTCTGATTGAGTGTTCCCTTAATTTTTTTGAGCAATGTATTTCAGAAACACGTTTGATTATTTTGTTGTTGTTTTTGAACCTATTATTCAATGTCTCCATCACAGTCTCCTCTAAATTGACACAGAGTTTTCTGTATTGCAGCCACAACTTTAATAGTAGACTGGCTTGCTTGTGGCAGAGTTGACCACAATGGTCTCCAATCGTTTGGGTTCATCCAACCCCAGAATGAAATGGCATATTTGGTGCCACCTCAAGTGTTTGTCATCGCAGAAGTAAAATGGGGTGCAAACGCTGCCACTTTTAATCACTTAATAATCAATTTTATTGCTGATATTTATGTGGCGTGTGTTTTTGTGTTAAACCATAACCACTGACAAAATGACATGCAGATATGAGAGGTTGCATTCACAAAATGCATTCGTAAATTGTAATTAGTAGGCATAATTGGCATAGAAATGTTGATTGGTGTAATTGTGTGAGATGCTGGATGTCAAAACATCTGGCAAACCTCTGAATCAGCCCTGATTTTTCAAGAGGGCAAAATGAAAGCTACATAATGCAAAGACTAAATAAATATGCTGAATGAATTTACTTTGCACATCTGCGCCCCGTTGGACTTGCTCTCGGCTATTTAGACACAGAAGGTCATGCTGAGTTCACAATCACACAACATGACCAACATGGAGCTTACAACCCCAAGAGATCCAGATATCCGGAAGCATCACGCTAGATTTTGAGTGATAGCTGTTATGGGCATGAGTCACATGTGTGTTCTCGCTTGACTGGATGAAACAAACAGAAAGTCAAGGCCTTATGTGAATCACTCTGTATTCACCATGCCAGAGCTGTGGGATTCGGTGACTCTCACTAAATGGACCGTATTCTGTCTCCCTGAAGTCCATGTACAATGGACTTCAAGGGTTCTTGTGCCAATAAAGACTAAGGGCCCTATCATACACCCTGCACAATGCAGCGCCAGGTGCGACGCAAGTGTTTTTTTGCTAGTTTCTGCCTAATGCAGTTACCATTTTCACATCCTGCGCCACACTGTTTAAATAGCAAATTCATTTGTGCGCCCATGGACGTGCTGGTCTGAAAACAAAGTGTGTTCAGGTGTAATGTTGACGTGTTGCTATTTTGAGGCAGTTGACCAACAAAAACCAGGTCTAAAGTCAATAGCGCAGTATTTTTTGTGTTAGGGTAAACGTACATTAAGCTCACCAAAATCTACATTAAGACATTTTAGTGCTAAAGTTTTGTTAAAGTAAAATATTAATCTCTCACATAATAATATTTTATTTTATTTTATTTGAAATGACAAAAGCATTTAAATTAAGATATACATCATTAAATACAATAAGTCTGGCTGTGCTTAATGAGTACATGTTTGTACCCTTTAAGCACAACCCTGTTACCATTAAGCTCATATCATGTTTTTTGGGGAAAATTCTTGTTTATTTTAAACAACATTTTTATAGAATAATTTTATAAAGATTAACTTGAAGTGACAACCATCAGTTAACATTTAAAGTGTGTTTATGAAGTATTTACATAGACGTTTAATGTGGATGAGCTTAAAGGGATCACACTGAGCTTTATTGGAACAGCAAACATTTTTTTAATTAATAAATATTATTAAATTAAATTTAAAAGGACAATTTTGCTAAATAAATGATCTAGGTCATATATATTTTAATATGAACAGCTATTATTGAAAATATCTATGAAATTATACTTGTTCTTATTGATGTCACACTGAAGTATTTTCATAGTAGTGCACCCTTTAAGCTCACCTTACAATAATATGATTTCTTTAATAATTACAGCAGTGTAAAACCACAGAGCATCAATAAACTGTAAATTTATAATTTAATGGATTAAAAAGTACAAGCCAGTAATGCCTGTGAAGTTATATATTAGTGTAGCACACAATCTTATACAGCTAGCAAGCTAACAGTGTTCTGTAGCACCTGCGCTATGTTGCTAAAACTATCTTTTGGATCGAACTGTAATTATTTCCCACATCCAGGTTCCAGTGTTTTATATGCAAAAGTATAAACATTAATCTCTTAATTTTGCAGTAAGAAGTTATACTTATTGAAAATAAAGGCTTAAATATCTAAAGAAATGCACATTTAAGGGGCTACTCTTTTGGTGAAAGTTTTCAGACAGCTTTCAAAATGGCCGCCAACAGAGTGAACACATGCATACCCATATCTCAGTGTGCAATGGACTGATTAGCTTGAAATTACAGGAGGTATATATTAACAAACACATCAATTGGTTAAGACATCAAGTAGGATGAATTTTTTATTTATATATATATATATATATATATATATATATATATATATATATATAATCTGAGCTCAAAGATAGTAGTGTGCTTAATGGGTACTTGAGCTTAATAGGTACGTTTGCCCTATTTAATCAACGCGAGCTTATGACCCGCGCTTACTGGGAATTCCTTGTTGATGGGAAACAATTTCAGTCCCCAGTCCCGATCACGAGCGGGGTTCAGCGGGTTACCCGCGCCTCTCAGTGGATCTGCCCATTGTGGCGCGCGTGCAGCCCCGGACATCTAAGGGCATCACAGACCTGTTATTGCTCCATCTCGCGTGGCTGAACGCCACTTGTCCCTCTAAGAAGTTGGACGCCAACCGCTCGGGGCCGCGTAACTATTTAGCATGCCGGAGTCTCGTTCGTTATCGGAATGAACCAGACAAATCGCTCCACCAACTAAGAACGGCCATACACCACCACCCACAGAATCGAGAAAGAGCTATCAATCTGTCAATCCTTTCCGTGTCCGGGCTGGGTGAGGTTTCCCGGGTTGAGTCAAATTAAGCCGCAGGCTCCACTCCTGTTGGTGCCCTTCCGTCAATTCCTTTAAGTTTCAGCTTTGCAACCATACTCCCCCCGGAAACCAAATCCCTCTCAATCATGGCCCCAGGTTCCAGAAACCCACAAAATAGAACCGGAGTCCTATTCCATTATCCCTAGCTGCGGTATTCAGCGGCGACGGGCGGCCTGCTTTGAACACTCAAATTTTTTCTAAGTAAATGCTCCGGGCCCCTGGACCGGACACCCAGTTAAAGGGTGCTTTAATAATACGCGCCTATAGGCGGGAACACTCTGCTTATTACACAAGGACACGCAGCAGCACACAAACATTTTGAAATATGAAAAATGAAAGGATTAAAATGTAAAAGATTATTATTGTGTACATAAATATAAAAATGTCTACATGTCATAATGCACATTGCATGTATCAGAATTACCTATTTGCAGCGAATGAAATCGGCTAATTATTTGACCAATCGTAGCAATATACACATTTAAACTTGTCAGGTTGAGAGTGTCTATATTCCGGCATCTTAATAGCGAATCTGGCACGAGCGCAACTGGCTTTTAAAGGGAATGGGAGATGAGACTCTGATTTGTTTATGGCACGTTATGCCCCAAACACACCCATGACTCATTAAGAGACTAGATACAACCCTTTTAGACCATGCGCCTGGCACGGCAACCGTTTTTCCCGTCGTTAAACTGGCAAAAGTGGATTCGGACACGCCCTAAATGCACCTGCACCATACGCTCAGATCATTAAAATTAGGGCCAACTTCCATACTATATAACACTATGCCAGCCAAGTAGTATGTCCATAGTGTGTTTAAGAAATGAAAAGCTACAGTACACACTCCATCAATTAGGGTTAGCAGAACTGATGCCAAACATATAACATGCTAAAAACATCATAATCACTGCAATAAGACTCCAATCATAGACTCTTAAGCATTTGCCATTATTTAAATCCAAACAGCGACTTTTTTTTGGCCGGGCAGTGTATATAGAATGTAGTTTTTTATCAGTTGTGAAGTAAGTTTTGCCTTTGTATGTGGCAAACAGAAAACAGATATTCAGAGTGCAGTTTTCTGAACTGGTGCAGTACAGTAAGTGAGTTCAGACTGCCAGTGACGCGGACAGACAGGCTCAGTTTCTCTGCCGGTGCACTGGTGCGCAAAAATGCCCTTTCTGGCACTTGCACGCCTATTGCTGCGCCCTCGGCCATGTGCCCGTCGTCCACAAATACACACAGACATGATGCAGACCCCCCGACCGGCCATCTGCGCCTGGCTGTAATATGCACTGCCACTGATCTAATGATGTCAGAGCCTACACACTCGCACTCTCACAGATCGATAGTTTGTGAATGCTATTGGAAAGAGAACAACATGACACAACAAATAGATCACTCACATTATAATCAGTGAAGTCGTCTACGCAGACCTACTGTACATTTGAAAAACCATGTTTAAAGTAACAGCACACATTTAATCAATGCGGCACATGATTTACACTGGTACTTTGAATGTATTCCATAGTACTGAATAATCACTGTATTCATATACCATAGTGTTTATGGTTTTTGTAACGGTTTTCATCAGTTGTGCCTAAGATTATTTAGTGTGAGATAATACTACTGTCCAGACAAAGCTCTTCTAATTCACAGGACGTCAAACTCTTGCTGTCTGCTGCCATCTACAGGCGTTTAGTGCTCTGCTTCTTCAGATGAGTTTGGTTGATGAGTCTTTGAGCTTGTTGAGCTTAAAGAATATTTGGTTCCCTAATGGCTCAGTCTTACAAAAACTGTCAAGAAATATTCAAGTTTAGTTTGTTTTTATTTCCCTAAAGAAACAAAAACCTGGAAATTATATTTTGCATAAAGAACATAAAACCAATTTTCCCACAAGTCATATATTATATTATATTATATTATATTATATTATATTATATTATATTATATTATATTATATTATATTATATTATATTATAAAAAACAAAAAGAAAAAACATTAAATATTTTACATAAAGATAAAGCTTTTTTTGATAATGATAACGCTTTTTTGTCACAGTTAATATTTTAGTATTATTATATATTATATTAATTATATTATGCAAGTCATATTTTATTCTCAAATCAAAAATATTTTTTGGGGGAAATTAATCTTTTTTAATGCAAAATATATATTTTTAAAAAGTCATATATTATATTTATTATATTATAATTTATTCATTATATTATATTATAATTTATTCATTATATTAATTATATTATATTATATTATATTATAAAAAACATAAAGAAAAAACATTTAATATTTTACATAAAGATAAAGCTTTTTTGACAAGTCACAGTTTATATTTTAGTATTATTATATATTATATTCTATAATGCAAGTCATATTATATTGCATCTTTTTTATATATGCTGTACAATATTTTACAGTAATTATAGAATAATTGTTATTTAAGGCTTCAGTTTCTTCTTTCAAAATATAATTGCTTGTCTAAAAATATAATTGCAAAATCTAAATTATAGTAATACATAAACCTGACATTTATTTGTGAGATTCACCCTTATATCTGTCATTCTTATGTTTAAGTACACACATATGAAGTTCTTCGTATCAAACACTGTTTTTTGGGGGGGTTTTTGTCAAACATTCTGTCCCCACCTGAATTAGATTGCCTCCCGTCAGCAGCATATGGGTCGTATCTTTTTACCCACACTGATAATAAGAGAGGTCTGTTCAGCTTTTGTCAGGGTAATCTTATCTGCTTCTGTCCCATCCGCCTCACTGATGCACATTTTAAAGCACATAGTAGGGAGTTTATTAAACTGCGGTGGCAGTATTTGCTTTGAGCGCAGCTGACTGTCCCACAGCTGGAGAGAGAGAGAGCGAGAGAGAGAGAGAGAGAGGTGGGGGGGGGGGGTTTCGCAGCTCCACCCTGCAGTATACTTCATGTCATTTTCTCCCACCGCTGGCCGGCTGCATGCGTGATGGATGTGTGGGGGTCAGACCTCTGTTCAGAGCAGCGTGTGTATTGTTCTCCAGCTTCCAAGGAAAGTTTCAGCAGTCAAACTGAGCTTGTTGAACAGAGGAGCCGCATGCTAGACTGTAGACCAGTGGTGAGTGTGTCTTTTCAAAGGGTGTTTTACTTTGTTCTCCAAGGGGAACGGACATATTCGAACTGCCATGATGCTTTAAATGAATTAATAGACTTGTGTGAATGTGATGTCAATGCTTTTGAAGATCATAAGATGCTCTCTGTTAATATTGCTTAAACTTTCTGGTTAGTTTGTTTTAAGTTTTTAAACACTGTTAATCTTGTGCAATTCAGCCTAAACTTTTTAATGTTAGGAAAATTTTATAGATTATTTGGTAACACTTTATTTCACAGTGTCCTTGTTACATATGTTACATGTACAGTACAGTAATAACAGTAAATTATGCCTACTTGCATGTAACTAACCCTCAACCAAACCCTAATCCTACACTAACCCTATAGTAAGTACATGTAGTTAAATAATATTACTCAGTACTTAAATATTTAATTACACGGTAACAATGACACCTTAAAATAAAGTGTAACCGATGATTGTATACATCATTTCAGCTTTAGATTATGTTATCTAGGTGGTTATGTTTTAAGAAATTTAAGAATAATGTTTGAAAACCTATTGCCTTTGTTCAGTATTTGCATACTGAATTCCAATTGGTCGATTTCTTACATGTATTTGCATACTGAATTGTGAATGATATTTTCCTTCTTACATCTACTTCCTACATCTTCTTAGCACTGACACATTTATGATGTTTAAAAGATGCTCCATCGGATCCTGATATTTACTCTATGGAGAAAAAAAAACAGATAGCTATAAATATAGATCTTCTGAGTACGTCCCATGTGACAACTAGCCCCATTCTGTTCTGTTTAATCAGAAAGTTCGAGCTTTGATGATGTTGCAGGAGATTCATTCTGTGGTTGTTGCTCAGATCCTAAGCACCACAAACATCCATCTTGTAAGGCAAGATGTGTCAGAAAATGAGAGTTGATATTTGGCCTTTTAAAGTCAACACTTCTCCATTTCTCTCGTGAATAGACACTTTTTGAGATGTCTGCTTGAAAAAGTGATGAATGAGAATGATAGAATGAGAACAATAAAAATTTTGAGAGAGAGAGAGAGTGATGCAATCACAGATTGCATCTCGATAGATAGATAGATAGATAGATAGATAGATAGATAGATAGATAGATAGATAGATAGATAGATAGATAGATAGATAGATAGATAGATAGATAGATGGATGGATGGATGGATGGATGGATGGATGGATGGATGGATGGATGGATGGATGGATGGATGGATGGATGGATGGATGGATGGATGGATAGATAGTACTGCTTTAATACATGCCCATTTCAATAAATTGAATTGTATTTGTCCATGTTTTAAGTTTATGCGAGAATCACTGTTGAGAATAATGAGTGAATGAATAATATATACGCTTGAACATGATGAAATGAAGGATGTGTGTTGAACTCAATGCAGGAAGTGGCTGAGAAACAGACAGGGAACCGATCAGAGCATATGTATTTGATTAAAGAACTTCTTTTGCGTAAACGTTTCGGCACGTTCATGGACCCCGCAGGCAGGGCGAGAGAAACTTCCACACACACCATCTGCAGAACATACTCATCATTTATAAACTTTTTAAGACTTTTTTCCCTCCACATTTTTGTGTGGGTTAATCAATGACAGTGATGCAGCTGAAATGTATCCTTGAGAATTCCTGCTTGTGTCATTTCCTGTTTCCCAGTGCCAGAACGTGTGTCCATGCTGCTTCATGGAGTGCGTGTGTGTATGCGCAGATCATATGTAAGTTTAAGTTCATGTTTGGACGAGACCCTGCTGTGCTTGTCAGGGTCTTTGTTTTCCTTCAAAATTTATCCAAGGAGGATTTTGGACACAAACATTTGCAAATGGATTTTTGCTTCTTTTCTCTCTCTCTCTCTCTCTCTTTTTTTTTTTAAGAAATTGTACATTTCTGCCATAAGTTTCTGCCATAAAGCTTGCGTGTTTGAGTAGTATCCAGGGCGTTGCTATGCAGTTGCTAGGATGTTCTTTGTGTTTGCTAAGATGTGTGTTTTCTTACTGAAAGTCCACCCTCACGTGTGCGTGTGTGCGCGTGTGCGCGCGTGCGCGTGCGTGTAGCTAAGTTCAGTCGAGTTTAGGGTAAAAATCTAGTTCAGAAAACTTAAATCTCTAATATAAAGCCTTAAAGAATTAGTTCACCAAAAAATGAAAATTCTGTCATATAATTTCTCACCCTCATGTCGTTCCAAACCCGCAAGACTTTCCTTTATCTTCTGATATTTTTATGAAATCTGAGTGCTTTGTGTCCTTCCATTGAGTCATTGACAGTTGACCACTTTGAACTTGATTTTCCCAATGGGAAATTGATTGGATGGTTGTGGTTTGCTATTGGTCGATCTCATGTGAGAGACAGGTTGTCCCGCCCTCAGGCCAGTAAACGCATCAGCAGAGAAGAGAAGAGATGTCACTGCATAGGAAGGAAGGAAAGGAAATAGGGAAGGAAAGTTATTTTGCTTAAAGACTACGAGGGAACATGAATTTAAAAAAAAAATAACGATGTGCATGGATGGATCATTAAAAAAAGCAAGAATTGTCAAATTTGATTTTAATGGTGAATTTAATTAGATAATGCCTCATTTGTATATTGTAGCATAACATTTTAAAAACGTGCAATACCTGTAATAATTCTTAAAGTAATCAATAAGCGGATGTATCTTCATGTAGCTGATGTCTGAGATTGGCAGCCGGCCTGTATGAAGTGTAATCGGTGTGACAGACACATTCCCCTCAGAGATATCGTCTCCCAGGAGCTGTTGAAAGCTAATTGAGGTGAACATAGCGTGACCCTCGGCTACCCGTACAGTCCTCCAGTCAGATAACCCAGGGAATTAGAGCCATTATAGCTGGTGTAATCCCCCCCCCCCCCCCCCCCCACCCCTGTCATCTCATTCATCATGCCCAGGGTTCCCCGTTTAATGAGGAGGTGCAGTCGACTCCTCAACTGGAGGGGAGGGGGACAGAGCGGCCCGTCCACAGAGAGGAGAAGATAAACGAGCTGCTGCTCATCCCGACACATGCTGAGACCCTTGAGCCGCTGATGTGTTCTCATTTTGTCCTGGGTGATGTGACACCTCATTTAAAACCCTTTTAACTACATTAGAATGTCATGCTCCTGTCCCAGTGGTGGCTTGAGATGTTTGATGTAATGTCTGAATTAATCATTTGCACTAGCTGCTGCATTTATGTTCAGATTTGCATTTATATTATGTAGAAGGGAATACTTAACATTTCTTCAAGGTGATTAACATAATTATAATAGTGGATTACAGTGAGAAAAATAAGTATTTGAACACCCTGCTATTTTGCAAGTTCTCCCACTTGGAAATCATGGAGGGGTCTGAAATTGTCATTGTAGGTGCATGTTCACTGTGAGAGACATAATCTAAAAAATATTATAATATTATAATCTATAATATATGATTTTTTAACTATTTATTTGTATGATACAGCTGCAAATAAGTATTTGAACACCTGTCTATCAGCTAGAATTCTGACCCTTAAAGACCTGTTAGTCTGCCTTTAAAATGTCCACCTCCACTCCATTTATTATCCTAAATTAGATGCACCTGTTTGAGGTCGTTAGCTGCATAAAGACACCTGTCCACCCCATACAATCAGTAAGAATCCAACTACTAACATGGCCAAGACCAAAGAGCAGTCCAAAGACACTAGAGACAAAATTGTACACCTCCACAAGGCTGGAAAGGTCTACGGGGAAATTGCCAAGCAGCTTGGTGAAAAAAGGTCCACTGTTGGAGCAATCATTAGAAAATGGAAGAAGCTAAACATGACTGTCAATCTCCCTCGGACTGGGGCCCCATGCAAGATCTCACCTCGTGGGGTCTCAATGATCCTAAGAAAGGTGAGAAATCAGCCCTGAACTACATGGGAGGAGCTGGTCATGGTTTGAAATCATGCATGGCACGGAAGGTTCCCCTGCTTAAACCAGCACATGTCAAGGCCCGTCTTAAGTTGCCAATGACCATTTGGATGATCCAGAGGAGACATGGGAGAAAGTCATGTGGTCAGATGAGACCAAAATAGAACTTTTTGGTCATAATTCCACTAAACGTGTTTGGAGGAAGAAGAATGATGAGTACCATCCCAAGAACACCATCCCTACTGTGAAGCATGGGGGTGGTAGCATCATGCTTTGGGGGTGTTTTTCTGCACATGGGACAGGGCGACTGCACTGTATTAAGGAGAGGATGACCGGGGCCATGTATTGCGAGATTTTGGGGAACAACCTCCTTCCCTCAGTTAGAGCATTGAAGATGGGTCGAGGCTGGGTCTTCCAACATGACAATGGCCCGAAGCACACAGCCAGGATAAGCAAGGAGTGGCTCTGTAAGAAGCATATCAAGGTTCTGGCGTGGCCTAGCCAGTCTCCAGACCTAAACCCAATAGAGAATCTTTGGAGGGAGCTCAAACTCTGTGTTTCTCAGCGACAGGCCAGAAACCTGACTGATCTAGAGAAGATCTGTGTGGAGGAGTGGGCCAAAATCTGCAGTGTGTGCAAACCTGGTGAAAAACTACAGGAAACTTTTGACCTCTGTAATTGCAAACAAAGGCTACTGTACCAAATTTTAACATTGATTTTCTCAGGTGTTCAAATACTTATTTGCAGCTGTATCATACAAATAAATAGTTAAAAAATCATACATTGTGATTTCTGGATTTTTTATGTCTCTCACAGTGGACATGCACCTACGATGACAATTTCAGACCTCTCCATGAAGTGGGAGAACTTGCAAAATAGCAGGGTGTTCAAATACTTATTTTCCTCACTGTATATAAGAGTGAATCTCAAAAATAATCATTAAAATAAATATTAGAATGTAATGACAATTGCAATTGAGAATAATGAATGAAGAAGAAAAAAAAAATATATATATATACACTCACCTAAAGGATTATTAGGAACACCATACTATCGCCTTCAGAACTGCCTTAATTCTACGTGGCATTGATTCAACAAGGTGCTGAAAGCATTCTTTAAAAATGTTGGCCCATATTGATAGGATAGCAGTTGATGGAGATTTGTGGGATGCACATCCAGGGCACGTAGCTCCCGTTCCACCACATCCCAAAGATGCTTTATTGGGTTGAGATCTGGTGACTGTGGGGGCCATTTTAGTACAGTGAACTCATTGTCATGTTCAAGAAACCAATTTAAAATGATTCGAGCTTTGTGACATGGTGCATTATCCTGCTGGAAGTAGCCATCAGAGGATGGGTACATGGTGGTCATAAAGGGATGGACATGGTCAGAAACAATGCTCAGGTAGGCCGTGGCATTTAAACGATGCCTAATTGGCACTAAGGGGCCTAAGGTTTGCCAAGAAAACATCCCCCACACCATTACACCACGACCACCAGCCTGCACAGTGGTAACAAGGCATGATGGATCCATGTTCTCATTCTGTTTACGGAAAATTCTGACTCTACCATCTGAATGTCTCAACAGAAATCGAGACTCATCAGACCAGGCAACATTTTTCAGTCTTCAACTGTCTAATTTTGGTGAGCTTGTGCAAATTGGATTCTCTTTTTCCTATTTGTAGTGGAGATGAGTGGTACCCGGTGGGGTCTTCTGCTGTTGTAGCCCATCCGCCTCAAGGTTGTGCGTGTTGTGGCTTCACAAATGCTTTGCTGCATACCTCGGTTGTGACGAGTGGTTATTTCAGTCAAAGTTGCTCTTCTATCAGCTTGAATCAGTCGGCCCATTCTCCTCTGACCTCTAGCATCAACAAGGCATTTTCGCCCACAGGACTGCCGCATACTGGATGTTTTTCCCTTTTCACACCATTCTTTGTAAACCCTAGAAATGGTTGTGCGTGAAAATCCCAGTAACTGAGCAGATTGTGAAATACTCAGACCGGCCCGTCTGGCACCAACAACCATGCCACGCTCAAAATTGCTTAAATCACCTTTCTTTCCCATTCTGACATTCAGTTTGGAGTTCAGGAGATTGTCTTGACCAGGACCACACCCCTAAATGCATTGAAGCAACTGCCATGTGATTGGTTGATTAGATAACTGCATTAATGAGAAATTGAACAGGTGTTCCTAATAATCCTTTAGGTGAGTGTGTGTGTGTGTGTGTATATATATATATATATATATTTTTTATTTTTTTTACATTTTGTGATGAAACATGACCTGGACATGTTTATAAGGTTTGTGAGAGTTCTCTCTTTAACAGTTTATAATTGATTTCCGTGCATAATTCATATGCTGTTATGATCAATATGTTATATTCATGCACATATACATGTGGCTTCAGTGTATGAATCATAGCTATTTTTTATAGCTTGAAATTGCTGTTTGCATGCAATGAAAAGGCCGCACATTGGACACAGCGGGCAGATCATGTGATTGGACCATAATAAAGTGTTTATCACAGGATGGCTGTGTTGGGCAGCTCAGATCAGCCCGTCACAGAGCTTTTCTCTTCAGCATCGCTGCCTTTCTTAACTGATGAAAAGTGGCCAGATTTCGTGCAGCTTTGACTGGAGGGCATGTCACTTAACAAATGAATGGTTCTCTCTTCGAGGACAGTCGAGCTAGTCACAGAGAGCGCGACCACGAGACCCCTGTGCCTCTCGCGGTGGAGGAATGCGCATGTTTTCAGCCCAATGAAGGAAGCGTCTCACGAGTATAAGAATCTATTCTGTGCCTCAGATCTGCTCTGCATTCGTCGATATTAAATTACAGCATTTTCTTGAAGAAGACACTGCGTTTGAGCCATTTTTAGCAAATTACAGCTTAACTTTCTAACCAAAGACATGCTTGATTATTTGAAAAGAGATCACCCATGTTTTTTTTATTATTTTTCGGAGGACTGTGGGGAAAGAAACACAAACAGTGGGTCAGAGCTGGTCACTCTACTTTTAGACTCTGTCTGTGAGAATACAAAGAGAGCATAAACCACAGTATAACTATAACTGACCAGAATGAGTTTGTTTAACTGGACAGTGCTAAACACACTAGTTATGGAATACATATTTTCAAAATCATCTAGTAGCTGGTAGTTGATCAGTTCATGACATGGCATTTGCCTTGATCTTTTGACATATAAGTGGTCTTTGTACCATTTAAAGGGTAACTAAACCCTAAAACAACTTTTTTTTTGTTAATGATCTGCAAGACTGGGGCTTTATTGGTGCTGTTCATTGATTCAAGTAAATGTTTTGACATTTGGGTATAAAGTGTTTTAATTCTACAATATATGGTGTAAAAACGTCATGAGTGCTGCCCTCTTAAGGTTGAACGGTGGCTACTGCAGTTGAATTTTCCTATTGGACGTTGTTTGCCATGGTGACTTATGCAGGCTCTTCCAACGGCTCACTACCCACGCCCCTGGTATGAGCTCACCACGCCCTTGGCATAGGCTCAGCCCCTGGTATAAAAACATCTTGTTCCGTCAAAACCACTGTAGCGAGTCAGGAGTTCCCAGAGAGCAAAGACAGTTGGGCCGATTCCAGCTGAAATGCGCTACTGTTGGCTCACCGTTGGCATCTGTGAAAAAATGGGCCAGATCCGTGCAGACTGTGCATAACACATCTGGCTGACTGGCGTCTTTTTCTGTATGGGCCAGCATCGGCCGAACCCTGTTGTACTGGTGTCAAGTCCATACTCGGTGTAGCGGTGTAGCGGTGTGGACTTCAAAACGTCCACCATTGTTCCTGTTCCGAAGCAATCAAAAACACTCTGCTTAAACGACTGGCGTCCTGTTGCTCTGACCCCCATCATCAGTAAATGCTTTGAGAGACTAGTCAGAAACCACATCTGCTCTGTTCTCTCCCCCTCACTGGACCCACTGCAGTTTGCATACCGCACAAACCACTCCACTGATGATGCCATTTCATCTACAATTCACACTGCTCTCTCCCACCTGGAAAAGAGGAACACATATGTGAGAATGCTGTTTGTAGACTACAGCTCAGCATTCAACACCATTGTGCCCTCCATACTTGACATTAAACTCCGGGCTCTAGGCTTAAACAGCTTGTTATGCAGCTGGATCCTGGACTTCCTGTCAAACAGACGCCAGGTGGTCAGAATGGGCAGTAACATCTCCTCATCAATGACTCTCAACACTGGAGCCCCTCAGGGCTGTGTTCTCAGCCCACTCCTGTACTCCTTGTACACACATGACTGTGTGGCAACCCACAGCTCCAACACCATCATCAAGTTTGCTGACGATACGACGGTGGTAGGTCTTATCACCGACAATGATGAAACGGCCTACAGAGAGGAGGTGCACACTCTGACACGATGGTGTCAGGAGCACAACCTCTCCCTCAACGTCAGAGAGAGCCTGCTGACTGGCTGCATCACCACCTGGTACGGCAACAGTACCGCCCGCAGCCGCAAGGCCCTGCAAAGGGTAGTGCGCACGGCCAGCTGCATCATCGAAGGTGAGCTTCCCTCCCTCCAGGACATTTACGCCAGGCGGTGTGTGAATAGAGCTCAGAGGATCATCAGAGACTCTAGCCACCCGAACCATGGGCTGCTCTCACTGCTGCCATCAGGCAGACGGTACCGTAGCATCAGAACACGCACCAGCCGACTCCAGAACAGCTTCTTCCCACAAGCAATCAGACTACTTAACTCCTGATCCATCAGTATCATAACACACACTGGACAGAATATCACTCAGCACAACCCACTGTAGATACACACACATTATATACACATTTATTTATCATACAGCATCTATTGCACTTGGATTTCAATTTGTGAACATATTGTATACTGTACATTGTATATTATTACTATAGCTTAATGTATACTGTTATTGTTTAATGTATGTTTAGTGTATATTGTTTTAAGTATATGTATATTGTAAGTATGTGTATATTGTTTAAAGCTGTGAGAACTACACTCACATTGTGTAAATTATTTATTGTTTATTGTAGTGTATACTGTGCTGTGAGTAATTGTGTGCGCATCAGATGTGTAATCTGTTGTTGCTTAAATGTTGTACGTCATGTCATGACTACTATGTTGCTCGGAACTGCACCTAAGAATTTCACCTACTGTTGCACTTGTGCATATGTAGAGTGACAAATAAAGTGATTTGATTGATTTGATTTGATTGATTGATTTACCTTTGGCCCGAGTTCGTTTTGTCACAGGCAGGGCACTGCTAGAATTAAGGAATTCAGCCGTGTGAAAAAGAGCTATGGCAATTACATCCTGAGGAGGATCCTGCAGACCATTTTGTTTTCGAGAGGTCAGCTGTCAATCAATCCGTCACTGCGGGTCTCAGGTGCACGCCCCACCCGCGGTTCGTCCCCTGTCTCCACTGGCCTCTGCCCACTTTTCCTGCATTTTTCTAATGTTGCAAGTGGGTGGAGTTAGGCTCTGACCAGGGGTGGGTTGAGTTACCCTTTAAACCATCCTGCAAGTTTCATTGCCTAAATCGTCCTCGTAATTATAAACAAAGCATTTATTTAATCAAGAAAACAATTTAATCAATTGTTTAATCATTATTTAAACAATATATTAAATGACATAAATATACTTTATGTATTTAATCTCACTTTATTAAAGGGATGGTTCACCCAAAAATGAAAATTCTGTCATCATTTACTCACCCTCAAGTTCTTTCTTGATGGTAGCCATTGACTTCCATAATGGGGGAATACTATAGAAGTCAATGGCTAGTTATCAACTGTCTGGTTATCAACATTCTTTAAAATATCTTCTTTTGGGTTCAACAGAAGAAAGGAACTCGTACAGGTTTGAAACAAATTGAGGGTGGAATCATGGGAAATGCGCTGTACATACATTTGGGCTCTCATTCAGCACAAATCTAAATGTGTGCATTTTTGCGTGCTTGACATTAATTACATCATATAAGTTGCTTTGAAATATGAATAAATATGAAATAATAAGTCGGTTCAGATGGCAAAAAAACTTATTTTCCATAAAATGCAATGCATTGAAATGTTATATTTATTTTACATTTCTACTAAGGATTAAGCCTTAACATTTGCAAATGTTTATGTGATATTTCATAAATTAAATTGGCAACTTTGGAAACAGCTATTGCTGTCTGGTTGCGTCTAAGTTTTTGTAAATCTTGATAGAGTCTTCTTGGTTGTAAGTGCATTCTGGGTGATACAAGGTGGTTAAAATCAAGTGAAAATCAATAGTCTGATCACAGAGGACTGCAGGATATAAGCTAATGTAAAGTGTTTGTCAAATAAGTAGCACAAGAACGGCAAAGCAGACGCACAACTTTTTGAGGTGCAAGTTGAGGAAAAAACTTGAACTAAATGGAACAACTGCACACTCGCTTAAAGGAACACGCTGACATTTTGGGACTTTAGCTTATTCACCGTATCCCCCAGAGTTAGATAAGTCCATAGTACATACCATTCTCATCTCTGTGCGTGCCATAACTCTGTCTGACGCATCCACCGCTAGCCTAGCTCAAAGAGTGGAGGTAAACAGCTCCAGCTAGCCATGGTTGCTGCCGTACCATGGGTGCAGCGGCGCAATGATATTACACAGCGTCTGAAAATAGGCTAACTTCCGTCAACATAACCAATGTGACAACCTGCTTGCATAGAGAGCGTGCTAGGGACTATTTTCAGGCGCTGCGTAATATCATAGCACCGGCTGCACCCATAGTACGACACAAAGTTCCTTGATTATCATGCAGGAAGGAGAGAATAGTTCCTAGCCATATCCGTCTAAAAACTCTGGGGGATACGGTGAATAAGCTGTCCCAAAGTCGGCGTGTTCCTTTAAGCATAGCATGGTATTTATTTACCAACGTTTCGGCTAGTAGCCTTTGTCAAGGTAGAGTAAACTACCTTACTCTACCTTGACAACAGGACAAATGGAAGAATGAAATAATGTTGGCTTTGTCCAGTTTAAACAGCTCGTTTGCATCTCTGAACAGACCTCATATCTAGTGTTGGGACAAATCATTACAAGTAACTTGAGTTATGTAATCAGATTACTTTTTTCAAGTAACTAGTAAAGTAACACATTACTTTTCAATTTAAATAATGGGAGGTAAATAAATGCCATGCTATGCTTAAAAGAGTGTGCAGTTGTTCTCTTTTAATGTCAAAGAAGTAGCTCATTAATCTTCAATCATTAATATGTATGAACAGTAATAATAGTGATGGTAATTAATGACTTTATTAAATACTGACAGACATTATAGACCTATTCATCAGCTGAACTACCATCCATATCTTATTAAGCTTGAGGTGTTTGTTTTTATAATGAATTTCCTTGTTTATGTCCTGGAAGGCAGTCTGGGTGTTGAATGGACATCTCTGAGGACTCATTGATGTGTGTAAATCTGAGCCAAGCCAGTCTTTGGAAGTGTCACTTCCTCCAGCACAGCGCTGCTCAGTCTGTGGAATATTAATCACCCTCAATAAGCTGCTCAGTGTCTGTGAACATCAGCTATAAACGCGCAGGTGCATTCAGACTCGGACAGACTGTGATCCCGCTCGCTTCAGGGGCTTTGCACTCATACAGGAGAGCATTAATAGAACGTTTAAAGGTTTTTCTAAAATAACTCAAAGAAGCAAATCTCGTTTCTCAGCTTCGTTCCATTTAGTTTGTTTACAAGTTTCTTTGGCTAAGTGTTGTAACTAAATATTGCCGTGGTGCATCTCATGCTGTTTGACTCCAGTTGGCTGTGATTTGATTGTTGCACAGCCGGAGCGTTAAAGCCAGAAGACTTTCCAGATTTGTGCATTTCACTTCAATAATTTACCCATGAGTGATGCATTATGTTTTTCCCATCTGAAGACAGGATGAACAATATTTGGCTCTTGCCTTCTCGCTTTCTGTAAGGATGTTCTTTTAAAACTAAGTTTCATATTTAGAGCAGTAGATAATATTTTGACTATGGATAATGAAACAAAAACTGATCAAGAAATGTGTGGGGATTTGAGCACGCCTGACAGTTTTTCAAATGTATGGGCAGACCTGATGAATATCTTGGTAAGTTTGTGCAAGTATTTAATTTTATTTTATAAAATATATGATTTATTTTTAATATAATAATAATAATATGAATGTAATATAACATTTAATTTATAGTATTTAATAATAATTATAATAGTGATTGGATATTTATTGGTTTAATTACTATTATTAAAATGATTATGTGAATGTTTACTGTCTGTCTATTATTAGCATGCAATATATACAATATATATTATTCACTGTTTAATATAACAATAATGAAATGTTGTAATAATAATATGAATATTGATTTAATATATATATATATATATATATATATAATTATTCATATTTAATTAATATTGTTAACATTGTGTGGATGTTTAGCATGCATCCTATGTCTTCAGCATTTATTTATTTTATTTTATTGATAATAAAAATATATATTATTCATTATAATAATGAAATTGAACAATAATATTTATTTAATATTTAATTATCATTAATATTGTGTGACTGTTAGTCAGTCTAAATATGTCCTCTTTAACATGCATCCTATGTCTTCAGAATTTTTTGTTGTCTTTATAAATATTTGCACAGTGAAAGTATTGTATATGGATTGACTTTACATTGAATGTCACATTTGATGTTGTTATTTTACTTTATATTATGCCTGTGTTTCTTGATAGTTTATGTTAAATCACTTGAATGTGAAAATACATGGTAGCCTTTTAAATGTCATTGTTTTAATGTCAAGTGTGTTTTTGTCTGTGACGTGGGTCATTTCAACAGCATTTCACACACACACACACACACTTGTATTAGAAGTATGTTATTTAAAAGAAGTTCTTATACTCACATCCCTGCATCCCAAAACTTTCCCATCATCACTAAAGTACATTGTGTGCTATGCTTATATGGGTGACGTAGTTGACTAAAACTTCAGTGAGCTAAAAATATTTGAGGGAGATTTTTAGGAGATGAGCTTGCAGATCTCTAGATGATGCTTTGACCTCAGAGTCTCTGAGTTTTCAAGAGAGGTCACGTCTCTGTGTGTCAAACAATACCAGGAAGACATTCTGAGAGAAAGTTTCTTCTGACCGTGAATATTTGGATCGGTGGATCTCAGAGGAGGTTGACCAGGGGTATTTCTGCAGTAGGATGGAGGCCAGCAGAATATTGACTGTAATCAGACATGAAGTGCCTTGCTCAAGGTCACAGTGGTGATAGTTCACAAGGAAACCCTTTGCACGATTTGAACTTGCAACTTTTCATTAACCAATATGCCATAACCACCTTCATTAGCAGTGATTAAGGGTGTGTTCACACTTCTCTTGGTTCTTCTGCGGACCCCAAAAAAATAAAAAAGTACATTTAGTCCTGTTTCTCTTGGCATTCACTCTTGTCTTTTTGAAGACGGAACCCTAAGATACAAAAAACACATGACGTATATTTTGCGACAAAACTTGCCAAACATCCAAAACAATGCTGTGTGCTGTGCTGAATGCGCTCGTTGTGTGTGTGTTCATATGATGGTATTTTGACCAGCTGAGAACTCACAATGAGCTTATAAAATGTGCAAAGGAGTCAAAACAGCAGCAGGAATTTGTTCTGAATCTGTTCCAGGAATCCGTTAAATCCCCTCGAGGCGCCCTCGATACACACTTTTGCGGAGCTCACGGGCTCTATGAGCAAAACCAGGTATGCTTGAGCATTCTTTCCTTTATAGGGTCGCATCTTGTGACATCACGTCCTGTTTTTGACCGTTGCTTTCATGTTTCAGTCGTGTGGACAGAGACCTATCTCGGTCCACTTGTTTGGTGCATACCAGGGTTCAAGTAGGGTTGGATATCGTTTGTTTTTTTTACGATACTGGTGCCAAATCGATACTTTTAAAACGATAACGGTGCCTAAATTGAACAATTTATTAAAAGTTTAAAAGATGTTAAATGACTAAATACCCTTTAAAATAACATTTAACAACTCCCAAATGACATATTCTAATTACAAGATCATTCTTTTCACTACCTTTTTGTTTTTTCCCTTTTTCCTCTTCTTTCTTTCTCATCTTCCATTATATTGCTGTTTGTCTATAGTGTTTTGTTATTATTTCTCAGTATGCGCATTTTGTACAATTTCTGTATGTATTTCATGAAAAAAAAATATGTGTAAATAAATTAAAAAACACAACAAATTTACTTAACATATTCAAAATAAAACCAAAGCCACATAACCCAACTACAATAGGCCAAATAGTGCTGTAAAACAGATGTATCGGTTTTTTTATATTATTCAATATATTCACAAACTTGACAAATACAGGGAGTGCAGAATTATTAGGCAAGTTGTATTTTTGAGGATTAATTTTACAACATTAATAATTAAACAACAACCATGTTGTCAATGAACACAAAAAACTCATTAATATCAAAGCTGAATATTTTTGGAAGTAGTTTTTAGTTTTAGCTATTTTAGGGGGTATCTGTGTGTGCAGGTGACTATTACTGTGCATAATTATTAGGCAACTTAACAAAAAACAAATTTATACCCATTTCAATTATTTATTTTTACCAGTGAAACCAATATAACATCTCAACATTCACAAATATACATTTCTGACATTCAAAAACCAAACAAAAACAAATCAGTGACCAATATAGCCACCTTTCTTTGCAAGGACACTCAAAAGCCTGCCATCCATGGATTCTGTCAGTGTTTTGATCTGTTCACCATCAACATTGCGTGCAGCAGCAACCACAGCCTCCCAGACACTGTTCAGAGAGGTGTACTGTTTTCCCTCCTTGTAAATCGCACATTTGATGATGGACCACAGGTTCTCAATGGGGTTCAGATCAGGTGAACAAGGAGGCCATATCATTAGATTTTCTTCTTTTATACCCTTTCTTGCCAGCCACGCTGTGGAGTACTTGGACGCATGTGATGGAGCATTGTCCTGCATGAAAATCATGTTTTTCTTGAAGGATGCAGACTTCTTCCTGTACCACTGCTTGAAGAAGGTGTCTTCCAGAAACTGGCAGTAGGACTGGGAGTTGAGCTTGACTCCATCCTCAACCCGAAAAGGCCCCACAAGCTCATCTTTGATGATACCAGCCCAAACCAGTACTCCACCTCCACCTTGCTGGCGTCTGAGTCGGACTGGAGCTCTCTGCCCTTTACCAATCCAGCCACGGGCCCATCCATCTGGCCCATCAAGACTCACTCTCATTTCATCAGTCCATAAAACCTTAGAAAAATCAGTCTTGAGATATTTCTTGGCCCAGTCTTGACGTTTCAGCTTGTGTGTCTTGTTCAGTGGTGGTCGACTTTCTGCCTTTCTTACCTTGGCCATGTCTCTGAGTATTGCATACCTTGTGCTTTTGGGCACTCCAGTGATGTTGCAGCTCTGAAATATGGCCAAACTGGTGGCAAGTGGCATCTTGGCAGCTGCACGCTTGACTTTTCTCAGTTCACGGGCAGTTATTTTGCGCCTTGGTTTTTCCACACGCTTCTTGCGACCCTGTTGACTATTTTGAATGAAACGCTTGATTGTTCGATGATCACGCTTCAGAAGCTTGGCTATTTTAAGACTGCTGCATCCCTCTGCAATATATCTCACTATTTTTGACTTTTCTGAGCCTGTCAAGTCCTTCTTTTGACCCATTTTGCCAAAGGAAAGGAAGTTGCCTAATAATTATGCACACCTGATATAGGGTGTTGATGTCATTAGACCACACCCCTTCTCATTACAGAGATGCACATCACCTAATATGCTTAATTGGTAGTAGGCTTTCCAGCCTATACAGCTTGGAGTAAGACAACATGCATAACGAGGATGATGTGGTCAAAATACTCATTTGCCTAATAATTCTGCACTCCCTGTATGTCATCAGCTATCTGATTTTCCGTTTTTAAAATATGTGTAATTGAAGGTGTTTGTCGTTTTAAAACCCTTAACAATGATCATGTTAGTTGATCTATAATGCACGATGGGTGCAGCTGTTGTGCCGAATTGCGACCCCCCCCCCCCCCCCCCCCCGCCAAATTATTACCCCTCTCGTGGCAGTCGCTGCCTGATTGCCTAATCCTAACCCCACCCCTACTCCTAACCCCTCTCCCACCCCTACTCCTAACCCCTCTCCCACACCTACTCCTAAATTTACTAATACAGGGGAGTAATAATCTGGCAAGCGGTCAGAATTCAGCACAACACCGCCATTTTAGTTTGTGCCGCAATTCAGAGAATCGGATCTGTTGGATTTACAACACTGAATAGTTGTGAACTGAAAACACTGAATAGTTGTGATATGTGGCAAGCTCTGAGTGCATCTGTCTCTGGCTCGGCGCCAGCTAAAGTGCAAAACCACGTTTGAATTTAAGTGGCACCGAAATGAGTCACCAAAATCTGCGTTCTGATTCGGTCCGATTGCATACTGGTTATACCAGGTTTCTGTACCCAACCCTAGTTTCGGATGGCAGCGTTCACGCTTATTATTCATATAAAACACACTAACAGAGCAATTCAACCAAACCAAGTGTGCCAAGTGTGAACACACCCTAAGACTTGGAATCTTTCTGAAGCAGTTTTCAAAGGCACAAAGCTGCTCTTTTGAGTGTTGTGTGGTCTGAGAACTGGATTTCCGTCACAGTTTTGCGATGATTATAAAGGCAGTTTTTTTCCTCATTACTGTTTTCAAACTGCAAATAATAAGTGCATTGTTTGTGTGTTGTAGGATGGCTCTCTGGGTAACATTGAGGACCTGGCTCAAGAGTATTCAGAGTATTACAGCACGTCTTACAGTGAAGTGTGCGACAGAATGGAGGAGTTACGCAAACGCAGAGTGGCTCAAGAAGCAGAGACGGTAAAACACTCACATGAGCCTCTGTTTAAAGGGCATATTATACACTTCTGAATCAGTAATTTTTTTCAATAAAGTCCGCCTACACTACTGTTCAAAGTTTGGGGTTGGTAAGATGTTTTTGTAGAAGTGTCTGTAGAATGCTCACCAAGACTGCATTTATTTGAACAGAAATACTGTAAAAACACAAATATGTATAATTGTAAAAGTAAAAATAACTGCATGATTGCTCCAGTATTCAGTATCACATGATCCTTCAGAAGTCTTCTGTATAGAAAGTTTATATTCTATATTCTAATCCATTCATATGTTGATTTGATGCTCAAGAATAATTTTTATTATTATCATGTTGTTGTGCTGCTTCATATTTTTTCAGGATTCTTTGATGAATAGAAAGTTCGGCCCCACTTTATATTAGGTGGCCTTAAGTACTATGTACTTACATCAAAAAAATAAGTACAATGTACTTACTGTGTTCAAAATGTATTGCAAAACACCTTTGCTGATTTTGAGGTGGGATACGGGTAGGGTTAGGGACAGGTGTGGTGGTATGGGCCAGTTTAAGGGTAGGGTTAGGGACAGGTGTGGTGGTATGGGTAAGTTTAAGGGTAGGGTTAGGTGTAAGGGAAGTGTCAACTGTGTAATTACAAATGTAACTACAGAAATTAATTACAGATGTAATTACATGCAGGTATTTTTTAAAATGTAAGTACAATGTAAAAACATGTATGTACACAATAAGTGCATTGTATCAAATGATTCATTAAAATGTTAGTACATCGTAGCCACCTAATATAAAGTGGGTCCGAAAGTTCAAAAGAACAGCATTTATTTATAACTTTATAAATGTCTTTAATGTCACTTGATCAATTGTGCATCCTTGTTGAATAAAAGTATTATTTTCTTTCAAATAAAAAACGTACTACCTTTTGAACAGTAGTGTAGCATTTCAAAAAATCAAGACAATCCTGATTTGTCCCCTGTAAATAAATGCATGAAATGTATTGCTTCACAATGAAAATGATGGTGAGGTGTGTCATTTGGTTCAGCAAGATAACGTTATCAGAGAATGAAGGAATGGACTGAGTGTTTTGTTTAACTTGCTGCATTACTTTGTTTCTCAGGCAAAGGCTGAATCAACAACATCCCTTCAGCTGCGGTTGGAAATCCAGGTGGGTGGATTAATCACAGAATGACCCGTCCAGGAACTTGTGCTTTCATGGGAAAGGCACCAATAGTGTCATCTTTACTCTTTGGCTGTTACGAGTCTAAAATGTCTTCATTTTCCCTCCCAGGAGTCATTGGGGCTGTCTAGCTCTGTGTCCACACCTGAGGTAGAGAGAAGGTACGTGACATATTGTTGCATTTTGACTCATCCAGTCTTTGCAAACTGTGCTTCTTTCAAGAACACGATTAAGGGACTTTCTAGTTGCTAATATTTAAGATTCTATAACAAGAAATAATATGAGATATTTTGAGTTCCTGGATGTACTTAAATAAGACCCCGCAGCCCTGAGAGTTACTCAACAATGAAACGCATCCGGCTATCAGGACACTGGAGATGATGCATGCATTTCCTTTTGACCCCTTTTTTCCTCATTTCTCTTTTTCCTTCCTTTCATTGTCCACCGGATGAGATATAATCTGAATCACCACCATCAGCATGTTAACACACGTAAAGCACGAGTCAATTTAGTTATTTTTTGTTTCATTATTCACAATATGAACTACATTAGTAAAACAAAACTTTGTGGCTCTGATTGAATGAGCCACAGTCAAAATTATTGTGAAATAAACCGATAATCTACACAAGACCACATGAAACAGTGATTTTACCATAATTAAAGGATTTTAAAACTCTCCTAAGAAATTTATAAATAGCACCTATATTCCAAAAATATAATCCATAGTAATTAGAAAAGAAATTCACCAAGTAATATTTTCAATAGCTTAAAGGGGCTATATGTAGATTTCAGAACCCTTGTTATTAGCAACACCTGTGGCCGTTAAGTGAACTGCAGCCTGCAACATATTGGATGCGTCTCAATCAGCTCCCTAGTTCAGTAGTCAGGGCACTGTTTAGGGAGTCGGCCATTTTAAGGGCTGTCTCAATTGCAGAATCCTTCCAGTTCACTGAAATGTTCGCTCCCTAAAAAGTCCCACAATGCACCGCAAAACCCAGGGTGCATCAATGCTCACTGTGCTCCCTTAATGGAAGTTCTGAAGCATGAAACTCAAATCACGTGAGCCAACTCACTACACATAATGACTGATAACAACACGCAATTGTTTGTGTTTTTAAAAACAGAAACCATTATTTAATTATATTTCAGCATAAACATACATCGTTAGACAGGTAATGAACACAATCTAGCTAACATTTTAAGTTATTTACGGCTGAAATGTTGCACATTTATGTAGCAAGCAAAGTATTTATCATCATGTACTTTAAATAACATCACAAGTAATGTCAGAAAGATTTAAGCTCTGCTGTTATTCATAAATATCAGTAATGATGTTGTTCAATGAGGAAGTTGTCACGTCGCCGGAAATAGAATCATCAGTGTCCCAATGTGTAGTGAGCCAGCGTCATTTACTGTCCTTACCAGTGCCGAACTCATGTACACAATATACTGATTCACGAGCTTGGGAGCTAGGGAACTTGCTTGCTTTCCTGTAGCTCAAACAGTAGAGCATGGCGCTAGCAACGCCAAGGTCATGGGTTCGATTCCCAGGGAAAGCAAGAACTGACAAAATGTAAAATGTGTACCTTGAATGCAATGTAAGTCGCTTTGGATAAAAGCGTCTGCCAAATGCATAAATGTAAATGTAAATTTAGGGAACTGAATGAGACACACCCATTATCTTAGTATTCTCTTCATATTCATTTCATGTGTCATTGAATGAAAGGGAGAGGTTCTCGGGAGCCTGCGTAACCATCACATCCGTGTTAACCCCTTAACGCCTGAATTTATATAGCTGTATATAAAAAAATGTTTTATGTGTGTTTTTGTCTTTTAGTAGATGGTAAATAATGTTGAGATTATCAATTTCACTTTTGCACAACAAATAAATAGAAATGTTGGTATGTTGCAAATTTGCGACAACGGTCAATTTGGGGTCAATTTGGTATGTTGCAAATTTGCAACAGCAGGCATAATGGTCAATAATAAGATAACAAAAACACAGTAAAATAACAGAGAATTTTTTTTTTTTATTTATTCACCCTTTTTTTACTTATTTATTTCTATAAATCTGCAACAGCAGGTATTCAATAAGAAGAATTATGACCACTTTCATGTCACCAACACAATATACACAAACGTTACTGTTAGTATAGGAAACATTGCATTAATTTGAATTGTAGATTGATTTGAATTGTAAATTAAGTTTTCAAATGTATGTTGCTGAACCTAAAAGAATGCACATGCACACACATGCACGCATTCACGCACACGTGGACACACATGCATACATACATACGCACTCACGCACGCACACACACACACACACATGCATACATAGAAACACACACATGCACGCATTCACGCACACGTGGACACACATGCATACATACATACGCACTCACGCACACACACACACACACACACACACACACACACACATGCATACATAGAAACACACACATGCACGCATTCACGCACACACACATGCATACATACATACACACTCATGCACACACACACACACACACACACACACACACATGCATACATAGAAACACACACATGCACGCATTCACGCACACGTGGACACACATGCATACATACATACACACTCACGCACGCACACACATGCATACATAGAAACACACACATGCACGCATTCACGCACACGTGGACACACATGCATACATACATACACACTCACGCACGCACGCACACACACACACACACACACACACACACACACACACACACACACATGCATACATAGAAACACACACATGCACGCATTCACGCACACGTGGGCACACATACATACATACACACACTCACGCACGCACACACACACACACACACACTCACGCACGCACACACATGCACATGCAGTTTGCGCTTTTACGCGCTTGCCGTAAAACATGGAAGGTTTCATTCGGATCTGCATAAAAATAAATAGCTTTTGTATTCATATCCCAGCATGGTGTATCCCAGCATGGTGTCTGTATACAGACTATTGAAAATAACTAAGTAAAATACAAAGGATTACAAGATAAGCCATCACGAAAAGCTTTTTTTTTATATTTCTATATAGCGCTGGTTAGCGGTCAGCATTAGGCTTATGGTCCACTGTCGCTAATATGCTACAAAGCTAAATATTACAATAACTTCAAAAATACTTTTCACACATATTTCACCTCATTACATCGAGTGTATAAGCACACAATAAGCAGGTGAGTATTTTTATCTTAGCACAACTTACCTTATATACACCTCAGGATCAAACTTTCCCGACTCATATCCATAACTTCGCGACCGGAGTAATCCTCGTGCGTAAACAGGGAATAAGTCCGTCACTTTGTGATCCACTAGAAACAAGTGCTTGTCGAAGGTTCATAGGTCCGTAGCGAATATGCACTAACCGGCATTGGGGGAATGCAGACGCTATCTCGGCTGGTTGATTGAGTCAAACGGTATGTCGCATAATAATTTTTGTCATAATTTTTGTCAACAACCTTTTTTCACTGACGAAAACGGGACAATAACTAAATAAAAACTAGTGATGGATGACATAAACTATAACGAAAATCAACTGTCATTTTCGTCAACAAATAAAAACGAGACGAAAATGTTAGGGAGGGACGATTAGGGAAGAGATCCAGTGTAACAGATGCGAACATTTGATTTGGACGTGCTGATCTAACCGCTGGAGAACACGGCGCTGTTGCATGTTCTACAGGCTCATTCACGCATCCCCAATCCAGCGCTCCAGAGCAGCTCACAATCAATGAATAGCGCACATTTATGCCAGGCAATTGTTTATGAACTAATGCTGATGAATAATGACAATGTTTACTTTACGATGTTTATATAGTAATGTGTTTTAGACGGTTGTAACAATGCATATTTTATCTCCATCATCTGAACTTGAATGAGCTCCTTCAACTGCAATAGTAAGGTGAGATTTCAAAATAAGAGTCCCGGTGTATTTCCAGCTGGTTTATAATTAAAAGTCATGCATTATATATTCGTTTTTGCTTATTTGACACATATTCAATAAAGTATGAGGGTTATAATAGTTAACTAAAACCATTTAAAAAAATCTTTGTTACTTGAAATTAAATAAATATTAACTGAAATTAAAAAATAAATAAACAAACTTATTTGAAGCTTTAGCTTAACATGATATACTAACTTAAACAGAAATACAAAGTTATAAAAACTATATAGATGTTTTTAAAAACAAACCAAAAAGTGAATTGAGCTCTCTTTCGTGTATTTTTAATGTCAAAAACAAAATGTCAGTTCAAGTGACAGTCGGTTATGTAATGCTTAAATGCTTAATGTATTACAATTTAACTAAACTCATTAGATTTTAGGAGACTAAATCTACTGTAGATTTAGTCGACTAAAACTAGACTAAAACTAAAAACAATTCAGGTGACTAAAATATGACTAAAACTAAATTGCATTTTAGTCAACTAAAACTAAATCAAAATATGCTGTCAAAAGTTTAACACTGTCACATCCTTTGGATTTTCCCTGTGAAACCGGCCCGAGTCCTTCACATAAAAATCAGTCTACAGGCTTTCATAGACAAGCTACAATAGAAAGCTATGGAAGGTCTAGTTTTTGTATGTTTTGTTACAAGCTGTTCACATATTTGGCAATATAAAAAGCAATAATACATTCAAAGAAATGGTACATATATAATGTTAGCTATATATAAGTTTGGAGTTGTTTGTTTTTTTGGCAAGGATGCATTAAATTGATCAGAAGTGACAGAAAATACATTGCTACAAAAGATTTCAGATTCCACAAAAATATGAAGCAGCATAATAGTTTTCGATACGCTATGCATATGAATTCTATAATACTGTGCTGCAAAAAGCTGGTAGTTTAGCTAATGAACAATGTTGCTTGGTCAAATAATAATTTTTAAAATCAATGTGTGTTTAAAATACCATTACTATAAATTGTTGTAATGATCATGCAGGTTAAAGACACATTTGTTTGCAGTTTTGAACGTATCTTTGACTCTCCTCACACGGCTAAACGTTTGCAGTGCTTCTGAGAGCTCAGGTACATGCTAAAAATCAGCTGCACGTGTCAGCTGAGAGAAAGACAAATAAAGAGAGGGACAGGAATTTACGAGCCATGTGTGCGCTCTGTCGCTCTAAAACCCCTCCGGTGCGTGAAAAAACCTCCATTGTTGCAGTGAGGTGTGGTGTGCCGGCCGACAGCAGCATGTGTCTTTATTCGCTCTGACAGACGGCCGAGTCTAATCCACTGCCCCACAGGCAGCATGGACATCAGTTAGGACAGACAGATTACTACAAATGAATGGATAGGGGTTGAAAATGAAGAAAATAATGTGGGAGAACAGGTGAGATGAGACACAGCGTGATGACGTTTTGATGGAGTCACTTTTGCTGGAGTTCATGCATGTTTGTCATTTTGCTTACAGGCAATCAATGAACAAGTCCAGCTCTGAAGACGGATCCGGTTAGTACCACATTTAATGTTTGTTTGTTTGACTGATTGATTGATGTCTAAAAACGAGTAAAATCAGGGTTCCCGCGGTTTTAAAAATGGAAAGTCAAGAGTGAGTCTACATTTTTGCTCTGCTCGGAAATGTTTAATTGGCTAAAGAGTGTTCTATTGTAAATGCCCTATAAAATTATGGTAACACTTTATATTACAGTGTCCTTGTTACACGTTACATGTAGTTACTATAGTAATAACAGTAATTTATGCATAATTACATGCAACTGACCATAAAACACACCCTAATCTTAATCATAACCTATATAGTAAGTATACGTTGTTAATTAATATGGTTACACTTTATGTTACGGTGTCTGTATTACAGTGTAATTATACATTTAAGTACTGAGTAATATAATTAACTACATATACTTACTATAGGGTTAGAATTAGGATGTGGTTAAGGTTAGTTGCATGTAATTATGCACAATTAATGCTGTAGTAACTACATGTAACGTGTAGGACACTGTAAAATAAAGTGTTATAATTAATATTACTCAGTACTTAAACATATTATTACACTGTAACAAGGGCACCTACTCATTCTTTAGTATGACTATTTTCTACTTCCTGCATCCTGGAATGATTTTAAACACTTTTGAAGGAGTTCACTTTTTTTCTTTGACTATCTGATTCAAATTCTTATAATTTTATTTTTAAATCATATTACACTACTGTTTAAATGTTTGTAGGGCTCACCTAAGCTGCATTTATTTGATGAAAAATACCAGTAAAAACAGTAATATTGTGAGATATTATTACAATTTAAAAATAACCGTTTTCTATTTGAATATATTTTCAAATGTAATGGTTGCACTTTATTTTAACCAGGATTCTTTGATGAATAGAAAGTTCAAAAGAGCAGCATTTATTAGGCACAACTAATATTTGTCAATTAGTTGTGTCATTGGGGGGGGGGGGGGGGGGGGGTATTGTGTCCAATATTTGGACTCATATTTTTTGGAAACATGCAGTTGAAGCATTCATTGAGTTTAAAATTGTGTGTCTAACAGCAGGGAGATGGGACAGAAAGAAAAACAAATCGTTCTGGCAAAACTTCCGCAAGGCACAGAAAGGGAGCGTTCGAGCGCTACCAAAAGGTTCTTCACCTATTTCTAATCACAATTTAACTAGAGCTTCATATCTGAACATTAAATCTAGATATTACATTACTTTAAATGACATTGACCTCTGGTCTACAGGGGAGGATCCTGGCTTTGTCGCCAGTGAGATCACGATGAGTGATGAAGAACGCATCCAGCTGATGATGATGGTGAAGGAGAAGATGATCACGGTGGAGGAAGCCTTGGCTCGGGTATGAAATGGTTCACAACCCATTTTGGTTCCATAATATGATGCATTTACAAGATAACAGGATGCTTAATAAAACAGTGCAGGATTGGACTTGGTTTTACTCCTGGAAACATTCGCTAACATGCATTTTATTACATTTTTCCCCTCAGCTGAAGGAGTACGAAATGCAGAACAAGCAGTCCAGCAGCGTGGACACGACCAATTGGGCCGACGCACCCAGTCCCTCCATGACCGAATCCTCCTACTGTAATGTAAGTTTCCCAGTCACCTTCTGCGTTTGCGAATGAGAAGTTCTTGCATGCGAGATCCAAAGCCACCCGCGTTCTCCATAGGCACATACGATCTATGAAGTGAAAGAGTAAATATCCATTAGCCGTGTGCCACATCCTTGTTTGTTGTGATGAACTTGTTTATTGGCAGATCTTCTGTCTATAGACACTCACAGCAGGGTTTTCACCCTCTATCTGTGGGATTTGTCACCCCTTCATCCCACCATCATGTCCTAGATGTGAACCACGGCCCCTCTGGGCCTCCAGGCGGGGTCCTATTCATCCACTCAATGCTGTAACCCCCCATTGTGCATTTTTGTCCGGTTGAATGCAGGGCTGCTCTCTCTTCAGTGGCCTGCAGCTCTTTTGTGCAGGGATTGTGTGATTAAGGCGCTTGGATGCAGGAGCCATTCCACCTATTCCACTGGACAGAGCCACCGTTTACCATTTGGTGCATTCTGTAAAAATGAATTTGGGGCTTTTAAATTTTAGTTGTTGTGTTTGCTAAGACAAGCATCTCTATTCGTCACTGTCGGGTGGAAACCTCACACACTATATTGCCAAAGTTTGGGACACCTGCCTTTATATGCACATGAACTTTAATGACATCCCATTCTTAATCCGTAGGGTTTAATATGGAGTTGGCCCACCGTTTACAGCTATAACAGCTTCAAATCTTCTGGCAAGTCTTTCCACCGAATGGGAATTTTTGAACATTCTTCTAGAAGCGCGTTTGTGAGGTTAGGCACTGATGTTGGATGAGAAGGCCTGGGTCGCAGTCTCCTGTTCTATCGGGTTGAGGTCAGGACTTTGTGCAGGCCAGTCAAGTTCCTCCACACCAAACTCGCTCATCCATGTCTTTATGGACCTTACTTTGTGCACTGGTGCACAGTCATGTTGGAACAGGAAGGGGTCATCCCTAAACTGTTCCCATAAAGTTGTGAGCATGAAATTGTCCGAAATGTCCTGGTATGCTGAAGCATTAAGAGTTCCTTTCACTGGAAATAAGGGGCTAAAAGCCCAACCCCTGAAAAACAATCCCACACCATAATCCCCGTCCACCAAACTCCACCAGACTCGTCCATCTGATTGCCAGACAGAGAAGCGTGATTCGTCACTCCAGAGAAGACTCTAGAGTCCAGTGGCGGCGTGCTTTACACCATTGCACCCAACGCTTTGCATTGCACTTGGTGATGTAAGACTTGGATGAAGCTGCTCGGCCATGGAAAACTATTCCATGAAGCTCTCTATGCATAGCCTAGAAATCTAGACGCACCCTAGCGGCAGCAAATCTAATTTGTAGCCAGGGTAGTCTAGCAACTCTCCGTTGGCGTGCGAGCTGGAAAAACCAAACTCTGGTCAGGCCAATCACATTGTGTATAGAGTCGGTGGGAGGTCTTAACATAATGACGGCAGATTTGCGGCCGTTCCACGTACTACTTGTAAACAAAGCAGCTGGCGTACAGCGGCCTTTCGAATCGGCTTTGGCCGCAACTTTGGAAGACTTGGAGTTAAGCTTTTCTTTGAGAAAAGAACAAAGAACGGCACTGAAGTCATTCTTAAAAAAGGAAGAAGTGAGTTTTGCCGACCGGATACGGCAAAAGTTTAATCTGTCAACTAGCTCCGCTTCACCTTCTGCGTTGCTCTGGTTGGTTGTAGCGCTATCCAATTGCGTGCAGAGGGAATTTGAAAGACAACCGTTTATCCCGCCCCTCGGATTGAGCCCTGCCAATGATGAGTTCAGCAAAAAAAGGGAGTAGAGCGAGTTCGGCAAAAGGTGGATTCGAACCTTGGGTTGATTTGCATCAAAACTTTACCCCTACACTATTGTTGCTGCAAATGAGTCTGTGTTTTCTGTAATTTTGTCTGACCCAAGCAGACATTTAGTAAACAAGGCGATATATTTTTACCTAATGTAAATGGCATCTACTCCAGTAAAATTGTTCTATGAGAGGACCCACCCACATTTTTTTTGCTTCCAACGTCCATGCCAAAAACGCTACTTTTCCTGAAATGGAAAACGCACTGTATTTTTTACGTTGTCAAAGTTGATATTCTGGCTTTAGGTCAGACACTTGCACGAGTCATTATATTATTAACATTTTACCAAAATCAAGCTCAAATGGAGTTACAAGTTTTTTGACCAGCAAATTTCTGAGAATTTAGGACGTACGTGTTTTGTCCATCATTAGAACAGCTGCACCTGAGGCATTGTGTCATGTTTTCATCAACGTATGGGTTATACAGTTTACTGTAGCTACACTGTAAAAAAAAAACTCAGGTCTCCAATTGAACATTTTCTAGTGACCGATCACATCTAAATTTTTCAGTTGGCCAAATTGAATTTCTGTGAATTGATGCAATTTAATTCACAGAAATTCAATTTGGCCAACTAAAAAATTTCGATGTGATCAGTCACTAGAAAATGTTAAATTAGAGACCTGATTTTTTTTTTTTTACAGTGTATGTGGGAGCTCAGTTTATTCTGTCATTTGTACAAAGTCTCATGTTATTAAAGATGCAGTGTTTGTACTCCAGTTCCTCAAATGATGTGTCTTGTGAAATAAATGGTAATATCATGTTTTTTTATACATGTGCATGTTAATACTGTGATATTCTTTAAACTACACTACTGTTCAGAAGTTTGGGATCTGTAAGATTTTTAAATGTATTTGAAAGAAGTCTCTTATGCTCAGCAAGGCTGCATTTATTTGATCAAAAATGCAGTAAAACAGTGATATTGGGAAATATTATTACAATTTTTAAAACATGTTTTCTATTGTAATTATATGTAATTTATTCCTGTGACGCAAAGCTAAATTTCCAGCATCTTTAGTCTTCAGTGTCACATGATCCTTCAGAAATCATTCTAATATGCTGATTTGCTGCTCAAGAAACATTTCTTATTATCAATGTTGAAAACCGATCTGCTGCTTCATATTTTTATGGAAACCGTGACACATTTTTCAGGATTATTTGATGAATAGAAAAAAAACTTTTGAGCAGTACTGTAGCTTGAAGTTCAATTGTATATAAATATGATGATTATTCAGGGCCGAAGTATATATCAAATTAAATAAGAAAAATAAACAAGTCAAATATGATAATGTTACTGTTTATCATCATTGTACCATGGTACCACCATGATGCTTTTATGTGAGGGATTCAACATTCTCAGTGCCGACCAGTTATTATAGTGTCTGTGTTTTTATCGATGACAATAGAATTTTACAGATGCCAATTACATAACATCCCACCCGCTGAAATAGTTTGTCTGAAATGTTCAGTTCTCAGACTTGCATACACAAGAGCCGTTTATATCAGACATTAGCAGATGCTCAGACTCTTAATAATCTCTCACTGACATTTCACCAGGTTTATTTCAGGTCATGTGGTCTTCTGTGGGTCTGAAAACTGTGGCGAGAGCACACAGTGCTCACATTTATGAACCATAAATAATGAGTAATTATAGTTGTGGCTATCTCTTCTGCATGTGGTTTCTGCGCCTAACCTGTTTGCTTCTGAGAAATACCTGCTGGAAAATAAGCTATGAGTCTTGCACCCTCACGTCTGTGATAATCTGGTCTTCAGATCAACTCAATGTGTGTGGGGTTTTTAATGGTCCAACAGGTGAAAACACATCTGACCCCTTGGTAAAGTAGCAGCACACCTCTCTAACACATGATTTGAGGAATCGTTCATATCTGGAGCACAAATTCTGCAGGACAAGTTACACGATGAAGTGAATGAGTCTGCTTACAGCCTCTCTGTTGAGTTCACATCGCCTGTTTTCATTGTTTGCATATGGGGGATTTTTGATTTACCATATACTAAAGACCACTGAATGTATGTGCTCAGTAATGAGTCACAATACTTTCCATTGCATGTAAAGTCTTTGCATGGACCTTTTACCTTGTGGTAAACCAGTTTTTTTTTTTTTCTTCTTCTTCTTCTTCTTCTTTTCTTTTGTTATTTGAATTCACTATTATTTTGATTCTTATTCTATGTTGTTTTATTTCATTATTTATTTGATTTTGTTTAATTTGATATATTTTTTATTTGATTTGATATTTTATTGTTATATATTGTTTCATTGTATATTTTGTTATTCTATGTATTTGTTTTGTTATTGCTTTATTTTGTTTTCTATTGGTTTTTTTATATATTTGTGTGTGTGTACAGTCGAGAGAACAGTCGGAGGACGAGCTGGAAGAGTCCGCCACCTTTCGCCGACTTCATAAACTCGTTAATTCAACTCGACGTGTGAGAAAGAAGTTAATCAGAATTGATGAGGCCAAAAAACACGGGTCAAAAGGTGAGAGAAACTTTTCACAATCATACATATTCATATCAGAAACCACACCTGAAATGTACATAGCTGTGCAGATGTATGCAGAACATCTAGGGTCAGAATCTTTTTTTACAGTAATAGCAAAACACTCATTTGGCATGTTTGTTTGGATTAAAACGAACCCTGGTGCGATTGCTCTGTTGGTGCGGTTCATATGAATGAGTGTGAACGCTGCCATCCGAATTCTGCTTCAGTCTAAATAAATGACAGTGTGAAGTTGAACGCTAAGCGAAACAGGTCTAAATGTATCATTTTCTTTTTTCGTTCGGACCAAAAGAACCAGGATAACTGAAATACAAGTGTGAACACACCCTTGGTCTAAAAAATATTAGTTTGCTGAAAGATTACAAAGCCAAACCTTTGGGCTAGCATGCACTGAGACCAGGGGTGTGTATTAAGAAAGTAAATAGGGTCAATTTAGTTTTTAGGTTGACTTGCTGCGTTTCTCCTCCAGACACTGTGAGTCCTGAAGCGTTTCCGCCAGGCGAGGATAGCGTCTCTCTCTACACTGGGGTGCACAAACATCTTGCCGTGTCTCAGGGTGACGGTTTGAGCTCCATGCTTCATGAACAGCTGTCTCTGGACAGAGATTCGGACAGTTTGACCACGTCTCCCTCCTCCAGCAGCTTGGAAACCTACAGCAGCCACAGGCTCTTCAAAGCCTTCAGTAAGTCCAGCAGCAGTCAGGGGCTGGAGCCCGCGTCTGGACCCGGCGGAGCAGTTTCTGGGCTGGACGCTGGCAGCGGTTCCTCCTTCTCCGAGGCAGATGAAGTCGAACCCAGGATGTCCCGCTCTGTGACCGAAGGGGAAATGAGGCGAGCCCTGAGCCCCTCTAACTACCATGGAGTGAGTACAAGCACTATGTTTTGTTTTGTTATTTAATTTTATTATTTATTTATTTATTATTTTATTTTATTTTTATGAGCCCCTCAAACTACCATGGAGTGATTACAGGCACTGTGTTTTGTTTGATTTTTTTTATCCACCTGCACGCTTTATCTTATTTATTTTTTATTTTATTTTGTCCCCGGTGATGTCAAACTCCAAAATGGAAACAAACAAAAAAAATATTTTATGGTTTTATTTTATATTTTTTTATATTATTTCATTTTCCATGTCTCAGGGTGACACCAAGCTCCAAAATGGCAAAAAAAAAAATATTTTATTGTTTTATTTTGTATTATTTGATTTTATATTTTTTTATATTATTTCATTTTCCATGTCCCAGGGTGACACCAAGCTCCAAAATGGCAAAAAAAAAAAAAAAAAAAAAATTCTTATTATTTGATTTTATATTTTATATTATTTGATTTTCTATGTCTCAGTGTGACATCAAGCTCCAAAATGGTATTTGAACACCCTGCTATTTTGCAAGTTCTCCCACTTAGAAATCATGGAGGGGTCTGAAATTGTCATCGTAGGTGCATGTCCACTGTGAGAGACATAATCTAAAAAAACAAATCCAGAAATCACAATGTATGATTTTTTAAACTATTTATTTGTATGATACAGCTGCAAATAAGTATTTGAACACCTGAGAAAATCAATGTTAATATTTGGTACAGTAGCCTTTGTTTGCAATTACAGAGGTCAAACGTTTCCTGTCGTTTTTCACCAGGTTTGCACACACTGCAGGAGGGATTTTGGCCCACTTTTGGCCCACAAACACAGAGTTTGAGCTCCCTCCAAAGATTCTCTATTGGGTTTAGGTCTGGAGACTGGCTAGGCCACGCCAGAACCTTGATATGCTTCTTACAGAGCCACTCCTTGGTTATCCTGGCTGTGTGCTTCGGGTCATTGTCATGTTGGAAGACCCAGCCACGACCCATCTTCAATGATCTAACTGAGGGAAGGAGGTTGTTCCCCAAAATCTCGCAATACATGGCCCCGGTCATCCTTTCCTTATAGGAGAACTCCGGTGAATTTTTAAGTTAATCTTTATCGTTATATCTTTGTGAGTACTGTCTATAGAAAAAAAAACGAACCGGATTGGTGCGTTCAACACGGAGCTGTTACAGTTAATGCCCAGAGCTCCCACTCAGCTAACACGGCAGCTATGGGGGCATATACATAAAGAGTGTCTTTGTGCCTCTTAACAGACACAAAATGCAATTAAAATGTCTGTCCAACATGAACAGGGCCCTTACATGACAACGAGATGTGTTTAGCAACTTAGCCATTGTTTAAACTCACCGAGATAGTGTTTTAGACGGCAAGCTGTAGTCTCGCTGAAGTCCCGTGAGAACTCAGCTGTAGCCGGTAAAAATGTAAATAGTCCAGGGGGGAGGAGCGTTACGAACCATTTCTTCTTTACTTGTGAGCTGATCATCAATCTTCACACACACGATGCTCCTCCCCCCTGGACTATTTACATTTTACCGGCTACAACTGAGTTCTCACAGGACTTCTGCGAGACTACAGCTCCTCTGGATCATCCAAATGGTCATTGGCAAACTTAAGACGGGCCTTGACATGTGCTGGTTTAAGCAGGGCAACCTTCCGTGCCATGCATGATTTCAAACCATGACGTCTTTGTATTACCAACAGTAACCTTGGAAACGGTGGTCCCAGCTCTTTTCAGGTCATTGACCAGCTCCTCCCGTGTAGTTTCTGGACTGATTTCTCACCTTTCTTAGGATCATTGAGACCCCACGAGGTGAGATCTTGCATGGAGCCCCAGTCCGAGGGAGACTGACAGTCATGTTTAGCTTCTTCCATTTTCTAATGATTTCTCCAACAGTGGACCTTTTTTCACCAAGCTGCTTGGCAATTTCCCCGTAGCCCTTTCCAGCCTTGTGGAGGTGTACAATTTTGTCTCTAGTGTCTTTGGACAGCTCTTTGGTCTTGGCCATGTTAGTAGTTGGATTCTTACTGATTGTATGGGGTGGACAGGTGTCTTTATGCAGCTAACAACCTCAAACAGGTGCATCTAATTTAGGATAATAAATGGAGTGGAGTTGGACATTTTAAAGGCAGACTAACAGGTCTTTGAGGGTCAGAATTCTAGCTGATAGACAGGTGTTCAAATACTTATTTGCAGCTGTATCATACAAATAAATAGTTAAAAAATCATATATTGTGATTTCTGGATTTTTTTTATAGATTATGTCTCTCACAGTGGACATGCACCTACGATGACAATTTCAGACCCCTCCATGATTTCCAAGTGGGAGAACTTGCAAAATAGCAGGGTGTTCAAATGCTTATTTTCCTCACTGTATATATATATATATATATATATATATATATATATGATTGTTTTGTTTTGTATTATTTTATTTAATATTATTTAATATTTAATATTATTTTATGTTCCTATGTCTGTGTGACGTCAACCTCCAAGATTTTATTTTATTTAATTGTTTTATTTTATATTATTTGATCATTTTATATTGTTTGCTCCAAAATGACAAAAATAAAACTAGTTGTATGATAGCTTTATGTGAGCAATCAATGTAATTTAAATCTTTATTCACTGAAAATGTAACTTGTATGTCAAGATTTAAATATAAAGATATACTGTAATTTGAGCCAGATTTAGCTTTTTCTAACTCTGTCACAGAGGACCTGTAGCTTTGGAGGATTTGATCTCACAAGCCGATCTGTGTACATGGGCAACAGCAGCTGTGACCCCACAGTAAGAACACATTGTAAAAGTGCAAAATAATTCATAAAATATATTCCAAATGCATTCAGAACTGACTTCTTATCATTTGAGAAGATTTTGAAGTTATGCATTCTGTCATGTCCGTCCTGCAGAATGAAAACGGCAATATCTGCATGAGAGACGCGTCCAGATCTCCAACACCTTCCCGTATCTCTCTGGGGAAGAAGGTGAAATCTGTTAAAGAGACCATGAGGAAACGCATATCCAAGAAATATAATCCCTCTCCATCAGAGCAGGTGATTGTGTGATTTATGTATGATGCAGAATTCTAAAGGGACTATTGAGTAACAATTTTAGCAATTCCAATATAGCAAATCTGTCATTTTTTTCAAAGCAGAATGTAGTTTGGCCTTGCAAAGGCCAGGGATTTTTGTGCATTGCATGATTCTAGGGTATTGGGGTGGTTAACCATTGCTTCTTGGCCAATGTCAAAAAAGTTTGTCATTTTTGATATCTAACTCCAATTTGAGCAACAGTAATAGTTATGCTTGACTTGGCAAAAACCATTTATCTTGGAACCGAATTACATTTGAATCATTTAGTAGTAGTCAACACCAGTAGAATTAGCTTTCATATGTTACAGCTTCATTTCTCTGTATGTAGCGCCCTCTGTTGGCCATTGTATTGATTTCAGTGTGTTCTGTTTGACTCAGTCGAGTCCCAGCAGAGCTCCCAGCAGCCCTCAGTCTCCTCACACGGACACAGACTCTCTGGAGAAACCCAAACTCAAGGCTGGAGGATCAGTGGAGAGTTTGAGGAGTTCCCTCAGCGGACAGAGCTCCATGAGTAAGTGTGTGTGCAAATGCTTCACTATACTTGTGCAAAATGTCAGATAAACAAATATAACCTTTATCATATTAATCCTTATTAAAGCCATACAGGATATTTCAGCCAAATACCATTCAGCTCTAGAAAAGGAGTTCAGAAATGGCCATTTGATGTTTTTATCATTTAAATATTAAAAAGCCATATAAGGTGTATGTGAGGGGTTGAGGAGAGTAATTATCAATAATAGATGTGTATAATATATTGTTGTTATTGTCAACTAAAACTATTAAAAAATTTAAGAACTAAATGACTAAAAATGAAATAAATAAATTAAAGTTGAATAGAAAAAATACAAAACTAATCAAAATGAAAAAAGCACATAACAAAATGACAGAAAATATGAATAGATATGTGCAATACAGTGTTGTTGTCTAATTGTTGTTGTAACTAAAGCAATTTTTTAAAAATTGTATCAAAACTAACTGAAATAAAATTAATGTACTGTAAGTTGAAATATTAAAAATATTCAAACTAAAAATGAAATAGAAATAAACTGAAGCTAAATTGTAAAAAAAAAAAAAAAAAAAAAATGACAAAAGCACATAACAAAATTAAGAATAATAGATATGCATAATACTGTGTTGTATTTGTTAAAACCGCAATAAAAAACCTTTTGTAACAAAACAAAAAAATATACATTTTGCCTTGGCAAATAACTGAAATAAAATAAGTACTAAAATTATTTAAAAAATAATACAAATTACAAACACTTAATCTAAGATTAAAATGAAAACTGAAATACAAAAGCTCTTTCAAAATGTTAATAATTACTATAATAGTATATAAACAATACTAAAACAACAAAAAAATAATATATTATAATAGATAATATACAGCCTGCGGGTCATTATTGCAAAATAAACCTGACAGGGTTTATTTTGTGAAAATGACTTGCTAACTGTATTTTCCTTATTACACAGCTGTTTATCAAATAAATGGACATAGATAGATAGATAGATAGATAGATAGATAGATAGATAGATAGATAGATAGATAGATAGATAGATAGATAGATAGATAGATAGATAGATAGATAGATAGATAGATAGATAGATAGATAGATAGATAGATATTATTTTATTTTTGAGGATATTTGAAGAAATTTAAATTTATATTTTCATAGTCTAGCATCATTATTCAAAACATTTGACTGCAAAATAACAACCAGAATTGACCAGAAATTGAAATTTTTTATATTTTATATAAAAAAAACGAAAAAAATATGTGGTATCAGAAGATACTCTGATATGGTACTAAATGATTTCCATATTCATATATCATGGTATTTACGCAGTCCTTCAATGAATACCAGGTTGATCCATAGTATTTTTGTCAGTAGATGTGTTTAAAGAAGAAGTTGTTTTGACAGGCGGTCAGACGGTCAGCACCACAGATTCGTCCACCAGCAACCGAGAGAGTGTGAAATCAGAGGACGGCGATGAAGACGAACTGCCGTACAGAGGACCGTTCTGTGGCCGCGCTCTCGTACACACAGACTTCACCCCGAGTCCGTACGACACCGACTCCCTCAAACTCAAGGTCACACTTCTGAATTCCTATACATAAAGTGACCATCAGCTTCCTTTGCTCTGCATCCATAGAGTGTTGTTTTTTTTGCCTTGCAGAGAGGAGATATGATCGACATCATCAGTAAGCCGCCCATGGGCACCTGGATGGGGCTGCTGAATAACAAGGTGGGAACATTTAAGTTCATCTACGTGGAGGTCCTAAACGAGGAAGAGGAGAAACCCAAACGCAGTGTGAAGAAGAGGAGGAAGAGCCATCCTCCCAAACCGACCTCTGTAGAGGAGCTTCTGGAGCGCATCGATCTCAAAGTAACGTCTCTTTAAACTACAAAAAACATGAGCATGCTCCATTCAGTTCATTACCATGGAGCCCCTAAAGGGACATGGTGAAGACAAAAAATATGAGATGGGAGGAAAAATTACTTGGCAATGATTTTGCGTTCTCTCGCACATGTTTTGAACGCAAAGTTTCTCGGGGGAACGCAAAACATTTGTGAGAGAACACAAAAGCATTGACTTATTATCTTTCCTCCCATCTCGTATTTTGGTAACACTTTTTTGGTTAGCATTTTTACCATTAGAGCAGTGGTGGAAGACTGGAAAAGAGGAGCTGCAACAATGTCAAATATGTAGAAAATAATGTGTTTTTTGAACATTCAAGCATGAAAACATTCTAGAAGACTCCAAAAACAAAATCAGGATTTTGAAAAAGGGTATAATGGTCATATTTAGTAGTTAGTTAACAATAATAACTCTGGTTCATCGTCCCGCAGGAGCACATGCCCACGTTCCTGTTTAACGGCTATGAGGATCTGGACACGTTTAAACTGTTGGAGGAGGAAGATCTGGACGAGCTGAACATCGGAGACCCTCAGCACAGAGCCGTGCTGCTCACCGCCGTGGAGCTTCTGCTGGAGTGTGACAGTGAGAGACCAACCGCAAACACACACACTAGGTGTGTTTACATGGAGTGTGGCATTCTGATTACAATATGTTTAAAAGTCCAATCCGAATGAAAATGCTCCATGTAAACGCCTCCATCTGAAAAAAAATGCCCGAACATTAGATAGGACATGTACACACTTGATCGGATTGAAAACCGGAACTAGAAAGTTTTGCGCATGTGCAATTATGTAGAATGGCATGATGACGTCTGACGCACAGAACAATGTTGTTGAATATAATAAATGACTTTCCACTCATCGTCTGTGAAGTGCTGCAGGAGAGTTGTCCCACAAGTTCTTGCTTCGACTCTCATCTGCAGACGCATTGTTTTAGGCGTGTGGAGGGGCAGTTTTACTGCTTTATCAATATAAGCATCATGGCACAAAGCTTCGTGTGCTCGTCGTATTCTTATTAGGACCCGAAATAGATAAATATTATGTCTGCTTTCTAAAACAAAGAAAAGGAGAATGGTTTGTATGCGACAACAGCGGGAAAATCTGTATATTCAAAAGATTAAATCTGAAGGTATTTATACTATTGGTGTATATTTGTAATAGTAAATATTGTTATTTAATAATATAAATTGATATATACAAAGCAAAAACTTTTTAAAAATATTTTACATAATATTTACTTACATTCATCTAGAAATGTCAGTCAGTGATGTAAAAGATTTATTACTGTAATAATATTACTATTGTAATAGCCAGATATATGTTTATTTCTGATTAAAATACTCCTAAATATTTTAATGAAAAACCTGTTGTTTAATTTTTTAATTAATGTTTGCCCTCAAACTATTTTCTTTCTGAGAAAAAAAGAAATAAAATCAGTTAAGAATCTAAAGTTCTGCTTAATGTTTTATTGTCCCTCCATTAAATGTATTACTTAAAATTAAAATGTTAGCATATAATTTGGTATGTCATTAATGATTATTTCATTTTCTTTGCTATGTATGCATCATAAAGCATGTAAATGCTTTTACACTGTATTGCCAAACGTTTGGGACGCCTGCCTTTACATGCACATTAACTTAAATGACATCCCATTCTTAATCCGTAGGGTTTAATATGGAGTTGGCCCACCCTTTGCAACTATAACAGCTTTAACTCCTCTGGGAAGGTTTTCCACAATGTTTAGGAGTGTGTTTATGGGAATTTTTGACCATTCTTCTAGAAGCACATTTGTGAGGTCAGGCACTGATGTTGGACGAGAAGACCTGTCAAGCTCCACACCAAAGTCACTCATCCATGTTATGGACCTTGCTTTGTGCACTGGTGTGCAGTCATGTTGGAACAGGAAGGGGTCATCCCCAAACTGTTCCCACAAAGTTGGGAGCATGACATTTTCCAAAATGTCTTGGTATGCTGAAGCATTAAGAGTTCCTTTCACTGGAACTAAGGGGCCAAGCCCAATCCCTGAAAAACAACCCCCCCACACCATAATCCCCCCTCCACCAAACTTTACACTTGGCACAATGCAGTCAGGCAAGTACCGTTCTCCTGGCAACTGCCAAACCCAGTCTCGTCCATCGGATTGCCAGACAAAGCGTGATTCGTCACTCCAGAGAACACGTCTCAACTGCTCTAGAGTCCAGTGGCGGCGTGCTTTACACCACTGCACCCGACGCTTTGCATTGCACTTGGTGATGTAAGGCTTGGATGCAGCTGCTCGGCCATGGAAACCCATTCCATGAAGCTCTCTACACACTGTTCTTGAGCTAATCTGAAGGCCACGCAAAGTTTGGAGGTCTGTAGCTATTGACTCTGCAGAAAGTTGGCGACTTCTATGCACTGTGCGCCTCAGCGTGTGCTGATCCCGCTGTGATTTTACGTGGTTTCTTTTGTTCCCAATTGCTTCCACTTTGTTATAATACCACTAACAGTTGACCGTGGAATATTTAGTAATCAAAAAATTTCACGAATGGACTTGTTGCACAAGTGGCAACCTATCACGGTACCACGCTTGAATTCACTGAGCTCCTGAGAGAGACCCATTCTTTCACAAATGTTTGTAGAAGCGTCTGCATGCCTAGGTGCTTGATTTATACACCTGTGGCCATGGAAGTGATTGAAACACCTGAATTCCATGATTTAAAGGGGTGTCCCAATACCTTTGGCAATATAGTGTATATGAACTTTATGCATTGCAAATATCTATTATAGGCCAGATGCTACATTCAGTTTTATACAATATGTAATGTTATATGCAAACTGGAAAAGGTGTGAATTGCAAATTACAAGCACATTTTACAGTTCATGAAGCATCATATCTTTTAGTGAAGAATTCAAATCATATCTCAGTCAAAGATGCTGTTTTTCTTCAGGTAACAGTGACCCGGAGCACGAGGGATCATCTGAAGGCTCTCAAGCGAAGCTTCTGTCCGAGAGCAGCGTCCCGCCAAGAGACTCTCCTCGAGACTCGGGCTGTTACGAGAGCAACGAGAACCTGGAGAACGGTAATGACAGCCTTCCTCATCTGTGACTCTCCAGCCCTCCTCCTCTTCCTCCTGTCTGTGATCTCTGCATGCTCCAGAATACAGTCAACGCAGCTGTCTGTCTTCTGCTTTCATTCCTCTTTCTGCTGTGAGGACGACACGTGAGACTCATCTGCTTTCATTCCCAGCATTCAGTGGACCAGAGCATCTCTCATCCATATCTGACACCGCAGCATCAGCTACTCGTGACGTGACTTTGCATTGAGATTTCACTTCAGTCCATTTCCATTCGAGAACCGAGTTCCTACCGTGTTTTGCGTGATTTGCTGAATTTGTGTCGAACCAAGAGTGAAGAAGTTTGGTCCGAAATCAATATTATTCACTGTTACAGCTTGAAATTCTGATCACATAAATGTTTATGGCGTTCATTTGCTTTGGTTTAGACAAACAACATAATACTAGTCATAAGATGCTCATGTGAATGTTAATAGCCCTTGTGAAGAGTTGACGATGTCATTATTTTTTTTGCTTGTGCTTGCGAGACGTTGCTGTTTGTGTGTATATTTTTCTAGTAAAAATAATATGATGTTGCACAATATCTTTAGATGTGCCTAAAAATCATTTGTGATATGCAAACGTATATATTTGCAAAATAAATCTTGCTCCACAGGTAGAGACAAAAGACAATCATAGCTGCGATGACATCAAAATGTCTTGAGATATTCAGTCTTATATAAAGAGTTTCATCTCATGAAAACATGTCCAGGTCACATTTCACCCCAAAATCATAAAAGAACACATTTTGCCCTCAAATTTATGTTTACATAAATGCTAAATGAATAATGTAAAAAGCAAATTCTCATTACAGTTTTTGTTTGATTTCTATTATTTTCAGTGGTACTTGTCGTTATTATAATATACACCATTTTTTAATTAGCTATAATTGCAGTACAACCGTGTTAATATTTTAATACATTAATACTAATTTTAATATTATTTAATACTAACATAAAAATGTGTAGGAATTCAATAAAAAGGAAAATATTATTATTAAATAAAAAAAAAGTTAAATTATTAATTCATATTATGTTTTATTAGATATAATATATGATTAATAATCTGTTAATTAGTTTTGCATTCCATTAATATTGATTTTACAGGGTTTTTTTACAGTTTGAGGGTGAACTGTGTTTAATTCCTGACATAGTTCAAAATGGAGGGTTCGTTTTTTGTTGAGCAAAATGTAACTTTTTATTCATTTCTTTGATTTTGGGATAACATATGACCCGGAAAAAGATTCATCCACAAATGTCTTACATGTTCTTTACAACTGTGGCTAAAAAAACGTACAGAATCCGTGTACATGGATCCGACTGAAACTCTTCTGATCGGTCGCGGGACTGTCTGCGGTTGAGCTCTGTCAGTGTGTCACTGACCCAAGGAGAGATGTCAGTCCATGTCATTACAGAAGCTATGGAATAAAAAACTATGATCTATTCATTTGAACCGCCTGCTTATTCTTGTCTGCTTCTCTCTGTTTCCATCCAGCACATTCTGTTCACCCTTAAACTATACATTTCATCACTATGCAAAACAAATCAGTTTCTCTTTGCATGAACTTTTCTGTCAGTCTATGATCTCTCTCAAGTAAATTCACTGCTGTTTAAAAGAAGTCTCTTATGTTCACAAAGGCTGCATTTATTTGATCAAAAATACAGTAAGAAACAGAAATATTGTGAAATATTTGTACAATTTAAAACAAAAATGTTCTATTTAAATATATTTTTAAGTGCATTTTATTCCTGTGATCAACACTGAATTCCCAGCATCATTACCCCAGTCTTCAGTGTCACATGACCCTTAAGAATCGTTCTAATATGCTGTTTTGATGCTCAGTTGAAAAACGTGTTGCTTATTTTTCTTTCAAAAGAACCCCGTTTATTTGAAATAGAAACATTTTGTAACATTATAAATGTATTTACTGTCACTTTTGATCAATTGAATGCATCCTTGCTGAATAAAAGTACTAATTTATTTTTTAAATGTTGAATGGTAGTGTATGATTTAAAAATATCTATTTCCAGTTGACTCGTATGACATATTTTTTACTGTGTTGTTGTCATGTTGATTTATATCTTCTTCACATGAATCTTCTTGTAGGCAAAGGCAAAAAGGCGTCTCATTTAAGCAGGTCCTCATCAGGCTTTGAGTCCAGCCATCTCTCCTCCCCTGAGTTTCCCATCCCAACCCTCTGCCATTCCAGCAGGTTAAGCCCACAAACCAGACCGGACCTCCCACTTCCACTGCAGATCGACTCCATGCAGAATCTTCATCTGGCAAGGAACCACTACATGCTCGGAAGAAAAGCCCTGAATCGCAGTTGCAGCGCCCTGGATCATCAGGCTACTCAAACAGAGCTGTTGAAACGTTACTTCTCAGTAGAAGAACTTTATCTGCACAGAAAATTGTCTGACAGTACTGAGGAGAGTCCAAGTCAAGTAAAGGAGAGAGATGAGTCTGAAGAGATTGTGTTTGGAGCTCAGCCGTCCTCAAACGTTTCAGTGGTGGAGTATGAAGCGGTACCTGTAGACGATCTTCCCCCAAGCACACAGCGCATGAAACCACCAATTCCTCCAAAACCTCTTCCACTGCCGTTATTAAAGAGCAGGGACACTGGAGTCTGGAAAAAGGAGGTTTCTACAAGCACATCATCCAAGTCAAACTCCGGCTCAGAAGTTCCCAGGATCTCCAAGTCGCTCATTTACAGACCTGCCAAGAAAGTTCATTCTTGGAAAATGGCCAACCTGGAGAATTTAGTGGAGGAAAAGTTATGCTCTGATGGCATCGACCTCACAGATGAGCCATATTCTGACAAGGTACCTTTTTTTTCCACAAAGCTTTTGGGAACGAACGCAAGGTTTCTCAGGGGTACGCAAAGGTTACGTGAGCAAACGCAACGTTATTCTGGGGAACGCAAATAACGCAAGGTTTCTCGGGAGAATGCAATGGTTCCGTGAGCGAACGCAAAATTTCTCGTAGGAACACAAAGGTTTTGTGAGTGAACGCAAAGTTTCTCCGGGGAACGCAAAGGTGTCGTGAGCGAACGCAAAGGTTTCGTGAGCGAACGCAAAGGTTTCGTGAGCGAACGCAAAGTTTCTTGAAGGAACGCAAAGGTTTGGTTAGCGAACGCAAAGTTTCTCGTAGGAACGCAAAGGTTTTGTGAGCAAACGCAAAGTTTCTCGTAGGAACGCAAAGGTTTCGTGAGCGAACGCAAAGTTTCTCGTAGGAACGCAAAGGTTTTGTGAGCGAACGCAAAGTTTCTCGTAGGAACGCAAAGGTTTTGTGAGCGAACACAAAGTTTCTCGTAGGAACGCAAAGGTTTCGTGAGCGAACGCAAAGTTTCTCGTAGGAACGCAAAGGTTTTGTGAGCGAATCCAAAGTTTCTCGGGGAACACAAAGGTTTCATAAGCGAACGCAAAGTTTCTTATGGGAACGCAAAGGTTTTGTGAGGGAACGCAAAGTTTCTCGTAGGAACACAAAGGTTTCCTGAACGAACGCAAAGTTTCTCGTAAGAACACAGGTTTTGTGAGCGAACGCAAAGTTTCTTGAGGGAACGCAAAGGTTTTGTAAGCGAATCCAAAGTTTCTCGGGGGAACGCAGAGATTTTGTGAGGGAACGCAAAGTTTCTCGTAGGAACACAAAGATTTTGTGAGCGAACGCAAAGTTTCTCGTAGGAACACAAAGGTTTTGTGAATGAACGCAAAGTTTCTCATAGGAACACAAAGATTTTGTGAGCGAACGCAAAGTTTCTCGTAGGAACACAAAGGTTTTGTTAGTGAACGCAAAGGTTTCGTGAGCGAACACAAAGGTTTTGTGAGTGAACCACAAAGGTTTTGTGAGTGAACGCAAAGTTTCTCATAGGAACGCAAAGGTTTTGTGAGTGAACGCAAAGTTTCTCGTAAGAACACAGGTTTTGTGAGCGAACGCAAAGTTTCTTGAGGGAACGCAAAGGTTTTGTAAGCGAATCCAAAGTTTCTCGGGGGAACGCAGAGATTTTGTGAGGGAACGCAAAGTTTCTCGTAGGAACACAAAGATTTTGTGAGCGAACGCAAAGTTTCTCGTAGGAACACAAAGGTTTTGTGAATGAACGCAAAGTTTCTCATAGGAACACAAAGATTTTGTGAGCGAACGCAAAGTTTCTCGTAGGAACACAAAGGTTTTGTTAGTGAACGCAAAGGTTTCGTGAGCGAACACAAAGGTTTTGTGAGTGAACCACAAAGGTTTTGTGAGTGAACGCAAAGTTTCTCATAGAAACGCAAAGGTTTTGTGAGTGAACGCAAAGTTTCTCGTAGGAACACAAAGGTTTTGTGAGTGAACGCAAAGTTTCTCGTAGGAACACAAAGGTTTTGTGAGTGAACGCAAAGTTTCTCATGCGAACGCAAAGTTTCTCGTAGGAACACAAAGGTTTTGTGAATGAACGCAAAGTTTCTCATAGGAACACAAAGATTTTGTGAGCGAACGCAAAGTTTCTCGTAGGAACACAAAGGTTTTGTGAGTGAACGCAAAGGTTTCGTGAGCGAACACAAAGGTTTTGTGAGTGAACCACAAAGGTTTTGTGAGTGAACGCAAAAATTCTCGTAGGAACGCAAAGGTTTCGTGAACGAACGCAAAGTTTCTTGTAAGAACACAGGTTTTGTGAGTGAACGCAAAGTTTCTTGTGGGAACACAAAGGTTTTGTGAGTGAACTCAAAGATTCTCGTAGGAACGCAAAGGTTTCGTGAGCGAATGCAAATTTTCTCGTAAGAACACAGGTTTTGTGAGCAAACGCAAAGTTTCTCGTAAGAACACAGGTTTTGTGAGCGAACGCAACGTTTCTCGTGGGAACACAAAGGTTTCGTGAGTGAACCACAAAGGTTTTGTGAGTGAACCACAAAGGTTTTGTGAGTGAACGCAAAGTTTCTCATAGGAACGCAAAGGTTTTGTGAGCGAACGCAAAGTTTCTCGTAAGAACACAAAGGTTTTGTGAGCGAACGCAAAGTTTCTCATAGGAACGCAAAGGTTTTGTGAGTGAACGCAAAGTTTCTCGTAGGAACACAAAGGTATTGTGAGCGAACGCAAAGTTTCTCGTAGGAACGCAAAGGTTTTGTGAGCGAACGCAAAGTTTCTCGTAAGAACACAGGTTTTGTGAGCGAACGCAAAGTTTCTCATAGGAACGCAAAGGTTTTGTGAGCGAACGCAAAGTTTCTCGTAGGAACGCAAAGGTTTTGTGAGCGAACGCAAAGTTTCTCGTAAGAACACAGGTTTTGTGAGCGAACGCAAAGTTTCTCATAGGAACGCAAAGGTTTTGTGAGCGAACGCAAAGTTTCTCGTAAGAACGCAAAGGTTTTGTGAGCGAACACAAAGTTTGTCGTAGGAACGCAAAGTTTCTCGTAGGAACGCAAAGGTTTCGTGAGTGAACGCAAAGTTTCTCATGTGCGCTCTAGAAAGTTTAATCTTTGTGCAGTGTCTGCGCTATTTTTCTCCATAAGTTATGACTGATCAAAATGTCTTTGTGTTCTTTTAATCTAAAGTTGTAGCTATTTCATAATCCCCTCACACAAGTGCTTGTCAATGCGTCTGTTGTTGTTGCAGTATCCGGTATTTGGTTGTTGTTCCGTCTATTTAGTTTCGTTTTCTACTGTGAAACATTGGCCTGGGTCAGTGTTGCCACCTTGTGGAATAACTGATAAGTGCAAAACGAATTCTCTGCGCATGTGAATCTGCATGTACAAAGTACTAGTTTATTGATCTCTCTTCTCTTTCTTTCAGCATGGCCGTTATGGAGTGCCTTTCTCTCTGATCCAGAGATATTCTGAAGATCTGGACAAACCTTTGGGTGACGTTGCCATTCTGATTGATCAGACAAGAGTCCAACAACTTCTAAAGCAGCATCGTATAGCAGTGAGTTCCCCGTCTGGTGATGCCATATAGTATGTTGAGTGTCAATGGACCCTTTTCACATTTCTGGGGTTCTCAGAAGCGGAAGTCATCATAGTTGGGTAAACTTCTATAGTGGTGAACGGGAGACAATTATAATTTTTGTACTCCCATTTGCTCCAATTTCCAAAGGAAAAATCCATTATAGTGTTTCCATGACCCTCCAAAAGAGGAGGACAATATTGAGAGACTGATTACAGCAGTCAGAAGAGAGAATGATGTGAAAAGTGCCGTCACTCCCTCAGCCGTTGTATTAGAAACACCCTTGCAGCAGCGTTCATTTTTTATAATTAACTGCCTAGGTAATATAACACAAGTATAGTGTTAGAAATCATGTTTTAATGAAAAACTTACCTAGATTTGCGTTATCACTGTCTGTGAAAAGGGTCCATTCCACATTCTTTACAAATGTGTCTGACTTTGACTATTTCGTATACCACAGATCCCATTGAGAGGATTGTCAGAGATATGTGTGATCCCTTGAGCACTTCTGAACAGCATCATACTGATTCCAGAACTGTGGGAGCAGCTTTGGATAATGCCAGCTTAAAAGCACCGGTGAACTGACTCCTGAAGATTAAAGATCATGACTCTGCTAGTGGATTTTTACATGCTTTTGATTCACCTGAAAGTTGTTTCTAGCTAAAATGTGTCCTTTTAGGCTTTAGACAGCACAGTAGAAACTGAAGTAGTCCGACTTTCATTCGTGGTTTCAGTTAAAAACATCACTAGTGGGCAATGAAGAATGATTTGTTTTGAATCAAATTGAATCTGTAATGATCAAAAGGCACCAGTTTTTAAATTTAAGCAACTCTTTAGGAGTTTGTGGAAACCGTAAATGATGCCTTTGGAAATGTATATAATAGTGAATCTGAGTGAAGCCTACATTTGTTGTCATTTGTTTTGGATATATTGGATAGATCATCATTATAACGATTTTTTGTATTTCAATAGAAGCAGTTTTTATATTATTTTGTTATCTGCCCAAACTAAAAAGCATGTTTTCTCAGAACTGCATTGTCTTATTTTTTTTGGTAATGTTCAAACTGATTTCAAAACATATTTATTTCCTGCTGTAATATAGGACTTATTTGGTGATTTTTGCTTGTAAGGTTTTTCATATGCTACATATTTTAATCTATAACGTTCTGTTATTGGCTAATGCAAGTTGGTGTGAATGAACTGAATGTTTGTAAATAGATTTTCAGAGATGTGTTTTAAAAACTAATAAAGCTAAAAGAACTTTCATCGATAAAGCGATTCATTGTGTATTGTAGGCAGCTTTACTGTTTATAATGGGATTTACGTGAGAGTGCAGAACGCAGTGATCTTGTGCTGAAATTAAGTCGTTGATGGCTCAAAGAAAGCGCTCTTTATTGACAATTTGTATAAAAAAGTGGTAACACTGTAAAATAAGTATATGGTAATAAAGTACTTAAATAATTTGCAAACTATTATAGTTAATTCATAGTTTATGCTATATTGTAGTCTCTACATTGTTAAAATATGAATAGCCTATATACAAATAGTAAGTCATTCATTGTCACGGTAATTTACAAATTATTACAGTTTGATTAGTTCATATGTAAAGTGCATGTACCTTTTTTATGCTTTGTATCCCAACCCTAACCGGTGTATTTTTAACAACGTGATCTCATAAGTGTTTTCTACCACACATATATATATATATGACCACCTTCCTAATATTGTGTTGGTCCCCCATTTGCTGCCAAAACAGCCCTGACCCGTCGAGGCATGGACTCCACTAGACCTCTGAAGGTGTGTTGTGGTATCTGGCACCAAGATGTTAGCAGCAGGCTTGCCTTCTTCCCTTAATGCATCCTGGTGCCATGTGTTCCTCAGGTAAGCGACGCACCCGGCCATCCACGTGATGTAAAAGAAAACCTGATTCATCAGACCAGGCCACCTTCTTCCATTGCTCCGTGTTCCAGTTCTGATGCTCATGTACGCGCATTTGACGGTCTTGGTATGCTGAAGCATTAAGAGTTCCTTTCACTGGAACTAAGGGGCCAAGCCCAACCCCTGAGAAACAACCCCCACATCATAATCCCCCCTCCACCAAACGTTACACTTAGTAGTGTACATGTAGTCAGGCAAGTACCGTTCTCCTGGCAACCTCCAAACCCAGACTCGTCTGTCTGATTGCCAGACAGTGAAGTGTGAAATGCCTCATTGACATGACATCCTCAATAAACCCGTCTCTGGCGTGATGACTCAAAAAGTCAAAAATATGATTTTAAAAGTAATAATAGTGAGATAAAAAGTCAAAAATACAACATGCTAAGTTATAAGATAAAATGTTGAAAATATGATTTTAAAAGTCCTCATTATTAGATCAAAAGTAAAAATAAATAAAAAATGACATGCTGTGTCATAATCATAAGATAAAATGTTGAAAATATGATTTTAAAAGTCCTCATTATTAGATAAAAAGGTTTTTTTTTTAATTGTGAGATGAACAGTTGAAATTATGACTTAAAAAATTCTAAATTTTGGATATAAAGTCAAAATTATGACTTAAAAATCTAAATGATTAAGAGTCCTAATTATGAGATAAAAAGTCTAAATTATGACCATGCTTCTTTTTTTTAAACGCGCTTTTAATTTTTTGATTCACACTTATAATAATAATATTTACATTATTGTTTTCATTTTGTGCGCGTTTTTACATTTCGAAATCAGTTTTTACAACAGAAATTAATCAATCAAAAACTTACTTTAGCTTTTCATCTAAAACAAAATTAATTTCCTATCATCACTGTAAAGCTGCTTTGAAGCATCTGTGTTGTGAAAAGCACTAAATAAAGGTGACTTGACTTGAATAGGTGACCTAGTGGCAAAAACGACATATTGTACCTTTATTCAAACAACAACGGACAAGAATGAAAAAACACTCACTGCTCTTTAACTTTAAAAGGGATGAGAAGACTTTGCAGTGTTGTTTACCGTATTTGATTAACATACTTTATTAATTGAACAATCAAGATGGGCTCAGTGAAGTCTCTGATACCCCTTTTCCACCAGAATGAACCGGGTGCTAGTTCAGAGCCAGTGCTAGTCCCAGTTCATAGTTGGTTCGACTGAGGAGCCTTCCAAGAACCGTTTGCTTTTCCACATGCTGAGAGCCACAACAGAGCCAGGTCTTACGTCACTGTATACGTCTCATCTTTCTCAGCAATGCTAGCGAGGCAGCGGAAAACACAAACACACAAACACACCAGGCTTGTTCGAGATGCATCGGCGCTGCGCAGACCGATCCACGTATGATATAAAAAAAAACGCATGAGTGAATCAAAAGCATAAGGAGTCATATGCTCTTGCTGGACTCGTTGTCATACGGCGATCGGTCTGCACAGCACCGCTACGGAAAAGCCTTCCATCAACGATGCAAACGTTGCGTTACTATTACGATCCTACATCGGCATCAAAACACAGCGAATCCAACACATCCGTACAGCTCGCCGTAATTTGTTTAGACGGAGATTACAAACGAGCAGCAGCTGTTAGCTCCATTAGCTGCTATTTCAAAAGTGGCGGATCTCAAGTTTGTGTTCATCTTGTTGACCCCGCCCCCAGCGCCTGACGTAATCGGTTCTTACTTCTAGCCCAGCGATGTTTTGGTGCTACTTAAAGCTACACTAAGTGTGATATTTTCCCCCATCTAGCGGTGAAAGGGTATCTGACTATCCAGAAAATATTAGTTTCTGTTCCTCCCAATTCCGATTTCGTTTTAACTCCTACGGTGGCCGATTTAGTCTACACTCTAAAAAAAAAGGTTCTATATGGCACCAAAAAAGGTTCTTGGCTCGTAATCATAGGGGAACCTTTTTTAGTGCTATATAGCACCAATTTTGGTGCTTCAGCGGTTCTTCAGAGGTTCTTCACCGGTTCTTTGACTAAGGTGCTATATAGCACCTCTGAAGAACCGCTGAAGAACCACTGAAGCACCAAAATTGGTGCTATATAGCACTAAAAAAGGTTCCCCTATGATTACGAGCCAAGAACTTTTTTGGTGCCATATAGAACCTTTTTTTTTAGAGTGTAAGATTAACATGGCTTCCAGTTCGACCTCGTCCATTAGTGTTGATTTGCCTGTTGTGTTGCCGTCTTAATTCTCTTTTTCGCTTCCTTGGCGACTCTGTTACATATCCTCGAGAATAAGAGTGATCCTCCATCAGCAACAGACTTTCAGGTTTTCATATAGCAGTCTCAAGCAATCCCCCTCTTCACATTCGACACGGTGCCATCGAGTGTTAAAGGGTTAGTTCACCCAAAAATGAAAATTCTGTCAGTAATTACTCACCCTCATGTTGTTCCAACCATGTAAGACCTTCGTTCATCTTCGGAACATAATTTAGTATATTTTTGATGAAATCTGAGAGCTGTCTCACTCCTCCATAGGCTTTCAGAGGGAATGAAACTTGATGGCCCAGAATAGTAAGTTAAAACGTCATTTAAGGAGTCCAAATGACTACAGTGGCTCTGTATTAAGTCTATCATGCGACGAAAATACTTTTTGAGCGGAAAAACAACAAAAATAACGACTTTATCCCACTATTTATCCCACTATATACTCTCTGACGAGAGTTTGCGGGAGTGCCACGACGCATGCGTGAGTTCTCGCGCATGCGTCGTGGCACTCCCGCGAACTCTCGTCAGAGGCTCAAATTGAACAATAATAGTGGGATAAAGTCGTTATTTTTGTTGTTTTTCCGCTCAAAAAGTATGTGCGTCGCATGATAGACTTAATACAGAGCCACTGTAGTCATTTGGACTCCTTAAATGACGTTTTTACTTACTATTCTGGGCCATCAAGTTTCAGTCCCTCTGAAAGCCTATGGAGGAGTGAGACAGCTCTCAGATTTCATCAAAAATATACTAAATTATGTTCCGAAGATGAACGAAGGTCTTACATGGTTGGAACAACATGAGGGTGAGTAATTACTGACAGAATTTTCATTTTTGGGTGAACTAACCCTTTAAAACGCGAAAGGCGAAGCTTGAATTTACGGGTATGTCCCTCTTTGGCTAATGTACTTTCAAGATGGAGGGGCAAGATGCTTTGGGTATGGAAACACAAAGAACCGATTTGAAACAAGGCTCTGGCCCCGAACTAGCACCAGCACTGCCTTGGTGGAAAAGGGGTATGAATGGGGTGGACACTGGCACTGCACACCTGCAGGTTTACCGCCGCCACATCATGAGTTTACAGAGAAAATCTGACCTGAGCACATGGAGTCACGGCGCTATTCTGCTGCTTTCAGACCGAAATGACATCGGTGTGTGTTAATACAGATCAGATGGATTAGTAAAATTCTCTCTGGATTACCATCATGGGAATATGATGACTTTTCGAAGTCCTCCCTCTCATAAACACTTGACCGGTTACATGCGCTCGAGGAGCCGGAGGGAAAACTGCAGTCGGACTGAAAACTGGCTCGCGGTGGTTCTGCTCCGAATATCACGCCGGGATTTGAGCTTTTGTCTGACCGCTCTCCTCATATTCTGTCTGGGGTCTGTGTTATATCAGTTAAACGGAGGAGCACCAAAAATCCTGCTGGATATGGGCTATTATATCGGTAAGACCTCATAGTATGCGTTTATCAAAAGGCACAGTTGTGACAATGGATAAGACTAGTAATAAGAATGATGTAAAATTACAATAACACTTTATTTTACAGTGTTAACATGTTACATGTAACGTTACTTAGTAATAACAGTAAATTGTGTATAATTACATGCCACTAACCCTCAACCAAATCCTAATCCTACCCTAGCTATAGACTACTCAGTACTTGAACATATACTTACACTGTAACAATGAAACCTTAAAATTGAGGGTTACACTTTATTTTAAGGTGTCATTGTTACAGTGTAAGTATATGTTTAGGTACTGAGTAATATTAATTACCCACATGGGTACCACTTTAGAATAATGGTCATTAGTTAACATTAGTTAACTACATTAGTTAACATTAACTAATAATGAACTGCAAAGCGTTTATTAATCTTTGTTAATGTTAATTTCAACATTTACTGATACATTATTAAAATCTTGTTAACATTAGTTAATGCACTGTAAACTAACATGAACAAACCATGACCAGCTGTATTTATATTAACTAACGTTAACAAAGATGAACAAATACAGCAACAAATGTACTGCTCATGGTTAGTTCATGTTAATTAATACATTAACTAATGTTAACTAATGACCATTATTCTAAAGTGTTACCCCTACATGTAGTACTTACTATAGGGTTAGGTTGAGGGTTAGTTGCATGTAATTATGCATAATTTACTGTTATTACTATGGTAAATACGTGTAACGTGTAAAAAGGACACTGTAAAATAGTGTTACCTGAGATATGAAAATTACTCTTGTCCCGAGTTCATATATAATTGAATGCATTATTGTATATTAAGTTAATGTGTTTTATTGTTCACATTTTTATACAAGAGTTAAAGTGAAACTAGAATTTGAATATCCCAATTTACTGAAGATTTGAACTACTGTCAGTGTTATAACAAACAAACAACACTGCTAGAGAAAACAAACATTTGTGTAATTGGATTTTGACTCATAAATACCCTCATCAGACATTTTTTTAAGAACTGTTATGCTCTAACTATAACAGATCAGCTGAAATACTGATCTGAAATCAGTTTCATGACATTTCTAACTAATTGAATGTAGCTTAATGGTTCATTAAAGCCATAAAGTGTTAGACAAGCCAGTTACTGTAGTTCTGTTGTCAGATCAACGGCATCAGTCAAGGTTCATAAAGAGCAGACTGTCAAAGTTTCCTGTCTCCACTATGAGTCCATACGACACCAGTGTTGTTTTTGGCTCATGACACCCACAGTGAATTCCACAGCAGTCCATGTAATCTGGATGATATGAGGCCTTTCGTTGTGCTGGATTCTTCATTCACACGTCCTACAATGACAGCAGTCACCAAAACTGACAGCTGGATGGAAGAGTGGAATAACCTGTGGATTTCCAAAGCAAATATACCCATTTAAAAGATATCACTCTTACATTTCAGCACGCAAGCTTTATACATATTAAACTTAAGAAATGTAAGATTATCAGTGATGATTAGAGGCTGGACAGGACATTTGGACACATTTGGTATATATTTTGTATCGCATATCTCAAGTTCAATATGCACAGATACATGTTTGATTATTATTTTAAACTTTTTAGGGAGATTTTCTGGTGGCCATGGACCTTTAGGACCCAGAGTAAGAGCACTGCATGTCATATACTAAAAGATTTGAGTGCTTGATTCTCATTTGTTACTAATATCTTTCACAACTGATGCATATGCATTTTCATTTCACCATAATGTAAGATTGTTCTGAAGCTGACACTCTTTGAATACTGTAAGAGTTTTCTCTGTTTGCAGGCTTTACCTTTCCCAAGTCAGGTTGTGTATAACAGGGTTGGTAAGTGTGGAAGTCGCACTATAGTTTTGTTGCTGCGCATCTTGGCAGACAGACATCAGTTCACCCTCATCTCCTCTGATATTCACAACAAGACCAGACTCACCAAACGCGAACAGGTGATTAAAAACAGTGCTGCACCCCTGCTGATGTCACACAGTCTGTACGTAACTCATAAATATGATGCTGATATGACTAGTTCCGGTCGATAACTGTGTCTGCTTGGCCAGTGAAGTTGAAACCTTTTCCTTGTTGTAAATTAAAAATGTGAGCATTCCTTATTTTCTTTTATATTATTTCATCATTATTATTCCAGTATATTTCATGGTTAATTTGAACCATTCTTCTTTCATTCCCATATAGGAAAATCTCATTAGAAACATCAGCACAACTCCTCAGCCATTTCTTTACACCCGACATGTGCATTTTCTCAATTTTAGCAGGTAAGTTGATTTGAGTTGATGTGCCTGACGCAGAGGTAAAATGACATTACATTAGCTCACTTACGACTACTTAACAAATTAGTCAATAATACCATAGACTTTGATATTACTTTGACCATAGATATTGATTTGAATGCTACCTGTATATTATCCTAAAGCTTCCCCTAAGAAAAAATTACAAAGTACAAAACAATCGGTATAATACTGAAGCCATATTATGTTAATATTAACACTAAAGTCTTCACTAAAGTCTTCACTAAGGTCATTTTCACTACCCGTTGATAAATAAGACTTAAAGGGATAGTTCACCCAAAAATTAAAATGAACCCATGATTTACTCACCCTCAAGTCATCCTAGGTGTATATGACATTCTTCTTTCAGACGAATAAAATTCGGAGTTATATTACAAAAGTCCTGGCTAATCCAAGCTTTACAATGGCAGAAATTGTTGCTCTGTTTTTGAATTCCATAAAAAAATGCATCTGTCCGTCAAATAACTTGCCCCACAAGGCTCTGGGGGTTAATAAAGGCCTTATGAAGTGACTAGGGCTTGGGTGCCCGATTGCATTCTGGGACGTGGCGGCCATGTTGATGGCCTCGCCAATGTAAACATACAGCAAGTCGAACGAGGAGAAGCAGAGTTGGGAGAATGAAAAACGATGTTAAAATCCCGAAAAGGATGTGGAATTTACCGGGATACGTTAAATAGGGAAGCCAGGGACCGGTATATGGACAAAATCGGAACTATTAACGGTTTGGATTCATATGAAATGTGCAGTTCACAAATGGATGGGTTCAGGAGCTGCAGATCATGAAGCCTATGTAACCTTTTACCTTGAAGCATTCCAACTGCACTGCACCGTTCTGTGTTCTCAGGTTGCACTACTTGCAAATAAACACTGAAAAACATCTGATTGTGTGACACTTCTTGCTTTTGCACATTATACTGTTATTGCTTCTTGTTTATAAGACATGCATTTAAGTATATTTATTGTGAAGATTGTGGGTATGGATGCAACAGACACTTTTGGCTGTATTTAATGCACATTTTTTCCAGCACAACACTAGGGCTCAGAGCACAACATACAGACACAATCTTATCGAGGAATGTCATGTCTTCATTCTTGCATGGCAACACCATGTGAATCGATGCTTTATCTGACAGAATAGTGTACTTGTTGCGGATGCGTTTGTGTAAGAATAATACGAAATATCCATATTTATAACTTTATAAAGTAAAGTTTCGGCCGATCGCCTTCTATATTCAATGTATGGAAAAAGTGTTGAAAGTGCCTCTGCAGTTCAAAAGGCTTACGCTAACAGTTACGCTCAGAAGTAGCGTAAGCATTTTGAATGGCGAGAGGCACTTTCAATACTTTTTCACGGAAGGCAATCAGCCAGAACTTTACTTTATACAGTTTTAAATATGGATATTTTTCTTACACAAACGCATCGATTCGCTTCAGAAGGCCTTTATTATTATCTTTATTATCCCCAGAGCCGTGTGGATCAGTTATATGATGGACAGATGCACTTTTTATGGACTTCAAAAACAGAGCAACAATTACTGCCATTATAAAGCTTGGATTAGCCAGGAATTTTTTAATATAACTCCGATTGAATTTGTCTGAAAGAAGAATGTCATATACACCTAGGCCTGTCACGATAACTACTTTTTGTTTTGCGACATATCGTCCCAGAAATAATTGCGATAAACGATATTATTGTCATTTTAAGACTATTTTATGCCACTGAATATATAATCCTAATATAACAGCATAATAATGCAAGTAGACCTACACACTTTCAAATGACAACCTTTTAATTCTTTAGATCATGGAAATTAAGGGTATAAAATATATGATCCTAAATAAAAATAAAAAAATTGAATAAATAGTAAATAAACATTTTCCCTTGTGAAACGGCTTTAACACTCGTCATTCTGCGTTGACATTTATATGAGCACCGGAACAGGGGATTGCAGCTTTGAAATCGAGTCCATTTGGGCTTATTCTTCCAAACTGTCAGTAGTTGTCAGGAAAACACTGTAACGCCTCAAAAGGTGCCTTTTTTCACCTGTCGATAACCGCTCTGTGTATGAAGGAACCACTTTCGCCTCCGTCACGGAAAACATACAAGATGACAGCACAATTGAGTAAAATGTTGGTGGCATTCATTATCATGTAAACATAATGGGTGATATATTGCATCACAAAAAAATATTGAGGTCATGTACATATATTGTGCGATATATCAATATAATGATTATTGCGATAGGCCTATATACACCTAGGATGACTTGAGGGTGAGTAACCCATGGGTTAATTTTCATTTTTGGATGAATTATTCATTCATAAGAAAATACATTCATTTACTTTAATTGGAAAAAAAATATTTTGAGAATCAATTTTTCAATTTGGGTTGTTCAATTAAAGATTTTTCGGAGTCGACTTCAATTCCGGACTCACACCGTAGGAGTCGAAGAGTCGAAGCAATAAGAATACATGATTGCCATCATTATTACAAGTCAAGTCACCTTTATTTCTATAGCGCTTTATACAATACAGATTGTTTCAAAGCAGCTTTACAGTGAAATTATGCATTTCTAACTGATTTCAGCTGACGTCAGTTCAGTGTTGTAAAGATCATCAATTATTAAATTAGTTAACCAACGTCACATCGTTTCCTAGTTGCCAATACTTAATCTTAAAAAGGAAAAAGTCATTATTAAATAAATAATAAATGATTTAAATAAATGACAGAGAGAGATCTCAAAAAGTTGCTTGGACAGTTTCTTATTGGCAGTTAAAAAAAAAAGATTATTAGCAGTAGTCGCTCCTGACTGTATATTAAGGTAGGGCAGATTCTGGGTCTTAGTGTTAGTTTTTGATAAATATTTTGTAAACTTTATATTATAATCGCTGAATATATCAAAAACACTTTCTAACATCCTTGTGTTATTCAGCCTGAGGGTGGCGCTCTAATGTTGATTGATTGACAGGCACGCATTGAATGCTATCTTAATATTGCACTAATGTGGGATTTATTGTTTCCAAATGTATCATTTATGTTACAAGTTACAAGAATCCTGGTGAGGAAAAGAAAGTCCTTTATATTCTCCGAACACAAAAGATCTATATAAAGGCTATTCACATTAGCATGTTTATCTAATTTGATATGAAGCGATGCCTATTAGTTACTGACTGGTGCAGACTAATATACACATAGCTGAAGCGGATTCATATCTGCAGTTTTTGTGGTCTGTCGCTTTAAAAGCTCTTTAAAGCAGGATTGATTCTGATTGGCTGTCAATGTTTTATCATTCATCAGCTGGGGAAAAAAAAACATTCTGAAAGTGATTCCAATGATATCGTCCCTCTGTGTCAGTATCGTTACAGTTGTGATGTGGATTCTATTTGTTTACATTAAGAACGATTTGTGAAATGATATCTTTATCGCTATAGTTATCAACCTTGGTGTGAACAGGCCTTAAAGGTCCCATGGCATGAAATTTTCATTTCATAGGTATTTCAACATTAATATGAGTTCCCCTAGCCTGAATATTGTCCCCAAGTGGATAGAAATGTTGATCGGTGTAAACCCGAGTTCTGGCTGTCTCTCTCTGCCTTTGAGAAAATGACAGGCCAGACGAGCCAATCCTGAAGTCTCCTGGTTTGACGTCCAAGCAGGAACGGTTACCTCCCTTTCCTCCGCCCAGAGAATCTGGCACGCCCATGCAAACGCTCGAGATCATTAACGTTACTTGTGAACGCAGGCAGTTTCTCAGTGTTTGGATGTACAAATGAAAACAGAAGTCTTTCTTCAGTTCCTTCTGATCTGTGATCAGTGATCTCTTATGTGTAGCTAATTATTTATTATTCGTGCACACGCAGCGGCTTCTCTCTCTCTCCAGACAGAACGGTGTTTTCGTGTTTTCTATCTTGTGAGTCAGTGTTTTTGTACGTCCTCGTCGCGTCTACCGGTTCTAAAATGTGCATACAGTCATGAGTTTCTGCTCAACATCGGCCTCACACACGCCGAAGCTCGGGCTGCACTGGCCGTTGGCCTTCAATATCCCCGACCCCCAGTACTGCATCTGGCCCACAGCGGAGGCACCAAACGCGCCGTGAGATTAAGCAGAAGGGGGGTAAGTGTGAGCATATCTGGGCTAGGCTAGCCATCTTTCCCCACAATAAACTGGATTACATTTGATTACTGTTGTTGTGTCTTTGTTTGCGCTGTGTAACGTTACTCAATGCGCGTCACTGACGCTATTCATATGATTGGAACATGTCTAGAAATAATGCTATACTCAACACTTACTAACTCGTTCATCTCGCTGTAATGGTACTTTGCATGTGTTACAAAGTTGGTAATAATGATGAAGACGGACTCGGCGTGACTGGGACTCGTGTTTATTCAGAACTCTCAGATACAAACACAATAAACTCACAGCGCTGACTGACAGCGCTCTCATAACTCAGAAGTTACTATAAATAACTTTGTTAGCAATCGCTTCGTCTCCATGATGTCCGGTTCGCGAACGAATCATTCTTTTGAACCTGTTCTTTTTAGTGAACCGAATCAGTTCACCAAATCGGACTGAATCGTTCTAAACGGTTCGCGTCTCCAGTCAGCGCTGATCCATCATTTACTAAAGTTACTAACTTTCTGACATGAGTGACAGCCCCTCCGACTAGAAATAAACTAATAACCTGAAGTATATGCTAGTAACTACAACAGTTCACCCTGAACTGAGACTGAGAACTGATGAGAAGTGAACTCAGGTCCATCCGTCTCTGGCAGGCTCGTGCCTCGTTAAACCACGCCCCCTCCGCTCATTTAAAATGCAAAGATGTCAGCCAATCACAACAGTGGGCGTTTTTACTGAAGTCTCACAGCAGACACGCCTCTTGAAGCAGGGCATTCAGCCACAGGGCAAACCGCAGTATTGAAAAAATGCCTTTTATTTCTAAATTATGACATTTTATGATGTAAAAATCATACTAACAATATAAGTACACCTCAGGAAACACTATAAAATAATAGAAAAATGCCATGCCATGGGACCTTTAATAAACAGAGATACAATATGGATAATTTAATATGATTCCTCTCTCTACTGTAATCAGGTTCAGAACGGATGAGCCCGCACTCATCAACATCATCAGAGATCCGATCAACCGATTCTTATCCAATTATTTCTTCCGGCGGTTCGGCGACTGGAGAGGGGAAGAGAATCACGTCATCCGAACCCCTGGGATGAAAGACGACGAAAGATACTTAGTAAGAGCTTTAAAAACAAACGCACATTAACGAGAACCGAGTGAATGAGCTATTACGGCTCTGAGCTGTCATAAATGAAGTGTGCACAGCTCTGTGTGATACACATGAATGCCTCCTTCACAACTCAGCGGGCAGCGTTTATTAACATGGTTTGCTCAGTCTAAATTTAGTGTGCTGCTGGTTTTCCTGTCACTCATTAGTGTGATATGTGGTGATCGTTTATAGGCAGTGTATACATGCAGCATGACACAAATAACAGACTTGTACAGTTTCTCTAAAGTTACCAATGCAATCATATTCATTCCGTATTCATGATGTCTGTTCAAATACAAATTTTCATTTGTTCCTTTTTCGGCAAATTTCCCTGGAATGTTCTGGATTTGTTTACATAGCAGCAGGAAATAGCCAGGCGTGGGTCTTTGGTTGGAGACTTATATGAATGACCCCATAGTTCAGACCCCTTGTGGATGAATATATAAACAAACAACAAAATCACTTTAACAGCACTGATGCAATGAACTGAGATGTTAATGTTGGCTCTTTGACAAATTTTTTTGTTCTTCTTTTGTATGTTGCTTTGGATAAAAGTGTCTGATAAACGTACATGTTCTTCTTGACCAAAGGACATCAACACATGCATCTTGGAAGGCTACCCAGAATGCTCCAATCCCCGGCTCTTCTACATTATCCCTTATTTCTGTGGGCAGCATCCTCAGTGCAGGTGACATTTATATTCGGACTGCCACTGTACATCTTTTATGTGATTCATTTTTAATGGTTCCAGCTTTTTTTCCATCAACTCTGAATTAATAGATGGAATTGATCTATGGTGCAATAATCTGTACTGACCTAGAGAGCCGGGTTTGTGGGCGCTGGAAATGGCCAAGCAGAACGTTCTGGATCATTACCTGCTGGTCGGGGTGTTGGAGGAACTTCAGGATGTGTTGCTTCTGCTGGAGAGACTCCTTCCGCACTTCTTCTCTGACGTCTTGAACATCTACAAAAGTCCAGGTGAGACCTTTCATACAAGTTTCCATAAGGATTTGACTGGTCACCACAAAATTTGCCGCCATTTTAAGAACCTTTTATTTAATTAACTTTTTTTAATGAATGGCAGTATAAGAAATGTAGTAAAAAGTACAAAAAATAAATAAAAAATATGAATATAAAAAAATTACTTAAACATTTTAATAAAAAAATATTTGTTATATAAATGTAATATTTGTAATATTAAGTGAAATTACTTAAAAATACATAAAGTATTTAAATAAATGTTGTATTTAAAAAATAATAATATTAAAGGTGGGGTAAGTGTTATTTCATTACAAAAGTGTCTCTGGCCGAGTACCAAAACAAACTTATAGCCAATCAGCAGTAAGGGGCGTGTCTACTAATGACGGGGAGAAGAGAGCGTTCAGTGCACGTCATTATTCAAAAGACACGACACAGGACGCACATTAGCCGAGCGACGACAGAAGGAGGGAGATGGCAGAAAAAAAACAAATGTGGAAGATGTCTGTGGAACAAAAGAAGGCTTACGATGAGGCAAGAAGTGGGAACCGTCTAAATATTGGATCAGCTTTCCAGTGCTGGAGAGAACAAGGAGCGAAGGCCGAGGTTGCTTTATTTCATTGATTTTGTTTTGTTTCACAGAACTAATATATGCTGGCTTTTGCTTGAATATGTTCGTGTGTCATGTTCGCTTGCTTGTCCATTTGCGATCGTATTGTCGTTCACTTCAGGGATGATAATTCCCCATTCATTTCCACACCGTATAAGCCTGGAGCGCCTAAACCTCCTCACTGTCTGTTTTACAGCATCAGCTCCCAAAGTGTGTCCGAAAAGTAGGATAATATACTCCTAATATATATTTGTTTCCTTTGGTTCCTCTTTTCGTGATCGATATATCCCTCTAATCTTGTCATAATTGTAATATGTTCGTTAGTTGGACTGTCGTGCTATCGAGTTGTTCATGAAAACTGTGTTTGTGTTTTTGGGATGTAAGGGATGACTTTTTCACTGAACATTCGACCTGGATTACCATAGTAACACGCATTGCTTTCACTTATTGATGACATCATACCCTCAGCCGGCTGGCACAGCAGATTCCGGTTACGTATGTGTGGGGCGGAGCTATCAAAATAGGGGCGTGTTTGTTTTGGTGATTTGAAATCAGCATTGGTTACCAGAAAGCACTTACCCCATCTTTAAAAAATATAATTCTAATAAATTTCTATTGAAATTCTATTAACTAAATCAAATCAATATAACCGCAGTGGTCTGCACAAACATTTTTAAATATTAAAAATAAAAGGATTCCTCTCTGGAGAAGCGTTCAATCTTACCGCTCGCAAATTCCGCCATGTAAATAGCGAATCCGTCATGGCACTTTTAAAGGGAATGGGAGAGGAGACTCTGATTGGTTTATTGCACGTTACGCCCAAAACACACCCATGACTCATTAAGAGACTAGGTCCAACCCTTGACCATGCGCCTGGCGCACCAACTAGGGCTGAAACGATTAATCGAGTTACTCGATTAACCCGATTACAAAAATTCTGCCTCGAAGCCTCGTTAACTTCCTATGACGCGCACTATACGCACAGGGATCTGATTCACACGGACCGCTGTTCAATGTTCAGGAAGCACACCATAGCACGTGATACATTTTGAATTTAATTGGCGCAATGGAGGAGAGTAAAGATGTCCATAAACGGCAGAGAATGTCTTAAGTTTGGGATCATTACATTCTTAAAAAAGAAGAGAACAAGGTACAATGATTCTACTGCAAAGTAGACCTGGCATTCCACAGCAGTACGACTTCAATGGTAACGTAGCCTAAGCCTATACATTGATGTTCGCTGATTTTAATCCCACACTGTATTTGTAGCGATGTCGTGATGCGGTTTGACTAGATATAATGTTTAGCTTTGATGTTTTTAAGTAGTAAACGTATTCAATTGCAATAGAGTATAGCCTAAAAAAAAGCACCCCTTCACACACACGCATGCACCCTCGTCTCTCTCACGCGCCAGTCAGACCAATCGTGGCAATGTATTTATGTAGCCACGCAACAATAATTTCAGCATGTATTCACTGGATACACCGGGACATGATGTTGTGACACGATTTTTCGAACGGATGCCTCACCTAAAATGCACCGCAATGCAAGTGATGCAAGCCAAATGCAGCGTTCTATTGAAAATTAATGTATGTATTTCTGCTGTACCAAACTGCAATGAAGCAACTGGTCTGACTGGGGCGTCACTCTTCCTCACGCACGGCACACACACAGGTTGCTAGGTTACCATAGCAAATAGGCTCACCCCAGAAATTATATATTATTTGTTAGTAGCCTAATGGTAAATGCTGCAGGTGTAGAAATCTACATAAAAGATATTTACTTTGATGTCAGGGCTAGATTACAGCATGAAACCTGTTGTGCATATTAATAAATTAAATTGCTTTTCCTCTTCGTTTTCGTTATGCATTATTTGTTTTGGTTGTTTAAAAAAATTTATCCGATTAATCGATCAATTAAGTGCTAGATTAATCGATTACAAAAAGAATCGATAGCTGCAGCCCTAGCACCGACCATTTTTCTTGTCGTTAAACTAGCAAGAGTGGATTCGGACATGCCTTAAGTGCACTTGCGCCGTGCACTTAGATTGTTAAAATAGGGCCTGTAATACATATTTCCTACTGACACACTACAGCAAAAGATATAACTAACTGAATTAAAACTAGTGGTGGGCCGTTATCGGCGTTAACGTGCTGCGTTAACGCGAGACTCTTATCGGGCGATAAAAAAATATCGCCGTTAATCTATTCTCAAAGTTGGGTTGGGAGCTGGGTCTATACTACGCAAGCTATGATGACTTTCACCTTGATATTTTAGCGCGGATGTACACCTAGCCGAATTGCACTGTAGAGGCGAGAGAACGAGTCTTCAAACCTGTGTGTATGCCTGCTAGTGTTGTCAAAAATATCCATATTTCGCTATGTATCGATACTGAAATATCTGAAACGATACAATCCTCATTTTCTACAGTATCGATATCAGCTGCGCTCTCCTCTCCTCTCCTCTCTGACCGACAGCGAGTGACACGCACCGCCTCCTCTCATTCAGTCCGGTTAATCCTCTGAACATTGTGAACGGGTGTTCTGCTGGACTTTTGTTAGTATTGGTGTGACCGGTCTGAATTTCGCGCGGGGTTGCATATAACGTTAATTCTACTAATTCCCGCAGATTTCGCGCTCGCATCTGAAGCGCACACACACATACCGTAATAAAGCTGCCTCTGACATACAAGTGCAAAAATGAGCTCCTTTTTCCAGTTTATTAATGGTCAAATACACTCAAAAACGTCTCAATGCCCATCTTGGTGAGTTTTAACGTAAACACAGTTGTAACCAGCTCACAGGAACAGTGTTTGGGATCCATGCGTGCGTCAGGTCTTAAAGGGACAGAAGTTATTTATTATTCAAACTACAAAAAGACAAATGATCACTTACGAGCAGAATGCCTTCGGCAGAATTCAAATGAGCCATTTTAATCTAGATTAATTTTGGAATTAATCTAGATTTAAAAAAATTTATCTATGCCCACCACTAATTAAAACCTTTTTTTTGGGGGTGAAACTACTAATGTGAGTTTTGTACAGTATATCAGCAGTGTAGTCTGCTGTATTATTTTATTTAAATGATAAAACTGCATGTATTGTCAATGTATTATAGGCTTTTTCTTAAAGGGTGATAATGAAAATGACACCATAATGTACTCAACCTCAGTTGCTGCCATTATAATGCTTGGAAGAGCCAGGACATTTTTTTATATAATTTCGATTGTATACGTCTCAAAGTCATATACACCTAGGATGACTTGAGTAAATCGTGGGGTAATTTTCATTTTTGTGTGAACTATCCCTTTAAGCTTTATGAAAAATAATTGATGTGGCTCTGTGGCCACTAAATCTGTGTCTGTCTCTACTCGGTTCAGAATACAGGAAGTTGGGAAACATGACGGGCACCGTCCACAAACAGACTCCTAATCTAGAGGCCCTGCAGGTGCTTTATCAGCGCATGGAGTACGAGTACACATTCTACAACTTTGTCAAAGCTCAGTTCCACCTCACCAAGAGGAAGATCGGTCTGAGAACAGGCCCACAACCCTCCAGACATTATTCTAGTGTGCTTCAGAGGAAGGACCTACAGGAGGAGCTGGAGGAAGACGAAACAGAAGACTCGCTCGACTGGACCGAACAGACCTGAGGGATGCTCTGAGATACGGCCATCTACTCGAAGCTGAAATAATCAATCATTCAGGTGGCCCTATTGAACTGGATAAAGCTTGAAAATCATAACGATTTCTTATGCTTATCTGTCAAATATATATATATTTAATGTTGTCATCAGCATTCTTAGACTGTAGAATATTAAAAAAGAAAATTGCTCCTTTTTAATAATGATTCTTTTTTTAACAATTTTTAAACATATTAGAAATATTGCAACTGTAGTTTCCCTTAATAATAAAATGAATGCATTTAGAGATCATTTGATATGCTTATGAAGAGTACTTTTGTTTTGAGGGAAATAAGACACTTGACAGCATTAAGGGTAAGACAATATTCTTCATAAAAATATTTAGTCACAGTGACAATTTGATAAAAAATATAAAGTATGTTTTTTTCTTAAAGGTCATTAATAGATAAAGCAGTTAAAGGTGAAGTTTGAATGGCACAAATAAAGACTATTTTCAAACAGTCACTTATCACATTTTAAACTGGCAGATAAAATACATTTCAACATCAAACAATTTGCACATATTACCTTTAAGATTTAATACATTTTACCTCCTTATTGAAAACAGCCTACAAACTGTAGAAATTAACAAACGAATGGAGTAATACTGATAATGTTTAAGATGCAAAATTATGTCAGATTTATCGATGATTAAGATGAAAGTGCTATTTCTCGTGCACAAATGCAAAGATATAAGTCGTACACATATGTGTAAGGCACATCAGATTCATAGTCTGGCTTGAGGTGGTTTTTCAAACAGACTCTGTCTCAGCAGATCGAGCGCGTCCAGCGCCGTCCCCCAGCTCAGACTAACACCACAGCCGCCATGACCGTAGTTATGCACCAGAGGCACCTGACGGCCCTGTACATGCAGATACTCCCGCTCCACCCGCAGGTTGGCCCTGCCTGGCCGCAGTCCCACCCACTCGGCCATCACCTGAGCCGCTCGTAGGGACGGTTCCAGCTGGCTGCAGCGCTCCAGGATCCCCTCGCTGTCCCCTTTATCCACCTCCATCCGCCAGTCACCCTCCTGCCGTGTGCCTCCAATGGAGACGTAATTGATGCCAGGGTAAATGTAGGTCTTTCCATCTCCATCTCGTACAAAGTTCTTCAGCCAAGGAGCGTTAACCTTCAACATTTGTCCTCGAACTGGATAGACCTCCTCATCCTTCACCAAAAAACGTGAGCCGACGCCTGAGCAGTTAATGATGGCGTCGTAATTCAGGGCCAGTTTATGAAGATCAGTCACCTTTTCATGAAGGACCTGACCTCCAGCTGCTCTAAACCTATTGGGAAATATAGATGAACATTACTGATTTATTAAGTATATGCTTTCTATTCCCCCTGTGGTCTTTATATTTGTTTTATAAATGGACCCTTTTCACATTTCTGTGGTTCTCAGAAGCAGTTGTTGTCATAGTTGGGTAAGCTTCTATCATTTTCTATATCTAATTTTCAACAGTATATAATTTTTGCGTTCCGATTTTCTCCAATAGCAAAAGAAGAAATACTGTACATGACAGCGTTTCTATGACTTTCCAAAACAGGAGAAAACTATTGACAGCTTGAAAACGTAGACCAGAAAAGAGAAAGATGTGAAATTTGCCGCCATAGAAACACTCACACAGCAGCGTTAACCAGTTCCCTTTCAAGGGAACTCGCGCTGCGTCAAGCGCTGCGGGAACGCCTCTGCGTTTGCGTCATGAAGCACTCGTAAAATCAGTCCAATGGCGTGACAGGACGTCATAGGCGGGTGACGTCAGCGACCAGGAAACTATAAAGCACCCCTGAACCAAACAGTGTCAGCTTCTGTGTCTTCACAAGCGCTCCATGTGAAATCGTTTGTCCTATATATCAAAGTGTGTGTGTGTCTCTCTAAAGAAAATATAATGGCTAATCAGCAACAGTTCAGACAGTGTGTTTCTCCCTGCCCCCGTTACATCACGGGTGGGGATACACATCTGCTGTGTGTTGTATGTCTGGGATCGGAGCATGCACAGTCAGCGCTCGAGGGTGCTGACTGTGAACATTGTGAAAAGCTCCCTTTGAGGAGGGCGCTTCGGCTCGCGTTCCCCAGGGTGCAGGTCCCGCTGCTGCCGAGGCACAGCGAAGGCTTATGTCCTGGGGATCGCAGAGGGATCTAGCGGAGGGGTTAGAGACGGGTGATCCCCTATCTCTGCCTTTACCCGCTAGATCTGACGCTTCAGCTGCCGAGTTAGAAGCACGCTCTGCGGTTTCTTCTGCTCGCGCTGAAGCGCAGGCTCAGCATCATTCCAGCTCTGAGGAGTTGGATGTGATGAGCCTGGATTATTTAGATGAGGTTTTGCCGCCTCATTCACACGCTAATGAGGAGCTGTTGGAGGTTGTGACTCGCGCTGTTGCCAGGCTGCAAATAGACTGGCCAGCCGAGAAGAAAGAGGTTCGTCAGCCGAGTAAATTAGACGAACGCTTTTTGCCATCTAGATCGCAACCTCCAAAGCGGGGCTTGCCGTTTTTTCCTGATCTTCACACCGAGGTGTCTAGATCATGGATTAAACCGGCATCATTTCGGCCATTTAACCCCACAACGGCTGCATATTCAAACATTGTGGGGTTGAAGCAGCATGGTTATGCGGTGATGCCGCGGGTAGAAGAGACGCTCGCGAGCTATCTCTCTCCCGAGTCCGCGTCATCGCTTAAAGCCCCGCAGCTGCCCACTAAGCCAGTCAGAACAACATCAGCTTTAGTGGGTAGGGCATACTCGGCAGCAGGTCAGGCGGCCGCCTGTTTACACACAATGGCGGTGCTTCAAGCATACCAAGCCGACCTGCTGAAAGACATTGATGACGAATGTGAAGAAGTGGGGAGAGAAACGATCGCGGAGATCAGGAGAGCTGCAGATTTGTCTCTTCGGGCTACCAAGGAGACGGCCAAATCCATCGGCCGTTCTATGGCAGCCCTGGTAGCCACGGAGAGACATTTGTGGCTGAATTTATCAGACATCACAGAGAAAGATAAAAAATTTCTGTTAGATTCTCCTATCTCCCCTGCTGGCCTCTTCGGTGACTCCGTTAATGCGGTCGTCGAGAGGTTCCAAGAGTCAAAAAAGCAGGCGGCGGCGTTTCAGAGGTTTCTCCCCAGAAAGTCTCATGTCTCTGGGGCTGCTGAGCGGGAGCAGCCCCAGCCGAGTACGTCCTCCTCATACAGAGCGCAACAAAAAGAGAGTGTTGCTACCCGCGCTCCCCCACAGAGAGACTGGGGGCCGGGGCAGCGCTCTCAGCCGAGGTCTTCCCGAGGTAGAGCGGATCTGAGGACCGTTCTTATCTCTAGGAAGGCCTCGGCGAAGAAGTCCTGACGCCAGAGGTGTCAGGCTTCTGATGGCAGTCCCCTCCGAGGGGAAGCGGTGTGCCGAGGCACCCGTCTCCTCTCGGTGCCATCAGGGGGCCGTTCTACCAACCCTGCCACCTCTGGTGCTTCAGGGCGCAGCGGTTCCCGGCGAGCGCATATCTCCACGTCCGCCCGGAAACGTAGCGGCGCAGGGATGCTCGCTCCCTCCAAGGAGGGCTCAAAGTGGGTCAGTTTGGTTGCTTCCTGCCGGCGCGCCGTTTCAGGACACCGAACTGCCCACGCAACAAAATCCAGAGGCCAGCCTCGAGAGGCTGGTTCCCTTAGTAGATTTTCTGGCAGCATGGAAATTTCTGCCAAATATCTCAGAGTGGGTCCTGCGTACTATAGAAAAAGGGTACAGAATACAATTCGGGTCACACCCGCCCAAGTTCAACGGGGTACTACCCACAGTAGTAAACTCCGAGCAGGCTCTGGTAATGGAACAAGAGGTACAGACTCTTCTGCGAAAAGAGGCTATAGAAAGGGTCCCTCCCCACAGCAGAGAGTCGGGGTTTTACAGCCGGTACTTCATAGTTCCGAAGAAGGATGGAGGACTGCGTCCTATTCTGGATCTGCGCCAGTTAAATCGGGCGGTAAAAAAGCTAAGATTCAAAATGCTTACGCTAAAACAGATCGTGTGTCAGTTCAGGTCCAGGGACTGGTGTGTCACAATAGACCTGAAAGACGCATACTTCCATGTCTCCATCCTTCCTCAACACAGGAAGTTCCTCAGGTTTGCTTTCGGGGGCGAGGCATTCCAATATCGGGTTCTTCCATTCGGCCTAGCATTATCACCCCGCACCTTCACAAAATGCGTGGATGCAGCTTTGGCTCCGCTGAGACTCCAGGGCATTCGCGTACTGAACTACATCGACGACTGGCTAATCTTAGCAGAGTCGGAACAGCTAGCGGCTCAGCATCGAGATGCTGTGCTCGCTCATATGAAGGTGTTGGGGTTGAGGTTAAACGCAAAGAAAAGTGTGCTATCTCCTCAACTGAGTACCACTTTTCTCGGCGTAGTTTGGGACACGAGCACCATGAGGGCGCGCCTGGCGCCCAACAGGGTGAAATCAATACTAGACTCAGTAACCAAGATGAAGCTAGGCCAGTCAGTCACTGTAAAGCAGTTCCAGAGACTGCTGGGTTTGATGGCAGCAGCGTCCAACGTGATACCTTTTGGCCTGCTGTACATGAGACCCTTACAGTGGTGGCTCAAGACCAAGGGATTCTCCCCGAGGGGAAATCCGTTTCGCATGATCAAGGTCACGCGGCGATGCCTACGTGCCTTAGTTATGTGGAAAGATCCTTGGTTCTTGTCCCAGGGTCCGGTGCTGGGGGCTCCTTGTCGTCGCTTAACGCTAACGACGGATGCATCTCTCACCGGCTGGGGGGCGACCATGAGTGGTCGCTCAGCTCAAGGTCTGTGGAGCGACCATCAGCTCTCCTGGCATATAAACCAGTTGGAGCTGATGGCCGTGTTCCTGGCGCTCAGGCACTTTCTCCCAGACCTGAGGGGCCATCATGTGTTGGTTCGCTCGGACAACACATCGGTGGTCTCCTATATAAATCGCCAGGGGGGGCTACGTTCGCGCCGGCTTTGGAAGTTGGCTCATCGAGTCTTAGTTTGGGCCCAGGGCAAACTGTTATCGCTACGAGCAGTATACATTCCGGGTTATCTGAACACGACGGCAGACTCCCTGTCGAGGCAGGGAGTGGTGCCAGGGAATTGGAGCCGCTATGGAACCGCTTCGGTCAGGCTCAGGTGGATTTGTTTGCGTCTCAAGAGACAACGCACTGTCCCCTATTTTATTCCCTCACACATCCAGCCCCTCTGGGGTTGGATGCCATGGTGCAGACGTGGCCGAGGCTGCGTCTGTACGCCTTTCCCCCTCTGGCGTTGCTACCAGGAGTGCTGGAGAGAGTACGCCGGGACGGGGTTCGTCTGTTGCTAATAGCCCCGTTCTGGCCGGGCCGAGTATGGCTTTCGGGCATTGTGTCCCTTCTAGAGGGTTCCCCGTGGGAGATTCCCATCAGGAGGGACCTTCTCTCTCAGGCGTCGGGGTCGATTCTGCACCCGAGGCCGGAGTTATGGAAACTGTGGGCTTGGCCCCTGAGGGGGATCAGTTCACAGACTTAGGTCTCTCTGCCGAGGTAGTTGAGACCATGTTGCACTCCAGAGCTCCTTCTACGAGGAGGCTGTATGCCCTTAAATGGAGAGTCTTTGTTGCATGGTGTTCCAACCATTCTCTAAATCCAGTTAACTGCCAAGTCAACTCAGTGTTGGATTTCCTACAAGAAAAATTCTCTTCGGGTTTATCCCCTTCCACCTTGAAGGTATATGTGACGGCAATATCGGCCTATCACGTTCATCTAGATGGTGCATCGGTGGGGAGACACCCGTGGGTTACTCGCTTTCTTCGTGGTACTCTGAGGCTAAGGCCTGCGGCACGCTCGAGGGTGCCGACCTGGGATCTGGCCGTGGTGCTAGAAGGTCTAGCATTGGCCCCCTTTGAGCCGATTGAGGAGGTGCCAGAGAAATTTCTAACACTAAAAACTGTATTTCTCTTGGCTATTTCTTCTCTAAAGAGAGTAGGGGATTTGCAAGCATTGTCTGTTGCCCCTTCCTGTCTTGAGTTTGCGCCAGGTATGGTGAAAGCATTCTTGTTTCCAAAAGAAGGATATGTCCCCAAAGTTCCCACGAACGTGGCAGGTCCTATAATGCTGCAGGCCTTCTCTCCGCCTCCCTTTCAGAATTCAGACCAGGAGAAATTAAATCTGCTCTGCCCAGTGAGGGCACTAGATGCTTACGTCCACAGAGCTGCCCTGTGGCGAAAATCTGAGCAACTGTTCGTCTGTTTCGGGTCTCCAAATAAAGGGAAACCCGCATCTAAGCAAACGCTAAGCAAGTGGATAGTCGAGGCTATTTCACTCGCATATGAGTCGGCCGGCCAACCTTCACCACTAAAGGTCCGAGCCCACTCTACTCGGAGTATGGCTGCCTCTTTGGCTCTTTTGTCAGGAGTCTCCCTGCAGGAGGTGTGTGATGCGGCAGGGTGGTCCTCTCCGCACACTTTTGTGAGGTTTTACAAAAGGTTTTAGATGTAGCCTCTACTCCAGGTTCTCGGGTGCTTGTAGCTTAAATGTGCGCTACGACTTCACATGTACGGGCACTTGAGAATTATGGCGGCGTGGGTATTGAGTTCCCGCAGCGCTTGACGCAGCGCGAGTTCCCTTGAAAGGGAACGTCTCAGGTTACGCATGTAACCATGGTTCCCTGAGAGGGAACGAGATGCTGCGTCGCTTTGCCATACTCCCGGCATGCCCGTGACCGACTTGTTTGACTTTTTCAGAAGCTGACACTGTTTGGTTCAGGGGTGCTTTATAGTTTCCTGGTCGCTGACGTCACCCGCCTATGACGTCCTGTCACGCCATTGGACTGATTTTACGAGTGCTTCATGACGCAAACGCAGAGGCGTTCCCGCAGCGCTTGACGCAGCATCTCGTTCCTTCTCAGGGAACCATGGTTACATGCGTAACCTGAGACGTTTTCTGTCATTTAATGCCCAAGTATTAGGGTACAACAACAGGGCTAAAGACCCTAAGAAAAATTAGCTTTTCACTACTCCCATAGTGTCTGATTGATTTTAATTGAACATTGATGAAGCAACAGATTTTGTGTGAAATATACCATAAAAGTGGTTTATTTTGTTTAAAAATCATATAAATGGTATAAGGTGGCGAAGAGGATCTTTTACCCCATACCAGCATGGGGCAAAAGACACATTTATTGTTACAAATACTTAAGCTAAAGTAATATGTTTTTAATAAAGTAATATGTCTAATTTAATACTTGTTCAAAGCAATCATTTTTGCAATGTTTGCACTATTTTTCGTTTATTTTAATAAATAAAATAATTCACTTTTTGTTCAATAAATATCCTTTCATTAAAATACGTTCATTTTAAAAACACAGAAACAAAAGAGTTAAAAAAGTAAAGATTCTGAAAGCAGATTTTCTGAGCTCCCATAATAATTTAATGAAGCTTTACAGCAGCAACATATAAATATATTATATGATAAGAGGAATATCATTTTTCAATATGGTTTCATTATAAAGATGGTGATTATTTCTAAGGTGGACCCAATTTGATGTATATTTACCATCTGAATCTAAACATGTCATGTCAACAAATAGAAAAGTCAGCCAGTTATTTATCATAATGTTAATTATGGTGCTTTAATCAAGTCAACTTTATTTATATAGCGCTTTTTAAAATGCAGATTGTTTAGTGCCAACATCAGGGGCGCCTTTTACCCGATATACCTTTGACATATTTTTCCGTTTATTAAATAACTTTTGCTATAATTATCTTGGACAGAACAAGACCTGTGTCTCAAAATTTAGTAAATCATTTTATCAATTTTCATTTGCAACATGAATCTACAACATTTTTAAAAACATTAAATATTAGATCAAATTAGCACAGAATCAACTTTGCGTTGCTGTCCGCAATCTGTCAAGACATTTGTCTTTGTTCAGACAAATTTCCATCAAAAACGGTTCTTAAAAGTCCCCCTGTGGTGAAAATCAAGTTTTTAATGTTGTTTATATTTCTATGTGGTGTTTTTAATATGCTCAAAACAAACCATAAGCACATTTAGAAGTCAACACCATTGCTGAGTATTTTCTCTTTAAAACTGCAGTGAACTAAAGACGGTCTGAAAAACACAGTTTAAAATCACCTGTGTTTTTGACGTCACAAACTACCTTATAAGCCAACGTGCAGGCGGGCTTTATCATATCATTACTATGCTGCAAAGCAGGGGAGTCAGGAAAAGCCAGGTTATCCCTCTATATTTGTCTGTTGAAAAATCAGGTACATTTAGCAATATAGCGAGTGAATTATGTATATTATGAATATAACGATGCTATGATGAATTATATGCCTTTCTCCACTGACGTTCTGAGTCTTTCAAAGCCTTTGTAAGGATGCAGATTTTAGAAGGCAGACTGTTTGAACCTGAGATGGCGAAGCGGAACATGGTGTGTGTTAGTGTTGTCAAAAATATCGATATCGATACTGAAATATCTGAAACGATACGATACTCATTTTCTACAGTATTGATACCAGCAGCGCTCTCGACCGACAGCGAGTTGACACGCACCCGCCTCCTCTGAACATTAAGTTAAGTAGAACATTAATTCTACTCATTCCCGCAGATTTCGCGCTCGCATCTGAAACGCGCGCACACACTTACCGTAATAAAGCCGCCTCTGACATACAAGTGCAAAAATTAGCTCCTTTTTCTAGCTTATCAATGGTCAAATACACTCAAAAAATGTCCATCTTGGTGAGTATTAACGTAAACATAGTTGTAAACAATTCAGGAAGAATGTGTAACAGGAGTGTTTGGGATCCATGCGTGTGGCGGATCTTAAAGGGACAGCGGTTATTTATTATTCAAACTACAAAAAGACAAATGATCACTTACTGCTCTTGACTGATTAACTTGTGTAACTCATCGTAATGGATTCATCTGTATTTCATTTTTTATGATGAAGATTATCCAATGTTATTTTAAATTTGATTACTTCGTTTTTTTAAATTCAGTTTCTTACCTGAATACCGTTAGACATACCTGAAAAAATAAAGCAGTGTATTTAATTTGTATCTTTATTCTATTGTATTTATTTGTGCTATTGTTAGTCATTTGTTTATTTGTTCTTATTTTATTACTGTTTACTCGTCTTTTTAAATTCAATTTGAAATCAAGCTTCCTTGTGCTTTATGTAAGCTATTGCAACACAATTAGTTAGCAAATATTTGTGAGATAATTGTAATGGTAATTGATCAACGTTTATATATGAGAAAAACCTTAAAAGCTTTATCATTTAAAGTGATCTCTTCTGAAGAAAGTTTTAATCGCCTAGACTTTCAATAGACGGACAAAAAAATAAATAATATTAAAAATATCTATTTGACAGTGTATGCAGCATTTTTTCCGAGTGGTATCGAAAATGGTATCGAATATCGATACTTTTTTAGGTATCGTATCGAAGTTACAAATTCCAGTATCGTGACAACACTAGTGTGTGTGTAACATTAGCAACACATTATTAGCTGTTTGATAACGTAGTCAAGCTAATCATATGATCATATAATCATTATGTGTCCGACGTTGTAGAGAGCGATGCATAAAAAGCACTACCATTCTGATACATCGCTTGTATAATTCACTCTTGCACTTCTGAATCAGTTTCTGGTTCAAACATATATGACTGAATTAAACCAGTATTTCCACTCGTGTGCAGCATTTACCTCAGGTAAGTTGACTGAGTGGTTCTCTGAGCTGGTGTGAGTGAATGGAGGTGGGGCAAATTTGCATATTCATGGTTACGTGTATATGGAGCAAGGGTGTAGAGTTACATTCAAGCTATTTTTAGGCATGAAGTTTTTCACAGTAAAAAACTTTTAAATGTAATTTTGGTGATCAAAGGTGAGTTTTAAAGGTGCAGTGGGTAGTATTTATAAGGATCTATTGACAGAAATGCAATATAATATACATAACTATGTTTTCAGTGGTGTATAAAGACCTTACATAATGAACCGTTGTGTTTTTATTACCTTAGAATGAGCCATTTCTATCTACATACACCGCGGGTCCCCTTACAGTGAAGTCACCATTTTGCGGCGTCATGTTTCTACAGTAGCCCTAAACAGACAAACTTCTCTGCTGTCTCCGATGACAACATTTTTCCTGTGTCGGCCACCGTAGCTTCTCTATGTGTTTTGAAAGGGAGGGGTGAGCTTTGAGCGGTTGCAAATCACAACCTCACCACTAGATTCCACAAAAATGTACACACTGCACCTTAAATTACAGGAAAAACTACAGGGGGACTTTAAAAAAAAAGTGCTGAGCTGAATTTGTTCCATCTAGTGGTTCAAAAGAGAATAAAGTCAAATGCGCCAATAGCCCTGTTGTACCCTATTAGACAAAGTATAGTGTTATAAGTGTACATCTTTTTTTTTTTTTTTTTAAACATTGTAAATCTAGCAATGTTTTTTTATATTTAAATGTTAATAAGTTGCAGTCTGTGAAAAGGGTCCATTAGCCTATATGAATTATATATTTTTATTTAAAGCAACATAATATATTTTTTTATTTGTATATAATTATATTTAATAGATTTTTTATTTTAAAACTTTTGTATTACCTTTTTTCTAGCCATGGCAAGTAACTCAGACATTCACACTTTAATGTGTTGAACGCTTGTCCGAACTTATGATTGGGGAAACGCTTCATTTCATGATCCGTCATGTTTCTGAATCCAAATACCAAATCTGCCCAGAAGGGCTTTTTGTCGCAGGGTACATCCTTGAAAATGTGGTACCTAAGGGGATGCAAAGTTGAGATTAGGATAAATGAAAACCACATCAATACATTATTTTTTTGTGTGATTAGAGTTTTACCCGAAGCTCAAGTACACGCCAGCATCTGAGGCTTGTGGGGAATCTGCAATGGCCAGAAGATGATCAAATGACTCCTTGAACCAATGCCGTTGCCGTTCAAGAGGGATGTCTAGATAAGAGTTCAATAACAATCAATTTGACCATAGACTGGCCTAAAAAGTAAAAAAGGCATAATCCCAAACACATGACAGGATGGCAAATTTAAAGCATCTGTCAGCATTCATCTCACCAGGAAACTCAGTCGGTAGGAGAATTCCAGCCGCTCCATCACTGGTGGTGTCAGGAGATAACTTCTCAGCAACAACAGTTACAGAACAATGTGGAAGCGTCTCAGCAATACACACTGCCGTGGATAAACCCACCACACCTGCTCCGACCACCACCACTTTCACTTTCACACACTGCATATCTCAGCTCAACTACAAGATACAGAAGAGATGCTTTAGTGAGCAAATGAACGTCTCTGCAAATATGGATCAGTGATTAACTGCAATTAAATCCATTAATTATTCAGCATATAATGTAATCCATTTGATTAAAAATTAATTGACAGCCCTCATTGTTACTCAATATAGTATTTATGAATTATTTACTTTAATAAAATTACTATACCTTATGCACTTCCTGGTCAGAACATGAATAAATATTAACATTTTATAAAGTTCATTTAAATGCTATTTGTTTGAGGTTTAAAATATTTAATAGCAGCCATCAAAATATTAAAATATATGAATTTGAATATCAATTCTCACTTATTACTCTCAGTTATTGCTGATTAATCGGTTTAAAAGTTAAAACATGTAAAGTACTTTTCAAGTCAAAATAAACTTAAGGAGCAAAAACTAGCCTACTGTTTTTTTCTATGAAAATGTAAGTACAAATCCCCCAAACTGAGTAAAGTACAAATCCCCCAAAACAAGTATAGTAATCAAGAATATAAGTAAATAGTATTTTACACCCCTGGTAATATTCTGTTTAGAGATACAAATTGTAACATTCTTGTAATTGAAGACTTCATCATCAACAAACCTTTAAAGTCACTGAAATTCTAATAAGGCTACAGTTCTATAACCTTGGATATTCACCTAAATCTTTTTCAGGCGAACAAACAAAAACCTTCCCCTTTTATACATTTACAACCACACGTGACAACCATAAAATCTGATTTTGTGCCAAAAAAGTCAATAAACAACAGACTGGTGTCCTACTTACCTGACTAGTCTAAATATGTTATGCTACAAATCACTGTTTTAAAACACTCTTTTGTCAATAGTAATAATAATAATACAAGTATGTTTCATACAGCAACCAAGACCAGATATACTATACTAGTATATGAAACATATGATTTGCAAGACGTTAAAGACTATTTTAACACAATTCAAAAGACAAAAATCATTTGTAATCAGACTCTGAACAGATTACCCATTGAAAGATCTTTCAGCCAATAGAATCGTTCTGGGCTCCTAAGCGGACACTATTTCACAGGCGGACACGATTTGTCATGACACCGGTGGGGACCTGTGCTCAAGGGGGTAATCCAGCGTATAACGGATCGTGCAGGTGGAACGGATCGTGTACCGACACTTGTGACTGTCAGACAGGTTGCTCACGTCACATCTACGTCGTCACGCTCAGTCCGAGGCTGCGCAGTACGCTCAGGCTTCTGACTTTTTTTAAATATTTTTATTAAATGCATAAAGGAACAATAACAACAATTTTCATCATTGTCATACCACAATAAAGGACCTTCAGTCAAGATTAATCTTCAAGTCCTTACACACAGCCATTGTTCTCGTAGCTTTTACGTTTTTAGAAAACTCAATGGATTCAAAATACATTTTCACCTCAAGTTTAATTTTTTTTTTTTAACTAGGTTTACAGTTAGAAAATTTACATTTATGAATGTGACAGAAAAATAAGATTTATAAAATAAATAAATTTTTCTATTCACCTTCATGAAAACCAAAAATTACATTTTTATAAGTAAATTCAAAATTTGGATTAACATAACCTTTGATAAAGTCACACACATCACACCAAAATGTCACTGTGTGAGAGCAATTCCAAAATAAATGAGAAGTAGATTCAGGTTTCTCTAAACAGAAAGAACAGAGGGTATTAATGTCATTTTTAAGTCTTTTGAGATAGCACTTATCTGGATAAAACCTATGAATTAACTGAAAGTTAATTTCTCTCATTTTGTTGGTTATCAAGTATTTGTGAGGCAATGTCCAAACTTTCTTCCAGGGAATATTATTTACAAAAACATTCCAGTAAGATATGACATAAGGCACAGAAACAATCTCCTCCTGACACAAGACTCTAATTTTCTTATTGTTTTTTTATTTAGATGTAGAAAGGCACTGTTTACCAGCAAATGTTGTGCACAGATCCACCGAGTGATAAAAGGATGAAAAAGAAAATCCTTTATAAAGCATAAGAACTCCTTGTGGCACTGCATCAGCAACAATTGCAAACTCTTTTGGAGTAACAGGAATCCCATGCTTTACTAAGAACTCAGAATAATTACAGATTGAACCATTTTGATTAAAAAATTGAGATACAAATATAATACCATTTTTAAACCAACTATCAAAGAAAAGAGATTTGTTTATACAGTAGGTTCTTATTATTCCAAATTATATATGAGTGAGGTGTAAAATTGTGTTTAAAAATGAGGGACCACGCTAATAACATTTGCCTATGAAAAAGGGATAATTTGATCGGGATTTTAATTATGTTATAATTACAGGTTAATAAAAATTTTAAACCACCTAGTTTGGAGAAAATAACATTAGGGATCAGATTCCAGATAGAAGAGGGCTTATTAATACAATTCTTTATCCAATTTATTTTAAAGGTGTTGTTTAAATTGGTAAAATCAAGAAAGTTTAAACCCCCCTTCTCAACGGTGTTCATAAGATTTTCGAACAAAATGAGTTTTATTCTCCCAAACAAAGTTGAGGAGCATTGTATCAATTTTTCTTAGAATGGCAGTGTCGACACTCAAAGAAAGAGCAGCGTATGTTAACCTGGACAAGCCCTCAGCTTTGGTTAGTAAAATTCTGCCCTTTAACGACAGATCTCGTTGGAGCCACATATTAAGTTTCTTTTGTGTACTTTCAATTAGTGAATTAAAATGTAACGGGCATCTTTCTAATTCATTCTTTGTTATAATAACTCCTAAATATGAAACCTGATCTTTAATTTGAATATGACACATTTCTGACAAATTACACTCTTTGATGGACATCAATTCGCATTTTGAAAGGTTCAAAAATAAGCCTGACGCTTTGGAGGATTGCTGGATATACTCTAGTGCTAACGGAACTTGGTTGGCATCGTGCAAGAAAAGTGTGGTATCATCAGCCAACTGACTGATGAGTATTTGTTTGTCAGCAATAGAGATACCACGAAGACCACTATTAGAAATATAAGAACAAAATATCTGGGAAACTAGTAAAAACAAATAAGGGGATATCGGACATCCCTGTCTGATACCACGTGACAAGTTAAACCTCGGAGAAGTACCATATTTTAATTTGATTGTACTATTACAGTTGTAATACGGAGTTCTTATGGCCTTACGAAAATATTCACCAAAATCAAAATTCTGCAATGATTTAAAAATAAAATGATGTTCTACTGAATCAAAAGCTTTATAAAAATCCAGGAAAAGAATATAACTTATGTTCCACCAAATCAGCATAATCAAATAAATCTAAAACTAATCTAATGTTATTTGTTATGTGTCGGTCCCTCATAAATCCAGATTGAGTCTCATCTATAACGCTGTCCAAACATTCTTTAAGTCTATTGGCAAATATTATGGCAAAGATTTTATAATCATTGTTAAGGAGTGTGATGGGTCGCCAACTGTCCAAATTGGTAAGATCTTTCTTTGGTTTAGGAATTAGTGTGATGACACCCTGCGTTAATGTAGGAGGTAAAGCTTCTTTATCAATACTCTCTTTAAAAACATTAGTTAGAAAAGGAGCAAGTTCATCAGCAAATAATTTGTACAGCTCCGCTGTAAGCCCATCACATCCTGGGGATTTATTGTTTTGTTTTTCAAGCTCTTAATTGCACTTTGTACTTCCCCATGAGTAACAACGTCATCACAACACATTCTGTCACTTTCAGAGATAACTTTAATATAACTAACTGAGTCTAGAAACGAATGTGTTATCTGCTCTGAACATATTGAACTATAAAGATTTTTTATAAAAGTTGGCACTAAAATTCGCTATAGCCTTCGGATCTTTCACAATTTTTCCATAACGAGCTAAATTACTTTTATGCTCGTTTTGAAAGAGACAACAGAGAAACTGCCACCAAGCTCAAACCCTCAGCTGACCACCCACCAATCACACTCTCCTCCACAGAAGTCTGCAAGGCACTGAGCCGGATCAGCGCGCACAAGGCTGCTGGACCAGACAACATCCCTGGTCGTGTTCTCAGGGCATGTGCGGAGCAGCTCGCTGGGGTTTTTACAGACATTTTCAACCTGTCTCTCGCCCAAGCAGCTGTACCATCATGCTTTAAACGCACTTCCATTGTGCCAGTGCCGAAACACTCCAGCCCGAGGTGCCCTAATGACTACCGCCCTGTAGCACTCACACCCATCATTATGAAGTGCTTTGAGCGGCTGGTCCTGGAACACTTAAAAGACTCTATACCATCCACATTGGACTCACACCAGTTTGCCTATCGCAGCAATAGGAGCACAGAGGATGCAGTTTCCATGGCACTGCACTCTGTGCTCACCCATCTGGACAGTAAAAACACTTATGCACGCATGCTGTTTGTTGACTTCAGCTCAGCATTCAACACTGTCATCCCATCCAAGTTAATTGCCAAACTTGGAGACCTGGGCATCAACACTTCAATGTGTAACTGGATTTTGGACTTCCTAACTGACAGACCACAGAATGTTCGATCAGGATCCACCTGCTCCACGTCCATCACACTCAACACTGGTGTACCACAGGGCTGTGTGCTAAGTCCGTTTCTCTACTCCCTCTTCACCTCCGACTGCAAGCCTGTGTATGGAACTAATTCCATCGTCAAGTTTGCGGACGACACTACGGTGATTGGTCTCATCAGCAACAACGATGAGACTGCCTACAGGGAGGAGATCCAGCACCTGGCCACATGGTGCACTGATAATAACCTGCTCCTCAACACCACCAAAACGAAGGAGCTCATCGTGGACTTCAGGAAGGAGTCAAGAGGCACACACGACACCATCCACATCAATGGAATGGCTGTTGAGCGTGTCTCCAGTTTCAAGTTCCTGGGGATCCACATCTCGGCGGACATGTCGTGGACGACCAACACCTCCAGCCTGGTCAAGAAGGCTCACCAGCGCCTCTTCTTCCTGAGGACACTGAGGAAGAATCAGCTCTCCTCGGCTATCCTGGTGAACTTCTACCGCTGCGCAATAGAAAGCATCCTGACCAACTGTGTGGCAGTATGGTATGGGAGCTGCTCTGTTGCGGAGCGCAAGGCACTGCAGCGGGTGGTGAAAACTGCCCAGCGCATCACAGGGACTCCACTACCTGCCATCGAGCACATCCAGAGGAAACGCTGTCTGCATCGAGCTCGCAGCATCCTCAAGGACTCCTCTCACCCAGCCCACAGACTGTTTTCTCTCCTGCCCTCCGGCAGGCGTTTCAGGATCCTCCGGACCAGGACCAGCAGACTAAAGAACAGTTTTTTCCCCAGAGCTGTCTCTTTACTGAACTCAAACCACCGTTGATCCACTTCCCTCATAAACTGCAAACTCTCCTACCTCACACCTACATTCACTTTGTTATTTGCACTACTGACTGTTTATTACAGTAACAACTGTTTACTTATGCATTTTGCACCACCATATCTTAACTGGAATATGCTCATTTGCACTGCCGACTGTATGTAACCATGTTTACATTTGCATTTTGCACCGTACTTCTAACTGCAATATGCAACCACTTTCCACTGCACTTTTACACTTTCTTTCGGATAGCTCTGTCCATAATTTATTGCACTACCTTAATCCACTGCTATATTCCTCATATTAGCCTAACATATTATTGTATACCTCTATCTGTAAAATTCTGTTCAAAGTAATAGCCATCTGTATATTATATTCATAGTACATATTCACCTGTACATTCTGTTTACATTCTGTTTATAGTAATAGCCATCTGTATATTTATATTTATTCACTGTATATATTCATCTGTAAATTCAGTTCTGTTTATAGTAATAACCATCTCTCTACTTATACATATTTATATATATTCAGTACATTGTTATGCCCTGCACTTACGCAACCATTGTATATATCCTGCACTTGCTGCTATTGCACTTCTGGTTAGACCTAAACTGCATTTCGTTGCCTTGTACTTGTACTTGTGTAATGACAATAAAGTTGAATCTAATCTAATCTAATCTAATAACTGCTCAATTGTTGAGAGAGTAAAATTCAGTTCTTCAAGCTTAAAGAAATATACAGAATTAAGTTCTCCTTCTTCAAGCCATCTTTTCCTGGATCTTATATAAGCACCCCTAGCCTTCGATTGCAAAACTGCAATTTCAGATTTTTCCTCCAAAGACATACAATTAAAGTTACGGGCTTCATGATCAGGCTATCCTCAAGAACTCTTCTTTTTTTGGCTAATGTTGTTCCAACTTTCCTTAAATAAACACCAATCTCAAATTTTAGAAGCTCCCAATTGGCACTAAATGAATTTTGAATTGTGGCTACTTTCCAATAGTTAGCAATTAATTCTTTAATTTTTTCCTTTACATCTGGTAATTCTAATAGCGAACTGTTAAGTTTCCACAAAGAAGCTTTGCTGTGGCCTGGTACACAATCTGCCGTTAAAGGGGTATTAATAAAAATAGTTTTGTGGTCAGTCAAAGGGGTACATTGAATGCCAACATTTAGATCAAAATTGGACATACATTTTGAAATGAGCCAATAATCAATTCGAGATAGCCTTGATCCATTTTTGTTGGACCAGGTAAACTCCAAATTGTTAGGGTATCTGTCTCGCCAAATGTCCACCAATTCAAATTTATCTATTAGCCCTAACAGTGCATGGCTAAAACATGCTGCCCTCTTTGGAGGATATCTATCCAAATAATTATTAATTGATACATTAAAATCTCCTCCTAGTATGAAAAATGCATTAGGGAATTTATTTGACAAATATGTGAGTTTCTCATCTAACATTTCAAAGAAAATTGTATTATCCCGAGAAGTGTTGTACCCATATACATTTCCCAGAATTACTGTTTGTTGGTTAAGTGAAATCACTAATAAATGAAAGTGACCCAAACTGTCTGAATCTGATCCTAATATATCCCCATTAAATGTATTTCTCAAAATGCTTACTCCAGCAGAGTGTTCAGTGCCATGTGAACTCCAAATATCGTTACCCCAGTGAGATTTCCACCATTTGTAATCGTCTTTAGTAGAATGACATTCCTGAAGGAAACAGAAATCTGACTTGTGTTTTTTGGCAAACAGAAAAAGAGCTTTTCGTTTAAAGGTCCCATTCTTCGTGATCCCACTGTTCAAACTTTAGTTAGTGTGTAATGTTGCTGTTAGAGCATAAATAATACCTGTAAAATTATAAAGCTCAAAGTTCAATGCCAAGCGAGATATTTTATTTAACAGAAGTTCCCTTTCAAAGCCTACAGCGAACGGCTGGCTTGGACTACATCCTGGTACTTCCTACATAAATGACGTCAGTAGAACAGTAGAACAGACTAACCTCCGCCCACAAGAATACGCGAAAAAAGGGGGCGTGGTCTTGTTGCTGTCCCACGTGGAGAAGAGGACGTGTCGCGTGGAGAAAAGTGTTGCGTTTGAGTGTGTTTGTCGCCATGTCGTCAAGACGCTGTTATTTTCATCCCGGAGTCAAATCACCTTTGTTTGGCTTTCCCAGGGACGCTGTAGAGATCATTAAGCGCATATATCTCCCGTTAAGAGGCGTGACCTTTCCACGTGCGCTAAGCTGCTGTCGAATCACAACACGGGAACCGCTGGCACAATCAGAACTCGTTACGTATTTCTGAAGGAGGGACTTCATAGAATAAAGGAACTCATCAGCCCGTTTTTAGGACAGTGAAAACGATACTCGGTTACTTAACGTAACCTCGGTTCTCTCTAGAAGAGGGAACGAGTATTGCGTAAGTTCCTTACACTACGGGGGAAAGTATTCTTTCTTCGAGATCTCTGAAAAACCCCAAATTATCCTTAATTTTGTAACATTGTCAACGCAGTGCGGCAGCCTGGCAGACCATAGCAGGCTATTCCAGCGTGCTATTGGCTGCTCTGCTGGCAACTGCAGCAGCCTATCGGTGAGCCCGCGTGACGTGGCGACCAATGAGGGCGCTTCGCGCCCACCTGGCTTCATTTGCCTACAGGTGGGGCGTGGCCACGTGTATATAAGCAGGGCTCACGGGCTGCATATTCGGTTTTCGTAGTTCTGAAGCGTAAAAGCCCGCGGGGCGCACGGCAAGGAACGCAATACTCGTTCCCTCTTCTAGAGAGAACCGAGGTTACGTTAAGTAACCGAGTATCGTTCTCTTACGAGAGGTTCTCTCGTATTGCATAAGTTCCTTACGCTACGGGAACATATTGTCAACGCCGTGCGCACCTCGCATACAGCATATGTATCCCAGGGAACCGGGGAAAAAACACTGCTCGGGCAGGGTGGCCGGTAAAGAAAACGGGCCACCACATATACAGACACCTTATTCGAACTGACGGGTGGTTACGACGGGTGGTTACAACACCCTGTCCCATGAATGAGGGAACGGCACCTGCCGGTCTCCTTCAAATTCACCACACCTTGTCTCATGAATGAGGGAGCGGCAACGGCGGTCGCCTTCAAATTCACAATATCTTGTTATATGAGTGAGGTAACGGCACCGCCGGTCACCTTCAAACTCACAACAGCTCGTCTCGTAAATGAGGGAACGGCACCGCCGGTCTCCTTCAAATTCACATGAGCCTAGTACCGAACTTACTACCAGTATGTGAGCTATGTCTGCGCAGAACCACTGGGCAGAACCAACAGCCCTATTGAACTGATAACACTTTCGCCTGTAAGGCAGGAACTTCCAGATTGTAAAATCTCACGAACGTAGACGGGGAGGCCCAGCCTGCCGCCATACAGATATCGTGGATGGAAATCCCTCTGGCCCAAGCCCACGAAGAGGCCATGCCTCTGGTGGAGTGTGCTCTGACACCTAGCGGGCACTGCAGGTGTTTGGAAGCGTATGCAGTTGCAATCGCGTCCACTATCCACCTGGACAGGGTCTGTTTCGAGGAGGCGAGACCTTTAGTGCGCCCACCAAACGAAACAAATAGCTGCTCAGAACGCCTGAAGGCGGCGGAGCGTGTGACATAAACCCTCAATGCCCTGACAGGGCAGAGGATATTGCCACCGTCCCCCTCATCGGATGCTGGCAGAGCCGAGAGGGAGATAATCTGCGCCCTGAAGGGAGTGCCGATCGCTTTGGGGATATAACCATGCCTCGGTCTGAGAATGACCTTAGAGTCATTAGGACCGAACTCCATACACGTCGGGCTCACTGAGAGCGCGTGTAGATCCCCCACGCGTTTCACTGAAGCCAGAGCTATCAGAAACGCGGTTTTTAGCGAAAGGAACCTTGGTTCCACAGTCTCGAGCGGTTCAAAGGGATGAGCCTTCAGGGCCTCTAGGACCAAGGCCAGATCCCATATAGGAACCGACGGGGGCCGCGGGGGATTCATCCGTCTGGCTCCTCTGAGGAAACGGATGATGAGCTCGTTCCTTCCTAGCGTGCTACCTAGCGTCGTCTGAGCGAACGCTGCTATAGCCGCCACATACACTTTGAGCGTGGAAGGGGACCTGCCCAATTCCAAAAGCTCTTGGAGGAAGGAGAGCACCCGCTGGACCCCACATTGCTGTGGGTCCAATCCCTTGGAAACACACCACTTAGTGAACACCGACCACTTAGAACTATATAACCGCCTCGTTGAGGGGGCTCTAGAGTGTGAAATCGTGTTCATAACCCCTTCGGGCAGGTCAACGGGTATCAGTTGGTCACCCATACATGCAGAGACCATCGCTCTGGATGGGGATGCCAAACTGACCCTCCTGCTTGAGAGAGAAGGTCTGCTCTCAGCGGAACTGGCCAGGGGGGTGAGTGCGACAGCTTCACCAGCTCTGGGTACCAAATCTGGTTCTCCCAGCGCGGTGCTATAAGGAGCACCGGGCGGCGCGTTGACCTGATTTTCGCTATGACCTGGGGCAATAGGGAAATCGGCGGGAAAGCATACAGCGGGAGGCTGGGCCAAGTTTGGGACAGCGCCTCCTCGCTTTTGGACAGAAACGTCGGGCAGCGGGCGTTCTCTTTTGTTGCAAAGAGGTCGAGCTCCGCTCTGCCGAACAGGCGCCATACCAGCTGGACTGTCTGGGGGTGCAGGGACCATTCTCCTGGGAGAATGAGGCCCCTGGACAGCTTGTCCGGGCCCACATTGAGGTGGCCCGGCACGTGCGCAGCTCTCAGCGAGCGCAGCGAGCTGTGTGCCCACACGAGCAGGCGTTCTGTCAGATTGCCCAGACATCTGGACCTGACACCGCCCTGCCGGTTCACGTAGGACACCACTGTGGTATTGTCCGACCGGACTAACACGTGGTGTCCTCGTATAAGCGGGAGAAACTGCCTGAGCGCGTTCTCTACCGCTATCATCTCCAAACAGTTTATGTGTAGGAGTTTTTCCTCGCTCGACCAAAGGCCCGAGGCTGATCTGCCCTCGAAAACGGCGCCCCAACCCGTGGTGGAGGCGTCCGTCGAGGTGACCTTGCGGTGTGAGATGGCTCCCATCGTCACTCCCCTCTGGTACCAGTCGGCTACTAACCAGGGCTCTAGGGCTGACACGCAGCCCTGAGTCACTCTGATCCTGAAGCCTCCGGACGCCCAGGCTCTGTGAGGCACTCGGGCGTTTAACCAGCATTGCAGCGGGCGCATGCGCATTAAGCCCAGCTGGAGCACAGCTGCAGCTGAGGCCATACGTCCCAGCATCCTCTGAAAAAGCTTGAGAGGTGCGATTTTGCCCGGCCGGAAGTACGCAGCCATGCGCCGAACTTGGCGCGCGCGTTGGGGTGACAGGCGGGCTGACATTGCCACAGTGTCCAGATTCAAACCCAGAAATGAGGTTGATTGCGTGGGCACTAATGAGCTCTTGGTCCAATTGACCGTGAGCCCTAGGCTGTCCAGATGGCTGAGCAGCATTGCCCTGTGGGCGAGGAGCTCGGCCTCCGACTGCGCCAGGATGAGCCAATCGTCCAGATAGTTCAATACTCGCATCCCTCGATTTCTCAGAGGAGCGAGGGCCGCGTCCATGCACTTCGTAAATGTACGGGGTGCTAGTGACAGGCCGAACGGAAGGACGGTGTATTGATAAGCCTGGCCGTCGAAGGCGAAACGTAAGAATGGCCTGTGACGCGGCGTTATCTTGATTTGAAAATATGCATCTTTCAAATCTAGGGAGATTAGCCAGTCTCTCGGGCGAATATGCGCGAGGATCTGCTTGGTCGTGAGCATCTTGAACGATCTTTTCATAAGAGCTTTGTTCAGACGCCTCAGATCCAGAATCGGTCTGAGCGACCCATCCCTTTTTGGCACGAGAAAATACCGGCTGTAAAAGCCTGACTCGCTCATAGAATGGGGAACCGGTTCTATAGCCCCTTTGCACAGCAGCGTGGCTATTTCTGCTCGAAGTAGATGTGCTACTTCCTCGCTCACTCTCGTCTCTGTACGCGCACAGAAGCGCGGAGGGCGGCGAGCGAACTGCAGAGTGTAGCCGTGCTTCACTGTTTTCAGCACCCATTCTGATACACCTGGAATGGCTTCCCACGCTCTCGCGTGCGCCACACGGGATAGAACGGCCTCCGGGCTCGAAACGCCGCGCTTCGCGGGTTTGACGGCCTGTATAGGAGGGTAATGTTCGCGAAAATGTGTGAGCGCGTTTGAGCGGGCACAACTCTTACGCGTGGAACATGACCGGTTAAGAGTGGCTGTGTGACAGCGCGTGTGGTGGTTAGTCGTGGACGCAAACAAGCGGACACGTGACCTAACTCTAGCACTCGAGTGGCCGGTGGCCGCTTTATGTGAGTGGGGGACACGGGGTTTATAGTGCTTGTGTGCAGGGGTGAACACAGAAAAGTGGGCACATTTACTGCATTTGAAACACATACGGCGTGAGCCGTGCAACCAGAAATAATGCAACTTTTGTGATTTCTCTGGTTCGCCGTAAAAACGGCGGTTATTGACAGGCGAGAAGGCGTTTTTGCCGGCTTGTTGGCTGCGTGAAATCCATCTGCAGTGGTGGGGGCTGACAGGAAAGAGAGTTTTGACGGTGGTCCGGCCGCGGCGGGACTTAACCGTCGTTTCTTGCCTCTGGCTAGGAGGACTTTGGAGGCTCGGGCTTCAGCGCGATCCTAGGCCGGGGGCCCCGAGGTGGAGGCGGCTTACCACGGCTGGAAGAGCGCGATCTGGGGCGGCCGCTCGGTCTTCGCTGAGACGAAGGGGGCCGCGCTGGGCGCTGCGCGGAGCTCGTTGCTGGCTGGTCACGAGGACGGCGAGCAATGGAGCTATTGCTAGCGCCGGGGCGTCGAGGCAGGAAAAGGTTCATGGCCTGCGTCGTTTTCTGCACTTCGGAGAAACGGTCGACGATCCCCTTGACCGCTGGTCCGAAGAGCCCAGACGGAGAGAGCGGGGCATTTAGGAAGGCCGCGCGCTCTTTTTCTCGCATGTCCGCGAGCGTGAGCCAGAGGTGGCGCTCAGCTACCGTGAGGGAGGCCATAGAGCGTCCGAGGGCCTGTGCTGCGGTCTTGGTGGCGCGAAGGGAGAGATCCGTCGCGCTTCGCAAATCCGTGATTAACTCAGCGTCACAGCTTTTCTCGTCCAGGTCGCGGAGGAGATTAGCTTGGAGGATTTGCAGCACGGCCATAGAGTGCAGAGCAGACGCAGCTTGACCGGAGGTAGGCTTGCTACGATAGTCGGTGTTGCCGGTGTTACCGGTGTCCAGACTCAACACCGGTTACATCACTTGCCCACCGTGGCACCGCCCACCGTCTTTTTGATTTTTTTATAGTAATAAAATAATTTAGTTCAGTTAGAGAACAGACAATACAAATAAAAACTGAACGTATCTGCTTAATAAAGCAGGATCCGACCGTGAGTCTCGGCAGCGGCAGGAGTCATTCATCAGATTTAAGAGTGAGGAGCAGACTGAGATGATCGCGGAAGATTTGGTTTCAAAGCGAAACGTAAAAGCGCCTATTTAAGGGAGTTTGTCATTTGTTTTGTTGTTGTGTTTTTCATTAAAAATAATAGGCTAATGAACCCACAATTCAACCAACCCGCAGCCGAATTGGCGCTAATTCAAAACTGAAAGTAAAATGTGCACGGCCGCACAGAGCGCGCATTGTTTACTTTCGCCTGGCTCCGCGCATTTATTTTTTGCCTCGCGCTCGTGCGGGCGCGTCGAGTATAAACAAGGGGACGAACTGTCATTCATTCATGGTGTGCATCTCAATCATAGACTGATCAATGCTTGATCAGTGCCCTGACTACTGAACTAGGGAACTGATTGAGACGCACCCATGGCCTCACAGAGCGCGCATTTACAGACGAGCTGTCATTCACGGTGTGCGCGCACTGGCGCGTTTTCAGTTCAGAGCGGTAGTGTGCATGTTACTTTAGATTTAAAAGCCTCCGCCGGTGATACCGGTATTACCGGTGTTGTCACACATCAATTAACCGGTGGGAAAATTTCCTCACCGTCACATCCCTAACCGGAGGCAGCGAAAGCGCGGCCGATCAGCGATGACGTCACTCTGCAGGCCTTAGACGGGAGGGCAGCCTTTGAGCGCCAACCGGAAGGCGGGCAAAGGTGCGCTGCGACCGCCTCTTCCACCGGAGGGATAGCGTTGTAGCCTTTCTCAGCCGCGCCGTCAACTTGTGAGAGCGTCGAAGAAGCCTGAGACGAGACCCTCGCGGAGAATGGCGCGTTCCAGGACTTTGCGAGCTCCTCGTGAAGCTCTGGCAGAAAGGGTGCAGTCCTGGAGGTGGGCGCACGGCGGCGACTGTTTAGGAAGCATCCGTCAAGTCGGTTCGGCGCTGCCACCTTGGGCGGGGCCCATTCGAGGCCTAGCTGCTCGACAGCCCGGGTGAGAAGGCGCAAAAGTTCGGCATCCTCACCCGCTCGAGAGCGTCCGGAGCCCCGGACTGAAGAGGTCACGGAAGACCAGTCCTCGCTGTCGGACGCCATGATGGAGCAGCTGTCGGCGCGTTCCGCGGCCGCATCCGCCTCATCCCCGGAGGCGGCAACAGAAATGGCGGCCTGGGGTGGGGGCGGGGAAGGCGAGAGTGAAGCGGGCGGGAAAGGTTCCGGCGAGCTTCTCTCGGCGAACTCCGGAGTCCACTGCGAGCGGCACTTCTTTCTGCGCGGCGTAGCAGGGACTGGAAGGATATCATCGTCGAACAGGACGAGTCGAGCCCGCAGGGTCGACATCGTCAGTTCATAGCACTCCTGGCAGCCGCCGGCGAGAAGTGCGGCGGTGGCGTGATCACGGCCCAGTTAGAGAGCGCAGATCACATGGCGGTCCCCGGAGCTGAGCTGCGCGTGACACGAGCCGCAGGTGGAACGAGACATTTTGCATCAAACGCTCGGCTCTTTTTGTGAAAAGTGTGACGCAGCGGCGACAACACTTGAGCGTAAAGGATATGGGCTGCCGGATAGCAGAGCAGGCACGGATGGCTGAAGGTGGCGCGATGCTGCCGGCTTCCTCAGGCGCTGTCCTCTGCTTGCTTGTCTGCGCGGTCACGGCGGCGGGTTCCAGATCCAGCGATGCGAAGGGCTTCGCTGAAGAAAAGAAAATCGAATATGCAGCCCGTGAGCCCTGCTTATATACACGTGGCCACGCCCCACCTGTAGGCAAATGAAGCCAGGTGGGCGTGAAGCACCCCAATTTGGTCGCCACGTCACGCGGGCTCACCGATAGGCTGCTGCAGTTGCCAGCAGAGCAGCCAATAGCACGCTGGAATAGCCTGCTATGGTCTGCCAGGCTGCCGCACTGCGTTGACAATGTTACAAAATTAAGGATAATTTTGGGTTTTTCAGTGATCTCAAAGAAAGAATACTTTCCCCCGTAGCGTAAGGAACTTACGCAATACGAGAGAACCTCTCGTAAGAGAACAGCGGTATACAGATAAGTACATTGTGTGAAAAATACTGTTTTTTTACAAGCGAAACATGAACACATGTTATATTGCACACTGTAAACACAATCAAAGCTTCAAAAAACACGAAGAACGGGACCTTTAACACTATCCCTGAGCCCCCTGGCGTTAAAAGATATTAATGACAATGACATGAACAACGGAACGGTATAGAGCAAAGAGCACAATAGGAGCAAATACAACCACAAAAATGCTCACCCGGTAATATGTACTAAAGTGCTCAAATTTAAGTTCAGAAAAACAAAACTATTTAAATTTCTGCTTTCACGTAGGAACCATTTCAAAGCCCAAAGGAAAAAATAAAATAATAAATTCAACTAATGAAATCACAGCCTTTCAATAAGGATAACAGTGAGGGAGGCTAGTGGTTAGTACCGTTATGACGTAAATATGTTTAATATCATTAGGACAAATAACTCCTAGTTATCGATAAGCATTCATCCCTCTTTTCTCCTTTCTTTAAGAGAGAAGGGGGGAAAAAATAAAAAAATACAGCAATGTAACAGAAATCCTAAGCAGATAGCTCACTAAACACTGAAAGAAACAGTTGTTTATGAGTATACATTACTAGTGTTTTAAATAGGTCTGTTGGCAACATCTCTAACGGTCAGTCTTTTACCCTCAAGTACAGCAAAGGCGCCATGAAGAGAGGAGTCAAATCTTTGCGTGGCAGGGGGAGCTGCCACAAAACCCTGCCAGTCCGGTAGACGCGTGTGAACGAGGACAACGCTGTTCTTTTTTTCCACAATATGTAATTCCGCCGTTTTTACACAAACTACAGTACGCGAGAGCCACTACGGTACGCACAATGGGTCAATATTCACCACTTACCAAACGCTTTTCGCCTGCATCAAGATCTCTCACTGTTTTGAAGCTGCCAGACACACAGACTGAAGCGCGAAAGCAACAGACAGTGCTATCATGTTCTTATTTTACTTATTTGCGACCTTACCATGTACTTTAATCCACTCATTTGTCTGTAATGGAGCGCGCGTCCGCCACATGTTTAACGTCACGCCTGCCTCGAGACCAACAGGCAGCAGTCAGTGCAGTCATGCCCTTATTCACCACTTTCATTCATATTTTATTCCGCTATTTGTGTTTGAACGCGCGTCCTAAGCGTCGAGCCTGCCTCGAGATCTCCGTGTTTTACAGCCGCTTAGACCCAGATTGATATGCTGAAGGGAAATCATCAACAACAAAATGTTGTTGTTATGGTAGATCATTTAGGCTACTATTTGTGATCGACATCTGATATAGGCCTATATTTAGAAATCTGGCTACAGTTGTGACTTGTGTCGGTTATAGCCTGATGAATGTAGGCCTACTCTCATCTGTCGCATCATGCCAAATGACTGCCCAGATAGCACACATACATCTCGGAGACGTCTATTTGATGTGCGTGTTTACATCTGGAAGATGTATTTTTTAGAGTGTTTGCTCATCGACTCGCCCCAGATAGCACACAAACGTCTGCAAGATGTCTGTTAAAGATCACTTAATCTGGAAAGCTGCTGTTTACAAACATCTGATAGACGTCTTTAAGATGTCAGTTTTTCATACATTCTAAATCATAAACATCTTAAAGACATTGTTTAAATGTCTATTTGACATCTGACAGGAAACGTCCAATAGACGGATTGCAGATGAGCAAACACTCTAAAAAATACGTCTTCCAGATGTAAACACGCACATCAAATAGACGTCTCCGAGATGTATGTGTGCTATCTGGGTGCATGATTGATGTTTGTGTGAAAATGGGCAAAATAACAACTGGCAAAATATTGTTGTTAGGACGCGCGTTCTATACAAACACAAATAATGGAATAAAATATGAATGAAAGTGGTGAATAAGGTCATGATTGCTCTGTCTGTTGCTCTCCTGTATCAATCTGGGTCTAAGCAGCTGTAAAACACACGAGGCAGGCTCGAGGCTAAGATGTGGCTGGCGCAACGCTTAGGACGCGCGTTCTAGTATACAAACACAAATAGCGGAATAAAATATGAATGAAAGTGGTAAATAAGGGCATGACTGCACTGCCTGTTGATCTCGAGGCAGGCGTGACGTTAATCAGTGGCGGACGCTTAGGTGACGGGACGCGCGCTCCATTACAGACAAATGAGTGGATTAAAATAGGGTAGATTGGGGGAAAACGCCCCCCTGGGGTAAAACGCCCCCCACCTGTTTTTCCCAAAATAACCACTAGAGGGAGTCAAGATACATTTTCACTGTTGCTATGCACTTCGTTGACAACGGGGATAAACAAATCTCCTTGGAGAAGCTGACACCAGCGACATATTTGAAGAGAAGAGGATTACATGGTAAGTGCTATAATTTTCAGATATTAGTAAACAAGTGTTTAAGAGAATATTGGTCTGCAGGATATCACACTGATGTATGATAGATGAATAGTGACGTCTGTAGTTTGAGAGGAAATGTTATTTATAAGGAATATAATTATATTTAAAAATTTTTACATTTTTTAAAAAAGTCATAGCTTGTGGGGTAAAACGCCCCCCAAAGGGCATAGTTTCTCTCTATCATAATTACTATTATAACATATTTCTGTCTATCAAATCCTTTGTTTTACACTTAATGTAGTATAACTAGGTGGTAAAATCAAAATATTTGAACAAAATAAAAAAAAATTACCTCAAGTGAGCATTAGGCTAGCTTGATAGCACAGTTAGCTCACTGATGGAAGGTGGTTAGGTGACCCAATGATAAAACATAGTGGCTTTTAATGCATTTATTGAATATATTTCACTACATAAATAGTGATATTAAATAAATATTAATCTATATACATGTTGATACATTACTTGCCTTTTACTTTGAGAGATTAAAAACTATAGTCTGCTCATTTTGCTGTTGATCTATGAAGCAAACTGGTTGGTAAGAAAGGGGGCATTTTACCCCACCTTGGGGGGCGTTTTACCCCACCGCTGGGGCAAAACGCCCCCTTTGTACAAAAATATTTTCAGTCAAAATACTAATTCATTATGAAGGCTGCGCAATTTTAATATTTGGTGAATAACTCCTGCCATAGTCACTCAAAACCGGGATGGCAATTCAAGTCACATTTATGTTTTGTTTCACTGTAATGTCACATTTTCCTTAAGGGTGGGCGTTTCCCCCCACTCTACCCTACATGGTAACCCAGATAGCAAACAGACGTCGTTTCAACGTTGATTTTTGGTTGTAAAGGTCAGTATCAGTCGTCGATCAAATTTCAATGTTGAATCAACGTTCACTATTTGGTCGGTACATCAGAACATTATTACGTTGATAATATAACGTCGATTCCACATTGAAATGAGGTTGACACATCAACGATATGGCCAACGCATATGGTCAAAATCACAACCATAGCTACAATTACTAAATGAAAACATGGAAAGCGAAAGATTGGTGTGTAAATGGTAGCACGTAGGCCTGGGTCAAAAACAAATGAAGAAGCATTAGGATAATCCCATACAGAAATAATATTCATACATGTGAAACACTTAAATATATTAAAATTTATTTTGAAATTGCATAGAAAATAAAGCTTAAAAATCGATCTTCATGTTACATGTGTAAATATTTGTAGTACATGTGAATATACAGGCTACTCATATTCATGCATCTTATAGTTTTTAATCAACGGAGTTTTTGCAATATGTAGGCCTACTTTTATTTCTACACTAGGTTTACTATTTCTAAAGCTATATTATATACCCGAATTCGGGAAAAGTTGGGACTTTTTAAAATTAATTTTATTTAAAATGTAACTTTATTTAATTTAAATAAAATAACATTTCTATAGCATCATGTATGTATCACAAATTGTATTTATCGTTCAATTTGTACGCAGAAATTACTTTTTACTTGCATGATGACAGTTTCTCATGTCTGCGTATTGAACGATAAATGCAATGTGCTATAAATTGTTGGGGTAACAGTTAGACCCAGGAACAGTAGTGAAAAATGAAGACCAAGAGTCAGGAGTTAAATAATTAAAGAAAAATGTACTGAAGAATAGTTTGTAGTTTCATCAGCAGAAGCCAGCTTCAAGTCCCTCAAGGAATTCGTAGGCTGCGCTCCCTCTACCAACCTACCCGCCTAGTCATACAATTGTCTCAACAGTTACACAGTTTTCAAGGTCTAGCAACATCATTACTGCCAGGTCAGGTGGATGATTCTCATTGGCTCAGAGAGGATGGTCAGTCTTTCGCTGCGTCCCAATTCGCATACTATCCGTACTAAATAGTATTCAAAAAAAGAATTAGTATGTCCCAAATCGTAGTATGTTGAAAAGAGTATTCCAAAGATTCCCGGATGGTCTACTATTTCCGGTTAGAATCTGAAGTGCAGATCGGTGCGCACTCTAACGGCTGATATTGCCCACAATCCATTGCAAGATGGACGAGGATTCGATTAGAACTACAAACGCGGATAAAAAGTGTTAAAAAACTACAAACATGACGGTTATGCGAGTCCGACGGTTAAGTAGAGAGGATAAGATAAAGGGGTTTGAGTGAGCAATTATCAGTATTTAACCTGACAAAAAGATATTTATTCAGTGTTATCCACATTATATTTCACTTGCAGCAGCATTGAGAACATTTGTAATGATACGTTTGGCCATTAACTTTGCAAACACATGAGAGGAGTCTCTGCATTAAAGACCCATGAATGGCAGATCAACGTGCGACTACATTTCTCTCCGATATGGTAGAAAATTAAATTGAATGTGGAGGATTTGAACTGTGATGATGATTGACAGGGCAGTTTAAACGGTGACGGGACGCACCTGCAAGTCCGTTAAAGATGACGAAGTAGTATGTCCCAAAGCTTGCATACTCTTCTGCTACACACTCAAAAGTATGTACTTTTTCTTCACAAAAAGAGTACACACTTTTAGGACGTAGTATAAGTAGGCGAATTGGGACGCAGCAATGGTGTGCGTGCGTCTCAATCAGCTCCCTAGTTCAGTAGTCAGGGTACTACAAATGTAAATGGGCATCACAAAGACCTATTTTTACTTATTTTACTCAAAATATAAATTGTTTACTACCTGTGATATGGGTTCGTGTAGGCAAGGAGGAAAGAAGACAGGGGTCGGCGTGACTGGGACACGTGCTTTTATTCAACTCAGAACTTGGAAAAATAAACAGCGCTCGTGGGCGCGCACAGCTCTCCAGACCTCAATAGTCACTCAAAACTCTCTCAAACAGTCAGTATCCTCTGTATAGCTCGTGGGTGCGGCAGCAGTGGTGCCCCAGTCCCTCTCTCTCTCTCTCTCTCACACCGGCTTTATAGCTCTCTCCTCGCCAGGGGCGCCGCTAGCAATTTTGGGCCCTATGAAAGAATTTGATGTTGGGCCCTCTACCACACCAACCTAGCTATCCAAAATATTTGTCTGCAATTTAATAATACTGACCAATTAAGCTCCGCTCGCTCAACCCAGAATGCCCCAATTGGCTGATGAAACATTGATTAAAATTAATATGCAATTTATAGAAAACAAGGACCCACTTTATATTAGGTGGCCTTAACTACTATGTACTAACATTTTAATTAATAATTTGATACAATGCACTTATTGTGTACATACATGTTTTTACATTGTACTTACATTTAAAAAAATACCTGCACGTAATTACATCTGTAATTAATTTCTGTAGTTACATTTGAAATTACACAGTTGATACTTCCCTTACACCTAACCCTACCCTTAAACTGACCCATACCACCACACCTGTCCCTAACCCTACCCTTAAACTGACCCATACCACCACACCTGTCCCTAACTCTACCCTTAAACTGACCCATACCACCACACCTGTCCCTAACCCTACCCTTAAACTTACCCATACCACCACACCTGTCCCTAACCCTACCCTTAAACTGACCCATACCACCACACCTGTCCCTAACCCTACCCTTAAACTTACCCATACCACCACACCTGTCCCTAACCCTACCCTTAAACTTACCCATACCACCACACCTGTCCCTCACCCTACCCTTAAACTTACCCATACCACCACACCTGTCCCTAACCCTACCCTTAAACTTACCCACACCACCACACCTGTCCCTAACCCTACCCTTAAACTTACCCATACCACCACACCTGTCCCTAACCCTACCCTTAAACTTACCCACACCACCACACCTGTCCCTAACCCTACCCTTAAACTTACCCATACCACCACACCTGTCCCTAACCCTACCCTTAAACTTACCCATACCACCACACCTGTCCCTAACCCTACCCTTAAACTTACCCATACCACCACACCTGTCCCTAACCCTACCCTTAAACTTACCCACACTACCACACCTGTCCCTAAACTTACCCACACCACCACACCTGTCCCTAACCCTACCCTTAAACTTACCCACACCAACACACCTGTCCCTAACCCTACCCTTAAACTTCCCCACACCACCACACCTGTCCCTAACTTTACCCTTAAACTTACTCACACCTGTCCCTAACCCTACCCTTAAACTTACCCACACCACCACACCTGTCCCTAACTCTACCCTTAAACTTACCCACACCACCACACCTGTCCCTAACACTACCCTTAAACTTACCCACACCACCACACCTGTCCCTAACCCTACCCTTAAAATTACCCATACCACCACACCTGTCCCTAACCCTACCCTTAAACTTACCCACACCACCACACCTGTCCCTAACCCTACCCTTAAACTTACCCACACCACCACACCTGTCCCTAACCCTACCCTTAAACTTACTCACACCCCCACACCTGTCCCTAACCCTACCCTTAAACTTACTCACACCACCACACCTGTCCCTAACCCTACCATTAAACTTACCCACACCACCACACCTGTCCCTAACTCTACCATTAAACTTACCCACACCACCACACCTGTCCCTAACCCTACCCTTAAACTTACCCACACCACCACACCTGTCCCTAACTCTACCATTAAACTTACCCACACCACCACACCTGTCCCTAACCCTACCCTTAAACTTACCCACACCACCACACCTGTCCCTAACCCTACCCTTAAACTTACCCACACCACCACACCTGTCCCTAACTTTACCCTTAAACTTACCCACACCACCACACCTGTCCCTAACTTTACCCTTAAACCTACCTATACCACCACACCTGTCCCTAACCCTACCCTTAAACTTACCCATACCACCACACCTGTCCCTAACTCTACCCTTAAACTTACCCATACCACCACACCTGTCCCTAACTTTACCCTTAAACTTACCTACACCACCACACCTGTCCCTAACTCTACCCTTAAACTTACCCACACCACCACACATGTCCCTAACTCTACCCTTAAACTTACCCACACCACCACACCTGTCCCTAACTTTACCCTTAAACTTACCCATACCACCACACCTGTCCCTAACTCTACCCTTAAACTTACCCACATCACCACACCTGCCCCTAACCCTACCCTTAAACTTACCCATGCCACCACACCTGTCCCTAACTTTACCCTTAAACTTACCCACACCACCACACCTGTCCCTAACTTTACCCTTAAACCTACCTATACCACCACACCTGTCCCTAACCCTACCCTTAAACTTACCCATACCACCACACCTGTCCCTAACTCTACCCTTAAACTTACCCATACCACCACACCTGTCCCTAACTTTACCCTTAAACTTACCTACACCACCACACCTGTCCCTAACTCTACCCTTAAACTTACCCACACCACCACACATGTCCCTAACTCTACCCTTAAACTTACCCACACCACCACACCTGTCCCTAACTTTACCCTTAAACTTACCCATACCACCACACCTGTCCCTAACTCTACCCTTAAACTTACCCACACCACCACACATGTCCCTAACTCTACCCTTAAACTTACCCACACCACCACACCTGTCCCTAACTTTACCCTTAAACTTACCCACACCACCACACCTGTCCCTAACCCTACCCTTAAACTTACCCACACCACCACACCTGTCCCTAACTCTACCCTTAAACTTACCCACATCACCACACCTGCCCCTAACCCTACCCTTAAACTTACCCACACCACCACACCTGTCCCTAACTCTACCCTTAAACTTACCCACACCACCACACCTGTCCCTAACCCTACCCTTAAACTTACCCACACCACCACACCTGTCCCTAACTCTACCCTTAAACTTACCCACATCACCACACCTGCCCCTAACCCTACCCTTAAACTTACCCATGCCACCACACCTGTCCCTAACCCTACCCGTATCTCACCTCAATATCAGCAAAAGTGTTTTGCAATACAATTTGAACACAGTAAGTACATTGTACTTATTTTTTGATGTAAGTACATAGTAGTTAAGGCCACCTAATATAAAGTGGGGCCGAAAACAAAACTTAATGAAGTGGTCACAATCATGTCTGATCAACTCCATTCATCTTATGATGTGTCTCATGCTGTTCACTTTTCATAATCGACATAGATTGACAACATAGACATAAAAAAACAACATTATAATATTTAAACATAAATATAAAAATAAATACCTTAATGGCTGCAACAATTATAGCACAGAGAATTTTGAGTGAATTTTGAGTGGGTAACGTATGAGTGAACATAGTTTTTACCGGTGAGCGTGAGCGGTTCATGAGTGGAGCGTTTTGCTGGATTTTGCCAGAAATGCGCCATCATTTTTTTATATTTGTAGCTCTTTGGTAGATTATACATTTATAATACATTACTACTAGTACTGTTACTACTAATAAAACCGATCTCTGGGGGCCCCAAAAGTGTGTGGGCCCCTAGAATCGTCCTAACTTTCCCCCCCCTTAGCTGCGCCCCTGCTCCTCGCCAATCACTGTAATTACAGACAGGTGTTTTTAATCAGCGCTCAAGCCGCTTACTCACCGCTCGGATCCTTTCCTTCTCTCCGCCCGCAGACCTCGCGAAAACCACGCCCACCTCACCACACTACCTTCATACTTTTAACAGCAATCAAGAAATAACAAAATCAAAAAGACAAATTCCGTCATTAATTACTCATGTCGTTCCAAAACTTTAAGACTTTCGTTCGTCTTTTTGATGAAATCTGAAAGCTTTCTGTCCCTCCATTGACAGTTACGCAACTACCACTTTGATGCTTGAAAAAGTTCATAAAGAGATCGTAAAACTAATCCATATGAATTGAGCGGCTTAGTCCAAATTTTCTGAAGAGACTCGATTGCTTTATATTGATGAACAGTTTTAATTTAGGCTTTTGTTCACAGATAAACAGCAGATCAAACAGAAGCTCAAACGAATATGCGTACGAATATGGGCACATTCAGTTTTGTCAACTTGTACCAAGGCAAGACACCATCCTGTAACAAGAACTGTCCTTCAGATGAGACCTTAAACTGAGGTCTTGAGGTCATAAAAAATCACATGTCACTTCTCGTAAAGAGTAGGGGTGTTACCCCGGTGTCCCTCTATTGGCCCTTATCAATCATGGCCTCCTAATCGTCCCAATTCATCCATCCATCCATCTATCCATCTATCTATCCATCCATCCATCCATCCATCTGAAGGGGCAGGTCAGATACCTGTGTCTCTTCTTTTATACATCTATCCTTCTCAATGTTTCTTTTTATTATTTCCATAACCTGAATAATCAAGGATAATCAAACTATGTATCTCTTTCTCTGCGTTCATATATTTAGTCCTTAAAGAATAAAAGAATATCAAGAATGTATGTCTCTCTCTGGCGAAATTGCTGTATATGTGTTTTGGTATTATGTGTTCTTTTGATAAATGTCAGGATTCACTGACACTGACTAGAGTGCGATACCCTAGTGCTTTTGTATGTGCGTTGCATGATCGGTGCAGGCCCAATATTGAAGATGAACATTTTCTGCAGACGATGCCAGACCTGAAGACGCCTTTCGATGACCTCCTGGGGCATTGTGATCTAAATCTTGTGATGGAGCGACAACTAGCCTACCTAGTTTAGTGATATGGTCTGCTATCTATCCTTGTGTGGAAATTTAACGTGACTCTGCATTTTTTCTGCCAATCAGAATTAAAACAGTTGAAAACAGTACAACTGTTCAGAAATTGTATGTATGATAGGGGGAGGCGGGGAGACTGTTAGAGGGAGTGCGGCCTACAAACTCCTTGTGAGCTGGCTTCTGCTGATGAAACTGCAAACTATTCTTCAGTACATTTTTCTTGAATTGATCTAACTCCTAACTCTTGGTCTTCATTTTTCACTACTGGTCCTGGGTCCTAAACTGTTACCCCAACACATCCATCCATCCATCCATCCATCCATCTATCATAATGTAGTCTTATTGATATTGTCACGGGGTGAGGAATCACACGACAAGGCAGGTTGAGTGAAAAGGCCCCGGAGGGTGGATTTTAATTACAGTGAGTGAAAAAGGTGAAAACAGTTCGTGAGCCGGTGCGTGGTGGCTGGTGAATCCTCGTCCCGTGGTGGTGCTCAATCCTAGTGAAAGTGGGTGTCCAAACGTGCTCCAGTGAAGTGGGCTGTCGGTCACTCGCTGCTTTCTGGGGGAGAACAACAAAGAGAGGTTAGTCCAGCAGTGCATTCAGCTCGAGACCAGAGTCTGTCTGTCTGCTCATCCGTAGCTGCTTTTATAGCTCTGAGCTGATGGGGTGCAGCTGTGACCGATCAGCCCATGGTGATGATGTGCAGGTGTGTTGTTGCCAGGGCGACGCTGATTCCTCTGGGTGGACTCGTCACATTCCCCCCCCCTAAGCGTTGTCCTGGTCCTGCGAACATATGGAGACAGTAGAGGTGAAACAAAGGGAGGGTGGGGAATGACCCCTGACAGACCTGCATAAGCTGTCCATATCCTTGAGAGGCCGTCGGCGTTTGCGTTGGCGGCCCCGGCCCGATGACGTACCTCAAAGTGGAAGTCCTGGAGCGCTAGGAACCAGCGAGTCACCCTGGCGTTGGTGTCCTTGGCGCGGGCCATCCACTGTAGGGGCGCATGGTCGGTGACCAGGGTGAACTTGCGGCCTAGTAGATAGTACCTCAGCTCCAGGACTGCCCACTTGATGGCCAGGGCCTCCCTCTCGACGGCGGCGTACCTCGTCTCAGCCGGGGACAGCTTCCTGCTGATGTAGACGATCGGATGCTCCTCGCCTTCCTGGATTTGGGACAGGACGGCTCCCAGTCCTGTGTCGGAAGCATCCGTCTGCAGCAGGAAGGGGCAACCGAAGTCTGGAGTGCGGAGTACCGGCGACGACGTCAGGGCTGTCTTGACCCGGGCGAAAGCCTCTTCGAGGGCTGGGGTCCAGCAGACTTTCTCCGGCTGCCCCTTCCTGGTCAGGTCTGTCAGGGGGGCGGCTAGAGAGGAGAAGTTGGGGATAAAACATCGGTAATACCCTGCCAACCCCAAAAAGGCCCGTACCTGGGTCTTCGTCTGCGGTCTTGGGGCGGAGTGGATGGCCTCGACTTTCTTCTCCTGGGGCTGGATGAGGCCCCTTCCGACTCGGAAACCCAGGTACTTGGCCTCGGAGAGGGCGAGGTGACATTTGCGGGGGTTGGCAGTGAGTCCAGCCCGCCGGAGCTCCGAAAGCACCCTCCGCAGACGTTCCAGGTGGTCTTCCCATGCCTCGGAGTGGATGACGACATCATCTATGTAGGCCGCCGCGTAGGCCTGGTGGGGCTGCAAGATGATGTCCATCATCCGCTGGAAGGTCGCTGGGGCCCCGTGCAGGCCGAAGGGAAGGGTCCGGTACTGCCAGTGGCCACTGGGGGTAGAAAAAGCAGTCTTGGGTTTAGCGGATTCTGAGAGTGGTACCTGCCAATAGCCTTTGGTGAGGTCCAAGGTGCTGATGTACCGGGCCCTTCCCAATCGGTCCAGCAGCTCGTCGACCCGAGGCATGGGGTACCCGTCGAATTCGGAGACTTCGTTCAGGCGTCGGAAGTCGTTGCAGAAGCGGAGGGTGCCATCCGGCTTTGGGACCATCACGATGGGGCTGGACCACGGGCTCCGGGATGGTTCGATTACCCCCAACTTCAGCATCTGTTGGATCTCTTCCTCAATAACCTGCCGACGAGCCTCCGGGACACGGTAGGGCCGTTGCCGGACGATGACTCCTGGCGAGGTTCGGACGTCGTGCTGTACCACATTGGTCTGCCCGGGCTGGGTCGAGAACACATCCTGGAACTGACTGACCAGGTGTTGCAGCTCCGCCTTCTGGGCAGCCGAAAGATGGGGGTTGACGTCTACAACCACGGGATCGGTGACACACAATGCCGCTACCTGGTCCCGGGTCCCCACCCATTTCTTCAGGAGGTTTATGTGGTAGAGTTGCTCTGCCTGCCGCCGTCCCGGCTGTCTCAGACGATAGGTGACTGGCCCAATTCTTTCAATCACAGTATAGGGTCCTTTCCAGGTGGCCAGGAATTTGCAGGCAGAGCTGGGGACCAGGACCATGACGCGGTCTCCCGGCTGGAACTCCCGTGGTTGGGCTGCCCGGTCGTACCGGCGTTGCTGCGCCTGTTGAGCCTTGCTGAGGTGTTCCCGGACTAATGGCATCACCCGGTCGATCCGGTCCCTCATCTGGCGGACGTGCTCGATGAGGGTGCGATGAGGGGCAGGCTGCTGCTCCCAAGCTTCTCGGGCGATGTCCAGGAGCCCTCGTGGTTGGCGGCCGAAGAGAAGCTCGAAGGGGGTGAAGCCAGTTGAGGCCTGGGGTACTTCGCGGATCCCGAAGAGCACATAAGGAATCATGAGGTCCCAATCCCGCTTATCCTCCGCCGCCATGCGTCTCAGCATCTGCTTGAGGGTCTGGTTGAACCTTTCTACCAGCCCGTCCGTCTGTGGGTGGTAGACTGTGGTCCTCAACTGCTTCACCCGCAGCAGCCTGCAGAGATCCGCCATTAGCCGGGACATGAACGGGGTACCCTGGTCAGTCAGTATCTCCGCTGGTATGCCAACCCGGCTGGCCAGCAGAAACAACTCCTGGGCGATGTTCTTCGCGGTGGCCTTGCGGAGGGGAATCGCTTCGGGGTACCGGGTGGCATAGTCGACGATGACCAGGATGTGTTCGTGGCCACGGGCAGACTTCGGCAACGGCCCCACTATGTCCATCCCAATCCGTTCGAAGGGCACCTCGATGATGGGCAGCGGAATGAGTGGGCTGGGGGGAGGAGTCCTGGGCGACGTCACTTGGCAGGTCGGACAGGCCTGGCAGAACCCCTTCACCTCGGCCTCCAGTCCCGGCCAGTGGAACCGGTCGCGGATACGCTGCGTGGTGTTAGCTGCCCCGAGGTGACCTGCCATCGGATGGGAGTGCGCCAACTCCAGGATGGTTTCGGTCTTGGTCCGAGGAACAACTAATAATTTTTTCTCCTCCCCCCTCCGCTGTGCGACACAGTATAGCAGGCCCTTCTCAACGACAAAATGCGGGAGAGGATGGGGCCGTGGGAGGACGTCTTTCCCGTCGAGGGTCCGCACTTGGGACCAGCAGTGCTTCAGGCGATCGTCCTCCCGTTGTTCCTTGGCGAATGAGCCCCCTCCGGCAGCCTGCTGATACACATCAAAGAACGGATTAGTAGATTGGGAGGGGGACTCACCATCTCTCCCGCTGTCGGAGGCTAGCAGCGCCGGTCGGCGGCGGGGTCCTCGCGGCCGTCTCCGTCTTCGACGGTTCCCCTCCTGGCTGACAGGCTGAGTGGCGGCGGCGAGCAGGGCATCGAAGCCCGGCCAGTCTCTCCCCAGCAGTACGGCCACCGGAAGGTCCTCTACCAGGCCGACTTCCACCGGCCAGGTCCCTTGGGGCGACGAGATGGTGACTCGACGGGCTGGCACTTGGCGAGTGTCTCCATGCACACACGTAATGGGGAGGAAACTCTTCTCGCCTCTTCGGGGCCCACACACTCGTGACTGGAGAAGGGTGACCGTACTGCCAGAGTCCAGCAGGGCTCGGAAGTGTCTTCCCTCGATCACCACGTCTGCTTCCGGGGCTCCCGATGGCATCCGCTGGTGGACGATGCAGCCTGCCAGCCACGCACGCGGAGGCGGCATGGGTTCGGCGCTGGGCATGGGCTCGTCTCGCGGCGGGGGAACCGTCGGCCTGCCTACTGGTCGCGAGGTGCCCTCGAACGGCCGTCGCTCCTGGACCACCCTCCGGGGGAACGGCAACGCTCGCTCCCCTGCCTCACGGTGGTGGATGGCATCCGCCAGCTCGATCGCCTCCACGAGGTCCGCGGTGGTGGCCGGGTTTTTCATTCCGACCGCCTGCCGGATGGAACGGGGAAGAGCACGGAGGAGGCGATCGACCACCACCCGTTCCGCTACCTGAGCTGCCGTGGGACTTCCTTCCATCAGCCAGTGATGCGCGATGCGTTTCAGGTCGGCGGCTTGGGCACGGGCTGGCACACGAGGCTTGAATTCCCATTCATGAAACTGTTGGGCGGCACAGATAGATGAGAGCCCCAACCTCGCCAGGATTTCCCGCTTGACTTCGTCATAATCCTCAGCGATCGCACGGGGAAGTGAAAAATAAGCCCGCTGGGCTTCTCCAGTTAGCAAAGGTGCCAGCGCGCGTGCCCAATCGCCCTCTGGCCACTCTTCGCTCCGGGCAGTGGTCTCGAAGACCTGTAGGAAAGCCTCCACGTCATCATCCGCCGTCATCTTCGGCAGTAGGCGGGTGGCTTGGGCGCGCGGATCAGGTAGCGGAACGCGCTGGGCGGCGGCAGCACGGATGGCAGTGAGTTCGTCTTCCGTCCTGCCCTGGCGGGTGGCGAGATGTTCCGCGATCTGTTGCTGGCGGATGCTCACCTCCGCGAGGCGCTGTAGCACTTCCTCCATCTTCGGGGAGCGAGCGCGCTACTTCCGGGTCCTGGCGTGCAGAAAAAAAACAAACAGAGAAGATTAGGATTTTGGGGTGCGGTGAACTTGTCGGTGATTCCTCACGCTTCTGCCCGCATTCTCCACCAATGTCACGGGGTGAGGAATCACACGACAAGGCAGGTTGAGTGAAAAGGCCCCGGAGGGTGGATTTTAATTACAGTGAGTGAAAAAGGTGAAAACAGTTCGTGAGCCGGTGCGTGGTGGCTGGTGAATCCTCGTCCCGTGGTGGTGCTCAATCCTAGTGAAAGTGGGTGTCCAAACGTGCTCCAGTGAAGTGGGCTGTCGGTCACTCGCTGCTTTCTGGGGGAGAACAACAAAGAGAGGTTAGTCCAGCAGTGCATTCAGCTCGAGACCAGAGTCTGTCTGTCTGCTCATCCGTAGCTGCTTTTATAGCTCTGAGCTGATGGGGTGCAGCTGTGACCGATCAGCCCATGGTGATGATGTGCAGGTGTGTTGTTGCCAGGGCGACGCTGATTCCTCTGGGTGGACTCGTCACAATATGTTGATTCTTGTTTTAACTAATAAACATGAGAAACAGAATAAATAATTATTCATCATACCATTCATGAAACCACAAAACTGTCAAGGTGCATAAACATATCATATGTACAGTTACAAAGTAAAGTTATTATTATTCAAGATATGGCATATTTGTATTCGAATACAACATTTCACAAATAACCAAAAACTTGTTTAAATTGTGTTTTACAAAGAAGTCTATATATTCAAAGTATTGCATACATATTTACATATGTTTACAGTATTACATATTTACAGAATTTCACACATATATTTACAGTATTTCATACATATGTACATTTATTAACAGTATTTCCTATATACATATTTACAGTAGCTATTTCATATATACATATTTACAGTATTGCATATATACAAATATTTACAGTATTTAACACATACATATGTGCATATATTTACAGTATTTCCTATATACATATTTACAGTATTGCATATATACAAATATTTACAGTATTTCACATATACTGGTAAATATTTATATATATTTACAGTATTTCATATATACATATTTATAGTATTGCATATATACAAATATTTACAGTATTTCACATATAAATATTTATCTTTATTTACAGTATTTCATATATATATATTGATATATATTTACAGTGTTTCATATATATACACAGTACATATATACAAATATTTACAGTATTTCATATATACATATTTACAGTATTGCATATATACTTATATGTATAAGAACTGGGCTGGATGTGGCAGGGAACATGGCCACTATTTGAAAATTTTCTCCACATCTGTGACCTCAAACAACAGCAAAAATCAGGTTTATTATTTATACAAATAACTGTGTGACATGCTCCATCCAGTCCGACTCAATGCGGGCTGGAGCTTAAAGGCCATCCGCACTCCAGTCCGACTCAATGCGGACTCCGCACTCCAGTATCTCAATGTGAGCTGTAGCTTGCAGGGTGTCTGCACTCTAGTCTGACTCAATGCGGACTCCGCACTCCAGTATCTCAATGTGAGCTGTAGCTTGCAGGGTGTCTGCACTCCAGTCTGACTCAATGCGGACTCCGCACTCCAGTATCTCAATGTGAGCTGTAGCTTGCAGGGTGTCTGCACTCCAGTCTGACTCAATGCGGACTCCGCACTCCAGTATCTCAATGCGGGCTGTAGCTTGCAGGGCGTCCGCACTCCAGTCTGACTCAACGCGGGCTGGAGCTTGAAGGCCGTCGGCACTCCAGTCCGACTGAATGCGGGCTGGAGCTTGAAGGGTGTCCGCATTCCAGTCCAACTGAATGCGGGCTGGAGCTTGAAGGCCGTCTGCACTCCAGTCCGACTGAATGCGGGCTGGAGCTTGAAGGGCGTCCGCACTCCAGTCCGACTCAATGCGGGCTGGAGCTTGAAGGGCGTCCGCACTCGAGTCTGACTCAATGCGGACTGGAGCTTGAAGGCCGTCTGCACTCCAGTCTGACTCAATGCGGACTCCGCACTCCAGTATCTCAATGCGGGCTGTAGCTTGCAGGGCGTCCGCACTCCAGTCTGACTCAACGCGGGCTGGAGCTTGAAGGCCGTCGGCACTCCAGTCCGACTGAATGCGGGCTGGAGCTTGAAGGGTGTCCGCATTCCAGTCCAACTGAATGCGGGCTGGAGCTTGAAGGCCGTCTGCACTCCAGTCCGACTGAATGCGGGCTGGAGCTTGAAGGGCGTCCGCACTCCAGTCCGACTCAATGCGGGCTGGAGCTTGAAGGGCGTCCGCACTCCAGTCCGACTGAATGCGGGCTGGAGCTTGAAGGGCGTCCGCACTCGAGTCTGACTCAATGCGGACTGGAGCTTGAAGGCCGTCCGCACTCCAGTCCGACTCAATATGGACTGGAGCTTGAAGGGCATCCGCACGTTCTGTGACCTGAAACAACAGCAAAAATCAGGTTTATTATTTATACAAATAACTGGAAGCGAATGAGACTGGAAGACCCGTTCAAGTTACAAATGGCCGCTCTTTTGTTAAGAATGAGGTGAAAATGTTCCTTATGTTCCAAACACATATAGTATAAATGACATGAGGAGAAAAAAATTTGCTGGGTAATATATCTTCAAAATATTTTTAGTTCAGTACCTCAAACCATTCATGGTGAAGAATCTTGCCCAAATCGAGTCGCTGGGTTGGCTCACTCTGAAGACAAGCGCAGATCAATCGGCAGAAATCTGCGAAAAGATAGGAGAGACATTATTACCTTAAACTTCATACTTCTTAGGTTAGAAATCTGAAAAAATCCTGCATTATCTACCCTGCCATGTTTTATTAAGATGTTCTATTGTCTGTTTTGTTTCTTTATCGTGATAAAGATCTCACCTTGAGACAAGCCACATATAAACCAAAGGTTCTGATTTATCAGATCCCGGTCATGGCTGCCCGGAAATTTTCCACAAACCATAGAATATAAAAGGATTCCCAGTGAATAAACCGTCGCCGGCTCCCCGTGGTAATGGTCCTTTGAAAAATATTCAGGTGGGCAGTACTGTCGTGTGCCTATAAGAAAGAGAGTTTGTGTTATGGGTATTGCATTACCACAGCATTTTGCCTAGGTGTCCATTAGCATGCTAGAAATCATTAGGTGCTATTTGCTACTTCAATACATACCCATGAATGTAGTGTAGGGTGAGCTACGAAGGAGGTCGCCGCAGCCAAAGTCAATGAGTTTTACTTCTAAAGACTCTTTGTTAATTAAAAGGTTTTCGTGTTTAATGTCTCTGTGAAACACTCCACGTTGGCAGCTGATGTATGCGGCTTGCGTCACTTGCCGCATTATGACCCTCGCCAACTTCTCGTTGAGTCTGCCTCCATGGCGTGTCACAAAATGAAACAAGTCCTCACAGGGAACAGGCCGCTCCAGCACCATGGTGTAGAATTCACCTGTATCATTCCAGTCCAGCAGCTGGATAATCTGGGGCACTCTGGGGCCTTCATTTGAAAGAATTAAAAGAGCGACCTCCAAAGGAAGAGGTTTGGGAGAGCCGGGCTAAAAGTAAGACAATTTTGTATGATGGTTAGACGGAGGTGGTTTTCCAAATATTGAAAACAGTGACAAAGGGAATAAAATGTGGAAAGCAGAGTCTACTTACAAGGCTGATATATTCCAAATCCTCTGTTTTTTTGGCAATTTTCACTGCCACCTGATGAATGAAGGAAAGAGGAGGAAGGTGTAAAAATGATGTACAATTAACGAGTTGATCAACAAACATGTAAAGGTTGCATGAATTGAAAAACATGTAGAGTATATTTGGTCCATCTAACAGTTTAAAGAGGTATATTGCTCTATACTATAGGACTTGCAACAGATATTAAAATGATGAAGATAATAAATTACTAGTGAATATTGTAAAAAAAAAAAAAAAAAGAAACCTCAAGGCCATCCTTCATACGCCTTCCTTCATATACGGCTCCAAATCCCCCTTGACCCAGCATATTACCGACTTCATAGTAGGCAAAGATGTCTATAAAAAACAAATAAGGTTATTTGACATAATAAATCAGTGACATGCTCCATCTGAAACCATCATATTATTTATCAACCACCCAGTAAAAGTATAAACCTTCAAAGTGATAATTAAAGATGGCTTCATACTTGCGCAAGGATGCAATAAGGACGTGGTGCAGGCTGGAGCTTGAAGGGCGTCCGCACTCCAGTCCGACTGAATGCGGGCTGGAGCTTGAATGGCGTCCGCACTCCAGTCCGACTGAATGCGGGCTGGAGCTTGAAAGGTGTCCACACTCCAGTCCGTCTGAATGCGGGCTGGAGCGTGAAAGGCGTCCACACTCCAGTCCGACTGAATGCGGGCTGGAGCTTGAAGGCCATCCGCACTCCAGTCCGACTCAATACGGACTGGAGCTTGCAGGGCGTCCGCACTCCAGTCCGACTCAATGCGGACTGGAGCTTGAAGGCCATCCGCACTCCAGTCTGACTCAATACGGACTGGAGCTTGCAGGCCATCCGCACTCCAGTCCGACTCAATACGGACTGGAGCTTGCAGGCCATCCGCACTCCAGTCCGACTCAATACGGACTGGAGCTTGCAGGCCATCCGCACTCCAGTCTGACTCAATACGGACTGGAGCTTGAAGGCCATCCGCACTCCAGTCCGACTCCTTAGGTCTTCTGTGACCAAAAAGTACCATCCAAAACCTTTTCTTTTTACATTTTTCCTCCTTTCTTTCTCCTTTCGTCACTTCCACATAAGAAGCCCGATGGTGTTGGAGTGGGTAATTTACACTGGAAATCTGATCTAAAAATGAATGACATCAACCAAAATTATTATGAATAAATTAAATATGACTTATTAGTGCCTACTCATATTACTATTGCTATATATATATTATTCTTCTATCCATCTTATTTTTCAATGCGGAAGTAAGCTATTTTCTGTGACTTCCAAGTAATTTGTCAATATTGGTAAATAATAAGTGACATCTGATCACAAATGATAAATTAATACTTTATAAAAATGATCAAAATTCAAAACAAAAATGCTAACACTTTACCAAAAAATAATTGTATATGTCTACATGTGTATGATCTGAATGCACTGACTTTAGGACCCAGTGGAACAGCTCATTTGCTCCATATAGAGCTATGAGGCCATCTAGTGGCAAGAATCATGAAATATCATAAAATAATGTCATTTTTTTCCCACAAGAGCTCAGACACCCAATGTAATATATTTTGAACTGAATTAAAAGGGTTATGCATGAAATTGTGAGCTATTTTGAATTTCAAATGTATTGTATATTTTGACACACTAATGAATTAATAAACATGTTTGTGTGTTTTAAACTAATAAGTGTAGAGCCCTGGACAGAACAAACAAATGCATTTCATATTCTCATAACATGGTCATGTAACTTACTTTCAGATGTTCTGCTAGACCCTGGCACGGCTGCATCATATTTTTTGGCTTTCTTGTAAAAAGAATTTAGCTGTCCCATTTTCGTTGTTATTCTGTTGCTAAACTCAAATGATCAAAGTACCAAGAAGTGCAGCAGTTGTAAGAAGTAGTTGTAGTAGTAAGAAGTAGTTGTAGTTGTAAGAAGCAGTTGTAGTAGTAACAAGTAGTTGTAGTTGTAAGAAGTAGTTGTAGTAGTAAGAAGTAGTTGTAAGTAGTTGTAGTAGTAAGAAGTAGTTGTAGTAGTAAGAAATAGTTGTAGTTGTAAGAGTAGTTGTAGTTGTAAGAAGTAGAAGTAGTTGTAAGAAGCAGTTGTAGTAGTAAGAAGTAGTTGTAGTTGTAAGAAGTAGTTGTAAGTAGTTGTAGTAGTAAGAAGTAGTTGTAGTTGTAAGAAGTAGTTGTAGTTGTAAGAAGCAGTTGTAGTAGTAAGAAGTAGTTGTAGTTGTAAGAAGTAGTTGTAGTTGTAAGAAGTAGTTGTAGAAGTAAGAAGTAGTTGTAGTAGTAAGAAATAGTTGTAGTAGTAAGAAGTAGTTGTAGTAGTAAGAAGTAGTTGTAGTTGTAAGAAGCAGTTGTAGTAGTAAGAAGTAGTTGTAGTTGTAAGAAGTAGTTGTAGTAGTAAGAAGTAGTTGTAGTTGTAAGAAGCAGTTGTAGTAGTAAGAAGTAGTTGTCGTTGTAAGAAGCAGTTGTAGTAGTAAGAAGTAGTTGTCGCTGTAAGAAGCAGTTGTAGTAGTAAGAAGTAGTTGTCGCTGTAAGAAGCAGTTGTGAGCTGTGATAGAAATTGCAGGCACTAATATCCTCAAGTCATTGTGATGTCACTTAGAATCCAAAGCTTTGTGATGTATTAATCCTCAATACATTCCAACGATGCCTGGTTTTGCTATGCGCCCATTGGCCAGATTTGCTCTGTGGGCGGAACCTCTACTCAGCAACGAACTGGACCTGTGGTAAATTTAGCAGGATTTATTTGGCAAATCATCATCTTTCGTGTTTTTTTTTAATGATGAATAAACTCTTTGTTGTTGTTCTGTGCAAGTCGATTACCGGTAAGAATGGTGTAATATTTGATTGTGTTGATCATTTTTCGCGCATTATGTAGTGTCTACAAACATAACGAAATTTGAATTAAATTGGATTAAAATGTGCATTTGGTGGGATTCATATGATTTCAAATCTATTATTCCTTTAATACACAACATATCAGTAATGCCTGTGGTGTATTTAAGTAATGTAAGGTTAGGCCTAACTCGAGGCCTATTTAAAAATGTATTTAAATAGCACGTTCAGTGGATTAAAGTGATCGCGTGCACACATTGCTTAAGCAACTTCAGTTCGTTCTTTACAGTTTTTCTACATTGTTTCTTTGGGCCATTTCGCGAAAAAAATAAAATAAAATGAAAGACAAATCCATATTTAATATCTGGAAGCCGGGCTGAGCAATCACAGTCACTACTCAGAAACCAAATACAAACTTTAGAAAATATAAAGGAACTGGAGAGAATCATTAAAAATCATTATCATATAGAAATATACATATTGATTAAGGCTTTGATTATAAATTTAATTAAGATATATGCAATTATATTGAACCACAGTGGATTTCAGAATCCAACTTTTCACACTTTCACGAGATCGAGTGTGGGGGAATGTGTGTGCTACTTCCTAGTCCAGGGGTTTTCAAATTGGGGTCCGGGGACCCCCAGGGGTCCTCCAGAAGGTTCTAAGGGGTCCCCAGAAAATTCCAGCGAATAAGACGAAGCAAAAATGGTTAAAGTCTAACGAACATTCTAACTGTTTAATATCTAAATGTGTCTTGCTGTATACATACTTTCCAGAATTTTTAAATATTATGTATATTTTTCTTACACACACCCATCGATTCACTTCAGAAGGCCTTTATTTATATACATACTTACTCTTCATCTAACAATTTTTAATGTTTTTCATACATAAAAAAATATTAATTTTAGGAAGGGGGTCCCTCATAAAAGGTTCATCATATTGGTGGTCCTTGGCATCATAAAGTTTGAAAACCCCTGGCCTAGTCAGTGCCGCCGCTCGCACCACACCAAGTGCTGAGGGGGGCATCACAAGAAAATTCTCTCACCACATTAATATCCCATTTTTGGGGTATTAATGGATTTATTTATCTCTAAAAGTACCACATTTGTTATGTAAAATATGCTTATTTTTTTGTTATATATAATATTCAGTAAAAAAAAAAAAAAAAAAATTTGTGGTGACTTTGGTGACATCTAGTGACCCATGATGGTATTAATTTAATTTTAAAGCTACAATATCAATAGCCACTAGATGGCAATAGAAATCAATGGCTGCATATGGACTGAACAACATAACTTTAAAAAATGTTTAATTGCCCAGTTATTGGCTCATTTAATTCCTTTGTTTTGTGTTTCCCTGAGTGAATGTTTTTTATTTGACAACAATAAAAAACCTCACTCTGTTATAGGCTCATTCAAAGGCTTTCAATGCAACGCTTTTGTGGATGTGTGTGTGTGTGTGTGTGTGTGAGCGTTTGCCACACTGAGAATGTTGTATAGGCTTCATTTGTGTGTATGTATGTATTATTGATTTTTATTTGAATAAAATGTGCTCGGAATTTAATTTTTTTTTCTCCATTCATTCCTATGGGTGCCCATTTTTGTCCACGAAGGCGGGATTAAGGACTTTTTTTTTCAAGCACTTAACATTGTAGAGTCAAAATTATTTGTGTGTGTTCAGGAGGCAAACTTAGGAAAAGTAGCCAAGTCTTGTACCGCTCAGATTAAAGAAAGTATAAAAAAAAAAAAAAAAAAAAAAAAGATTTTGCCCTCATTTGTCCAAAAGAAGGCTTTAGGGTTAAAGTGATTTAAAAAAATTTAAATCTTAATTTTAATCAATGTTTTATCAATAATTTGCCTGGATTTAATAAATACTACGCAAATATAGCAAACAATGACATGGAGGCGCCAGCGCATCAACAACTAATAGAAAAAAAAGACTTTAGTCAGGGGCAGCCCTATTTCAGATATAGGCATATATTCTAAGAATCTCACATCTGCAATGATATCCAGGATCTTTTAACGTCAATTAGTCTGTTACTTTACTGTGGTGTGCAAATGCAAAACGGGTACAAAGTGTGATTTCACATTCAATCCTCTCAGCACCCGTCATGTCATCTGAATATCAACATTATTGAGGTCAGCCAAAGGTTGATTGATCTAATTTTGTGTGTCTGGAAAATAGTGATCTAAAACAATGTATTATGTTATCAACGTTTTTTTTTGGAATAAAATATTTATTTTTAAGTAAAAAGATAAAATTAGACCTTTGGGGTAAGATGGACCCCAAGTGGCATGTTACTAGTGTTATTATTTTACAATTTAATGGTTATTGTAATTAATGGGGTTATTATTTAATATTTACATGAATTACATGTAGCATATTTCAGACATCTTGGCTTTCATTAAAGTTAACTGAGGTAAATCATTTAATTTTACTTTATAATCAATTATTGATTTTTCAATATAAAAATTAGCAAATGTTTCTATTTATTTTAATAAAATAATAATTCATTTTATTTAAGGCGCCTTTCAGAACACTCAAGGTCACCACACATCAGAGTAGCAACAATAAAAAATAAATTAAAAAATACAATATAATAAAAAATAAAAATACAATAAAAAATGAACCGTAAAGAGCAATACCAATAAACCATAAAGAAATCAACATTTACAAACATGACCATCACAAACACAATGTGCTAAAATGAAGTTGAAAGCATTTGTTAACTTCACAATAATAATTGGAAATGGCCTAATTTCCCATTGACTGGAGTGAGACCATAGACTCAGTTCAAATGGCACATGAACTGATCACCTCCGCTTTACAGCAGAGAAGTGTCATGAATGAACACAGGGCTCGACCATAGACTGTGAGGGCTCGACATTCATCTGACTGGACAAGTAGGCCTATCTTAAAACTTTATAAAATAACCAGAAACCTGTGAATGATTCTGATTTTATTACATTCAATGTAAACAGCGATTGATAAGGGTTAGTGTATTTCTGGTAAAAAAAAAAAAGTCTGCCTGAGAGAGACATTCGTGGAGAAATCAAAACAAATGAGCATAACAGCACCATAAACTCACAGAAGAAACATAACTTATGATATTGTTAATAACACGAGTCGACTAAAGGAGCTGTTTTGAAATCATCTCAATTGCAAATGTTACATTGAATTTTGTGGTTCAGTAAACAAGTAAGTTAGTCCTAAGTTAATATTAAGTTACTTATATTTTAGACACAGACAACATTTACTTTTTTGTTCTATTCACTGACGGAAATGGTTCCAAAGGAAAGCAACACTCGGCGTGGTGTTTTGTTACTGAATGATTCAGTGTTTGAATGAATCGTTTGAATGAACGACTCAATGACTCACTCGTTAAGACGGTCACTTGCTGCCACCTACTGGCGGTTTAGTTTCATGTTTAAAATATCATTGATTGAATATACAAATAAGAAAACATACAATCTCATAACATTTTTCGTTGTAGTTGTAATTTTTCAGTGTAAATGATTTAATTTGATTGGTAACAGCCCTATAGTGTCTTATTATTATTACTGAATGTATTGATCAAATGATTGATCAAATGTAAGAATTTGACATGAAAGATGATGTATACATTTAATAAGGTTAAAAATAGCCTTTATAAAGTAAATAAAGTAAATAACTCCCTGGGGTAAATATCACAAATATACAGATTTAAGTATGTAGCTAAAAGCTAATATAACACTGAGGAGAATTACACCACAAAAAATCCACACATTGTACAGTACATACAATTTGCTATGTACTGTACCCATGTTAATCAATATCAAATCAAATTTGTAATTTGAAATTCAAATGAAATTTGTTTCAGTGCCAGGCGCTATAGTGTAAATGTTTTTATTTGAAAGCAAATGTTGTCTTTTCTTTGCACCAGAATGCTTCGTTTACATGTGAAAATCATAAAACGTTCTACTGTAGGGCAATGCCCCAGACCCCGATTAAAGTATTTAATTCGGAAACATGTCACCTTTTTCACCACTTGTGAGTTTGCAGGTATGAGAGAGAGAGAGAGAGAGAGAGAGAGAGAGAGAGAGAGAGAGAGAGAGAGAGAGAGAGAGAGAGAGAGAGAGAGAGAGAGAGAGAGAGAGAGAGAGAGAGAGAGAGAGAGAGAGAGAGAGAGAGAGAGAGGAGAGAGAGAGAGAGAGAGAGAGAGGAGAGAGAGAGAGAGAGAGAGAGAGAGAGAGAGAGAGAGAGAGAGATTTTACTTTTAACAACAGGAAGAAAATCAGACAGACACACACACACACACACACACACAGAGAGATTTAATGGTTTCTTTATTTTTAGCATACCTTTGTGCAGTTTCAGATGTTATTCATTGTATATATTCATAAATTGTCTTTAGTAACTTTGGGTTAATACTATGAAAATAATTATTCTTTCTCTCTTTTTTTAGTTTCAATTGCCATCTGAGTTTCTAAGTGCAGTCACCTTGCATCTCTGAATTAACATGATCATATACCATATAAATTATTCAATAATTTATGCACAAATCTTTTTGAATTTGTACAGACATGCCATATGCAACTCATATTCAGTGATATTTCTTCTGTTTCTCCCCTTTGGTCAACAGCAGCTGAATAAACCACAAAGGCTCTTTTAAGAGCCATCCAAACACAGAGCATCTTTAGCTTTGTAAGTATTTATTTACTGATGAGTTATCAATACTGATAGATCAATAAAACTACATCATGCAGCAAGTTAGTCAACAGTGAGTTTATGATAAAGGCATCATATATAGTCTTAAAAACAGACTGTATGTACATAATGTAGTACACAAATAAACCATATCAGTAAAATAATTATGCACTCTTTCTCAATTTTACTTCAGTCAAAGTTCAATTATCCTAACATTAATACAAAATAAAAATTCCAACAAATAATCCAGCTTCACTTATGATTTTTATTCAGTGAATACATTCAAGAACAATTGTTACAAATGTACTTTTACAAATTTATCTGACAAGAAATTGTACAGGCATTTCTACATATTACAAGAAAAATAAAGTATTATAAATTAATAAAAAAAAAAATACAAATAGAAAAATTCAAAGAATGTATTAATTACTCACACATGTTCTGCAAGTGCAACTTGAAACACAGCAAAATATGTTGGGAGATTTGTCACCATGGGTATTAAATTTAGCACTTTCTGGGTGAACATACAGGTCCATCTTTGCTAGTGTTAAAACAAAATGGAATGATGGTTCCCTAGACCAGTGCTTCCCAACCTTTTTTCAGTCATGGCACCCTTTGAAAATAGGGGGTAACGGTACGGTTCAGTTTGTATCGCGGTTTTAGGTTCACGGTTTCGGTACTTTGCTATGTTCAGGGAAAAAAGGACTACTGTCAAATAAAAATAAAGAAAATAATAAGAACAAATCATTTAAATACAAGCAGCAGCACAAATAAATACTATTGAGCAAAGATAGGCCTACTAATAAAATAAACTATGCTTTTCAGGTACGTCTAACATTAGTTTTCAGGTACAGAAAATGATCAAATGTAAAATAACATTGCATATTTGACTGTATAAATTAAAGATTAATCCTATTAAACTTACAAAAGCTTTTCAATCAAGAGCAGTGAGTGATGTCCTTGTCTTTTGTTGTTTGACATTAAACAGACATCAGTAAAGGCTCCTGCCCCTTTAAGTCCTAATGCACGGATATGCGTCGTCTTTCTCGACTGTAAAAAGTTTATATACAGACTATGTCTGCTAGAATACTCATCAAGATGGACATGTTGACATACTTTTTGTGTGAGTTTGTTCGTTCAAGAGCAAGACTTGAAAGAGAACTCAATATTTGCGCACTGTGAGACGTGTGCGCGCTCTCGGATGAGTGCACAGAGACACATTTTCTCACAGCGCACGACTTCTCAATCACGGCAAAAATGACTGGTCATGGCAGCACTCACATGCATTGAACAAAGTTTACAAAGAGAGAATTATTTGAAACTTTTGAAGAAAAATAAAAAAATAATTTAGGCCCATATATATATATATGGGCCTATATTTGAAGGACTTTTACACAGCACCCCTGCTCTCGTCAGACGGCACCCCGGCTGGGAAACACTGCCCTTGACAACACAAAACCAGACCAATTACAATTAATACTATATGTATTATAAAAATACAGCAAGTTTATGGTGGAAAAAGTTCAATCATCTTGGAATTTCATGACTCAAACAAGAAACTATTTTGGTAAGAATTGACAGATTTCCAAGTAAATTAAAGGCTTACTTCATCCAAAAATGTTAATTCTGTCATTAATTACTCACCCTCATGTTGTTCCAAACTCGTAAGACGTTTGTTCATCTTCAGAACACTTAATGAAGATATTTTTAATGAAATCTAAAGCCCCGTTTCCACCGAAATTACCTGGAACAATTTGTACCAGGAACTTTTTTTACAGGAACTTTTTTCCCCCAGACCTGCTGCTGTCTGCGTTTCCACTGCGGTCTGAAGTACCGAGAAGATTAGGCCAATTAGTCCAGTGATGTAGGACTGCGCTCAGCGCGACTGCTCCTCTCAGCAACGGACAGTAATAATTTGTGCAACAATAACAAGTGGAGGAGATGCAAGCATTTTGTAAGCTTGTAAAGCTAGATTTAAAATAAGACAAAGTATGTTACTATCAGCTATTACGGACATTGACCGTGAGATGGCTGAGATGAATGCGTGCCATCGGACAGAAAGAGCAAGGCTCTTTTGCTGAACGCAGAACGATCCTCGCAAAAGACTTTTAAAAATGCCGGTTGAAATAAAAGGTAACACTTTAGAATAATAGTCATTAGTTCATGTATTAACTAACATGAACTAACCATGAGCAGTACATTTGTTACTGTATTTGTTCATCTTTGTTAACGTTAGTAAATATAAATCCAGCTGTTCATGGTTGTTCATGTTAGTTCACAGTGCATAAACTAATGTTAACAAGATTTTAATAATGTATCAGTAAATGTTGAAATTAACATGAACAAAGATAAATAAATGCTTTATAAGTGCAGTTCATTATTAGTTCATATGTTAACTAATGTAGATAACTAATGTTAATTAATGACCATTATTCTAAAGTGTTACCAAATAAAATGCTGCGCGAGGTCAACCAATCAGCATGTTCAGCGCCCAAGTACCACCCCCGAACTTTGAAAAAGTACTACCTCGGGAGCAGGGCCGTTCGGAGGGGGAAATATTTACCCGGAACTTCATTTAGACCCTGGTTCCTGCTTGAAACACACCGAGTACCACCCCAAAGTTCCTAGTTCCTGGGGAAAGTTCCTGCGGTGGAAACACGGCTTAAAGGGATAGTTCACCCAAAAATGAAAATTAGCCCATAATTTACTCCCCCTCAAGTCATCCTAGGTGTATATGACATTCTTCTTTCAGACGAATACAATTTATATTATATTACAAAAGTCCAGGCTAATCCAAGCATTAGAATTGGATTCATAGTTGCTCTGTTTTTGAAGTCCATAAAAAGTGCATCTGTCCGTCATATAACTGCTCCGCGTGGCTCTGGGGTGTTAATAAAGGCCTTCTGAAGAGAATCGATGCGTTTGTGTAAGAAAAATATCCATATTTACAACTTTATCAAGTAAACTTTCGGCCGGACTTATGACTGTGCAGGTGGCAGTTTATATGGAGAAAGTAATTATTAACGGAAGAAAAGTCAGTAACAGCACAAATGACAAATTATCATTCCCCCTTTACTAGAAATTTGTGGGATGGTAGCGCATTCTAGGTTTTTTAACGTGCATGGACAGTAAGATTATGTACATGCATGTCTGCTGTCATAGTGTCCATGTACCAACCTGAAGTGTCTTAAGTTAAAAGCTTTGATCTAGATGTATGAGAAGAGCCACAGTATCTGCCACATACAATCCAAAAGCAGGATAACAAAAATCTGAGGGGGAAAAAATATAAAAACATAGTAAAATATAAAAACATAGTAAAATCATGAAGGATGACCTAACCACACAAGCTTACATTACTTAGCTAGATGTCATCTTATTTGATAGGCAAATGTATTAATTGGCATATGTTTGAGAGTTAACATTTGACATTAAATGACAATGTTCAACATAATTATATAAATCATATTTATTTATATATATATATATATATATATATATATATATATATATATATATATATATATATGTGTCAACTTGTCAACTGTATAACGTTGTCCTATAAGGGTAAACTATTTTTTGGCAACTTGAAACTTCACACATTAAAAAACTGTTTCAAAAAACATTAAAAGCATTTACATTATTCACATATTTAGCTATTGACATTAATTTAATTTAATTGTGTGCTACTATATGTCATTTTGAACTCGCATGTGACAATTCCTGGAAAGTACTGAAACCATGTCTTGGTATTTCAGAAAGCATTAAATGTTTTTATCCTTGGAATTCCAAAGCGCAGATTGTAATGCAAGTGAAAATAAACAAGACTCTTCTTTTTCAGTGTAGACCACACTTTTCATATGTAACTAGATTATGACCTGCTTAGTAATTGATGGAGCATCCCTACTTGTCAGTTTATCAAGGCCAATAGGCAGTGGTCTATTTCCTGACCTCTGGTCAACCTTAACGTCAACCTAAAAACACAGGAAAAAAGGCTATTATACTGCCTGCCAGTACATTATATTGGCTGAAGGGGATGTCTTACAATAATACTAAACTGTAATATTTTTTATTGATTAGTATTATTGTATAATAAATGCAATTTTCTGTACGTCGCTTATAAATGACGATACATTAATCAGGGTTGCAATTTATGCTAAAATGTTATAAAACTGCTTTATTTGCACATAATCCCTTGCACATAAAACTCTTCTTAACTAGCAAAATAATGAAACAAAAAGTAAAAACATTTAAATATTATCAAAGTTAAACAAGTATAAAATATCACAAAGGCAAAATCACTAATGTGAAAACTACCAGAGGAATACAGCAACTTCAAAACCAAAAAAATCCATAAGGTTATCCGTGATAAACAATTCTAATCTACTAACAGCCTCCACAGCAATGCATACATTTCTCACCTGTGTGCCCAAATAAAAGACAACTTTGATTTTGTCCTCCGGTCGCCGTGTCTGCGATCATATCTGCGATGCGATTCCCACAAAATGGCGTAGATCTGGATGAACGAAGCGAACGTGCGAAGCTTTCTATTTGCGCATGCGCAAATATAGCACCACTTGTTGACCACATCGCGGTACTGCAGAAGCCGAGGCCATAAACAGAGCGGCCTCTACACTTATTTTCAGCTACAGTTATTTTGACTGTAAATGAGACTGAAAAGTTGTTACATGCCTTTCTCATAATTTCCCGCTCATTAGCAAATGCTAACATTATTAAGCAAAGTTGTTAACAGGATAATGTAAAAACATAAAATAATGACTTTATTATTAAATGGCTAACTATGTAAATACTGTTTTACTATGTTATCGATGTCTTTACTTTACTTGTAGGGAGGAACAGGTCAACAATTCTACTTCACAGCAATGATTCAAGTTGTCCACCATTGTATTTATCCAAATGAGGTTTATAAATGTATGGATGTTTTATATTTTGCAATAATCTTGACAAGATCATTGGACTTCTCACAAAATTCCATGTTAAAGAAATATTCAGAGAGTCAAAATCTTTTGTGCGAGTAAAATTATGCATCAAATATTGTCTATTCAGCTAAACTTAAATTGAACCTTGGATGATACTTTGTAATACCAGGGACCAGATGAGAGACTTTAAATGAGTATGAGTAATGTATGACGGATTTTAACGGTACTATTGTTATTGTAGGTTTTCTGGGATCCCCAGCTGAAGAAATCAAGACATCAGATGCTGGCCTCGACCTATACGTATCTACACCACACCGACCTCTCTGCTTTTGCATAGATAGATGTCTGGCATATTCTATTAAGGCATTATTATAGCAAACCTGAGCACCTGGATTGGAGGTGCACAAATCCTATTCTACAAATCATCCTAATCATAAATCATTCAAAAAAATCACATGCATTATTCCCTTTCGAAAGGGAACTCGCGCTGCGTCAGCTCGACGCTACGGGGATGCCTCTGGCATGACAGGTGCCTGAAATCACAATTAAAACGCGTCAATCCTATTGACCGGCGACAGCCTCTGACGTCATCAAGGTGCAACCAGGAAGTATAAAAGGGCGCCTTGCCAACATGACAGCATCTCTTCGTCTTCAGTGACTGTTTTTCTGCCTGTTATCGCCCAAGCGTCAACTAAAGGAAAGCAATGAAGTGTGCGAAAAAGGTGCGTCGGAGGACCGGGGCGCAAAAGAGGCGGGACACCCGCTTCAAGAAGAGGAAGGAAGCCGGGGCTGGCAACTGGGACCAGCGTAGCCAGCGGACTCCGCCCCCGAGGGGACGGAGATGAATGCTGCTTCCTTTCCCTTCCTCTGTTCTCCCCGGGCGCTTTACATCAGGCCGGTGGGCCTATGATGACCAGGAAATGTAAGGTTCTGACGGCCCGCCTGACAAAGGATTTGTTCCCTAGCTGGAGCCAGCCCCAGGTGCGGGCGTAAGAGCCAGCTGGTTGTTAGTAGCCAGCTTGGGTGGTCTGGGCAGCAGGACTTCAGGACAGGAAGTCTCGACGCCATGGCCCACGAGTGGGCCTTGGAGGATCTTCTCCACTGATGTCGACGTCAGCAGTAACCTCGTCAACTAGTCTCCTGGGGATGAGTCCCCAGGTGCTAACTGGTTTTCCAGGCCTTCGTCAGCAGCAGACAGCCGCCGTCAGCCCAGGCGCAGCAGCCAGCCTTCTTAAAGTCACGGCAGGGTCCTGCCAGGCCTCCCTGAGGGGTAGGCTCCCGGTTTGGGTTACCTTCACTCATGGGTCGGGCCCCGTTTGGCCTCCCCGAGAGCCTGCTGTGGTCAGCAGGCGCTGCCGGGTCTCCCCCAAGGGGGAGCTACCGGCATTAGCCCCTCGACGGCTGGTACGAGCTGCTTGTAGGTGGTAGGCGCTACCAGGCCTCCCTAAGGGCCTGCTGTGGGATAAGCAGGCTCACCTGGCCTCCTCTGTGGAGGCGTTCCTGGGCCCCAGTCACTGGATGGCTAGCATGAGTGCTAGTAGGCCTCAACCGGCCTCCCTGAGTGACCTCCCGGGAGGCGAACTCCCGGTTCCCAGCCGCTGAGGCGGTGAGCATGAAGTGCTATGAGTAGCACATTCTGCGCTATGGGCGGCATGTTCTGCAATCAGGTGGGGGCATGGCGCCTCCCTGGAATCGTTCCCTGGTCCCCAGTTTCGGTAACGGATCGTAGCATGGGCAGGCAAGCTGCACGGGGCTTCCCTGTGGGATTTGCTGTGGAGTGGGCACACGCCTGTCTCGTGGTTTCTGGATGAGTCCAGTCACGGAGCAGAGGCTGTGACGGAGGAATGCCCGATCTTTCTGCAGTCGGAGGCCCGCTAGGCCTCCCTGATGAAGCGAGTCCCTGGTCTTCCCAGCTACCTCGAGGGCTAGCACGATTACGATCAGGTATCAGGCCCGTTTGGCCTTCCTGAGAGCGAGCTCCGCTGTTGGACACGCGAGCAGTCGGCACAGGTTGCCAGGTGGAGGCCCCTCTCGGCCTCCCTGGGGAACGAGTTCCCTAAGCGAGAACGCACAACTGGCTTTACGCTGACAGCTAGTGGTCACCCGCTATCAGGCGCCGGTCTCTGGTCGTTCGCGAGACCTGAAGGCGGTGTCCTTACCCTAGCATGACGAGACGTCGCTGCTGCTATGTGGTCCCCACAGGAGGGGACCTTCATAGTCTGCCTACGACATGGTTACCTACCGGGCAGGCTTATGAGCTCCTCTCAAGCGAGGGTCTGTTATGAGCTTACGGCCGCCTGACGCTGATTCATTGGTTGTAGGCCCCGCGGGGCCTCCCCGATACGATCAGCCTGAAAGGCCTTTGGCCTCCTAAGCACGTTTTAAAGTAAGTGCTTGGTAGATCCGAGGATCGAGCGGCCTGACTCCCCTCGCTAGCAAGGGTCTGAAAGCACTTCGCTGAGCGCTGCTCTCCGGGATAACCCGTCTCTGAGGTCCGGCTAGTCGGTGACGCTGCCTTTCTTGCAGCACCCTAGCGGGATGTCTCTTCGGAGGCGAGTACCAGAGGCTCTGTACTGTACAGACAGGGTTGACCGTATTACATGTCCCATAGCAGACTGGGTCACCTGGTCAGGTCTCCCTGGTGGCATTCGGTGAGAACCCCCCGAATAGTGACTGGCATGGGTTCCCTCGTAGTTCCCCTGCCACGTTCCCTTAAAGGAACCCCTTCTGTCGAATGGGCTGGTTCCAGGCCTTCGAGCAAGGCCTGGGAAGGACCTCATGTGTGTGAAGGTTTCCTTCTCAGGCGATAGCTTGGGCTTTGAACGTAGGGAGCGCTGTCACTGGCATTGACAGTAGAATTCGCTTGTCTTGACAGTTGTCACTGCCAGTGGGCATGCACTCCCGTCGGCATGGGTATATCGTTCCCCATGGCGTCGAGCTGACACAGCGTGAGTTCCCTTTCGAAAGGGAATGTCTCAGGTTACAAATGTAACCATTGTTCCCTGAGAACAGGGAACGAGACGCTGCGTCACTTTGCCATCTCGCAGGGCCTGCCTGCCGAAAACAGTCCCTTCAGACGATCGGATGCTGTCATGTTGGCAAGGCGCCCTTTTATACTTCCTGGTTGCACCTTGATGACGTCAGAGGCTGTCGCCGGTCAATAGGATTGACGCGTTTTAATTGTGATTTCAGGCACCTGTCACGCCGGAAGCGTCCCCGTAGCGTCGAGCTGACGCAGCGCGAGTTCCGTGTTCTCAGGGAGACGTTTTTTTTTTGTTTTTCAACATCTATTTCGAGCTATATTCATATGTACAATCGCATTCCTCAAAATCAGTTTCAGCTGCTCTGGGGTGCGTTTCCCGAAAGCATCGTTAGCCAACTATGGTCGCAAGTTCCTTCGTTATCAGCGTGGTTGCAACGACAGCTCCTAGTTTCTTGTTTGCGTAACATGTGGACTTAATAAATCCTTATCTTGAGCAAAATAAGCAAGCTGACAATCAGTACAAACTTTTATTTAGAATACATACAAATGCCATTTACGTCTTTTAGTTTGTCAAGATATTGCACTGTTTTTAAAGAAGTGCACATGTGCATATACGTGCTCTATGTAAGGACGAGAATTATCGAATCTGGAAATAACTGAGAAAAATTAGAATTAGTCCTCAGGTGCCATGTTCATAATTTATAGCAAAAATCTAGCATTAATTCAAAATTAAACGGATTCATTAAAAGCAGTTATTGCTCCACCACCTGCGTGACATCATTAACCAACGTGGTTGAACGACACATTTGCGACAATACGGTGTCGGGAAACAGTCGTCACTCGTCAGTAGCCATTTGATTTATTCCAACTATGCATAGGCCTAGTACTGGGTTGTTCAGCAGTGAGTTACGTCGCGGAAACGCACCCCAGATTGGATTTTGCATAGTTTATGTGACTCTCACGCCATGTAAATGAAAATGTCATAAGTCGTTAAAGGAAACATGCTGAAAGACCCATTTTATTTGACACAGAATTTTCTGTGACATAAGTCACCTTTATGGATGTTTTATGGTTAATTTGTGATTTGTAGGATTTATGCATCTGCAATTAAGAGTTTGAGAAGGACTGTTATATGTTTGTGAGAGGGAAAGAAAACAACTACAAGCTTGCAACTCCTAAAACATTTTTTCAATGACTTTACTGAAATCATCTCTACAAATTCCACCAGTGCCAGGTTTTGTTATAATTATAAGCTACTAGGTATAATACATGTACTGTATGCAAATATAACAAAGGGACACAAACAACTGCATCAAGAAAATAGACTTGGTTTTAAATAGACTTTATTTAGCATGTACTCCACTCCAAACGCTGTCTTCATTTCAAAAATGTATTTTGTTTATTAAACGCAAAGTTTTTAATTTCAAAAGCATTTCTAAATTCAGTTCATATTTCCAACAAACGAAATTCCGAGCCAAAATAACGAAGTGGTAAAAAGAACTGCAAAAATGAAAAAATATATTTATGCGCAATATGTCTGGAGACATAAACTAATTGACAATAACTTAATACATAAGAAGCAAATTAAGAACCGGGAATGGATTGACATGTGTAACGAACCCGGATTTGTGCACCAGGGTCCGTCATTACTAGATGCCCTACACGCAGCGCGTGATGGTGTGGTGGGAGCAGCGGCACTGTCTACATCAATAAATTACAACACTTTCGTGCTATGGGCACTGCCACTGATACAGGCAGAGGATTAGCCTATTTTACCCTGAGCTTCTGCTTTTCAGACATGGAAGTGTGTCTCTAATGTGGATACAGGCATATCCAACCCGATCTCATGGCAATTCGTACATATTTTACGAGGTGGCTAATTCGTACGAATCTGTACGACCTCAGTCGTACGAATTCATACGATTTTTGCTAAATCGTACGTATTTGACGAGTTGCCAAATTCGTACGAATTTGTACGAATGACCTACCTCAAACCCCGCCCCTAAACCTAACTGTCACTGGGGATTAGACAAAATGTACAAATTCGTACGAGTGAGGTCGTACAAATTCGTACGAATTAGCCACCTCGTAAAAATACATACGAATTGGTTGTGAGATAGCGTTGGCATATCACTGTACAAAACATGTCCTTATAGGAGAAAATAAATGTTGACGACTTAACACGACTTATTACGACATAATTGAGTGAAAATTATATGTATGTGGCAGCAATGCGTCACCATATATAATAAACATGTATTGACGCGAAAATCTAGTAATTTCACCACAGCTCCATATAATTTAAAGTCTAGGTCTACTTTGTTTCAAAGTCAACGCATGGCTTTTTTTCTCGGGTAAAGCAAGGAAAACGACACCTGTCATTTGGGTAAAAATGTGACATGGATATGGATTGTGAGGAACGAGACTGAGGAATCTGATGCAAGTAAAACAAGTTTATTAACTGATGAAAACAGACAGCAGAGAGCTTAGAAGTAATTCCCATCCGCTTATCAGGGTAAACAGTCACACGGTACAGTCCTCCACAGTCCACAGATCAGCGGTAGAACTCTCAGATATGCGGTGTTCTCTGGAACACAATGAACGTTCAACCGGCTCCAGTCTAAAGACAAGACATACCGATGAGCAACATAGAAAAAGAGACAATAGTTCACAGGATACACAGTACCGAGAGAAGATGAAGAAGCCAGCTCCAGTCTAAAGGCGAGACACGCTGACAGTAGATAAGTCCAAAGTTCCACAGAGATAATCCACTGGAGAGAGAGAGACCCACTGAGATATACAAACAGTGCAGGTGAGAGGAGAAACGGACCGAGGCAAACACAGTCTCAGCAAAGTCCTGGAGGCAAAACAAAAGGTGAATAACAAAAATAAACACGATCAAGACCAACAAGAGCCGGACAACACACGGCAGCGATCACCCGGGAGAAAACAACGAACGCGCAATGAACACAGAACATCAGGACATTAAATAGAGAGACGAACACAAGACAACAGTGGAAAACAATCAGGGATAACGAGGAGGGAGGAGACATAGAGTGCACATGTGGAACACAGAAGGTAAACAAACAATTAGTGCAGTCGATCACACCGAAATCCTGACAGTACCTCCCCCCCCAGGGCCGGCACTGGACGGACCCGGGAGGAGCTCACCTTGTCGACGACGGAGATCCTCGATCAAACCGGGGTCCAGAATGTCCCGAGCCGGTACCCAACACCTCTCCTCCGGACCGTATCCCTCCCAGTCCACGAGATACTGATAACCTCTGCCCCTGCGGCGAACATCTAGTAACCTCCTGACCGAATAGGCAGGAGCACCATCCACTAGTTGCGGGGCAGGGGGCTTAGGGGCAGAGACGGGGGAATTATTGTGGGCAAAAATCACTGGTTTAACCCTGGATACATGAAAAACAGGGTGAACCCGACCAAGAGAAGGAGATAACTTAAGCTTAACTGCCACTGGACTGACGACCTTGACAATACTGAATGGCCCAATGAATCGCGGAGCCAGCTTACGAGATGACTCACGGAGAGGCAGATCCTTGGAAGAAAGCCAAACCTTTTGTCCACAAATGTAACGGGGAGGAGGTCGCCGGTGGCGGTCAGCCGCAGCTTTGTTTCGTCTGGAACTTTGTAATAAGAGTGTTCTAGCTCTCCTCCAGGTGCGTTTGCACCTTTGGACAAAAGCTAGAGCAGACGGAACCGCTGCATCGGGTTCTTGTGAAGGAAACAGAGGAGGTTGAAACCCAATAGAAGATTCAAACGGGGAGAGATTGGTAGAGGAAACGGGAAGTGCGTTGTGAGAATACTCGACCCAGGGTAGCTGTTGGCACCAGGAGTTCGGATAACGAGACGACAGACAGCGGAGCGTACGACCGAGATCCTGATTAGCCCGTTCACATTGTCCATTGGTCTGCGGGTGATACCCAGAAGACAAGCTGGCAGTAGCGCCGATCTGTCTACAAAACTCCTGCCAGAAACGCGAGATGAACTGAGGACCCCTATCTGAAACCACGTCAGTCGGAAGACCGTGTAAACGAAAAACATGGTTAATCAGAACCTGAGCCATCTCTTTTGCAGAAGGAAGTTTGGGCAGGGGAATGAAATGAACTGCTTTAGAGAAGCGATCCACCACAGTCAATATAACAGTGTTACCATCAGACGCCGGTAAGCCGGTGACAAAATCAAGGGCTATGTGAGACCAGGGGCGGGAGGGCACGGGCAAAGGTTTAAGCAGACCAACGGATGGTTGATGAGAGGCTTTATTACGAGCACAAACCTGACAGGCTAACACAAACTGTCTGACATCCGAACCCATAGAGGGCCACCAAAAACGTTGACGGACGGTTGCCAACGTTCTCCGAACCCCGGGATGGCCGACAAACCTGGACTCATGACACCACCGGACGACATCGGAGCGCACCGCCTCGGGAACCCACAGACGACCCACCGGGCACCCCTCAGGAACCTCCACCCCTCGACCGGCCTCTCTCACCCGCTGTTCGATGCCCCAGACGAGAGCCCCAACCACCCTCCCCTCCGGGATGATGGTCTCGGACCGCTCAGACTCTGTGCCACCGAACAGACGGGAGAGAGCGTCAGGTTTAACGTTCTTAGAGCCCGGCCGGTACGAGAGGGTGAAGTTAAAACGATCAAAGAAGAGCGCCCAGCGAGCCTGTCTGGATGTTAACCTCCTGGCTGAACGGATGTATTCTAGATTCTTGTGGTCCGTCCAGACCAGAAAGGGCTCCGAGGCTCCTTCTAACCAGTGGCGCCATTCACCCAAGGCGAGTCTAACCGCCAGCAGCTCCCGGTTACCTATGTCGTAATTACGTTCAGCTGGGTTTAACTGGTGAGAAAAAAAAGCGCACGGATGCACTTTCCCGTCAATGGGGGACCGCTGAGACAAAACGGCGCCTACCCCGACATCAGAGGCATCTACCTCCACTATAAATTGGTAAGCCGGATCAGGAAAAGAAAGAACAGGCGCAGAGATGAAACGGGACCTTAATTCATCAAAGGCTTTCTGAGCTTCGTTATTCCAACGGAAACCTACTTTAGTGGAAGTAAGAGTAGTAAGGGGTCTTGCAATCTGACCGAAATTTCTGATAAAACGCCGGTAAAAATTGGCGAAACCCAGAAATCGCTGTAACTCCTTACGTGTGTCGGGTACTGGCCAATCAGCGACTGCTTTGATCTTAGCGGAATCGGGACGAATCTCCCCAGCGGCGATAACAAAACCCAAGAACGAAACCGACTCCTTGTGGAACTCGCACTTCTCCGCCTTGACAAATAACTGATTCTCTAATAACCGTTGTAAGACTAGGCGAACCTGCTGGGTGTGTATCTGCATAGAAGGGGAGAAGATGAGAATGTCATCTAGATACACAAAGACAAACTTGTTAATCATGTCTCCCAACACTTCATTTACCATAGTCTGGAAGACAGCTGGTGCGTTCGCGAGACCGAACGGTAAAACGGAGTATTCCCAGTGTCCCGAAGGGGTATTAAACGCTGTCTTCCACTCATCGCCCTCCCTTATGCGAACCAAGTGATAAGCGTTGCGCAGATCTAACTTGGTGAAGACACAAGCTCCCTGTAATAATTCGAAGGCGGTCGACATTAATGGTAAGGGGTATTTATTTTTAACAGTAATGTCGTTTAACCCTCTGTAATCAATACACGGACGGAGGGAGCCGTCTTTCTTCTTAACAAAGAAAAAACCTGCCCCAGCGGGGGAGGTGGAGACCGGCGGCAAGAGCTTCGTTAATGTATTTATCCATAGCCTCTCTTTCAGGACCAGAAAGGGAAAAAACGCGACCCCTCGGCGGAAAAGTACCTGAGAGGAGATCGATAGCACAATCATACGACCGGTGAGGAGGCAGGGACGTAGCTCGAGCTTTACTGAACACCCGATGTAGATCAGAATACTCCGCCGGAACTCCTGAGACATCGACCGCAGGAACCTGTAAAACAGGACAAACAGAACCAGGAGGAGCAGGACCAAGACAAGAGACATGACAAGACGGTGACCATGACAATACAACACTATTCTGCCAATCAACGTGAGGATTATGCCTAGTCAACCAGTCGTGTCCTAAAATGATGGGTGACTGGGAAGAATGTAACAAAAAAAAATTGACATCCTCACGATGATTGCCAGAAACAAAAAGACTTACAGAGGGAGTGCAGTGACTGATCTCTGCCATGTGTTGACCCTTCAACGTAAAGGCAGATAATTTATCAGTAAGGGGCACAGCAGGAATGCCCCAAGACTCGGCTAAAGACACGTCCATAAAACTCGCCTCGGCACCGGAATCCAGCAGAGCCTGTGAGTGAAACACATGATTATCGAAGTAGATGGAGACAGCCAGTAAGGTACGAGATCCGAGAGAAGAACTGATCTGAGACACGCCCACCGATACTCCCGGAACTACCGGCGGGCGTACCCTTTTACCGGGCAGTTTAGAGCCTTATGCCCCGGTTTACCACAGTACAAACAAAGGCTGTTGACGAGTCGGTGTTGTCTCTCCTCAGCGGTAAGCCGGAGCCGACCCAGTTGCATAGGCTCTCCCGAGAAGGAAGATGGTGTAGAGGTGTTGTCATTCGCACGTAGCGAAGGGTCGAGGAAAAGATGTTGAACCGAGCGACGAACCCTCCGCTGTCTGTGACGAGCCTCGACTCGGAGAGCCAGATCGATAGCTGCTCCCAGAGAGACGGGAAGATCATGAGACGCAATCTCATCCTGTATGTTCTCGTTGAGTCCTCTCAAGAACTGAGCTTTCTGGGCTGCATCGTTCCACCCGCTGGAAACGGCAAGGGTCCGAAACTCAATAGCGTAATCTGTGACAGAAGATTTGTCCTGGGTGAGATGGGTCAATTCGGCCGCAGCTAAATCACCTTGCACTGTCCGGTCAAAAAGCCTGATCATCTCAGAACGAAGAGACTCAAATGATGAACAACAAGGTTCCTGTGCCTCCCAGACTGCCATTCCCCAGTCTCGCGCTCTGCCCGTGAGAAGAGTGAGAAGATATGCTACCTTCGACACCTCGGCGGCATACCTCCGAGGCTGGAGCGCAAAGACTAGGGAGCACTGTGACAGAAAAGCTCTGCAGGTCTTGGCGTCTCCGTCGTAATTAGGAGGATTAACTGCCTGAGGCTCACGTTCGGATCCGCTCGGAATCTCAGCTAATGGAGTGGAACCCTCTCTCTCTCCAACAACCTGTGCCACCTGCTCCAACCTGTTGTGGATCTCAGTTAGTCGACCAGATAGTATTTGAAAATCATGGGAAGCATCTGTGAGTAAGGAGGAGTGCTGATCCAATCGTGCCCCTTGCTGGGCCAAGACCGCCTGAACAGACTCTCCGCTCGCCTGACTTGCAGACTCCATTCTTTGGCGCGTTCGTCCTGTGAGGAACGAGACTGAGGAATCTGATGCAAGTAAAACAAGTTTATTAACTGATGAAAACAGACAGCAGAGAGCTTAGAAGTAATTCCCATCCGCTTATCAGGGTAAACAGTCACACGGTACAGTCCTCCACAGTCCACAGATCAGCGGTAGAACTCTCAGATATGCGGTGTTCTCTGGAACACAATGAACGTTCAACCGGCTCCAGTCTAAAGACAAGACATACCGATGAGCAACATAGAAAAAGAGACAATAGTTCACAGGATACACAGTACCGAGAGAAGATGAAGAAGCCAGCTCCAGTCTAAAGGCGAGACACGCTGACAGTAGATAAGTCCAAAGTTCCACAGAGATAATCCACTGGAGAGAGAGAGACCCACTGAGATATACAAACAGTGCAGGTGAGAGGAGAAACGGACCGAGGCAAACACAGTCTCAGCAAAGTCCTGGAGGCAAAACAAAAGGTGAATAACAAAAATAAACACGATCAAGACCAACAAGAGCCGGACAACACACGGCAGCGATCACCCGGGAGAAAACAACGAACGCGCAATGAACACAGAACATCAGGACATTAAATAGAGAGACGAACACAAGACAACAGTGGAAAACAATCAGGGATAACGAGGAGGGAGGAGACATAGAGTGCACATGTGGAACACAGAAGGTAAACAAACAATTAGTGCAGTCGATCACACCGAAATCCTGACATGGATAGCATTTGTCCTTTCTTGGAGGTGGAAAAAATAATTTTGTTATGGCCTGAAGGATTTGTTGTAAAAATAAAATAAAAAAAAGATTTAAAAACGAAAGAAAAGACGAGATTCAGCTGTTTTTGTCTACTCTGTTGTAAGTTTTAATTTAAAATGTTTGTGATTTTAGGCTAAAACCTATGTTAAAATGTTTTGCCACTCGCGTGAGCAAGCTAAATTGCAGTTTTTTGTTTGTTCTGTTTATAGTTCTTATGTTTTTCGTCTTGGATGTTGTCTGCCTTACTAAGTACGACAGACAGACACTTTTGGACATTGGTTCGGCAATCGCACACCGAAAACCGGACTTTAAATTCTTCAGTGACGACACGCTGCTTACAATCACAGCAGCGGATCCCTTTGTCTGGACGGCCCGACCACGCAAACGCGGCCGGAGAAGGGGAAGCAGAGCCGGCGTACTTATCAGAGTTAGACGCCGCGCAAACCGACCCCCGCTTCCCAGTATTTTACTGGCTAATGTTCAGTCTCTGGACAATAAACTCTGCGAGCTGAGAGCGCGGATCTCTTTCCAGCGAGACACGAGGGACTGCTGCATTATCTGCCTTACAGAAACCTGGATGTCCGCTGAGATTCCAGATTCGGCCATCGAAACCACGGGGTTCTCCGTGCACCGAATGGACAGAGAAAAAGATCTCTCAGGGAAAAGCAAAGGCGGGGGTGTATGTTTTATGATCAACCGATCCTGGTGTGATCAGAGGAACGTACATTCTATCAAGTCTTTCTGCTCTCCTGATCTGGAATTTCTCATGGTTCTGTGCCGACCATTCTGGCTACCGAGGGAATTCACCGCGGTCATCATCACAGCTGTGTATATTCCCCCACAAGCCGACACAGACCGGGCACTAAAGGAACTGTATAGGACAGTGAGTGAGCAGGAAACCGCGCATCCTGACGCTGCGTTTATTGTGACCGGAGACTTTAACAAAGCCAACTTCAAGCGCATCGCACCCAAATACCACCAACATGTTAGCTTCAACACGCGAGGGAACCGTGTTTTAGACCACTGTTACTCCCCCTTCAAGGATGGATACAAATCACTCCCACGCCCACCATTCGGCAAATCAGATCACGCGTCAATCCTCCTTTTGCCCGCTTACAGGCAAAGACTCAAACAGGAAGCACCCGCCCTCAGAACCATCCAGTGCTGGTCGGATCAATCAGATTCTATGCTACAGGACTGTTTTGATCACGCGGACTGGGAGATGTTCCGGTCGGCCTCTGATGACGACATCGAGGTCTACGCTGATAGCGTAATGTGTTTCATCAGGAAGTGCGTAGATGACGTTGTTCCGACCAAAACAATTCGGCTGTACCCTAACCAGAAGCCGTGGCTAAACGGGGATGTTCGCGCGGCACTCAATGCGCGGACCTTCACTTTTAACTCCGGTAATGCGGAGGAGCATAAACAAGCAAGTTATGCCCTCCGGAAAACCATCAGAGCAGCAAAACGGCAGTACAGGGACAAGATTGAAGGACAGTTCAACACCACCGACTCCAGAAGCATGTGGAGGGGAATTAACACCATCACGGACTATAAAGGGAACACAAACTCCACCGTGAACACCGCTGCCTCTCTCCCGGACGAGCTCAACACCTTCTATGCTCGCTTTGAGGGAACCAACACCGCCCTCGCGGAGAGAGAGCTCGCGGCTGAAGATACAGAGGTTAGTGCACTCTCCGTATCTTTAGCGGATGTAACCCGATCCTTCCGGCGGGTGAACGTCCGTAAAGCTGCGGGTCCAGACGGCATTCCCGGCCGTGCGATCAGAGCGTGCGCGCACCAACTGGCTGGAGTTTTCACGGACATTTTTAACCTGTCCCTCTCCCTGTCTGTGGTCCCCACATGCTTTAAAACGTCCACTATTGTTCCTGTACCTAAGCAGTCAAAAACCACCTGCTTAAACGACTGGCGTCCTGTTGCTCTGACCCCCATCATCAGCAAATGCTTTGAAAGAATAGTCAGAAACCACATCTGCTCTGTTCTCCCCCCCTCACTGGACCCACTGCAGTTTGCATACCGCACAAACCGCTCCACTGACGATGCCATTTCATCCACTATACACACTGCTCTCTCCCACCTGGAAAAGAGGAACACGTATGTGAGAATGCTGTTTGTGGACTACAGCTCAGCATTCAACACCATTGTGCCCTCCATACTTGACATTAAACTCCGGGCTCTAGGCTTAAACAGCCTGTTATGCAGCTGGATCCTGGACTTCCTGTCAAACAGACGCCAGGTGGTCAGAATGGGCAGTAACATCTCCTCATCACTGACTCTCAACACTGGAGCCCCTCAGGGTTGTGTTCTCAGCCCACTCCTGTACTCTTTGTACACACATGACTGTGTGGCAACCCACAGCTCCAACACCATCATCAAGTTTGCTGACGATACGACGGTGGTAGGTCTTATCACCGACAATGATGAAACGGCCTACAGAGAGGAGGTGCACACTCTGACACGGTGGTGTCAGGAGCACAACCTCTCCCTCAACGTCAGCAAGACCAAGGAGCTGGTGGTCGACTTCAGGAGGAATGAGAGAGAACACCGCCCCATCACCATCGATGGAGCACCGGTGGAGAGAGTCAGCAGCTTCAAGTTCCTCGGTGTCCACATCACAGAGGAACTCTCATGGTCCGTCCACTCCGAGGCCGTTGTGAAGAAGGCTCATCAGCGCCTTTTCTTCCTGCGACGACTGAGGAGGTTTGGAATGAACCGCCACATCCTCACACGCTTCTACAGCAGCACCATCGAGAGCCTGCTGACTGGCTGCATCACCACCTGGTACGGCAACAGTACCGCCCGCAGCCGCAAAGCCCTGCAAAGGGTAGTGCGCACGGCCAGCTGCATCATCGGAGGTGAGCTTCCCTCCCTCCAGGACATTTACGCCAGGCGGTGTGTGAAGAGAGCTCAGAGGATCATCAGAGACTCTAGCCACCCGAACCATGGGCTGCTCTCACTGCTGCCGTCAGGCAGACGGTACCGCAGCATTAGAACACGCACCAGCCGACTCCAGAACAGCTTCTTCCCACAAGCAATCAGACTCCTCAACTCCTGATTCATCAGGATCATAACACACACTGGACAGAATATCACTCCGCACAACCCACTGTAGATACACACACATTATATACACATTTATGTATCATTTATTATTTATCATTTATCATATAGCACCTATTGTACATAATTGGATCTCTACTGTGAATAATAATGTATACTGTACATTGTATATTATTATTATTATTATAGCTTAATGTATACTGTTTAATGTATGTTTAGTGTATATTGTTTAAAGTATATGTATATTGTAAGTATGTGTATATTGGCTAAAGCTGTGAGAACTACACTCACATTGTGTAAATTATTTATTGTTTATTGTAGAGTTTACTGTGCTGTGAGTAATTGTGGGCGCATCAGATGTGTAATCTGTTGTTGCTTAAATGTTGTACATGTCATGTCGTGACTGCTATGTTGCTCGGAACTGCACCAAGAATTTCACCTACTGTTGCACTTGTGTAATAGCTGTGTGACAATAAAGTGATTTGATTTGATTTGATTTGATTAAATGTATATAAAGTAATGAATTTAATAAAACGTTGTTTAAATGTATTGCGTTTATAAACGTGACATCTATGAAATAGTGAATGGCTATACAAAGACGATGGCAGTGCTGACTATGTTCAGTAACAACTTTTGGATTTGAAATAAAAAATAACGAATAAATGCTGTTTGTGGTATACAAACGCGGATCAGTTGCGCTCTGCAAATGCGGCATATGTGAAAGCACAACAGCGCGTGCGGCTCCTGCATCTCATACGCACTGCAGACGGAGTATGAAACGGGCGTTAGGTTGTACCCCGCTCTTCCCTCAGGGTGTCAGGTTCTCAGAGACTTTGCCACGTAGGTATTTCACAACACTTAAGCTTGTGATTCTTATTAAATGTTGGTCATATTTCATGAATTTTTTTTTTCTTTTTTTTTTTACCTCTGCAAAGTCTCTGTGAACCTGACCTTGTACTTTTGGAGACTCCATTGCCGTTCTGGAAAATGGGGGTTGGGGATTAAAAGGGTTCATGATGGTTTCACACCTATTTTCAAAATAACATGAGTAAATATCTCTTTTAAATTGAAACTTGAGACAATTTATATTATATTATATATTAGACTATGATTAACTTTTTTACTTTCTGTGTATTTGTATGATCTAAAATGGTATTTGTAAATGTATTTTGTATGAATAATAAAGCAATTTTTACTGAATGTGATGTGTTTAATACATTTTTACCTATACAGACTAATTTATTTATTGTAATTAAGTACTATGAGATTTTTAAATCATGTAGTAGAAAATTTGTTTTTGTAGCCTATATATTTATAACATCGTTTCAATGTTAGGTAGGCAAATCAATTATATCGATTTTATGTTGAATATGTGTTGATTCTATTACGTCGTTTCAACTAATTGAAATCAACATCGTTTCAACGTTAGGTAAGCAAACCAGTTGCATCAATTTTATGTTAGTTTTGAAAGGCGTTTCTGACGTTGGTTCAACATTACTTCGATGAGCAAAACGATGCCGGATCGACGTCGGAGATCAACGTCGTTTCAATGTCACGAGAAACGTAGATTCTATGTTGATTCAATGTCAGTTTGCTATCTGGGAAGGTCGCAAATAAGTAAAATAAGAACATGATAGCAATGTGTGTTGCTTTCGTGCTTCAGTCTGTGTGTCTGGCAGCTTTAAAGGTCCCGTTCTTCGTGATCCCACTGTTCGAACTTTAGTTAGTGTGTAATGTTGCTGTTAGAGCATAAATAATACCTGTAAAATTATAAAGCTCAAAGTTCAATGCCAAGCGAGATATTTTATTTAACAGAAGTTCCCTTTCAAAGCCTACAGCGAATGGCTGGCTTGGACTACATCCTGGTACTTCCTTCATTAATTACGTCAGTCAGTAGAACAGTAGAACAGACTAACCTCCGCCAACAAGAATACGCGAAAAAAGGGGGCGTGGTCTTGTTGCTGTCCCACGTGGAGAAGAGGACGTGTCGCGTGGAGAAAAGGAAGTGTTGCGTTTGAGTGTGTTTGTCGCCATGTCGGCGAGACGCTGTTATTTTCATCCCGGAGTCAAATCACCTTTGTTTGGCTTTCCCAGGGACGCTGTAGAGATCATTAAGCGCATATATCTCCCGTTAAGGCGAGACACGGCAGGTGAAAACATCGTTTTTTCATGCAGTGGTCAATTTTGAGATTTTGGGCCATTTTGCTCCCTTAACATGTAAGCTTTCATGTCAAAATAAAAAAAATGTCAACATTATACATTAAGGTGGTTATTTCATTATATTTTGTCACCGTGCGCCTTTAGATTTCTACCCGAAATCATCAAAAGTTATTCTAGCGCGATCTCTCGTGCCGTCTCCATTCACAGAAACGTGTCATGCTTGGTATCATTGTAAAGCTCTCAGTCTCACACACAGCGCTGGCTCATCCAAATATGGACATTTCCTTTGTAGAACTAACCAACCGCGAAAGTTTGCAGCCGAAAACCACATCTGATTGGTCGATGTGTATTTCTCACGCGCTGCCGCTTGCTTGTGTATTCTCCACCTGAGAGAAAGTGCAGACAACGCTGAAATCGGCTCATAAACGCTCACAGAAAAGACCAAGTAGCTAGAGCTAGTAAAAAGAAAGTAAACAACAACAGATTAGACTACGAAACCCCGTCAGAATTAGATTAAATAGTTATAGATGGACCAATACAACAAACAGGGACAGTTCATCTGCAGTTTTTGTGACTGGTTTGTTAAGGTAGTTCTCTTAAGGTAGTTTTCTAATAGCTATTGCAATTAATAATTTATTCATTTATCAATTTCCACGTGTTTTAAATATTATACACTACTGATATTAATTAACTGAATATATATTTTGTTTGTAGGTTGGGGGTTTTATAGAAATGTATGCAGTTATACAGTATAAAACTTTAAAGGCCGTTTTCTCAAAATGAGTTTTTCCTCACACTCAGAGTCAGATATATCCACTTCAGTAGTACCTTCAAGCACCAACTTTTGCAGTCTTATACTGAACTATATTCTGAAGGCTTTTACAGAGGGATTTGTTGATATATCATTCCTATCCTGAGTTATAGGTACTTTAACTCCAAAAAACATGGCGAAAATTGATTTTTTAAGGCTATTGTCAGTATTCTCTAATTTACTAAAGCACAAAATAAGATATCCAGAATCCCCTCTGTAAAAGCCCTCTCATCTAACATGTCAACAAATAGAACCAAGAATTTTAAACATGGTCCTTTCCAATTTCCAGATTTTGTTTTTGGAAAAGTATGCAAATAACCGTATATAAGTATAAGTATATAAGGCCTCATTTGCATATTAAAACATTAATTTACACAAAACTTGTAATACATTTTTTTCTTATGTTTATGCCAGTAATAAACTGGAGAAGTTTTACAGTGATATCTTGTAATTTAAAAAAATTCCCTATTCACCTGTAGTGTCTCGCCTTAAGAGGCGTGACCTTTCCACGTGCGCTAAGCTGCTGTCGAATCACAACACGGGAACCGTGCCACGTGCGCTAAGCTGCGGTCAAATCACAACACGGGAAGCGATGGCACAATCAGAACAATCACAATCAGAAAAAAAGAACAGCGTTGTACTCGTTCACACGCATCTACCGGACTGGCAGCTGCCTCCAGCACTGGCAGGTTTTAGAGGAGCTGCCTTGAACAGTGACGGGTTTTGTGACGGCTGCCTTCAGTCCTGGCAGGTTTTTGTGGCAGCTCCCCCTGCCACGCAAAGATTTTACTCCGCTACATCAAAACCGTCTTCTCATGATGCCATCTTGGCCCCGCCCCCCGCTTCTATCTGACTTCAATTATCTCCGTTGAAGTTTATGAGGTCGCTCTGTCCATTTCTTTTACTGTCTATGCCTGTGCGTTCCAGTTATTTTATTTTTTATTGCTGATAAAGGAACCATACAAAAAAGAGTTGTACATCACATAATATCAACTACGACAATAATAAATGAGACAACCAAAAAAATGAAATAGAAGAAGAAGAGGGCCATTACATCACATAAAAAAGTTCACATGAAGAGATAAAAGGCAGTGCAAAGCCAAACAGTCTTTATAGCTTTCTTATTAGTAGATACTGAAATCACATTTAAATAATTTTCCATTTATTTTAAGAAGACAGAGAAGACAGGCTTACAGTTTGTAAATTTGCATTTGTGAATGTAAAATTTGCTCATGAAAAAAATTAAATTAATAGCAAAACAAATATTTTCGTTTCTGGGGTCTGAGTCAAAGTACCCAAATATAATGTTCCTCATATGTATTGAGAAACCTGGCAAAATTTTACACTTGACAAATACACCAATATCATTCCAGAATTTCTTAGTATAATGACATGACCAAAATAAGTGAACCACTGTTTCATCAGAAATCAAACAGAAAGAGCATGTTAGCTCAATGTCAGACTTAAATCTGTGTATACATTTCTTAACAGGATAGAACCTGTGCATGAGCTTAAAGGAAATTTCTTTCACTTTATTTGTAAGAAAGAATTTCTGCTGTAAAGACCAGATTTTATTCCAATTAAGGTTAACAAACAAATTATTCCAAAAGGAAATAACAGGTGGAACAGAAATCTAATTCTTAAGAAATAAAGATCTTATTTTATAGTTTTTAGCTTTCGACTCAGAGAAACAGATTTGACCAACAGGGGTATCACAAGCTTTGGGAAAGGATGCAGTAGATACTGGGGAGATGTAATTACAGTTTTTACAGTTTTTCATACATAAACCAGAGGGGATAGCTCCCATTACTGTGGCAAATTCTTTTGGGATTATTGGTATTTGGTATTGGGAAAGAAATTCTGAGTATCTGAACAAAAGACCTTGCTTATTAAACAACTGCTCCAAGAATAAACCATTACTGAACCAATTATAATAAAATAGAGATTTATTCTTGAATAAAATGTTCTTATTGTTCCAAATAAAACATCTATGCGGTGAAAAGTTATGTTTGTAAATTAAAGTCCATGCTAAGAGAACCTGGCGAGTTTGATAGGGAGTTTGGATATATCATAATTACACATTACGAGAAAATGATTGCCACCAAGTTGTGAAAAAACAAGTTGAGGAAAAACATTCTAAATAGAAGATGGTTTGGTTAGGTTCTGATTCAGCCAATTCATTTTAAAAGTATTGTTGAGGGAATCAAAATCAATAAAGTTCAAACCACCATTATTATAAGAGTTTAATATGACTGATTTTCTCAAATAATGGGACTTATTTTTCCATAAGAATTTTATTAAAACCTCATTCATTAATTTAGAAGTGGGCTTGTCCACAAACAGAGACTGCATAGGCCAAACGAGATAGACCCTCTGCCTTAGTGAGCAGTGTTCTGCCTTTTAAGGACAGATCTCTTTGTAACCAGCAATTGTATTTTTTGGTGTTTTGGTAATGATAGGTTTGAAGTTTGTTGCACACCTACATTCATCTTTAGTAATTTTTATACCTAGATATGTTACCCTATTTTTAACAGTAACATTTTGAATTGAAGAAAGAGAGCAATTTTTAATTGGTAGCAATTCACATTTATTCAAATTTAGATTTAATCCAGATGCTTTAGAAAAGGACTGAAGAATATCCAGAGCCACTGGAATTTGTGACGACTCATTCAAGAATAAAGCTGTATCATCCGCTAATTGAGTCATTTTTATTTTAGTGTTGCCAATTGTGATACCCTTTAAAGGACTACTATTGATATGAGCGCTAAGGAACTGTGTTGCAATTAGGAATAGGTAAGGGGAGACTGGACATCCTTGTCTAACTCCTCGTTTTAAAAAGAATCTAGGTGAAGTACCATTCAGGGCCGTGCAGAGAGTTCTTCAGGGGCAGGGTATATATATATATATATAAATCATGGAGGGGTCTGAAATTGTCATCGTAGGTGCATGTCCACTGTGAGAGACATAATCTATAAAAAAAAAATCCAGAAATCACAATGTATGATTTTTTAACTAGTGTTTAACTTGTGTTTGTCCTGTTTAAAATGCATCATGGGAAATGGAGTTTTGTTTGTCTTTTGCTGATATTTTGAGGATCATGCTGAAGCACAGATGCGAATATTTAAAATACTAGTTATATATTAGTGTACAACAACTGGTTTTGACTGCTAGCGGAACAACATTATGTACAGTTATCCTATTCCTTCCGTTATAAAAGGACTCTATTGTTAGTGTGTGTTGTAATGCTTCGCCAGCAGAACAGAGGCGCTATTTGCAAGCACAACACTGGGTGACAGATGCCGCTGTTCCTCCAGGGGGCGCATACAAAACAATCTTCCTCTAAATCCAAGGACGGAACATCTTTTAAATGCGTTCAGCAATTCGCTCTGAGCACAATATGGCGACCGTTGACGTTCGAACTTTTGTGTGTGGGCCAGTACTTCCGGTGAAAACTTCCGGTGATTTGACAGCGAGAGCGGGAGACGCGAGAGTGAGAGACAACAGCGACAGAGTTCCATTACCAGAGATAATTTTTTACAATGAGTGTTTTTAAGATTCAAGAGAGGCGACTTGCCTTTCAGAGGGTGAGAGCCTCCGCACTTCATTGTTGTGTGCCGTTATGTACCGTTTCGTCACGTTACAACAAAGAAGTTAGCTTTCATGCATTCCCTGTTGACGCTGGGGTACGGGCCGAGTGGATGCAGAAGTTTGTTTGTTCAAATCTCTATCAGTGTAGAGGTTTCATTGTTCATTTTTAGAAATCTATACAAAACTTGAACTGATATTTATTGTTTGTTTGTTCAAATCTCTATCAGTGTAGAGGTTTTATTGTTCATTTTTAGAAATCTATACAAAACTTGAACTGATATTTATTGTTTGTTTGTTCAAATCTCTACCAGTGTAGAGGTTTCATTGTTCATTTTTAGAAATCTATACAAAACTTGAACTGATATTTATTGTTTGTTTGTTCAAATCTCTATCAGTGTAGAGGTTTTATTGTTCATTTTTAGAAATCTATACAAAACTTGAACTGATATTTATTGTTTGTTTGTTCAAATCTCTACCAGTGTAGAGGTTTCATTGTTCATTTTTAGAAATCTATACAAAACTTGAACTGGAAAGTAGCTGGCTAGTAGTAGACTAATATTTTCCCAAAGATGTTCAAAGAGTTCTTTTTTTGTTCTCTTCTCTCATCAATTTCAGCACTGCTATCAGTGAGTGCATCGACTCTGCTATAAGTCCGTCATTATGTCATTGTACTGCAAATTATGTAATGAGATGTGTGCATATTTTGAGTATGTAAAATATTATTAATTTATTAAATTACATATCTTCCTATGAATATTACCTATTTTGTGTGTTTTTGAGATAATTCATTAGTACCTATTACAAATTGTATTGTGAAACTGCTGTTTTTAATGACCACAATGACATACACAATGTATTTGGGAGCCCTAAATACAGGCAGTGGTGTAAGATCCTTTGTTAAAGACCTATCTTACTTCTTAAAAAACAGTCTTTGTGTCATTGTCATCGTTACATTAACTTTGGGTTTTTACTGACTTGAAATTAAAATGAAAACATAGAGCTGACATTACAACATGTAGAGTTTAATACATTTATTTATTATTCAATAATCCAATATCAACAATCCACACAGATTTTTACACTCAGGCTCTCATTTCAATCAGTAGAACAGGTATGGTCTCAGGTAAATAACAGAGCTGACATTACAACATGTAGAATTTAATACATTTATTTATTATTCAATAACCCAATATCAACAATCCACACAGACTTTTACACTCAGGCTCTCATTTCAATCAGTAGAACAGGTATGGTCTCAGGTAAATAAATTTACCCTGAAGTAAATTGTAGGCCTTCATTAGTGACAATTATTACTTCAGGTACAGTAGTGCAACACTGTGGTTGCAGAGAGCGGTTCCAGCCACACAGGAGCACTCAGCCATAGCAATTTCAATGGGTGAGCTGCCCTCAAAAGTAATCTATGAATAAAACACATACAAAGTCAGCTCTTACCTCATACTGACTAATGTTCCCATCATGAATAGGCTTACTTAAACTTATGCTCCAAAGAACAGGAGCAGTACAGAATTGAACAGGCTAGTATAGCCTAGACTGAGGGTACAAAATCAGCGCTTACCTCACACTGACTAATGTTCCCACCATGAATAGGCTTACTTAAATTTATGCTCCAAAGAACGGGAGCAGTAATAACCAGTTTCTGGAGTGTCCATGAAAGTATAGATCAGGTTTAAGTAGGCTTTCTTAATGTCAAATACAGACTTAAGTTATTATTGTTATTCTACCCACATGAAAAAATACTATAGTATATTATAGTAAAATTACTCTAGTAAATACTATAGTTTTTTTTAACCGTACTATAGTAAATATACAACAGTAAATTAACAAAGTGTAGTAAATACTATAATATACTACAATTTACTGTAGTATCTTTACTATAGTATGGTTCAAAAACACTATAGTATTTACTAGAGTAATTTTACTGTACTTTTACTATACTATAGTATTTTTTTCATGTGGGTACATCCACATCACCAACTATAGGCACATGAATACCCCAGAATCTGATTTAAACTGATAACTGTTTAACTGAACTGATCTTGAACCGAAGTGGTTAAACACATGTTTTCCACCCTACTCTGAGGTCGTGAGGCTTCTCGTGCTTCCTCATGGACCTATAACAAACAGCCCTGACGGTCACCCTCCCTGCAGGGTCTTTGTTTTATTGTAAATAATCTTGATCGGGGCCACCTCTGAAAATCTCATAGTAATCCTAACTTGACAGCTGTCTAAACTTAGTGTCCGATAGCGATAGGTTATGTTCTCTCAGCGCCTGATTGAATCGTTTCCTCTAGTTCTGAAAAGTTCGTGCTTTTCAGGGTGCTGCATTTTTGTTTAGGTCACCTCAACTAAAAAACGTTAAGAACAATTTATAATTCTACAAATCTAAAATCTCTACAGGACAACTGACCTAAATGTTAGCTACATACATAGCTACTGCCAGAGCCGCGATCTATCTATAAATATCAGAGAGAGATCTATATCTAGCTATACGGGTCTGACTACTGCTAGCTAGTTAGCGATAGCACTATGTGAATGTGTTTTGCTGTCAATTTCAAACTCACCTTCATAGTTGTCAATGAAACTTGACAGGTACATCTTGTACCCCTTTTCCCGTTTACTACGGGGGGCAGGGCATCCATTACGGACGAGCCTGTGGACATCCGAAATGGTAATCTTGGGCAGGTCTTAAACACCTAGTGTAAAACAGCGCCATTTTACCGGAAGGACTGGATCACACACTCGAGAGAGCGGAAGTAGAACGGAAGTAGAGTCTTGCACAGAGCGAATGGTCGAGATATAATGTTATGAAATCATTTTATATAGCCTAGAATAGATAATCCCTTACAATAACCGGATAATGTTACCCAATGTTCTGCCTATGTCTGTGATGGATACTTAAATCACGGATGGTAGGCTAATTCTCGCGAGATATGCCTGTCTGAAACGGTTCCTTTAAGGTAAGGTCCTGAAAGCTTAATCGCACATTATAGTCTTCAGAGAGTAGTGTAATTATTCTCAAAATGCGTTTCGCAGATTAAACACTGTGATTTACAAATCAGCGCTAGCTTTATAGCCACACGGGCGTGTTTAGTAGCGAAAACAAAGCACACATGGCGCTGGTTTTAAAGCAGTTTATTCTTTTATTACTGTGGTCAAAGACCTTTGATATAGATGTACATTAAGATTCACAGTGCGCGCGCACGTGTGTGACCCATTGTGCAATGTGAGTGTGAGGTACTAGGTTGTGTTTACAGCTCAGAACTTGTGCATGATTCATTAACTAATGTGTCCAAAATAAATGTGCTAAATATTACTAGCTACGTTGGGTCTTAAGATGGAAGTACCATTGTTCTTTAATATAGACCTTGGTTTTGAATGATTACCATATCCATGTACAGTACAATAGGATTTACATGGTTATTCAAAGAATGCACCGCCATGGATTTACTACAACAGTTACATGGTTCTCAACTGGTTGGTCACACACAACCCAAAACATTTTATTTACTTATTTTAAGATGCACTATATTGCCAAAAGTATTGGGACACCCCTCCAAATAATAGAATTCAGGTGTTCCAATCACTTCCATGGCCACAGGTGTATAAAATCAAGAACCTAGGCATGCAGATGCTTCTACAAACACTTGTGAAAGAACGGGTCTCTCTCAGGTCTTCTCGTCCAACATCAGTGCCTGACCTCACAAATGTGCTTCTAGAAGACTGGTCAGAATTTCACATAAACACACTCCTAAACCTTGTGGAAAGCCTTCCCAGAAGAGTTGAAGCTGTTATAGCTGTAAAGGGTGGGCCAACTCCATATTAAACCATAAGGATTAAGAATGGGTTGTTATTAAAGTTCATGTGGCAGGTGTCCCAAAACATTTGGTAATTATAGTGTATATCAGTGCAAGTTTCTTTCAGTTAAAACAGAGACTACACTGCAAAAAATGCTTTTCTTACTTAGTATTTTTGTCTTGTTTTCAGTCCAAATATCTAAAAAATCTTACATTTAAGAAGCATTTACTAGACAAGCAAAAGTTTTTGTCTTATTTTGGGGAAAAATAACTCAAAATTAAGGGAGTTTTTGCTTAAAATAAGCAAAATAATCTGCCAATGGGGTAAGCAAAATAATCTGCCAATGGGGTAACAAAATAATCTTAATTCAAACAGAAAACAAGATTATTTTGCTTACCCCATTTTTTAGATATTTGGACTGAAAACAAGACAAAAATACTAAGTAAGAAAAGCATATATATATATATATATATATATATATATATATATATATATATATATATATATATATATATATATATATATATATGTTACAAGTGCACATTCAATACAATTAATTTCACTTCTTTTTCACACGGGTGTGCACTTTGGATAATGTAAACCTCTTTCACAAGCACTTAAGCACCCCACACCCTCAAAACAATGCATTCACACAATTTTAGTTGTCAAATAAACCTGACATTGTATATTATGAATATTAAAATGATAAATGCATAAATATAAATAAATAGATCTTTTAAAGGGAAGAATAAAATGCTTTTGTTTTAAGTCAGGCTGTGTCCAAATTTATGTTACTTGGTAGAAGCCAGTCAAATTAGACAGATGCCAACAATTTGTTGTAGACAGGTTGTTCATGAAAAAAGACTATGATGATGCCCATTTAAAACCACTGCTATATTGCAAACTTAGATGTGTCTTTCTCCTTTTTATAGACTCAAGCTCGCTGTAATAGCACCATGTCTGTGCCATCTCTACTGCCAGCATCATCTGTCCTCGCCCTGCACTCAAAAACACACAAGGACACCATTCTGCATAAATTTGACAAACTCAGAAGAAGGGAACTGCTCTGTGACACAACCCTTATCGTAGAAGACGTGCACTTCAAGGCGCATAAGGCTCTTTTAGCAGCGAGCAGTGAATATTTCTCAGTAATGTTTACCGCTGAAGAACAGGTAAGCCAGTCGGTATACAAGCTGGATGGCATGGCTGCGAAAACCTTCTCCTCTGTGCTTGAGTTCATCTACAGCGCAAATGTGTTGGTGGACGAGAGTAGCCTTGAGCAGCTGCTTGACATGGCCCGCTTCCTGGACATCCCAGATTTGCTCAAAGCCCACGAGGACCTTCAAAAGGGCAGTTCAAAGGTCGAAACTGTGTTGTCCACTGAGGGAGAAGGTGTTGATGAATTCAAACAGACAAAGCGTAAAAGAGGGCGGCCGAAAAAGAGCATGCACCCTCAGGATTCAAGCCAAAAAGAGAATCCAGAAAGCGATTTACCAGCACAAACAGTTGCTGAGACTCACAAGCCCAAAGAACCTCTCTTAGATCCCGCTTCACCAGCAAGAGACTTGAGTGACAGTGACTACAACCCCAGAGAGGACAGAGCTCGTCACAGCAAACGCAAAATAAGGCAGCCTGTCAAACTGAAGGGATACAGGTTAGGAGACAATCTGACTGAGCGGAAGGAGCCGGGGAAGAGAGGGCGAAAGAGGAAGTACCCAGACACAGAGGCCAGATGTGACGAGTGTGGGAAGGTTCTTAAAAACCATCTGTTTCTGAAGATACATCAACGAACTCATACAGGTGCACCACATTTTTTGTATTATTCTATATAACTGACTAAAAAAGAACAATGACGAATGGAGACACAACCAATAGGCATAAAATGAAGAGTTTGTTGGGCGGCACTTTACAATAAGGTTTAATTTGTTGACATTAACGTGAACTAACATTGAACAATACTTCTAAAGCATTTATTAATCTAATGAATTTTTAAAATCAGAAGGTATATCTGTTAACTGCACTGACTTGAACTAACTTGAATAAACAACGTACTTTTTATAAACTAACTTTAATAAAGGTTAATAAATACTATAATAATAATAATCATAATAATAATATATTGCTCATATTCATAGTTCGTTGATGTTAACTAATGCATTAACTATACCTAATGTTAACAAATGAGACTTTATTGTAAAGTGTATTACACACTAAACATCTGTCAATTAATGTGACTTGGTTAATATTTTGTTATTCATATTTAAGTATTTCATGAGAGATTTTTAAGACTCAGGCCAAGCTTAAATATATTTTGTTTTCCCGTTTACTCCATTTGTAAAAGGAAAAATCCTCGATACCATTTCTGTGACTTTCCAAAAAAGAGAAAAATATATTGAGAGATTGATTACATTGACTAAAGTGCCTTGAAACGTGCAGCATTATTCAATGTGTTGACGTAATTTCCACTGAAACAGAAAGAAGGGCGGGACATATTGAACAGCTCCACCTCTTTTTAAAATAGCCAATAGCCTTTAGTATAATTCACAGCTCAGCCAGAGCCGTTGAGCTTGGTAAAGCTGCTGTTTCCTCCTAATCTCCTTTATCCATCACTTTAAAATACAGCATTTTGTACAGAATTCAAATGCGTTTTCTGGCATGCGTTTTCCCCATGCTGAAAATAGTAAATGAGTGACCGAAAAAGTGACCGATTTTACCCGCAGCTTCAGTAGCCACGTTTACATGCACACTTTTTAGTCATTCCGATTGAAAGATTCGGTGGACTGTTTACATGAGAAGTTATCTAAACCGATCTGGTGTTTACATGTGCTGACTTTCGGAATCATTTTGTGACATGCGCACACAGTTTGTCTGCCGCATCAGATTCGTAACGTTGCCAGTTACAGTAACTGTGACGTTCATGGATCAATAGTTCTGTGTTGGTAATTTTAATATTTATTTATTTTTCTGTGGGTGGACATGCAGTAGTTTAACCTAATTCCTATACAATGGCTATTTCAACGGCTGTGAATGATGAATGCGGACTCAAATTAATTAAATTAATTTATTTTGAAAAACACAAAATTAACAATAAAATGCACCCAAATTATTAATAAAAACAGGATATACAGTGAAACATGAATGAAAGCATTCAAGACGTGTTCAGCATCATTACTAGTACTAAACGCATAGATATTTCAGATTATTAAGGAAATATACCATAATCACAGAGTTATAAATATTAACAAAATTAATTAAAGTAGACTGTGGGTAATGTTACCTCTTAACTGTCACCGTCCCACAGGTGGGACGCCTGGCACTCTTTTTTTGATCGCCTTTTTTCGTATCATATATTTAAGTAATTATCATAAATTAGGTATCATTTGAAAGCTTACGAACTCATAATTCATCCTGTGAAAACCGTTTTGAAATCGGACATTGTGTTACCATGGAAACAGTACTCTAAATTATTCTAGCGGGCTCCTCCCCTAGTGGGCGATGTCATGTTTCATATTACAACAATTATTTTAACTACTTTATATTCAAAATCTTTTCCAATCTTGACAAAACGCATATTGTCGGAAAGGTCTGAGTCTCAAGGTTCCATATTTGGTGACTGTTTTGTGATGGAAGTGATATTTGGACAGAATTTACAGGAAAATGCATCAAAAAAACAATCAATGGAATTTGAATGACACCCGGTGGCTATTTTTGGTACAGCACCTAAACAAAATCTCATGGGAACTTCAATTTTTGTGATATCAACTTCAAATTTGGAACACAAATTGGTTAGACATATGGCTTTGATTTTATAGTAATTTTAGAGTAAATTCTTTTTTGTAAAATATATATTTTATATGAAATAAAAAATATTTAGTACAGTATTTTTAATTTACAGTAAATGTAAACTTCAATAACTATTTCATACTTTCATATTTTGAATTGCTTTCACTTCAGCAATAATCTGCAGAGTGTCGTCTTTAAAACGAGACCAAACTTGGGTCTATATTCCAAAGCATTCTTGAATTACAGCCTTTTAAGTTTGGATAGTGCATTTTCATGTGTATTCTCAAAAAGGGGGGTGACAGTTAAAGGGTTAACCAATTTGAAGCAGTTGTTGAACTTTTTTTATATATATAGCTAACTTGTGAGAAACAGAGAGAAATGTCGACACGTCCTCTCCAGCAGCTTGAATGTTACCCGTTGCCATGGCAACTCTCAACGGCCACCAGGACTTATACAGTTTTATAAAAGCTATTTATTATTTGTTGTAAAGTGTAAGAATCACCTCAGAAAAATAAATTCTTCTGTCAGGCGCAGCTGTCAAGATGAGATGGTGTAGCTATGGACTATGTCTGTGTCATTATTCCAACATTATGTTCATAACGTTACGAAATAAAAAGTTTAATACCTCAGAAAAATGAACCTTCCTCTCTTGTCAACATTAGCCTGGTGTGAGCGCGGCACAGAAAGACGTACACTCAAAGTAATCAGATCAGGTCGTTTACATGGTGGAATTTTTTTGTTTGATCGGTTCATGAAAAGGTTTATCCCACCCATCTTAAACCGATTACAGTTTCATTCGGTTTGGGCATTTTTATTCCGATTGAGCTATTTATATGGAGGATTTTCATTCAGATTGGACTTTTAAACCGATTACAGTGCTCCATGTAAACGCACATACTGTCTATTTATAGTGTAGGGGGTGGGACACTTCAGATTCTAGAGAGCATTTGATTGGACAGAGAATCTTTTTTTCTTTTTTTTTGCATATGTAAACAACATTACAACAAATAAACTTTACAATCAAAATGGATGACAGTATAAAGTTATAATAGAAGAACAGTGGGAAGGAAAGTAAATTATATAAAAATAAAATAAAAAAAGAGAGAGAGGCAAGGAGTCAAATTACACAATTTTTTACAAATCATTGTATAATTCCACAAGTTTGACACTTTTTTGTTGTTAACTTTTTTTAATGTCCTGATTAAGTAGTTCAAGTCACAAAGGAAATTATAAAATTTGGGTATTGATGATGAAAACTTACATTTATGAATATAGTATTTTGCCAGTAAGATCCATACATTTCCTATGTAATCTATGTTATGATTACAATGAGAAAAATAACAAATTATATCACACATGGTTAAATCAATAACAAAACTGAACTTTGAAGCAATTAATTTTGACAAATCAGACCAGAATTCTTTGATAAGGGGGCACATGTAGAAAAGATGATCAATTGCCTCACTATTGGAATTACAAAAATTACAATTCAAATTAACATTACCAAATTTAGATGTTGGACAGAGAATCTGATGAGAAGCTGAAGTGCAGCGTGATGTCATCAAAATCACTGATTCACATTGGTGGAAATGAGAGACTGTAAGTTCTGAGTATATCTTCTAAATGCAGATTTTGTTGTTGTTTTATAGCACACTAGCGTATAGATAACAGTGAGGCCAACATATTCATACTTAAAGCCAAAAAAACGTTTGATTTCATGGGGACTTTAACGCTTAGGCTAAATCACTTCTAAAGCACTTTCAATTTGCACTTTTAAGCACTTCTAAAGCTCCTTGAATTGACACTTTTAAGTCTTATTTTAAAAGATTCTTTAGCATTTGAATAAGTAGTGTTTGGTTTGTATGTAATATTAAATGTTGATTTTAATGTCCAAAGCACTTTGGGGCAACGTCTGTTGTTTTTGCTAGCCGATATAACAAACTATAGTGTTATACATGTACGTAAATTTTTATTTTTTATTTCAAAACGGTGCTAGATTTACGTGGAAACGCATCATCAGGGTCTGTGAAAAGTGTCCATTGAAAATCTCAATATAAATTGACTTTCTTATGCAGGTGAAAAACCGTTCAGATGCAGTGTTTGTGGGAAGAGTTTCACCCAGAAACACACTCTTTTGGTTCATCAGCGCATGCACACAGGAGAAAAGCCCTTCATCTGCACGATATGCTCCAAAGCGCTGTCCACCAAACACTCCCTACTGGAGCACATGAACTTACATGCAGGTGAGTTACTACACGACTACTACACAAATACATCAAAACACTGCTTATACACGGCCATTCAAAAGTTTGGAGTAAGATTAAAATGCTTTTATCCAGGAAAGATGCATTTAGTTCTTTAAATGACAGTCAGGCCCCAAGCCCTAATGGGGCCCTAAGCAGAATTTTATTCTGGGGCCCCTCGGTGCCACCAATACGATTGACCATTGTCAATTCTTGATAATTCGCTCACCCAGTATCAATGTTACTATTTGTAGCTGTGTTGCTTACATCATGTCTGCCTGTCATGTTTTTACCCTTATACGGTTTTTAATTCAACACTGATAATCGTAAATGTTTCTTGAGCTCAAATCATCATATTACAATGATTTTTGAAGCATCATGTGACACTGAAGACTGGAATAATGATGATAAATGAATCTTTGATCACAGGAATAAATTACACTTTACTATACATTCACATAGACAAGCTGTTTTACATTATAATAATATTTCACAATATTACAGTTTGTAATGTAGCTATTCTTGATCAAATAAATGCAGCCTTGGTGAGCAGAAGAGACTTCTTTTAAAAACAAGAAATGTTGATTTCTTTCAAATATTAAACAGAGCTTTTATTTTGGCGTAAATAAACATTTATATTTTTACATTCCATTCCACTGTGTAGAAAGAACCTTTTTATTTTCTAAATAAAAACTTCCAAAATGTAGGCTACACAACTTATAATTCCAAGGGGACGAAAGAGTAGACTATAGCACGTCACACTCACATGTCGTTTCACACCCGTATACTTTCATTCATCTTTGGAACACAAATGAAGATATGTGAAGTTTTAATGAGATCTGAGAGATTTCTGTCCCTACGCAGCTACGCAATTGCCACTTTCAAGCCTCAGAAAGATAATAAAGACATTATTAAGTAATCCATGTGACTTCAGTTGTTTAACCTCAGTTTTATGAAGCGACACAGCCATAGGCTATCGTAAGTTGATTGTAGAACTATTGCCACCAATGGACTCTACGATCAACTTAGGCTTACTGTGCTTTTGGGAAACGCAGCCTATCTCTTTCTCCACTTAACCGTAACTCTATAGTAAGTACATGTAGTTAATTAACATTATTCAGTACTTATTTGAGTAGTTACAATGTAACCATGTCACCTTAAAGGGGTGGTAAACCACGATTTCACTTTTCTAACTTTAGCTAGTGTGTAATGTTGCCGTTTGAGCATAAACAACATCTGCAAAGTTACAAAGTTTAAAGCAAAGGGAGATATTTGCTTTTAAAGAAATCAATTTCTAAGGACTACAGCAAACGGCCGCTAGGGACTACTACACATTCCTCCAGGGTTGCTGACATCACCAGCCCCAATATTTACATAAACCCCTCCTCCGAGAATATGAAATAAGGGGGGCCATTTTGTATCGCCGCGGGGAATAGTTGTTGTGGTAGGCTAGTTAGTAGGCTGGAGTGTTGTTGCCGCAATGCCGTCGAAACGCTGTTATTTTAATCCGGATTACAGGGCCACTTTGTTCAGCCTTCCTAAGGACGGGGGTGCGTTGCAGTGCGTTTAACATACAACATGTTATATGCATGTGTGTATGAGACAGAGGGGAACAGGTCGCATTTGCAGCAGATATAAGCTGCCCATCACAAATCAAAGCACGAGACAGACAGGGGTCGGAGGACAAGACCGGAAAATGTGACATAATGGACAATATTCGTCTGTATTTGCAATACATGAGCCGCGGTTCAGCTGCGCGAGACAAACACTGCCAGTGTGTGAATGCACAACGGGCGCGCACGGCTCCCGCTGCACATTTCATGGAGGAAAGCTTCCACAATCTTCACAAGTTCAATGCAGGATTCGCACAACGGCTTGTCCTGAAAGATGGATTTAAAAACAGAAGCTGTTTACGGGCCACAACCTGTAAGTATGATTTATTTTTCGTCGATGTGTTTTCCTGTAATAGTTCGTATTGTTAATTGTACGTTGTAGCAAGGAAGTAAACAGATGACAACGCTCATTTTGCTCTGCAAACCAGTTTGTTAAATGGTCATTCATACTTAACGTTATCCGACAAACACCTAACGTTACAAACTTTTTAAAATCTCAACAGCGAACTTGGCATTAGTGTAAATTATTCTTTGATTAGAGCTTTTATGTATTGTTTATCTATAGGCATGCTAAACATGGTTCTGTGTTTGATTTGGATACTATAGTAAAGCCAATGTTTAGTGTTCGTTCTTGCGACAGATATTTGGCAAACCGTTCTAAAAATACAAAAGTAACGGTGCCATTCAGCAGCGATCACTATAGATCCGCAGTCTTTACTCTTGAGGACTGAACAGGTTCTGCTCGATCATCTTCACTAAAATTGTCTGGGTCTGATTCAGGCTCAAATTGGTATGGTTTTATTGACGCCATTGTACTACCCAAAGCACAGTCTACCGGTAAAGGTAAGGGGCGTGACGTTTCCGACAAACGTGCACTAGGCGGTTAGCGAATCACAACACACTGGGCCAGCTAACCAATCTGAGCCCATTGCGTATTTTTGAGGGACTGGCTTCATACAACCCGGAAACCATCAGACCGTTTTTACAAGGAGGGACAGAGCAGTGTAGAATAAAGGTAAAATATATGAAAAATAATGCAATTTTTTAAAAACGAAGCATGAACACATGTTACAGTGCAGCCCACAAACACAATCAAGCCTTTGAAAGAATGTGTTTTACCACCCCTTTAAATAACGTGTAACCCATTGGTCATATCATGGTACAGTACATCCCAAAACACTATAGTACATATTCAAAAAACTGTATATATTCTGCCTGATGGTCTATCAAATCGTCCATCCGTTTTTCCGCAGAGAATAAATCTTTCAGTTGTGACCAGTGTGGGAAAAGCTTCAGTCAGAAGCGGCAGCTGAAAAGCCATTACCGCGTTCACACAGGAAAAGCTTTACCTGAGTGTGCGCAATGCCATCATAGATTTATGGATGCAGCTCAACTGAAGAAGCACCTGAGAACTCATACTGGTAATAAACAGATCACACTCAAAACATTAAACTGCATTGCAGTTTCCATACTATCTGTGCTGTATGAACACCTTTATCATTGCAGGGGAGAAGCCGTTTACATGTGAAATCTGTGGGAAGTGTTTCACAGCCAAGAGCACACTGCAGACACACATCAGGATACACAGGTCAGAAATCAAATTATTAAGATAACATTAACATAGTATTTACTCTTTCCCCACCATTGACAGAAATTTCCAGCTTTCTGTGTTTTCACTGTTATATAGGGGGCGCTATGACATCTTCTGATCACTTCTAAAGGCTGATCAAAACAGGTGAAGAAGCAGAAACCAGCGATGTCATGTGTAATCATATATGCATATGGAAAAGAACAGATAAAGTGCAATAAATGACAGTTATCCCATGATTTACTCACCCTCAAGTCATCCTAGGTGTATATGACATTCTTCTTTCAGAGTTGTATTTAAAAAGTCCTGGCTAATCCAAGCTTTATAATGGCAGTAATTGTTGCTCTGTTTTTGAAGTCCATAAAAAATGCATCTGTCCGTCAAATAACGTGCTCTAAATGGCTCTGGGGGTTAATATAGGCCTTCTGAAGCGAATCGATGCATTTGTGTAAGAAAAATATCCATATTTTATCAAATATCCATATTACTCTGCGCCTCGATCGTCCCCCGGTGGTTGGTCCCAGTATAGCTCCTAAACCCCACCCCTCCATGTATTACAATGTACGTGAGACAAACTAAACAATTAAATTACACTTAAAATAATTGTTTCCTAAAGACGGTTTCTGTCATTTTAGGCAGTTTTTATGACGATGATTTCATTTCAAGTGTTCGTTTTTTAATTAAGTTTAGTTTTAGTGAGTTATTTGATGTTATAAAAACAGGGGGTGTGACATCATGATTGACAGCTGAGATTGACGGCTTCTCTGAGTGAAGTTGTCACTGAGGCACTAACAGACTTTTTTCTGGATTTTCGGGAGGAGATTGGAGCTTTAGCTTTCATTTCTACATTTCCATAACTGTTTATTTCACACCAACATAATGAATTGTTCTGCATCTTTGAGACTTTGGGCGGGCTTTTGATAATCACGCCTCTACTTCCTGCTCTCTACTGCGCAGACTCGGTCCCAAATCTGCGCAAGATGTCAGCGCCTTGTGTGGCCTCCGAAAGTGCGAGAGGCCCTTTCAATACTTTTTCCATAAATTGAATACGGAAGGCGATTGGCCGAAACTTTACTTTATAAAAGATGACATGAGGGTGAGTAAATCATGGGCTAATTACATTTTTTGGGTGAACTATCCCTTTAAAGGTGCAGTGTGTAAATGTTAGCAGCATCTAGTGGTGCGGTTGCGAATTGCAACCGCCCCCTACTCACCCCTCCCTTTCAAAGCACATAGAGAAGCTACAGTGGCCAACACAGTGTCTAGTGCTCTGTAGAGAAGTTTGTCCGTTTAGGGCTACTGTAGAAATATGACGGCGCAAAATGGCGATTTCACTGTAAGGTGACCCGCGGTGTATGTAGATAGAAACTGCTTATTCTAAGGTAATAAGAACATAACAGTCCATTATGTAACAGGTCTTTATACACCACTGAAAACATAGTTATGTATATTATATTGCATTTCTTTCAATAGATCCTCATAAATACTACCCACTGCACCTTTAATGTTCAAGATTTGCATATAAAACAAAATCTTTCTTGTCATCCAGAGGAGAGAAACCATACGTCTGCAACATCTGCGATAAGACCTTCTCCGACCCCAGTGCCAGGAGGCGTCACGTGGCGTCTCACACGGGTAAAAAGCCGTTCACGTGTTCTGTCTGCAGCCTGTCGTTTGCCCGAGTGGACAACCTTAAAGCTCACACCAAGACTCACAACAAGGAGCGTCAGCAAGGAGAGGCTGAGAACACCAGGCCCGCAGAGGTGGAGGCCACATCAGGAGCTGAAGAAATGCACAACATCCTCCAACTCCAGCCATACCAACTTCCCACCCACGGCGAGCAGGAAATCCAGCTGGTGGTGACTAGCGAGGTGGAAAACATCAACTTGGGTCAGGATCAAGGCATCAGCATCATCACTGCAGAAGATACTTCTGTGGAACAGGGTCTCACCCTTCTCACCCAACCTTCTGGTCACGTCCAAAACCTGGCGCTGGTCGCGCCGGACGGATTAGACGGCAGCACTCAAATTCAAACCATCAGCGTCTTGGGAAGTCAAGTGAGCAGCGGACAGCCGGAGCAAATGCACGTCATCACGCTGACAAAAGAAGCCATGGAGCAACTGCAGGTTCATCACGGAGCTCCACAGCAGCTGCAGGTCATCCACCAACTGCCAGAGACCGCCACTGAAAATCCCAGCCGGCCGAGTCCAACGGGAGGCATTCACATCAGCAGTCAGAGCGGGCAGCCCATCTCCATCAGCCAGACCAGCGAGCAGATCCCCAGTGATCAGATTCAGGGTCAAACCTTCCAGATCCAGGCTGGGACCGTCTCGTACCTCTACACAACCAGCATGACCCCGCAAAACTGAGCGGACACAACTGTTTGAATGCTGATGCTTGTTCTCTTTGGACGTAAATGGTTATATTTTAATACAGTTAAGCTGATTGAGAGTAAGCACATACATCTTTTTATATAATGGATCATGAAATATGAACAATTGTTTTTGTACTTGTTAATGACAAGACTAAAGATAATAAATGGTTCACATGCATACAACATACATAAATTGATTTTTGGACAAATACATTGTAAGTGTAATTGTCCAGCATGACGCAGGAACATTGGCTCAAAGGCATGAGTTGGTTTACTACTTTAGTTAACATTAATTGAGATTTAACAATACTTCTACAGCATGTATTAATCTTAGTAAATGTTGAAATGAACATTAACTAATGCATTATTAAAATCAAATCAAATTGTATTTGTTAACAGTACTTAATGCATTGTGATCTACCATGAACAAACAACAAACAGCTGGATGTATAACTAACATTTAAAAAGATGAACAAATACTGTGACAAATGAATTGATAACTGAGTTCATGTTAGTTAATACATTAACTACTGAAACCTCATTGTAGAATGTTACCGATGAGTTTGTCTAACCAATGCTCATTGCCATAATGGGAAAAAAAAGGAATTTCTGTAATGCAAAAAAGTCATATTAATGATCATGTAATGTTCTTTACTGTAATGCAATAAAAAAATGCTATTGCACGTATAATTTTTATTTATAAAATGTCAGAATACCTCATGTAAAACACATTAGCTTTTAATTGTATGTTTTTATCATTTTTGTTTTTGGTCAGTTTCAGTCAAATTAAATGAAATGTGTCATAAAACAAATACAAACAATCTTCATGGGCCTAAACATTTTTGTGGTGAAACGTGACCTGGATATGCATAAAATTCACCCAATAATGGTTAAACATTACATTTTGATTGATGTCAAAATTACAGGTTTAATTACAAAAAGAATCAGACCTGTCAGGCCATTTAGGTTCGACTGGACAGAAGTAAAAGTGGAAGACAAGTTCAGATCCAACCTCCAACTACCTCTGTTCTCTTTACTAATAACATGTCTTCTCTCTACAATCTCTATCAATAAGAAGTCTCAAAGGTGTCAGTTTTGTTTTTGGTTGATTTACTTGTGACCCAATCTAAGATTCTGGTATGTCGGGTGGTTAGAAGATGCGATTCCATCAGGAAGACTGGGTAACAGAGCCTCTGAAATGTCCAGACGAGGACGACTGGAATTCTGGGAATTAGAACAATGGAATGTTAAAAGAAACATTTAAATTCATACCACATAACCACAAAGTATCCTTTTCACAACACAAAATAAGCGTTTCATCTTTATAAATGTTTCATTCACATTAACTGCCTTTCATAAAGCTCTTACTATCAAACTTTTGATTTGCATCTCTTCTCGTTCAGTTAAACACATTTGTCTATTATTTAATTATCATTTAATTCAACTGATCTTGATGGTTAATCACTGAACCGTTTGGTAAACCTATAGATTTTAAATTGGTTTGTCAGCAATATACTTTTTCAATATACTGTAGATTTTGAGCACTACAGAAATGAAATGTGTGTTTGTACGAACATATAAATTACGTGAAACCACACGATGAATACTCGTTATTGCTAATTGATTTCACATAGTAGTGTTAACCACAGTTGGTCACAATATAAAAGTGGGGATGTAAACACTGGCAATTTCTTTCAACATGGGAGCAGGATAGCAAGGAATAGGAAGAGCTTGTGGACAAGGGATCCATCAGAGAGGTGGGCATGGACCCCAAAAGAGAGGTCAGAGAGGTGGGCATGGGCCCCAACAGAGAGGTGGGCACATTAAAAAAAAAAAAAAAATCATGTCTAAACATAAGATTTATGTATTTTAATTGCATATACATTTTCCATGCATTTGGATTACATAATTTTAACATAAACTTTTTTTTTTGAGTGCATGGAGCCCAACAGAGAGGTCAGAGACGTGGGCATAGGCACCAACAGGGAGTTCAGAGAGGTGGGCATGGGCCCCAACAGAGAGTTCAGAGAGGTGGGCATGGGCCCCAACAGAGAGTTCAGAGAGGTGGGCATGGGCCCCAACAGAGAGTTCAGAGAGGTGGGCATGGGCCCCAACAGAGAGTTCAGAGAGGTGGGCATGGGCCCCAACAGAGAGGTGGGCATGGGCCCCAACAGAGAGTTCAGAGAGGTGGATATGGGCACCAACAGAGAGGTCAGAGGTGGGCACGGGCACCAACAGAAAGGTCAGAGAGGTGGACATGGGCACCAAAAGAAAGGTCAGAGAGGTGGGCATGGGCCCCAACAGAAAGGTCAGAGAGGTGGGCATGGGCCCCAACAGAGAGTTCAGAGAGGTGGGCATGGGCCCCAACAGAGAGTTCAGAACTTCAGAGAGGTGGGCATGGGCCCCAACCGAGAGGTGGTCATGGGCACCAACAGAGAGGTCAGAGAGGTGGATATGGGCACCAACAGAGAGGTGGGCACGGGCACCAACAAAGAGAGGTGGACATGGGCACCAACAGAAAGGTCAGAGAGGTGGGCATGGGCACCAACAGAGAGGTCAGAGAGGTGGATATGGGCACCTATAGAGAGGTGGGCATGGGCACCAACAGAGAGGTCAGAGATGTGGGCATGGGGCCTGTCAAAGGGTTGGTCATCAGAGAGAGGGAGGGAGAACTGTTGTCTCTAATGTAGTCCGGGCCATCATCGTTGATGTGGTGAACCGAGGCCTTACTATGGCAGAGGCTGCCAGATTAGTTGATCCAAATCTAAAAAGATCAACTGTCAATTCTATCATCCAAACTTTTTGCCAAGAAAACCGGCAAGTGTGGAGGATGTATACTATTATATTTACAGTGAATTCTAATGAATGTAAATTCATCAGACATGTTACAGTATTCGTACAGTATGATCTATTGACATTATAGTCTGTTCTATGCTTAGAATTGACAGAAAACCTCATAGTGGTGGCCGTGTGCTGACCGAACAGCAAGAGTGGGCAGTGGTGGAAATGGTGAGGGCCAGGAATGATATACGGCTGTCAGAAATAAAGCAGGCAATTGAGGAGAACAATGACACCTCTGCCAATGTGGCATCCATCAGCCTACCAATATTGGGCCACCTTTTAAAGAGGAACCAAGTATCAATGAAACACATTTACCTGGTGCCTTTTGAGAGAAACCTGGTGACCAAGTGAAACAACTAAGGGCTGAGTATGTCCAGGTACAGCACTATATATTGTATTACTGTTACTATTTGATGCTTACAACATGTGTATATTGGAACTACACTGTAAAAAGAACTAACCAAAATATATTTTTAGAGGGTTATGGTGCTTGATGCTGATGTGAACCATCACAAGTACATTTTTGTTGATGAAGCGGGCTTTAACCTGGCCAAAACTCGTCGCCATGGACGGAACATCATTGGCCAACGGGCCGGACAACGTGGAGGAAACATCTCCATGTGCCCAGCTATCTCTGAAGATGTTGTAGGGCGTAGGCCATTACTTGGCTCCTATAATGCTGCACATCTTATTGAGTTTCTCAATTAAATTGAGCTGGCCTGTCAAGGTGAAGGGGTCACCTATGTAATTGTGTGGGACAATGTCAGATTCCACCACGCAGAGGTAGTTAAAGCATGGTTTCAGGCCCCTCCCCGATTCATGACCCTCTACCTGCCTCCATACTCTCCTTTCCTCAACCCTATTGAGGAATTTTTTCAGCATGGAGGTGGAAGGTCTATGATCGCCAACCCCTTTGAGCGTGCCACCCTCCTTCAGGCCATGGATGATGCATGTGATGACATCAGTGTAGACCAATGTCAAGCATGGATTCGCCACGCCAAAAGGTTTTTTCCAAGGTGCATGAACAATGATAACATTCATTGTGATGTGGACGAGAATCTATGGCCAAATGCTCAAGACAGGCTTGATCCAAATTAATGTAATGTGTGCACTAAATGTTATGTTTTGTTCTCATTTAGTTACATTTCATTATAGAAAGTATACCTATGTTACAATTATATCTGAAAAATAAAAACTAATTTGCCCAAATGATTGTTGGGGATGTCTTCATTGATCCTTCACTTGATTACACATAGGATGGGTATTTTGGAAATTTTAGATTATGTAAATGTTGGGTAATGTAAGTGTATTGCCTAATGTGAAAACGGTGTAATCTGTCTTTTATAGTACTGTAGCATATTCATTTCAGCACTTCTACGGCCGATTGAAACATGTATCTTGCATTGTTTGCTGTTGGATGAACTGAGTGTTTAAAGTACTAAACTGAAAGAAGATCATACTGTTGAGTTTTGGTGATTAAACCAAATGTTCTCATTACATATTACAATAATCTTGTACACCTTACTTGTGAAAATGGTACCAAAGCGAATAAAAGAAACTGTAAAGGGACAGTTGGAAAGACATGAGTAAATGAAGAAGAAATCATTTCTGGGTGAACTATTCCTGTAATGGTTGGCATGTTAAATTACTACAAAATCAATTAACTCACTGTTTTGGGTCTATCCAGAGGTGTCCAAGACTCTCTCCAACCAGATTCAGTGTTGAGGTCATCCGTTATGTTTATAAAGCCACTGTTTGTAAAAGACATAACTGAGTTGTTCCTGAGCAAACCTGCAAATACAACAAACCATGCAAATGTGTAGATGCAAAAAGACAGAGAACTAGAAATGAACTACTGCCTAAGACATCCACATACACATACACCCACCAGGCATAACATTATGACCTATTCCTAATATTGTGTTGGTCCCACTTTTGCTGCCAAAACAGCCCTGACCCGTCGAGGCATGGACTCCACTAGACCCCTGAAGGTGTGCTGTTTTATCTGGCACTAAGATGTTGGCGCCAAATCCTTTAAGTCCTGTAAGTTGCGAGGTGGGGACTCCATGGATCGGACTTGTTTGTTCAGCACATCCCACAGATGCTCGATTGGATTGAGATCTGGAGAATTTGGAGTTGTTGTGCTCCATTTTTGCTTTGTGGCGGCGCATTATCTGCTGAAAGAGGCCACAGCCAACAGGGAATACCATTCCATGAAAGGGTGTACATGGTCTGCAACAATGCTTAGGTAGGTGGTACATGTCAAAGTAACATCCACATGGATGGCAGGACACAAGGTTTCCCAGCAGAACATTGCCCAAAGCATCACACTGCCTCCGCCGGCTTGCCTTCTTCCCATAGTGCATCCTGGTGGCATGTGTTCCCCGGGTAAGCAACACACACGCACACGGCCATTCACGTGATGTAAAAGAAAACGTGATTCATCAGACCAGGCCACCTTCTTCCATTGCTCCGTGGTCCAGTTCTGATGCTCACGTGCCACTGTTGGTGCTTTCGGTGGTGGACTGGGGTCAGCATGGGCACCCTGACTGGCCTGCGGCTATGCAGCCATATACTGTACGCCACAAACTGCGATGCACTGTGTATTATGACACCTTTCTATCAGAACCAGCATTATTACATTATCACAACTTATTCACGTCAACTGTCCGTGGCCATAATGTTATGCCTGATTGGTGTATATTATTATTTTTATTCATTATAATTTTTTATTGCATATTTCTTTTTCTTGTCATTACTTGTTTTGTGTATAATGCTTTGGCAATATTGTGAACACAATCGTGCCTATAAAGCAGGCATTCTCAACCCTGGTCCTCGAGGCCCACTGTCCTGCAAAGTTTAGCTCCAACCCTAATCAAACACACCTGAAACAGCTAATTAAGCTCTTCAGGATTACTAGAAAGCTACAAGCAGGTGAGTTTGATCAAGGTTGGAGCAAAACTCTGTGGGACAGTGGGCCTCAAGGACCAGGGTTGAGAACCCTTGCTATAGAGATCGCTAGACATGTGACCAACTGCGCGGCAACGTCATCAGAATGCAAAGAATTATGGGTATGTTTGGCCCGTTTACATGGCGTGGCATAGCAGGCTAGTGTTCTGGCATGAAAATAATTCAAAATTAGAGAGAAAAACAGAATATAATCCTACAAAATGCAGCGGGCTAAAGAAAACATTGTCGGACCATATCGCCAAAAACGAAATCCTGATGCAAAGACGAGATATGATGTGAAAATAAAGCGAATCGAAGGACTGGATCCTTACGAGATAAGCGACTGGTCAAGGGACGTCAAACTGTTGCCCAACTTCCAGCACCCATATATATATACACAACTACATGATATTAAGTGTTGTTAGTGCGTACACACACAAAGTTTTCAGAATTCAAGTCGCTGCAGTCTTTTTTACAGATGGATGGGTCCAGGACCTGGAGATTGTAAAAGTGGGGCAGAAAACTGTCGTCCGTTCAAAGTTATGCTAATGTTTTAAGCACCACACTCCTCGCTCTCTCGCATGCAGTCAGAATTCAACAAACCTGCGTGCGTGCGTGTGTGTGTGTGTGTGAGTGAGAGAGGGGGGCGCGGGCGCAATCGAACAGTAGACATATAAAAATATACTCCGTCATTTTGTTCATACAGGACATCATTCAAACTGCAAAGTGTTTACTTATATTTGTATATACCGTTCTTAAGCTTTATGCCAAATCTATCGTGAGAACGACTATTGCAGTTTATAACACAGCAGGCAGACGGCATCTTGAACACTGCGTTCTTCCCTCCATGCAAAGAAATCTGGCGACTGGCGCCCGTTTGTGCCGCAGATTCCACTGGGAATACATCATGATGACGACACATTAGCAATCTCTATAAAGTACTTTCAATTTAAAATGCATTTACCTGTCGATGCGTTTCTTAAATGTAGCATCCTTGAGGAGGAGCTTTGGCGTCCTTAAGCATGAAAAAGTAAATGATATGATTAAAAATGGTTCCTTAATGCTAAAAAAAAATGGTCAATAAAAACAGAACTGTGAGCACCTGAAGCAAATGTAGATTTACACAATGCTGCTTCAAAATTGTGCATCTGACTTTGTAGTTTGTCCACCTGCTGGAATGCTTCTTGTTTCAGGCTCCGCTCCTGATGAAGCTGACCTCTCACCTTCAAAATACAAAATCATTAACATTTTTGCATTTGGCAGACGCTTTTATCCAAAGCGACTTATATTACAGTAAAGATGTACATTTCATCATTCCATACATAGTTAAACCCACTGTTAAGCACCACACTCTCAGAAGAAAAGGTTCTATATAGAATTATACATGGTTCTGTCAGGCACTTCATGTATACTGTAGAACATTCCTGATTCCCATCATGGGATCCTTTTATGGTTTTAGTTTTAATTCATTTTTAATTGAAATTTTTACATAGAGCCTTTTTGGCATAAAAGGTACTTTAAAATTGAGTCAAGAACCCTAGGGTTTTATATAGAACCCAACTGAATCTTTTACTGAGGAGTGCTCTTTTACAATCAACAATTTAACAATAATTTAAAAGGTGATGTTGAAATGGTGCAAGTTTGTTTTATGGATATTGTGAAATTACAGTTCAGACTCACTTGTTTGATTTGCTTGTGGTTGCGCTGTTGCCGTAGCTCCGTCTCTTTGCTGTTTTTCTCGAGCTGTGCGCTTAGAGTCCTGAGTTGACTTTCTCTGTCCTCCACGTCTTCCTGCATCTGCTCCAGGCTCTGCCTCCTCAGGCTCTCCAGCTCCTGTCGGCTTTGTGCATCTCGTGCTGAGCGATGCTCCATGTCCTTCAGCTTCTGAGACTGAGACAAAGCTGTCTACTATACTTCACTACTACAGTATACTTAAGTATTATTTAGGGGAATCTGTACTTTACTTGAGTTCTGTTAAGACAGAATACTTGAACTTTTGCCCAGTTACATTTACCAGATAAAAATAATATTTTTTACTCCGTTACAATTTTAATTAAAAGTACAAAGTACATATGTCATATGACTTTAATTGTTTCTCATAACATTTTACATTTTGCAGAGACTTTTTCCAAAGCGACTTTGCATTGAAGGTACACATTTGAAGCATGTCTTCTTGCACTTGAAAATGTCTGTATTGGCGAGTAACCTCGTAAACATTATGTCAGTTATGTCTTAAGTCAACATAAACAGTTGAGAAAGAAAGAGCATGTATATTGGATGTATTAGTATATTGGATCCACGCAATAGCTCTTAAAGTGACAGCAGCTTAATATACCAGCTGTCGTCTGTGTCCTTAAAGGGATAGTTCACCCAAAAATGAAAATTAGCCTATGATTTACTCACCCTCAAGTCATCCTAGGTGTATATGACATTCTTCTTTCAGATGAATAAAATCGGAGTTATACTAAAAAAGTCCTGGCTAATCCAAGCTTTATAATGGCAGGGATTGTTGCTCTGTTTTTGAATTCCATAATAAATGCATCTGTCCATCAAATAACGTGCTCTACACGGCTCTGGTGAGTTAATTAAGGCCTTCTGAAGCGAATCGATGCATTTGTGTAAAAAAAATAACCATATTTAAAACTTTATGAAGTAAAGGCTGGCCGATCGCCTTCCGTATTCAGTTTATGAAAAAAAGTGTTTAAAGTGCCTCTGCTGTTCAAAAGGCTTAAGCTACCAGTTACGCTCGTCAGACATCGCATAAGCATCTTGAATTGCGAGAGGCACTTTCAAAACTTTTCCACGGAAGGCAATCGGCTGGAACTTTACTTTATAAAGTTTTAAATATGGATATTTCTTATTATTCTTACACAAACACATCGATTCGCTTCAGAAGGCCTTTATTAACCCCCAGAGCCGTGTGGAGCAGTTATTTGACAGACAGATGCATTTTTTTATGGACTTCAAAAATAGAGCAACAGTCAATGCCATTGTAAAATTTGGATTAGCCAGGATTTAGGATGACGTAAGGGTAAGTATATCATGGGCTAATTTTAATTTTTGTGTGAACTATCCCTTTAATGCTGTGTCCAACAATAGACAAAGAAAAATCACTCACGGTTCTTGCCTGAATAACTTTAATAAGGGTTAATCTAGGTTTCATTTATACAGTGAAAACTATGCAGTTCCCTTTCGAGGGAACTCCCACTGCGTCGGAACGACACTTCGGGGATACTCCCTAAGCACTAGCGAATCTGAAGTCCGTATAGCCACTAAACCAATCTGATTGGCGTGCGTGATGACGTCATCGTGACGGCATACCCGGAAGTATAAAGCGGGAGCCGGCGCACTGAAACGGCAGTTATTGCTCTTCAGCATAGCGCTCTCTGTTGAAATTGTCTGTCTATTTACTGTTGTTTGTCACAGTTGCAAAAGTGTGTGAATGGAAAGAAAGAATGGAAAAGAATGTGAGAGAGTTTAAGCAGTGTGTGCATCTGTGTCCCTGCTTTATTCGGGCTCAGATGCACACCTGCTTTGTGTGCAGTGTCTGGGTGTTGAGCATGCTCAGGCAGTTCTCGAGGGAACTGCCTGTCAGTGGAAAAGCTGCTCACACTCAGACTGCTGGCTCTCGGCTGGCCGTGTTCGATGAGACCGGCCAGCTTTGTGAGCCCCAGGGTTCTGGACCCGCGATCGCTGAGGCGTCTCGGTGTCACAGACCATGGGGGAGACTGGTCAGCGGGATCTGGAACTGCTGCGGCACTTTCCCAATCCTTGTCTGACAGTTCTAAAGATCTTCCTCCCCGTGTGGAAGCCCGCGCTGCGGCTTCTTCCCCCGGGGTTGAGGATCTGATGCTTAAAAAGCTGGACCCGCGATCGCTGAGGCGTCTCGGTGTCACAGACCATGGGTTTCACATAAGGACTTATCAGCGGGATCTGGGACTGCTGCGGCACTTTCCCAATCCTTGTCTGACAGTTCTAAAGATCTTCCTCCCCGTGTGGAAGCCCGCGCTGCGGCTTCTTCCCCCGGGGTTGAGGATCTGATGCTTATTCTCTCCGGTTCCGAGGAGCCAGATGAGTGGTGCATCAGGGCAGGTGGAGAAGCAGGAAGTGTTTCATCGCTTCATCCACTCGCCCAAGAGGAGCTAATTGAGGTTTTTGACTCGTGTGGTGGCCAAATTGAAGACCAATTGGCCACAGGAAGTGCCGGAAATTCAGCCACCTAGTAGGCTGGACGACCGGTTTCTTTCTCGCCGGGTCCAAACACCTCGCCGGGGTTTACCTTTCTTCCCAGACCTACACATCGAGGTGTGTAGGTAGTGGAGGAAGCCCTAAAGAGCTCGATGAGGGCGACGGTCCCTCTTCGGAGGATGTGCTGGAGCTACGGAGGGCTGCAGATTTGTCTCTCCGCATCACCAGGGAGATGGCCAGTGCTATCGGCCGGGCCATGGCCTCCGTGGTGATGGTGGAGAGGCATCTCTGGCTGAATCTATCGGGGATGAGGGAGAAGGATAAGTCCTTCCTCCTAGACTCCCCGATTTCGCCTTCTGGTCTATTTGGTGACGCGGTTGAGACCGTTGTCGCCGGGTACCAGGAGGCGAAGATGCAGTCAGCGGCCTTCCGTCAGTGCCTCCCTCGCCACTCAGAGCCTGAGAAAGCGGCCCCTAGGGGGCAGCCTCAGCCATCTACCAGCTCCTTGCACCGGCAGGTGCAGAAGGAGAGCGTCGCCTCTAGAGCCCCTCCTCCAGGAGCCTGGCAACAGAGGCGGCGTTCTCACCAGCAGTCCCAGCAGCGGTCTTTCACTCCTGGAGGCGATCTGAGCAACGTACTCCAGGGAGGGAGGCTGCTGGGAAGAAGTCCTAGCTTTTGCTGGACTTCCAAGAGCGGTCCCCCCCCCCCGCGGGGGAGCAACCGAGGTTGCTTCCTCTGCGGCGCTCCGGGGAAATCGAGGTAATCCCGCCGTCTATGACGCTTCGGGCCCCATCGATTTCCCGCGAACGCATGCTGCTCCAGCCGCCTTCGGAAGGACTTGCGGCTGGGCAGCTAACGCGTCCGCACATAGAGAATCGTTCCCAACCACTTCCTGCCGGTCATCCGCTTCAGGGGGTTGGGGACGACGCTCGTGTAACACCCGAAGCCAGCCTCGAGAGGCCTTCTCGGAAGGGAAGGAGAGTGGCGTCCGGTAGACCTGAGGTATTTGAATCGGTCTCTGAGGAGGCTCGGTTTCAAAGTGCTCATGGTCTCCATCATCGTGAGTTAGATCCAGTTCGAGGACTGGTTCGTCACGATAGATCTGAGGGACGCATACTTCCATATCTTCATCCTTCCATGTCACAGGAAGTTCTTGAGGTTCGCTTTCGGGGGCGAGGCGTACCAATATCGAGTGCTTCCCTTCGGTCTAGCTCTTCACCCACGCACATTCACAAGGTGCATGGATGCAGCTCTGGCTCTATTGAGACTCCAGGGCATCCGTGTGCTGAATTATCTCGACGACTGGCTCATATTGGCCCAGTCGTACGGGATGGCAGTTCGGCATTGAGGTGTCGCTCTGGCCCATATGAAGTGCTTGGGGCTGAGACTCAACACAACAGGTGTGTTGACGCCGTCCCGGAGGACTACGGTTCTAGGGATCATATGGGACTCGACGACGGTGCGGGCACAATTGTCTTCCGCGCGAGTCGAGACCATACTGGCGATGGTCTCAGAAATTAGGCTAGGCCACAGCATCACTGTAGAGCACTTTCAGGAAGTGCTGGGGCTCAGGGCAGCAGCGTCCAACGGGATACCCTTTGGCCTGCTGTACATGAGACCTCTACAGTGGTGGCTGGAAACCAAGGGGTTTCCCCCAGAGGGAATCCTTTCCGTATGATCAGGGTAACGCGCAGATGCCTTCGTTCTCTAGTTATATGGAAGAAACCTTGGTTTCTGTCCCAGGGGCCAGTGTTGGAGCGTCCTGTTGCCGGAAATCCGCTTCAACAGATGCCTTCCTCACTGGCTGGGGCGCGGTCATGGACGGCCGCTTTGGGGGAAAGTCCTAGCTTTGGCTGGACTTCCGAGAGCGGTTCCCCCCGTAGAGTGGCAATCGAGGTTGCTTCCTCTGCGGCGCTCCGGGGAAATCGAGGTAATCCCGCCGTCTATGACGCTTCGGGCCCCATCGATTTCCCGCGAACGCATGCTGCTCCAGCCGCCTCCGGAGGGACTTGCGGCTGGGCGGCTAACGCGTCCGCACATAGAGAATCGTTCCCAACCACTCCTGCCGGTCATCCGCTTCAGGGGGTTGGGGAGGAGGCTCGTGTAACACCCGAGGCCAGCCTTGAGAGGCTGGTTCCCTCAGTAGATTATCTCGGCGCATGGAATGCCTTCCGAATATTTCTACATGGGTCCTGCGTACTGTAGAAGAGCAGACATCCTGTCGAGGCAGGGGCTGAGGCCCGGGGAGTAGCGACTCCACCCAGGGGTGGTGGCGTCTCGAGGGACGTCCCACTGTCCACTGTGGTGTTCCATCACGCATCCAGCCCCGCTGGGGTTGGATGCCATGGTTCAGAAGTGGCCGAGGCTGCGTCTGTACGCTTTTCCCCCGATTGCTCTGCTCCCGGGAGTCCTGGACGGAGTCCGCCAACAGGGGGTCAGCCTACTTTTAGTAGCACCCCGTTGGCCGACGCGAGTTTGGTTCTCGGATATCATAGCTTTGCTGGCAGGTCCTCCATGGCAGATTCCTCTGAGGAGGGATCTCCTATCTCAGGCAGGGGGCACTATATTTCACCCCCGGCCGGAGGTTTGGAACCTTTGGGTCTGGCCCTTGAGGGGGTCAGGTACCTAGATATTGGCCTGTCGGCAGAGGTGATAGAGACCTTACTCAGTTCTAGGGCTCCATCTTTCAGGAGACTGTACAGCCCCAAGTGGTGAGCCACTTGGTGCAGGGAGCGTGAGGTGGACCCAGTTAACTGGCCGGTGGCTTCAGTGCTGGAGTTCCTCCAAGATCGTTTCTCTGCGGGTCCAACCCCGTCCACACTCAGGGTGTCCGTGGCTGCCATAGGCTTTCCACACTCCTTTGGGTGATGGGCTCGGGTAGACACCATCTGTTGTACAGTTACCCTGTGGGGCTGGGAAGATGCGGCCTGTGGCTCGTTCCAGAGTTCCCAGCCTGGGATCTGGCAGTGGTTTTCGAAGGCTGGCTGAGGCCCCCTTTGGACCATTGGAGTCGGAGGAACCAGGGAACTTAGGATTGGTCAGTTCCTTGGTTCTTCAGGCATTACATCCCCCGCCTCACGTGACGGCGGAATAAGAGACCTTCACTGTGAAGCACTTTTGAGTGCTGGGGCTCAGTTCAGCAGCGTCCAAGGGAGACCTTTTGACCTGCTGCACGTGAGACCTTGACAGTGGTGGTTGGAAACCAAGGGGTTTCCCCCAGAGGGAATCTTTTTCGTATGATCAGGGTAACGCGCAGATGCCTTCGTTCCCTAGTTATATGGAAGAAACCTTGGTTTCTGTCCCAGGAGTCAGTGTTGGGAGCGTCCTGTTGCCGGGAAACCGTTTCAACAGACGTCTCCCTCATTGGCTGGGGCGCCGAAGGCGCTTGGGTTCCCCAGTCCTAGTTGTGCCCGGTCTCCGGCTTCACACTAGGGCAGGCACTACCCTCGGTAAGGTCCCAAGGGTCAGTTTTGGGAGCGTCCTGTTGCCGGGAAACCGTTTCAACAGACGTCTCCCTCATTGGCTGGGGCGCCGAAGGCGCTTGGGTTTTCCCTAGTCCTAGTTGTGCCCGGTCTCCGGCTTCACACTAGGGCAGGCACTACCCTCGGTAAGGTCCCAAGGGTCAGTTTTGGGAGCGTCCTGTTGCCGGGAAACCGTTTCAACAGACGTCTCCCTCATTGGCTGGGGCGCCGAAGGCGCTTGGGTTTTCCCTAGTCCTAGTTGTGCCCGGTCTCCGGCTTCACACTAGGGCAGGCACTACCCTCGGTAAGGTCCCAAGGGCCAGTGTTGGGAGCGTCTTGTTGCCGGGAAACCGTTTCAACAGACGCCTCCCTTCATCGGCTGGGGCACGGAAGGAAAAGGAGTGGAGAAGTATCTCCCTACGGTGCTGGCGCTAGGGTACTCAAGTCCTAGTTGTGCCCGGTCTCCGGTTTCACACTAGGGCAGGCACTACCCTCGGTGTGGGCTAGTGGTTACTCGTTCCCCGAAGTGTCGTTCCGACGCAGTGGGAGTTCCCTCGAAAGGGAACTGCTCGGGTTACGTCTGTAACCCTTGTTCCCTGAGAAGGGAACGAGCACTGCGTCTCGTCACCACACCTCGGCACGCCTGGAGCGCATGCTTCAGAGCAATAGCTGCCGTTTCAGTGCGCCGGCTCCCGCTTTATACTTCCGGGTACGCCGTCACGATCGTCATCACGCACGCCAATCAGATTGGTTTAGTGGCTATACAGACTTCAGATTCGCTAGTGCTTAGGGAGTATCCCCGAAGTGTCGTTCCGACGCAGTGCTCGTTCCCTTCTCAGGGAACAAGGGTTACAGACGTAACCCGAGCAGTTTTACATAGTCAGAAAAATGTTTGACAGGTATCTTTTCATATTTACATCACATCACAGTATCAATACAAAATACTTACTTGTTTATAATAATTGTTTTCAAATTTAAAAAGCTTAGAAAACAGTTTTTTTCCCACCTTTTAAATATTTAAGAATATATACTTTTTTTATTTATTTTATTTTTTAATCCACATTACTCTAGAAACATGACTTCTTTTTTTTTTTTTGTCTTTATGATGGCTTGGTTTGCACACAGCAAAGCAAAGCCAAAGTATGGACATGAAGATGAGAAGACCCAGTGTCATACCTGCTGAATGATCTGTCTCCTGGTGTGCTCATAGTCGCTCTTACACTGCAGCATGGCCTCCTTCACAACGTCAAGCTCTTGTTTCCGAACAATCTCCTGCTGCTCTGAGATCATCTTCATATTAAGAGCTTTGGTTTTACATGACACCTCATTCTGGAAACACAGGAGCAACATTCAGCATTACTACAAGCAAAAGAAGAGAAACGACTAACCAATGCCTGGGATTATCTAATACCAGTTGCCACTGCAGCAGCTCTTTTTGCAGTTTCTCTTGACCGATCACCAGCCTCCAGTGGCTAAAGGTTCTCATTTTACACAGAAGTCCCACCAGCTTGCTATTCTCTGCATGAAGATCTTCTAATACCTCTTTCTGAATGAGACAGATAACAGGATCAATGCCGCAAAGAACGTTCCAAGTCACATTTCACTCCAAACCGGACACAAATTTGAAATTATATTTTGCACAAAGAAAACAAACAGTTTTTATCAAGGCCATTTCGATTTTCTGCATTGCAACATTATTTTCATGACAATTAAGCACATTCTCCCAACATTTATATTACTGTAATGTAAATCTTTAATATACTAATGAAAATCATCTTGCCCAGACACAATTATTATTATAATTATTATAATTGAACAGATTGGGGATTTATATACTTAAATATACGTACAATTTAAAGTAATAATTTTTCACATTACAGTAATGACAAGAAAATATGCTCACGGTAGAAATGAAGTGACAAAAAATACACACTCAGACACACACACTATTGCCAAAGGTTTTGGGACACCTGCCTTTACATGCACATGAACTTTAATGACATCCCATTCTTAATCCGTAGGGTTTAATATGGAGTTGGCCCACCCTTTGCAACTATAACAGCTTTAACTCCTCTGGGAAGGCTTTCCACAAGGTTTAGGAGTGTGTTTATGGGATTTTTGACCATTCTTCTAGAAGCACATTTGTGAGGTCAGGCACTGATGTTGGATGAGAAGGCTTGGCTCACAGTCTCTGCTCTAATTCATTCCAAAGGAGTTCTATCGGGGTGAGGTCACGTTCCTTCCACCACTCATCCACATGTCTTTACGGACCTTGCTTTGTGCACTGGTGTGCAGTCATATTGGAACAGGAAGGGGCCACAATGCAGTCAGGCAAGTACTGTTCTCCTGGCAACCACCAAACCCAGACTCGTCCATCGATTGCCAGACAGAGAAGCGTGATTCGTCACTCCAGAGAATACGTCTCAACTGCTCTAGAGTCCACAGGCAGCGTGCTTTACACCACTGCACCCAACTCTTTGCATTGCACTAGGTGAATGCAGCTGCTCGTCCATGGAAAGCCATTTCATGAAGCTCTCTACGCACTGTTCTTGAGCTAATCTGAAGGCCACACAAAGTTTGGAGGTCTGTAGCTATTGACTGTCTGTAGCATGCGCTGACCCCGCTCTGTGATTTTACGTGGCCTACCACGTCGTGGCCGAGTTGCTGTTGTTCTCAATTGCTTCCACATTTGTTATTATAATACCACTAACAGCTGACCGTGGAATATTTAGTATTGAGGAAATTTCACAAATGGACTTATTGCACAGGTGGCAACCTATCACAGTACCATGCTTGAATTCACTGAGCTCCTGAGAGCGACCCATTCTTCCACAAATATTTGTAGAAGCGTCTGCATGCCTAGGTGCTTGATTTTATACACCTGTGGCCATGGACGTGATTGGAACACCTGAATTCCATGATTTGGAGGGGTGTCCCAATACCTTTGGCAATATAGTATAATATATATATATATATATATATATATATATATATATATATATATATATATACTGCCTGGCCAAAAACAAGTCGTTTGGATTTAAATAGGCAAATGCTAGTCTATGACTGGAGTCTTATTGGAGTGATTATTATGTTTCTAGCATGTTATATGTTTTGGCAACCCCTCTTGATGGAAATAACATTCATTTCCATCAAGAGGTGAATCAATATCTGATCAAGATCTTGTATTGGCAATGCAAGAGTCCAGTACTCTGTAAAGTCTCCTTCAGCACATCCCAAAACTTTCAATGAATTTAAGGTCTGGACTCAGAGGTGAAGATGATTCTTCATGCTCCCTCCCAACCATTCTTTCCCAGTTTGACCTGATGAATCTTGACATTGTCATCCTGGAATATGGCCATGATGTGTCTTCCTACATGGTTGTTTAAGAAATGAAAAGCGACACACTCCATCAACTAGGGTTAGAAGAACTGTTGCCAAACATATAACATGCAGGAAACATAATAATCACTGCAATAATGAACCAATCATAGACTCTTAAGCATTTACATATTTAAATCCAAACAGGGCCTTTTTTTTGCCTGGGCAGTGTATGTGTGTGTATATACACACACACACACACACACACACACACACACACACACACACACACACACACAAAACTCATTCTAGCAGTTCACCTCCTGTAGTGTGTGAATGAGGTTCTCATTATCATTAGTGGAGGACAATTTATTTTTCAGTTTGATGATTCTGTCCATGCCTTCCTTCCTCACGCTGCTCACCAGCTGTCGCACATCTTGGTCCATATTCATGTGGTATTTGTCAAGACGTGACTGTGGGCGGCAAAGAGAGATGAGCCAGCTGACGTCACGCAAAACATTGTATGTTTTAATGATTGTATGAAATCAATGGATTTAGTCCATATGTCTACACCAAAATCTATGCATGTCAGAGAATTTGATGGGGTCTTCAGATCAAGCTTACACACCTTCAGAAGAACACATGTGGAAAAGAGCTGGCGAACCAGCGTGTCATAGCGTTCTCTGTGTTTGAGGTTGAGATGTTGATCTAAGCTTCTCTTCTCCTCCTCCATTTGACTTACTCTGGCACGCAGAGCTGTGATGTCAACCATCATCCCCCGACACACATCCGCCACCTAAGATTAGACTTGTTTACTGATCATGCAGTGAAGAACCCTGGAACTATATGCACAAACCCGAGTTTACCTTTCTGTAGGGGTCATTGGCATGCATTTCTTTGGCTTCTAGTCCTTTAACATCCTGCAGAAACAGATTGTTCACAGTTGAGAAAGATACACGCATCTTTCTGCTGAATCTGTCACTTCACTAATGCATTTACAATAGATTTCTATTTCAAATAAATGCTGTTCTTTTGAAGTTTCTTTTTATCAAAGAACAGATAGAAAAAAAATATTGTTTCCACAAAAAATATGAAGCAGCAACTGTTTTCAACATTGATAATAAAAATAAATTATTCTTGAGCTGCAAATCAGATTCTGAAAATTCAGCTTTGCATCACAGGAAGAAATTACATTTTAAAATGTATTCAAATAGAACACAGTTGTTTTACATTGTAATAACATTTCATAATATTACTGTTTTTACTTTATTTTTGATCAAATAAATGCAGTCTTCTTCATTCTTTCACAAACATTTAGAAATTGACCCCAACCTCAACATTTTAAATGATAGTCTAGATGTACCTGCTCTCTGTGGTAGAGAAGTTGTTCCTGCTGTTGAAGGATGTGCTCATAAAACTGAGAATAACTCTGGAAGTTGCTCCGCTCACGATTCATTACAGCACAAGCCAGTTCAGTCAAACACTCCTGCAGATGAGCGCTGGAGAACGTCACCTAGAAAAGTGTTTATATATCAGTCTATTACATGGCATAACATATACGCTAATAATAATATTTAAAACAGGTACGAAGAGCTGTGCACATGCAAGCGACAGGATTTCGGGTATACGAGCACTGCTTGCACTTCTAGTAGTCTTCGCCACTACTAGAATCGGCTGCAATTTGCCGCAGTGTGTCTCTCATTGAAAATTAACTATTTGTGTGAAACTTTGGGCCTTATTTGAACAAACTAAGCGCATGGTCTAAAGTGCACGGCATAGGTGCACTTAGGGCATGTCCGAATCCACTTTTGCTAGTTTAACGACGGGAAAAATGGTCGGAGCACCAGGCGCATGGCCCAAAAGGGTTGTCCCTATTCTCTTAATGAGTAATGTGTGTGTTTGGGCGTAATATGCTATCTCCCATTCCCTTTAAAAGCCAGTTGCACTTGCACCATGGCGGATTCGCTATTTACATGGCGGAATTTGCGAGTGGAAAGACTGAATGCTTCTCCAGAGTGGAATCCTTTTATTTATAATATTTTAAAATGTTTATGTGCTGCTGCGCATCCCTGTGTGTGTAATAAGCAGAGTGTACGTGTGTTGTGCACCCGCCTATAGGCGCATATTACTAACACGCTCTTTAACACAAAAAATACTGCACTATTGACTTTAGACCAGGTTTTTGTTGGTCAATGGCGCAGTCGTTTTCATTTGCCTCAAAATAGTAACGCACCAACAATGCGCCTGAACACACCTCTTTTTCACACCAGCACGCCCATGGGCGCACAAATAGACGCAAATGCATTTGCTATTTAAACAACGTGGCACTGGGCATAAAAATGATAACTGCGTCGTGCTGAAACTAGCAAAAAACACTTGTACCGGGTGTATGATAGGGCCCTTTATGTTGAAGTGGTACTACCAGCCCAATTTATATCTTTTGACAAATCTCTATATTTCTAGAGCAGTGTTTTTTGAAAGTTGTGTTGCTGTGTATGACCCTGCAAAAGACGCAAGCGCAATGGTCAAACATGTCCATCTAGCACATGTTTACATAAAAACAACGGAAAAACTATGGAATGGCTATCTATAATAAACAGTAAAGTGGAATGCAAAAAATGTGTTCTTGTGAACGGCCCAAACACTATTGGTGAGTGTGTGCCATTCCATGCTGTCACGTTTATATTTGAACCGGAACAGTGGATTGTGACTTGAAACGGGTCCATGTCTGTAGTCGTCAGTAGAACACTTATAGCCTCGAGTAATGCCTTTTCTTCACCTGTTGGTGTCAGCTCTTTGTGTGGAAGAGCTACCTGAGTCCCGCTTTCACCTCAGAGATGACAGAGGCAGCGTGATCACCCAAAATGTTGGTTCACTTTTAAGCAAACATGATGGGCAATATATTTTTCGAAATTATCGAACCGTTGGGAGAAAAGAGGTGATGCTGCAATGTATATTATGAGAAAACAATTTTTTTTTTTTTTACCTAGACCCTAAACAAAATTAGGAAACTTTCAAATAGCTAAAATAAAGGCACTTTAAAATGTTCTTCACTCTAAGAAACAAATGGCTCTTTGTAAGAACTGTTCATTGAAAGGTTCTTTGGGGAACCAAAAATGGTTCTTCAATGGCATCGCTGTGAAAAGCCTTTTGGGAACCTTTGTTTTTAGTGAGAATATTTACCTGTTCATCAGTCTCACCCTCAGCACCGCTCATCAACCGCTGGATGAAATCCTCCACAATCTGAGGTCTCTCTAGAGAGACACTGTGTTTCATTGAAGGCCATTTCCACAGTTCTTCATTACATATGAAGACAGCAGAAGAAGATTGGGATGAACAAAGCTACACATTCTAGAAAGGACTACTGTTTTGTTGAGATATTATAATATTCTAAATATAGGACTAGCTGTGGTGACGTTTATTGGCTTTCTAATGAAAGCCTATGGGGAGAATCAGGCCCAGCCCCAGTCTTCCCATATTGCTCTTTGATCTTGGTTCATGCAGAGGCTGCTGGGTACCTGTGGGGAGCCCTGTGTCATGCCGCGAGCGCTCCGACATCACTAGAGTCATTTCACTGTTAATCCTCTTCTGAAGCGCTCGAATCATGTCACACTCCGTGATCTCCAACAGTCTCAGTAACTACAACAAACACAGCAAACATACCGGTCTCATTTGGACTATGGCAAAGATATCAATCAAAAGAATCACTTCAATGAATGGTCAAATGCAGCCTGAAAAATAAGGATGTATTTTTTACTTTTAAGAAAGCATCATGGCCGTTTTGTTTACATATTGATTTGATGATTGTTCAGATCTTTGCTTTACAGACCCCAGTGTTTCAAATTAAAATAAGTAGATTCATATAAGTGTTATTTTTGCATTTTATTACAATTATTATTGTTGTTTTATTAGGTTTCACTTATTTTTATTTTAGTTTGTATTTCTTTTTAGTACTTTTAAATTTTATATTATATTATAATTTATATACTATTATAGTTTCTATGAAGATTTTGAATGAGCTTTTATTTTATATTTTCAGTTTTTAGTAATTTCATGCCTTTGTCATTTTTATTTAAATATTATTATTTAGGTTACATTTATTTTTATTTCATTTTTTGTTTTAATTTAGTATTTATTCCCAGTTATTAATTTTAGTGCTTCAACTTTATATGCTATTATACATGTATATAAAATATATAATTTATAATACACTATAATAATTTGTATTAATATTTAGAATTAAATTTATTTTTATTTTAGTTTTATATATACTTGAATTACATATATGAATTATATATTATTTTAATGCATACTGAATTGTATTTTATTTCAGCTTTATTTCAATTAACAGATTGTTTTTAATAGTTTGAGTTTTAGTTAATAATAATCCTGGTTCACATCCAGTACCTGCCATGTTTTGACGTCAACTTCTGCTGCTCCAGGCGGTGGGAGGACAGACTGTGTCTGAGAGAGCACAAGCTCATATTCCTTCTCCTTATCCATCTGCTGGGCTAGAGCTTGCATGCTGGGAAAGTAAATCTCCACCCTACAACACAAGATCATGGGTCAGGCTAACACATACATATTTGTTTCACAACAAACCTTTATGGAAGAGTGGGTGTAATAATGATGAAATGTTGATGACCTGTAAAGCTGAGAGAAGCGTCTAAACAGTGCAGGGCTGGTTATTGTCTCAACACCCATCTGTCTTTGAGTCCAGCTCTCTTTAAAAACTTCCATCTGCTTCCAGAGCAGTAAAAATCCCCGCTGGTTCATCAGGGACTGTATGGGGTCTTGAGTTTTAGACGCAACTTCCATTTTTCTCTCCTCATTTCCCATGTTATCATTAAGGACCTGAAAGATGACAATTAAATTCATGCATTCACTGGGATTCAACCCAATGACCTTGGTGTTGTTAAAAGTTTGGCTTCAATTCAACTTCTGAATTTTTCTTAAGTACTTCTCTATCAGAGGTTGCCGTGATGTCGGGGTCTCTTGTGGTCTGTAGCTGGAGGGGCGCTGCATCTCTTCCATTACTGAGCACATCATCAATGATCAGAGATACGCCCAGTATCGCCCCGTTAGCCTCCATTCTACAGCGGTCATTCAGATCACAGAGGCAGAGCTACAAAAAACCCCCCCACAAGATTGCATGATCCTGATGCTAATGAAACAGAGGATGAATTAAATAAACATTTACAATGTAACACACCTGCATGTAATGCTCAATCTGCGAGACGTCCCATATGATCAAAGGGTGTGATCCATGGATTGCAAGAAAAGATCTCCATGGATAAAACTTTTGGGCCTGAAACCACAAATACAGAACTTGCTGGAATCAACACATATGGACATTCATGAACCAACTTAATGAGGTACATTCTGTGATGCTTTTAAACACTAGTGAAGGATGAGCATGTGTAACTGGTCCTACTCGACCAGTTTTGAACAGTGGTCTCTGGTGTGGGAGGTGTACGTAAACCTCACTCCCATCCGGGTCACAGCACCAAATGTAACCAGTCCTACTCGATCCACTCCAAGCGGGATTCAAACTGGGGTCTCCGGTGTGGGAGGCGGGCGAGCTAACAAGGACGCTATAGACCTGCAGCCTCTAGAGCAGGGGTCTCAAACTCACTTTACCTGGGGGCCGCTGGAGGTGGACTCTGGGTCAGGCTGGGCCGCATCAAGTATTCCACATAAAAAGTAGCACAACTGATCCAATCTTCTCAATCTTTATTATTAACAGTTCTTTATTATTAACAGTTCTTCAACATGAATGTTTCTTCTGAACATGAACTGTTCCTCTGAATTTGAACTAAATATAGCCTATAGAAATTAAATCATGTAATATGAAATAATTAATGATTTTAATTTTATTTTAAATAATAGACTAATTCACAACAAGGCCGTAACAGGTCAAACAGAACAGTGAACGAAATTCTAGGTCTAATTCTAGTTGGGAAATAATCTTTTTGGGACTATTTGTAAATAATATTTGCATTCATTTGCGTCAAATATATTATTAGTCCCGATATTCTTTGCATGAGTGAGTGAATAAATACATAGATCCGCAAAAGACTATTGAATTCTCTAGTGGTCTGGTGGTAGAATTTTTGTCAACCGTGTGTTCTAATCCGCTCTCATATCCGTTTTTCTTCAAAGATATTCATCAATGATTATATAATAAGACCATGGACACTTTGCATTTTGTCCGGAAAGAATAGAGTCTCTCTCAGCAACGGCATTAAAGCGATAGATTGACGTGCTCGTCTGTGTGTGAAGACTGTGCATGAGCCAAAAGAGAACGTAAACCCCGCCTACTTTGATTTGATTGGCCATCTCATTTCAACTGTCTGATCAGCTTCGTTCGTCTGTTCCTGTCAATCACACGGTGTCAACCAATTATACTGCACGAGGGAGGGGCGAGCCAACTCTCTCTCTCACACACACACACACACACAAAGGAGGCAGCAAGCGCAGCATGACTCAGCAAAAAGGTGATTTTCAGAGCAACGCGCGGGCCGCACTTACACTAAACTTTGATGTCAAGAAGGGGGCCACAAAATATCATCCTGCGTGCCGCAAGTGGCCCGCGGGCCGCGAGTTTGAGACCCCTGCTCTAGAGTCAGTTGCTAGAGCACCTCTTGAGGCCAGGGGGGTGAGGTTTACATGCACAGCTCTTACTGACCCCTGTCCATTACACATGTGTCAAGCCTGGTGGTTTCTCACCTGAAGACAGGCCGGTTCTAACGGCTGAGGAACAGGGAGGAAACTGGCTCCTCTCAGCATGCTGTCACTCATGATAGGGAGGGCGTGGCTCATGTTTTCACTCACACTCTTATAGGCTGAGAGGTTTCCAGAGGAGAGGAACGCCTCCCTTGTGAAGAGACAAGAATGGAAATACTATGTTTTAATGCTATCTGAATATAGATCAATTATGTAATATACATGTTTTAGTTATTCAAATTATAGCTAGCTAAAACAATAAAAAAACCTTTAACATTAACTGAAATAAAATAACATATACAAATTCAACTTATTTCATTTCAGCTAGTTGCCAATGCAACAATTTTTCATTTTCGTTTAGTTTAACTTGATAAAAAAATTACTAAAAACTATACAGACATTTTAAAAATAAAACATAAAAAAGACAAAAACACAACAAAATTACTAAAAAACGTAAAATTAAAATAACACTAATTCAAAATATTAATAAAAACTATGTATCTCAAATAACACCATCTTCTCTAACTATCTGGAGGTAGTAATTGAGGGGGAAAAGAGTATTTTATAAATATAAGAAGTTAATTCAGGTTGTCAAATGGAAAAACCTACAAAGACATTATATTTTCAGTATATTTTCTACAAATCATTTTACCTTGAAAAATATGTTACAAATATGTTTTGGTAATAATAATAATGTATACATTAAAATGGTATTATATATTATTATATAACAGTACTTTTACTTCAGTGGAATAAAAATAAAATAAAAACATTTTAACATTTTAAAAACGTATGAAACCAGCACAAACACAAAAGTTACATCTGTAATTTGGAACATGCATTTTAAACCAAATTAGATTAGATAAATTCTCCTCTACTGTATATCATCTCACACAGAGGTCACACTAGATTAAGGTCCAATTCTCATTATTAACTATTATCTATGACTTTTGCTTTAAAAAAAATCCTAAATACTGCTTAATAATTAATAGTTGTTAAGTTTATGTATTGGGTACGATTAAGGAATGTAGAATAAGGCATTAATATGTGCTTTATAAGAACTAATAAACAACCTAGTAGTATGCATCCTAATAAGCCACTAGTTAATAGTGAGAATTGGACCCTAAAATAAAGTGTTACCTAATCATTATTATTTCTCATTGAGATGAATACTGTGAAATCTGTCATTTACAAGCACCTGATCATGTAGCGCACTGCAGTATCGAAGCGCAGGAAGAGCACATCCCTGTGAAGCTGCAGGAGCCGTCCGACATTCTCTGAACTTCTGGGCTCACAGAGAGAGTCAATCTGTCGCTGGATGTCCCACAGTTCAGCCCCTTTGGACAAACATCAGAGCGTAAGGAAACACAGGGCTGGAAGACACACAATACCAGATAAAAACTGCACAGTGTATATTTTTTGCTGGATATGAGCCACACTGTTTGTTTACAGAATTATCATATACCGATGCTCTCTAATCCGCCCCAGTCCGCTGTGAGCCTCTGAGAGCTGTCAGGACTGAAGGAAGTGTTTGGATTCCCCAGCCGAGCAAAGCTCACCAGGTAATAGACAACGTCATGAAGAGCTGAAATAATCTGCAGTGTTTTTTGAAGAGCCTGGTGACATTCCTGTAACAAGAACATCCATACATCCATTTAAAATCACCAGCTGATTCAAATACATTAAGCAAAAATGAAAAGTGTATTTAGTGAAGAGACTAGAACCTGCAGCATTCGAAACATTGCTGTCTAATGCAATATTAGACTGTCATTTACCAAAGAAAATGTGAGTGGTACATAATAAGAAACTTGCAACCCTAATTATAAAATTAATACATGCCTGTGCAGTAGAAAGGCGTAAAAAAAATTAATTGGTGCAACCTGACTAGAGAAAAAAGAAAAGAGAAAAAATGCTGTTGTCTTCCCTTTTGCCGAATACACTATATTGCCAAAGGTTTTGGGATGTCTGCCTTTACATGCACATGAACTTTAATGACATCCCATTCTTAATCCGTAGGGTTTAATATGGAGTTGGCCCACCCTTTGCAACTATAACAGCTTTAACTCCTCTGGGAAGGCTTTCCACAAGGTTTAGGAGTGTGTTTAGGTGAAATTTTGACCATTCTTCTAGAAGCACATTTGTGAGGTCAGGCACTGATGTTGGACGAGAAGGCCTGGCTCGCAGTTTCCGCTCTAATTCATCCCAAAGGTGTTCTATCGGGTTGAGGTCAGGACTCTGTGCAGGCCAGTCAAGGTCCACACCAAACTCGCTCATCCATGTCTTTATGGACCTTGCTTTGTGCACTGGTGCGCAGTCATGTTGGAACAAGAAAGGGCCATCCCCAAACTGTTCGCATACAAAGTTGGAAGCAAGAAACTGTCCAAAATGTCTTGGTATGCTGAAGCATTAAGATTTCCTTTCACTGGAACTAAGGGGCCAAGCCCAACCGGTAAGGCTAACTTTTAATAAAGTAGTGTATATAGGCTACTTTCAATAAAAGGTCTAACATACTAGGAATATTTGTAGCTGTGTTGCCATGTTTCCTGAGTAAGCAAATAAGTAGGCTAACACTCTATTTAGAGCAAACGCAAGCGTATCACTTATAATAAACCCATCCAACGTATCTGCACCAGGCGCATGTTTTGACATGATGAGCCACAACTGTTTAAGGCTGTCTACAGTCTACACTGGACACGTCAAAGTAAACATTATAAACTGGTACATCTGAACGGGTGCATGATGATGATGTATGGTATTGCGTCCATTATAGCGAATAGTATCACAGTGACCCCTTCACGTTGACATATCCATGACCTGTTTAATCATTAAATGTTTGCTTGTAATTCTGTAACCGAAGCTGTAATGCATCAGTCTTGATCCCACACCAGCTAAACACCCTCTGGCTCCGCCTGCTACAGAAGCCATGCCCCAAACTCTTGCTATAGGTCGAGCTGGAAAGAGAATGACCATGTTTTGATGGTGCCTGGGAGGCTCAATGTTTACACTTTTAAGGGAAGATAAACCCAAAAATGGCAAACAAATAGCATTCAATGAACAATAAACTGAGTTGAGAGAATGTATTTTAACATGAAAAAAAATCTTACATACTTCACCTTTAAATACGCAAATATTTAAAAATATTAGTAAAGACTAAATATTAGTCACAGATGCATTTCTCACCTTCTCCTCCAGAGCTCTGAACATGAGCAGCACTTCTGTGTAATGAGGGATGAACCACAGGTTTACTAGTGTCTTTCCATCGGCCGATAACAGTCTTCTGGGACGAGGCTGAAATGTCCTGAACAGCCAGAAGCAGTTTTAATTTAGAAAGGCATTTACATTGTGAAAAGTAATGACCATTCATTCATTCATTCAAGAATTTACTTATGCATTAATGCATTTATTTGTGCATTTAGTTTTGCATGCATAAATGCAGTTTTTGTGCATCAATTTATGCATTTATTCACTTGTGCATTGTTTTGCATGCATTTATTTTCCACATTTTTAACGATACAAAATCGATCAAAATTATGAAATATACATTCACATTTTATTTTTCTGTTTCTTTGACATCCTTTGAAACTTGATTGTTTTTCATTCACTATTAAGCTAAACTCATGCATTAACAAAATTACTTCTTAAAGCTGCAGTCCATAAGTTTTGCCTCTTTACCTTTTTGTCTGTTTGAAACCTGCAATTGCTATCATTTGCGGTTATTTGCAAAATTTGTGGAATTATCGTTATAAGCGAAAATATCGTCTTTACATGGGTTGTGCATTGGCACGGCTCCTCAGTGCGGATGAATCTAATGTTTTGAGGAGTGTGTGTGGCTGTCATTCATCACAGCACCGGTGTGGATACTGTATTTCAGAATTCTACGTCTTCGAAGTATGACCAAAATAAGAATTTTCTCTGCAAAATGTCATCTGAAGAAGCAAGTAACATGTCTGCAACTTTTGTTCTGACCAAATGAGAAAAAAAGCATTACAATTAATCGCGTTACCAATGGTAGACGTACAGTCTAATATTTTGCTTTCGACTACGGCGAATCTCCAGTTGTCACTGATAATAGTTGTTGGGACCTTTCTGGATTACAATACGGTATCAAAATGATATGTTTCATTATTCCAGCTGCTGTGAGAAAAGGCTATAAATGATCTGCAACCTGCAGCACCTGCAAAAATTTATTTTGGGTGAATTTTAACCAAAAAGGGTTATGGCTGCAGCTTTAAACTATTAATATTTGTCTACAAAACGAAATATTCAAGCATTTAAGCAAAATGTAACACATATATTCAGAGTGCTTAAAACGTTTGTCTAAGATTCAACATCACATTAAACTGGAACATTCTGTATGCATTTTCTTCTACATGCTTCACCTTGGATCAGGACACAATCTGTCCTCTGACTGCAGGTCTGATCTGGTTTCATTGGGTGTTCCCATCACAAAGTGATTGTCACGGATGTGTGGCACCTCATGGAGCAGCGAGGTGAGACTGTGGCAAAGAGCAACAACCTGCCCTCGGACACAACTCATAGACATGCGCATGTTAAATCTGAAAGAGACACATAGTCACTGCTTGTGCAGAGAATTCTGTAATATAAAGTTTTGGGGGTAATTTCCTCCTTTTATAGAAAATAAAGTGTGGACTAAACATACTTGTGACAGAACTCCAAAATCAATTTCCTCTTGATCCTGGCAACTTCTTCCTATTGAGAGAAGAATGAAAGAATGAGGAACATTTCCATTTATTGAACAAATAAAATCAGTTTCCTATTCGTGCTGAGTTTACATACAGAGTTTAGCTTCAGCGCACTCATCTGTTCTTTTTTCTTGATAAATGCATTCAGCATTTCATCTCGAACTCCCACTTTCTCCAGCTGAATGGACACAAAAGCACCTGCAAGCCTGAATTACAACAAACATTTCACACGGTGCTTCTATACTCAGTTAAAACAAGTCCTAATGTCTATTTTGGGGGGAAAAAATGATATCCAAATTACTTTACATATGGGTGAATCTCACAAACCATTGCACTGATTTTTGCATCATAAATATAATTAAGAACTGTAAGAACAATTGTAAAGTGTTTAAAATCTGAATATGTTTTGCATAAAATCAATGCAAAAAAAGGTTTTCATTTTCTTTATGCATGTAGACCTGTTTCTAGTAGCTAAGGCACGTCTGTTTTCAGAGGAAGTAGATCCCTCATGCTGCAGTGGCAGGTCTGTATCTGAGGACTGTTCCAGCTTCTCTGTCTTATAGCATAAGGACGCTTGTTTAAGCGCTCCGATCAGAGCATTCTTCTGAACCACCTGACACACCAGAACCACCTGCAGGTTCTCCAGGCTGGACTGATTCATGAGCTGATGCATAGAGACACAAGGTCAAATGATTCACACGTGGGACAATAATACTGTGCATAACAATTATAAATCATGTGATTACCTGTAGAACTGCTTCGTTAGATTGAAAGCTAAATTTGCCAATATGACTCTCATCAAGTTCCTGAACACACAGAGGCAGGCTGTTTGGGACAAACCTATGAAATGGGAGGGAATCAACTAAAATCAACTAGATTTTACATATTCTAAACAAATGGTGCAAGAAGACTTATTAATGATATATTGAGAAATAGTAATACATATGCAAACCTTAAAAACAACCACTAATTACAGCATTTAGGCTTATACGCATCAAACCTTATACACACTACACTGCGTTCAATTCATTGATAATGAGCATGACAGGTCAATATTAGTCCTACAGACTTTTACCTGTCAGCATTCTGTTTGTCGTCCTGGAGGGCGGTGATGAACACGGGAAGTTGCTTTGGAGTTTCTTTCCTCACAGCAAACTCAAACTGCACCGGCCGCATGTACAAATGAACATCGTCAAAGCCCATCACCCTGGCCAGTGATTTATATAATCTAGAGTGTCATGACAGAAAGCAAAAGACATTCAGTTGAGGGTTAGATAATTTCAGCTGTTTTTTCAGTCATCATTTGAAGGAAAGATTAAAGGCAGCAAAACAAAATCTAATTGTATAAAAAAATATATATATAACTGTGTTTATATATATATATATATATATTGAATTCAGGTGTTCCAATCACTTCCATGGCCACAGGTGTATAAAATCGAGCACCTAGGCATGCAGACGCTTCTACAAACATTTGTGAAAGAATGGGTCGCTCTCAGGAGCTCAGTGAATTCAAGCGTGGTACTGTGATAGGTTGCCACCTGTGCAATGTCCCGACTAAATATTCCACGGTCAACTGTAGTGATATTATAACAAAGTGGAAGCAATTGGGAACAACAGCAACTCGTAAAATCAGAGAGGGGTCAGCGCATGATGAGGTGCACGTCACCAATCTTCTGCAGAGTCAGTAGCTACAGACCTCCAAACTTCGTGCGGCCTTCAGATTAGCTCAAGAACAGTGTGTAGAGAGCTTCATGGAATGGGTTTCCATGGCCGAGCAGCTGCATCCAAGCCTTACATCAAGTTCTATGCAAAGCGTCGGGTGCAGTGGTGTAAAGCACACCACCACTGGACTCTAGAGCAGTTGAGACGTGTTCTCTGGAGTGACGAATCACGCTTCAATGTCTGGCAATCCGATGGATGAGACTGGGTTTGGCAGTTGCCAGGAGAACGGTACTTGCCTGACTGCATTGTGCCAAGTGTAAAGTTTGGTGGAGGGTGCATTATGGTGTGGGGTGTAACCTACTGTTGCACTTGTGTATATGGTTGAGTGACAATAAAGTGATTTGATTTTGATTTTGATTTGTTATTTTTCAGGGGTTGGGCTTGGCCCCTTAGTTCGAGTGAAAGGAACTCTTAATGCTTCAGCATACCAAGACATTTTGGACAATTTCATGCTCCCAACTCTGTGGGAACAGTATGGGCACCTTCCTGTTCCAACATGACTGTGCAAAAAGCAAGGTCCATAAAGACATGAATGAGCAATTTTGGTGTGGAGGAACTTGACTGGCCTGCACAGAGTCCTGACCTCACCCCGATAGAATACCTTTGGGATGAATTAGAGTGGAGACTGCGAGCCAGGCCTTCTCGTCCAACATCAGTGCCTGACCTCACAAATGTACTTTTAGAAGAATGGTTAAATATGGTTAAATATTCCCATAAACACATTCCTAAACCTTGTGGAAAGCCTTAAAGCTGTTGTAGCTGCAAAGGGTCGGCCAACTCCATATTAAACCCTACGGATTAAGAATGGGATGTCATTAAAGTTCATGTAAAGGCAGGCCTCCTAAAACTTTTGGCAATTTAGTATATATATATATATATATATATATATATATGTTGGCTTCAAGCTATTTCTGCCCCATCCTTCATTATGGAAATAAAGGAATGAGGCATTTTTGCATTTATCAAGGAAAAAAAAAAAAATCAAGGACATTTGAACTGCTCAACAATATTGTTTTCCAACTCAACTGGGCCAGGTGTTCAGTTTCTGACGCTGATTCAATGATGCGGTGACGGAGTGTGATGAGCTCTAACAATGTGCAGAACATCTTCAGCATGAACAACTGTCTGTCTTTGCCTTGTTTCTTCTCCTGTTCCTCAGCAGATCTCACAACGGACATTCCCAGCTCTCTGACCAGAACAGGATCCTCCATGAACCCACCTGAGAACAACTGAAACAATACAGAACACTGACTGTTTTGTACAACCTTATTTATTTCTAACACAAACAACCTTATTTCTGTTAGTTGATAAATCGATGCCACTTGCTGGATTGAAAATGCAAAAAACGCTTTAAATGTTTATCATTGCATACTTTTAAAGGGGTCATGAACAGCATTTCATTTTATTTATAATGTTCTTTAAGGTCCACTATAATGTTGGCAAGATGTTTAAATAAAAAAACATCCTAATTTGGAAGTAATAGGCTATTTTCTATCCTGCTTTTGACCCTCTCGTCTCTTTCGAACACTCTCTTTTGATAGGCGTGCCGCATTGAAGACTTGGAAGTAAACGCCCACTGCTATTTTGTTCACTGCAGTTTTGCATATTAAAATCATTTTTAACCTCACTGCCATTACACAAGTGGAATTTTTTGAAAGCGTCCTATGTTCGCTATACATGTTTGAGCCAGAGCCTGAACCTGAATCAGAAGATAAACCAAAACCTCAAATACCATGGATACTCCAGTTTGATACAGCGTGGCAATTAATGATCTTTATTTATATTTATTCCTAATGTATTGGTATATTGTCACACTGTCGTTCTTATATTCACCGTTCATCATTTTCTGTAACGTGAAAATAAAGTGAGTACATATCAAATGATCTGTAACAGACAAGGCAATAGTGACTCATTGTTACTCACATTTGCGACATTACTGTCGGATCCAATATGTATAGTATACTCACACTGAGACAAAATTTAAAACGAGTCGTTTTGGGAGCTTGGTTTCTATAAAAAATTCTGAAACTTACGGGACGGCACTAAGACCTCTTATATGTCAAAAGATCAAGGAAAATTTGATTTCTCAATTCATGACCCCTTTAAATAAAGCATGGATTTCTTTCTTTAAATGCATACATTTAAATAAAAATATAGTGAGAAATATGACAGTATTGCAGTATTTTCATCAATACATTAAGATTAATAAAGTACTTCAATTTCTTTTACTTTTATTTCACCTCTAAACATTACAACAAATTTGACAGTGGCATATCAGCTTACTTGAAGCAACAACAAAAAAAGACACATACGTCTCTCTGGATCTGAAAACTGTAGGTGGCACCAGGAGCGGCAAGCATGTGCCAATGACACAGGGCCATTTTCAAGAGCCTTTGCTCAAGTTTGACTCTCTGAGATGGTGTTTTCGCTCTGTGCAGCTCAAATAGTTCAGTACAGGCCCATTCAAGACCCTCGTACAGCCGAGATGCCAAACACAATGAGGGGTGTATCTCTAAAAAATACACACTCTTCAAAGAAGGCCTGCAAAGAAGCACAAGGAGACATTTAGATATATATTTAAAAAAACATTTGCAATTAATTTTGTGATGCATCCCTTAATGTGATGTCATATTTAACAAGAATAAAAGGTCTGCAATGTTCTTATCCATGCAGTCATGTATTTACATTTAGAATTATGCATTTGGCAGATGATTTTATCCACTTGACTTAAATATTGCATTCAACGGATACATTTTTTTAATGAATGCATTCCCTGGGAAATCGCACACATGACTTTGGTGTTGCTAGTGCCATGCTTAATTATTTAAATTACATTTTAATGACAATGACAGGAATGACAAGTATTGTGCTAAATAAGAAACAAGTATTAAAGAGGCCATATTATGCCCTTTTTTTTGCAAGTCTTGATTTTGTTTTTGGGGTCTACTAGAATTGGTTTTCACGCTTAGATGTTCATTATTTTTCACATATTTGACATTGTTGCAGCCCCTCTCTTCCCAGTCTGTCAGTGACACTGGCTGCATCTGAAATCACATACTCTCTTTCTTGAGTAGGTACTTATTTTTAATAAGTAATTACTTCACGACCACTAAAAAAGTATGTTCTATCAAGTATGAGTGTGTGTTAAATGAATATAATCGGACGTACTACATTCGCTATACTGTCATTATCATGTGACCTACCAGCATCAGTTACGTCGCTTCACTGCCATTCATAAATCCTCTTCCGTGGCCTCATGGGATAGGAAAGTGTCCATCCTATGCACACTTCAGATCTCGCAGGAAGTAGTAGGTCATCCGGGTACTCTTTTATGAGTACTGTGATTTCAGACATACATCTTTTGTCACATAATGTTTTTCATCTACTATCAGTTCATGTCTCTGTGAAGTCCCTCCTTCTAAAAAGCACAATGTGCTCTGGTTGGTCGGCTGGTGTGTTGTGATTGGTCAACCGCTTTCAGCGTGTTTTAAAAAATGTCATGCCCCTTTCAACACACTAGTAACTCAACTCAACTCAACCAGGCCTCGCCCATTTATTTTGCGTATGTCTTTGGCAGGAATTATTTAAATGAGAATTATCGTGACGTACATTCCCGGATTTTAACTCAAGACTACAATCAGGGAGTTCTGAAACAGTGCGCACTGATATAATCTGCACTGAAGAATAACTTCCTTTATAGTGACTTTGAGCTTTGTAACTTTGCAGACCTTTTACATGCTCAAACTGCAACATTACACACTTTAGTGTGACAAAGTAATAATAAAAAAGAGGACCCACTTTATATTAGGTGGCCTTAACTACTATTTTTTTTATTTATTAATCATTTGATACAATGCACTTACTGTGTACATACATGTCTTTACATTGTACTTACATTTTTAAATATACCTGTATGTAATTACAAAAGTAACTACATAAATTAATTACAGATGTTATTACACTGTTGACCCTACCCTTAAACTTACCCAAACCACCACACCTGTCCCCAACCCTACCCATATCCTACCTCAATATCAGCAAAAGTGTTTTGCACTACAATATAAACACAGTAAGTACATTGTACTTATTTTTTGATGTAAGTACATAGTAGTTAAGGCCACCTAATATAAAGTGGGGCCAAAAAAGATTTGAAAAAACTTCTCTTTAATAAAGAAAACAGTGTAAACATTTTGATCTGTACCTGCTTCCACTGACTGATACCAAATGTTTAGGGATGTAGTTTGGTGGCAGGCCGTATTCGCTAGGACAACCATTCTGTCCCTCCCTCCATATTCTCTCCAGATACTGCCGCTGCTCATCAATCTAACGTTCAGAAAACATCAGAGAATAAAAATAATCTGATATCTTGGATGGGTTAAACATGATTAAACAGCAAATGTTTGGTTACCTGATTGTTCAGCATTAGTTTGATGAGCTGTTGATGGCTATGGAGGCAGACGATTGTGTCCCTGTAAGCTTGAACAAAATATCCAGCCGTAAAATCAATCTGTGGCCTTCTGTGCATGACGTCTGTTATGACCTGAGCCAAACTGAACTGTTCCTCTGGATCTGTGACATGCTGATACGCCTCCAAATAGCAATTCAAGAGCTGTGAATACAAGACGGCATTTTATCATTGGCATACACTTCTGTTAAAAAATGTGGGGAAAATAAGTAATTTGAAAGAAATATATAATTATATTTTTAGCAATGATGCGAAATTGTGAAAGTGACAGTAATAGATTTGTATTCTATTTTAAATAAATGCTGTTCTTTTAAATTTTCTGTTATTCAAATGTATCTCAGTTTCCACAAAAAAAACACACACAAAAAAACATTAATAATAAGAAGAAATGTTCCTTGAGCAGCAAATCAGCATAGTAGAGTGATTTATGAAGGATCATGTGACACTGAAGATGCCGAAGATTTAGCTTTGCATCACAGGAATAAATTATATTGCAATAGAAAACAGTTATTTAAATTGTAATAATATTTCACAATATATCTGTTTTTACAGTATATTTTCCTCAAATAAATGCAGCCTTGTTGAGCATCTTTCAAAAGCATTAAACAATCCCAAACATTTGAACGGTAGTGTACAGTATAATTCAATCTACACTGAATTGCAGTCACACATCACATACCTGTATTTTGAGCTCCAGAAATTCAGTTTCACATGTCCATATGTCTAAAAGTACAGCCAACCGATCCACATCCATTCTAGCCAAAGGGGGAAGTTCTCCTCCAGATCCATCAGATGCATGTGATTCTGACAGAACAGCATGAAATGACAATTGTGAAACACAAATTACAATCTAAATGTGTCTTTAAACTTCTTAGATATGGCAGCTGTGTCATTGTACTAAAATATGAGCCGCCTCTTAAGCCCTCTTACTTTCCTTACTTTTCAGTCACCTGACATAGAAAAACATGTCACCATCAATTCTCAAACTATAAAAAAACAGTCCCAACCTACATGTTTTTCTTGTTAAATATCCTTTATCACCTGGAAATTCTTCTGATTATCAAGTAAAATTAGCTGTCATAAGTTTAGGGGTAACACTTTAGAATAATGGTCATTAGTTAACATTAGTTAACTACATTAGTTAACATTAACTAATAATGAACTGCACTTATAAAGCATTTATTAATCTTTGTTAATGTTAATTTTAATATTTACTAATGCATTTTTTAAATCTTGTTAACATTAGTTAATGCACTGTGAACTAACATGAACAAACCATGAACAGCTGGATTTATATTAACTAATGTTACCAAGGATGAACAAATACAGTAACAAATGTACTGCTCATGGTTAGTTCATGTTAGTTAATACATTAACTAATGTTAACTAATGACCATTATTCTAAAGTGTTACCGGTTTAGGTTTTAATGTTTGCAATATAAGTGAATATAAGATAGATATATAGTACATCCTACTTTCCCAGCAATATACTCACCTAAAGGATTATTAGAAACATCTGTTCAGTTTCTCATTAATGCAATTATCTAATCAACCAATCACATGGCAGTTGCTTCAATGCATTTAGGGGTGTGGTCCTGGTCAAGACAATCTCCTGAACTCCAAACTGAATGTCAGAATGGGAAATAAAGGTGATTTAAGCAATTTTGAGTGTGGCATGGTTGTTGGTTCCAGACGGGCCGGTCTGAGTATTTCACAATCTGCTCAGTTACTGGGATTTTCACACACAACCATTTCTAGGGTTTACAAAGAATGGTGTGAAAAGGGAAAAACATCCAGTATGCGGCAGTCCTGTGGGCGAAAATGCCTTGTTGATGCTAGAGGTCAGAGGAGAATGGGCCGACTGATTCAAGCTGATAGGAGAGCAACTTTGACTGAAATAACCACTTGTTACAACCGAGGTATGCAGCAAAGTATTTGTGAAGCCACAACACGCACAACCTTGAGGCGGATGGGCTACAACAGCAGAAGACCCCACCGGGTACCACTCATCTCCACTACAAATAGGAAAAAGAGGCTACAATTTGCCCAAGCTCACCAAAATTGGACAGTTGAAGACTGAAAAATGTTGCCTGGTCTGATGAGTCTCGATTTCTGTTGAGACATTCAGATGGTAGAGTCAGAATTTGGCGTAAACATAATGAGAACATGGATCCATCATGCCTTGTTACCACTGTGCAGGCTGGTGGTGGTGGTGTAATGGTGTGGGGGATGTTTTCTTGGCACACTTTAGGCCCCTTAGTGCCAATTGGGCATCGTTTAAATGCCACGGCCTACCTGAGCATTGTTTCTGACCATGTCCATCTCTTTATGACCACCATGTACCCATCCTCTGATGGCTACTTCCAGCAGGATAATGCACCATGTCACAAAGCTCGAATCATTTCAAATTGGTTTCTTGAACATGACAATGAGTTCACTGTACTAAAATGGCCCCCACAGTCACCAGATCTCAACCCAATAGAGCATCTTTGGGATGTGGTGGAACGGGAGCTTCCTGCCCTGGATGTGCATCCCACAAATCTCCATCAACTGCAAGATGCTATCCTATCAACATTTCTAAAGAATGCTTTCAGCACCTTGTTGAATCAATGCCACGTAGAATTAAGGCAGTTCTGAAGGCGAAAGGGGGACAAACACAGTATTAGTATGGTGTTCCTAATAATCCTTTAGGTGAATGTATACTATATAGCAAATCCCGGCTGCGTGTTTTTATCATAACAAAATGTAAACTATATAATGGCACAGCTCTATATATAGTGTTGGATATATATTATATCCAATCTTGTCTGCATATACAATACACTCAGGTAAAGTGTTATATACTTTAAAGCAAATCTCAACTGCCTGATTTTTTTTTATCTAATTGCAAAATGCAGCTATATTATCGTCTGGCTCTTTATATAAAGTTGGATATATTAGTATGCCCAACTTTATCTGCATACATACTGTACAATACACTCACATAAATCAATATATAGGCTATGTAGCAAAACTGCTTGATTGCTTGTATCATTGCAAAATGTAAACAATATGAACACCCACCTCTAATCTGCTAAATGCACCTATGAAGATATTAAAAGGATAGTTCACCCAAAAATTACCCCATGATTTACTCACTCTCAAGCCATCCTAGGTGTATATGACATGCTTCTTTCAGATGAATACAATAAGAGTTACATAAAAAAAATGTCCTGGCTCTTCCAAGCTTTATAACGGCAGTGAATGGCAGCCCAAAATTTTAAACCCAAAAAAGTGCATCCTTCCTTTATAAAAGTACTCCACGGCTCCGGCGGGTTAATAAAGGCCTTCTGAAGCGAAATGATGGATTTGTGTAAGATAAATATCCATATTTAAAACTTTATAAAGTAAAATATCTGTCACAGATCAGCCAGACTCTCTCGCATCCTTCACGAAGGATCACAATCACCCAGTTCTAATCACCCGCACCTGCATCCAATCACCTCATCACCACTCACCATAAAACACCAGCACTCACCTTCAGTCAGCGTTTGGCCTCGAATGATCCACTTACCTGTTCTCCACGAATCTTCCTGTGTGATCGCCAGACTCCCAACGACTCTTACCAACGTGTTGGTTTCCTTGAAAGCTTCTGATCAATGTTAATTTTGACAACAAATTTTGATTCAGTTTTAGTCATAGTCTTTTAACTAAAATGCCATTTAGTTTTAGTCTTATTTTAGTCACCTGACTTGTTTTTAGTTTTAGTCGACTAAATATCCTAAGATTTTAGTCTACAAAATCTCTACAGTAGATTTAAGTCTCCTAAACTCTAATGGGTTTAGTTAAACAGTAATACATTAAGCATTTAAGCATTACATAACCGACTGTCACTTGAACTGACATTTTGACATCATTTTGTTTTTGACATTAAAAATACACGAAAGAGCTCAATTCACTTTTTTTGTTTGTTTTTTAAAAACATCTATATATAGTTTTTATAGCTTTGTATTTTTGTTTTAGTTAGTAGGCCATTTCAGGTTAAGCTAAAGCTTCAAATAAGTTTATTTTTTTATTTTATTTTATTTCAGTTAACATTAATTTAATTTCAAGTAATTACGTTTTTTTTTTTAATGGTTTTATTGAACTATAACCCTGATACTTTATTGAATATGTGTCAAATACTGGTCTTTCCTCCTGACTATAAATTAAATGGGAATAGTTTATTGTGTAAGCAAAAACGAATATATAATGCGTGACTTTTAATTATAAACAAGCTCGAAATACACATTGACTCTTATTTTGAAATGTATGCGCCTTACTATTGCAGTTGCAGACGCTCATTCAAGTTCAGGAGATAAAATATGCATTGTTACAACCGTCTAAAACATATTACTATATAAACATTGTAAAGTAAACATTGTCATTATTCATCAGCATTAGTTCATAAACAATTACCTGGCATAAATGTGCGCTATTCATTGATTGTGAACCGCTCTGGAGGGCTGTATTGGGGATGCATGCGCCTGTAGAATGTGTAACAGCGCGTGTTTTCCAGCAGTTACATTTTCGTCTCGTTTTTATTTGTTGACGAAAATGACACAAGTTGTCGTCATAGTTTTTGTCATCCAACACTAGTTTTTATGTAGTTATCATCTCGTTTTCGTCAGTGAAAAAAGGTCATTGACGAAAATTATCAACTAATTGTCAACGAAATTAACACTGCTTCTTATACTCCAGCCATTGGTTATCCCAGTACTCCTGAGCTCCTTCCTTGGCCGTAAGACTGATTCCACTCTCCAATCCTCACGATCTCCCCCTTCACTACCCTGAGTTCCCAAATAAAGTCTTCCTGTGTTCATTATTAACCTTGTCCAGTGTGTGTATCCTGACAATATCTAGCTTCCGGCAGATCGCCTTTCATATTCAACTTACGAAGATAGTGTAACCTGTCGCAGAAGGCCTTCATTAACCCCCGGAGCCGTATGGAGTAGCCTATGTTTATGAGGATGGATGCATTTTTTTTGGGCTTCAAATTTTGGGCTGCCATTCACTACTATTATAAAGCTCGAAAGAGCCAGGACTTTTTTTTTTATATAACTCCGATTGTATTAGTCTGAAAGAAGAAAGTCATATACACCCAGGATGACTTGAGGGTGAGTAGCCTAAATCATGGGCTAATTTTACTTTTTGGGTGAACTATCCTTTTAAGATATTATAAACATTAACATCACGTTTTTCTGTAAAGTTAGTTTGAAACAGTGTGTGTTGTAAAAGTGCTATACAAATAAACTTGACTTGAATTGTATATGCTATTGGAAAATGAGTATAATTGGGGTTGGGGGGGCATCTGCCCTGACCTTTACTCCTTTGTATGAAATGAGATGCAGTGAGCAGCAGATGTTGCTCCAACTCTTGAAGGTCCACCAGGGCCACGTCATAGATGATGTAGAGACCCCGCTGGTCCTGCGTGTGGATGCAGCTCCCATCTGTGCTGTAGTAATCATGGAGGTTTTCCACCTCGGGAAACTCCATAAACTCGGCACAGTGAACCTAAAACAGAACAGAGATTTACCCTCTCTGCCTTTCACATTACATTGGTTAGTTTTTCTATAAAATTCACTGAGTGAATCTACAAGTAAGGTACCTTATGGTCAACCGGACTGTTGTAGATGAAGGGATTTGATCCAAGAGCTCCAGTAGAGCCATCGTGTCTTCTAGCAGCATTCATCCAGCCCGTCTCCTCCATACTTCTCACGAGATCTCCTCCGACCAACTCCAGACCTGCGGCGTCCATCACCAGAGTCCTCTCCACTGACCGCAGGTAGTTCAGCATGCTCAAACAAGTACGCTACACAAACAAGAGACCAGGACTCAATAAAACAGTATTTTAGTGAGTAAAACTCTTATATGAGATAGCAGGAGAAATAACCCATGCAAAACAGGACTGTGATGGTACAACCCTGGTATTTAAATGACACATTTTCAGAAAAGCATTTAAAATGTGGCTCCAGGAAAAAAAATGTTTCTTAAAGTATGGTTAAACTAGTATAATTGGTGCTTTTGTAGGACAGACCAATACCTCTTAAAGCTTTCACATCTTTTATGACAGTTTTTGAATGTGTTTACCTTGAGTTCTCTGATCCTGAGGTGTCTCAGGTAGATTAAAGACTCATATGCTCCTCTGACTGTTACAGGCTCCTTGGCACCTTCTTCAGCATCTTCATCCGTCTTAAGCAGAAAATCACTGCTGCTTTGACTAGAAAGGAGACAACGAGCTGTTAAAAGGAAACCTAGCACACATTACAGACACTGTTCAGAATTTGGAAAATTACCCTTTATTCTTTTTCTCAGAGTGTTTCTGATCTGCATATTTAGATAAATGAGAAGTCTGTCCAGTGGCCACCTGGAGGGAAAGAAGGAGAATAATGTGAACACAAAAAAATAGACTCATTGCTTTAACGTTAATAAGATATATTTGTTTTTTGTGTATGGAAGCAGCTTGTTTCCACAGAAAAATAAAAAAAGGTAATTGTGAGTTTATATCTCACAATTCTGACTTTATTTCTTGCAATTCCGTGTTTATATCTCACAATTCCGCCTTTTTGTTCCCACAATTCTGACATAATTTCTAGCAATTCCAAGTTTATATCTGACAATTCTGACCTTTTTCTCTCAATTTCCGAGTTTTTTTTCCAAGAGGAAATTACCAAAAACTACTATTGATATACTCGCAACTGAGGCCCCGTCCACACGAAGCCAGAGCTTTCCCTGTACAATCTTTTTTTCCCCTCGTTTCAAGAAATATCTGCGTACACACGAGAGCAATGAAAACGGCTCAAAACGATGTAGTATACATGCCAGGCCAGTGTGTGGCGATGTAAATTCTGTCACAAAAATAAACAAAAAATTGAGAAGAAGAGTTGTGGCTAGAAGGGATACAGCAATGGTAGGAAGTGAGAGAAAATCTCACAATAAAATAACTAAATAAATTTGCTACTTACCAGATGTGTTTTATTAATGTCTACACCCTAAACCTACCCTTAAAATAATACAAATACAGTAATTAAATGATGCAATATTGATGTGCGCATGCTCAGTGCCCGTAGTTATATCCCTTGTTGTCTTTCCCGTGCGGGACGTGGTGTGATGACCACCGTTTCACAAAATATACGGATTGGCTGTACACACGAAAACGCAAGGGTGTCGGATTCAGTTTAATCCACTCTGGGACCCGGTTTCAAAATATCGGTTTCATGCTTCCAAAACGCCGGATCCGTTTTTAAACTATATTTTAGCGATACAGCTAAACTTGTCTCCGTGTGGACGGGGCCTGAGAGAAGTCCGAAAAAGTTGCAATTATCTTTTTTATTTTTTATTTTGTGGCGGAAACAAGCTTCCCTACTTGGGAACAATGTGCACCAAATAATTGTTGACAACAAGACTAGGAACGTGTATTTAAAAAGTGAAGATTTAATGTTGACTTGGAGAATATAATTTAATATTCACACAGATGTTCACCTGAGGCATGTTTGTTGTGTTATAAATGCGTCTCCATATATCAGAAGTTCCTTTGAGAGTTGCAGTGCTGATGGATGAAGGATTTGTGGGTTTTCCTGGTTGACAAACAGATGCACTGTACTGATTCAAAGCATCAGTCACTTTCTGAAGATCTGACTCCTTTAGAAGAAAGTGCAAAACAGAACCAGTATAGTAATGTTGGAGTATAGTAACGTTGGTTAATGCATTGGCTAATATTAACTAAAAATGAGCCATGCATTTGTTGCAGTATTATTTATTAATATTTGTTAATGTTAGTTAATAAAAATACAACTGTTCATTGTTAGTTCATATCAGCTCAGGTCCAATAAAAATAATATTTACAGATACAACTTTTGATTTGATTAATTTATAAGTAAACAATGTAATTAACATTAAAAAGGTTCTATATGGCACCAAAAATGGTTCTTGGCTCGTAATCATAGGGGAAACTTTTTTAGTGCTATATAGAACCTTTATTTTTTTAGAGTGTTGTTAACAAAATGGTATCTTATTGTAAAATGTTGCCAATATAATGTGCTCTGACTAACTTCATAATACTGACATTAACCAAAGAAAACCTGACAAAAAAGTTTAAGTATACGTGTATATGCAATAATTAATATATGAGTGGCAAATTCAGCCGTTCACCTCCAGGAACTTGCTGTGCATCTGGAGAAGTTCATCCATTGATCTGATCTCCTTGAGTTTGGCTATTTGTTTTTGTTGCCAAGGATCTCGCTTTGGTTTCATCTGTTTGTTTCCCACAGGAGGCACAATAGAACTTAGACATCATATTCCATCACACAGTTCATTAATTATCACATATAAAAGTACTGTTGGCTTGTCTCACCTGTATATGAGGAATCCAGTTGGACTCTTTTCTGAGCGCCGTGTTCGGACTCTTTCTCCCAAACTTCCTGTCTGCCGCTTCAGTGCTGTCGTACTGCAAGAAAGTCTTCATCTCCTCCTGATTTTTAAAAACACTCTGAAACAGGTAACTAACCTACATAAAATAGAAACAAATCACATTATTAACAGTAACAATTTTCATAATGCTACAAGAATTCATCATGTTGTAGAATTCATTTTAAGATTTTTTAGATATCATTGACGTAAGTTGATTACCAAACTAAAAAGCTCCATTTCATCTCCAGCTGTTTTAATGGTGCTGATATCATATTGGATGTTGTAATGTGACAGGAGGAAGTCCAGTTGCTCTTTAAAATCCTCTATATTGGTCGAGTGCAAGGGGACCTCTGACATTGATACAAATACCCCTGATGGGTCAAAAACAGAGTAGCTAATCAATAAATGCATGACATGTAATAATATTCAGCTAAAGATATCTAATGTTTGTTGTTGTATCACATTGTTAAAAGCGCTATATAAATAAGGTTGACTTGACTTGACTTAATGTATATGTCAACTTGTTTAAGGAGGACCTATTATGCTTTTTTTACATTTTAAACTTTCTTTTAATAATAATAATTTGTTACATTTATATAGTGCTTTTCTAGGCACTCAAAGTGCTTTACATAGAAGGGGGGAATCTGTGTGCAGCATCCACCTGGATGATGCGACGGCAGCCATATTGCGCCAGAACGCCCACCACACACCAGCTGATTGGTGGAGAGGAGATCGAGTGATGAAGCCAATCGTATATATATATATGGGGATGATTAGGAGGCCATGATGGACAGGGGCCAATGGGCAAATTTGGGATGCCAGGGTTACTCCCCTACTCTGGGATTTTTAATGACCACAGAGAGTCAGGACCTCGGTTTAACGTCTCATCCGAAGGACGGTTTTAGTGTACAATGTTGCTGTTTGAGCATGAAAAAGTTACAAAGCCACTCCATAGGTAGATAGATAGATAGATCATAAATGGGTTATTTACCCAAAAAATATGCAGGAGATGTTAAATCTACAGCGTTGGACATCTGATCCTGATTCCACTCTGTCGAAGGGAGATAATGAAGAACCTAAAACCAACATATAATAAAAATTTAAACCAGATTGTTCTTATAATCATCATTAGTTGTTAGTTTACAAACTTCATAGACATTGAGATGGGCGTGTCCTCCGTACACTACAACAAAATATTTGATGTAATGTTCAACAAATTACACTGAGTTTGAGGAAGTTAATCATTATAGCATAAACACAAACTAAAAAGAAATGTTGTTCCGATTAATTGAGTTGTGACCCCAGAACCAGTTATTGTTATACATTTCAGTATAACCAACAGTTAGCATAGCACATGCAGTAACATTTACTGTAGCTTAGCATGTAAAGGAAACTTAATGAACTAGCACAATCATTTCTCAGTGTGGTGTATATCTCCATGAAGCCATCCACAGCCTAACCATGAGAACTACTCTTCAAAATCATACAGATAGCAGAAACATAACAGCATGAAGCACTAACAGGTCTTTGTCTTTACTCAAAAACACATAAAATAACACTTAATTTGAACATTTAGTCTCCTCATCCAGTTCTATGCAAAGTATGCTAACTAGAAATCCACTGCCCAATTTTCAAAGTTATCAAGACAATTTCATTGTTATTTTATTTTTATATTAATTTGGGTTGCACTTTATTTTAAAGTATGTGCACTTATAGTGTACTTACCTAAGAAAGTGTTGGTTAATATAAGGCAGCTACATGGGTTAAGGTTAGGATTAGGGGTAGGTTCAGGGTTAGTACCTAGTTATTACCCAGTTATTATAATAGGTACATAATATGTACATGCGGAACAACTTGCACAATATTACATTGATATAATGATAAGAATTATTACTGTATGTCAACAGAATTTATCAAAATAATGTTTGCAACTTAAAGGTTGTAATTAAATAAGTAAATTAGAATATTTTAAACATGCATGATACCATGCATTTATTTAAAGCTGCAGTCTGTAAGTTTTGCCTCTTTGTCACCATCTCTGTTTGAAACCTCCAATTGCATTTATTTGCAGAATTATCATCTTTACGTGGGTTGTGAATCGGCACAGCTCCTCAGCGTGCATGAATCTGATGTTTTGAGGAGGCTGTCATTCATCTACCACACCGGTGTGTATACTGTCTTGGAAGTATGACTAACAAGTAAGAACAAGTAACATGTCTGCCACTTTTGTTCAGACCAACTGAGAAAAAAGGCATTACAATAAATCGTGCTACCAATGGTGATTAAATCTAATGACCGCTTAGCTCATATCACATCAAACAGTGAAAATTATTTATATTGTTCATTCAATTATTGCTCAAATTGTTAATGTTAACAACATCAGCATTGCGTGACTACATGTAGTGTGTATTAGTGTAGATTTCAAATCTTTTGTTTTTGACCACGGGTGAATCTCCAGTTGTCACGGATGATTGTCACTTGGACCTTTCTGGAATACAATCCGCCATCAAAATAATAAATTTAATTATTCCAGCTGCTGTGAGAAAAGGCTATAAATGATCCGCCACCTGCATCATCCTCACATTCGATACTACTACTAGCCAGACTCTTTCTTTATGTATACAGACATGAAGTAATGATGCAAAGACAAACGGCAACATGCTCGAATTTCCAGGGGTAATCTACCAGTACAACTCAAATTATAACACATTAGCTTAACGTTGTGAATGGGGCGAGATAGAAGGAGATAGTTTTGAACACTGGCTGGTTGTGTACTTGCTGATAATTTTTAACCCAAAAAAATTGTATACTGTTATAGGTAAGTTATAGATAACCTGAATTAGAGTGTATTTGGACTCAGAATTAAAGAATTCTGAATTCTTACAACTATTACATTTTTTGGTTACATTTAGTAAAAAATATTATTTAACATCACTGAACCAATCTATATCTAAACCTTTTATACCAACAAAACCCATTTTAGTGGTTAAATCAGGTAGATCTTTGGTAACAATTGCATGTTTGGTCACACTTATTCACCATTAACTATGATTGTTTGCCTCAGTAAACTCCTAATTTACTGCTTATTAATAGTTAGCAAGGTAGTTGTTGTAATGGTTAAGTTTATGTATTGGGCAGGATTAAGGAATGTAGAATAAGGCATTAATATGTGCTCTATAGGTACTAATAAACAGCCAATATGCTAGTAATATGCAAGCTAATATCTCAATTAGTTAATAGTGAGAATTAGATCCCTAAACTAAAGTGTTACCCAGTGTTCTTATGTATTCTCACATGCAGAAAGTTGTAGATGCTTTTGATGGAGTGCAGATGGCAAATAAGCCACTGCAGGTAAATGATGACATCTTCCTGTGTGACCACAGCGACGGGGCTCTCCACACCGGCCAGGACCTTCTCTCTGGACACGGCAAGACGACGTGCCCGGAGCACGCAATCCTCAAATTCACCGCTTAAATGTGTGATCTGTTTCTACACAAAGCAATGGGGACAGGATAAATAGATTAATTTTGCCATTGAATGCATGAACATATTCTAAAATGCAGAATTTAGATTACTTTATATTGAGGATAAAGTTTCTCCAAGACAGTGGAATGGCGACTGAACCTCCTCCATCTCAGCATCAGTTGGTATTTGCACCGTGCCAGTTTATTTGTTTGATCTGTGTAAAACTGTGTTGAGAAAGGAACCAATATTTTCAGAAATGTTTTTAATACAATATTATAAATGTGTTAAGTCCCATGTATTTATATATGACTTTACACAATACAGCAGCTTTGCAGTGATGAACAGGAAAATAACAGAATCAATTGTGCCGCAAAGCAGCTCTAAAAAAAGACAGTGCCATTATTCAGCTCATGCCAGTTCAGTGTTGATTCAGTTCAGGTCAATAATTGTGTACAGTTCATCAGTTATGAAAGGAGCAGAATAAAACAGCCCATAAGCGACCTGATGCAGCAGTAAGGGCAGACCGTCAGGTGTGTGCTCTTGTGTCAGACAGCTCTCCATCTCTCTCTGAGCCACATCTGCTTGTGACACGACAGGCTTTGTGGACGAAACCTAAAGTCACAGGTCATTTACAACAACAACAAGAGATGTCAAATAAACAGATGCAAGCACATGATGCAGTAGCTTAAATAACTTAAATAACTGTACAAACTCACTTGAAGCGCTTTGAGGAGCACCTGCTGCCTCTCCATACGAAAGTAAGACACATCTTTTGGAATATGGACAGAGCTGAAAAAGTTGGCAAGAGTAATATTTTGGTCTATTGGTCTATATGAATGGGGAATCAAGTTCCGTTGCATTTTTGAACATGTTGTGGGATTGAAAATAATCAAAGATATTTGAAAATGAGCAAAGATATTTGCTTTACGGTTTCAACTCCCATCTTTCTTACCACAAGGGCCATTTGGAATTTCTAAAGACCTGTAGGCTAAAACGTGTGTCACACCTTTGGTACAGTGGGGGAAGTTGTAATTATCTGATTGGTAAGTTTGAATGTCTCACATTTGGGTTGTAGTCACATGGTCAAGGAAGGGATAAAATGAGATTGCAACTGTTGCTCTGGCTCTGTTACTCTCTGGCTCTCTCTTTTCTTGGGGCCTGCTCTTTGGCTCTTCTCTTTGATTATCTGGCTCTTCTTTTGTCACATGCCTGTCCTGTCTTGTGTAGCACATGTGGTGGCTTGTTATTTTCCGTCCTTGTCTAGTTCCCACCCTCCTTGTTATCCTGTTATTGGTTTAATTTTCCCCACCTGTGTTCCCTCGTTACCTGCCTTATTTTGTCCCCTTTAAATAGTTCCCTTGTGTTCTCAGTCCTTGTCGTTACGTTGTGATGTCTACGTTCTTCCCTCCGTGATCTGCTCCTTCCTTTGTTTGGTATGTTTGTGTTTAAGTATTATGTTGTTTAGATTATGTTCTGTTTTCCCCCTTGTGGGTTTTTGTTTTGGGTTTTTGTTATTTTGTAAATAAATCTTCATTCCCATCCTGCGCATGAGTCCTCACCTCAGCTATTCCTAAGTGAACGTGACAGAACGTAACGACCATCAGAGGACATCAGCAGGATGAGTGGAAGCCCAGCCCTTCCCCGGGGTCTAACTACACTCCGGCAAAGGGGAATGGACATTCGGGCATTCACCCAGAGGTTCTGGGAAAGGGCAGAGAGGCTTCATTGCCTTGATGTGGGCCTCAAGGACATTTTTAATCTTTGCCTGGATTGCCCTCTTTTGCAGTGGGAAATGGAGTTGGTGAGCCACTTGAACTTTTGGAACTTTTCAAATTATCTATTCCACCGCAAGAATAAGGTGGTCCCTGTTCCGGTGGTCCCTGTTCTGGTGGTCCCTGTTCCGGTGGACCCGGTTCCGGTGGTCTTTAAGTGGAGGAGGAGAAGGAAGGCTCCCTCCGTGACGGTTCTGATGGACCGTGTTCCGGTGGTCCCTGTTTCGGTGGTCCCAGTTCCGTGTGTCCCTGTTCCGGTGGTCCCTGTTCCGGTGGTCCCAGTTCCGGTGGATCGTGTTCCGGTGGATCCAGTTCCGGTGGATCCAGTTCCGGTGGATTCTGTTCCGGTGATCCCAGTTCCGGTGGACCCAGTTCCGGTGGTCCCGAGTCCTGACACAGCCTGGAGGGCTGTGATGGGATTCTTCATGGCGGCAGTCCTGCGTGCCTGGGAGGAGCACAGGGTTTCCCCTGCCGTGGTCCCAGTTCCGGTGGTCCCAGTTCCGGTGGTCCCAGTTCCGGTGGTCCCTGTTCCAGTGGTCCCTGTTTTCCGGTGGACCCAGTTCCGGTGGTCCCTGTTCCGGTGGACCCTGTTCCGGTGGACCCAGTTCCGGTGGTCCCTGTTCCGGTGGACCCAGTTCCGGTGGTCCCGAGTCCTGACATGGCCTGGAGGGCTGTGATGGGGTTCTCCATGGCGGCAGTTCTGTGTGCCTGGGAGAAGCACAGGGTTTCCTCTGGCGTGGTCCCTGCTCCGGTGGTCCCTGCTCCGGTGGTCCCTGCTCCGGTGGTCCCTGCTCCGGTGGACCCAGTTCCGGTGGTCCCTGTTCCGGTGGACCCAGTTCCGGTGGTCCCTGCTCCGGTGGACCCAGTTCCGGTGGTCCCTGCTCCGGTGGACCCAGTTCCGGTGGACCCAGTTCCGGTGGTCCCTGCTCCGGCGGACCCAGTTCCGGCGGTCCCTGCTCCGGCGGTCCCAGTTCCGGTGGACCCAAGGCCAGAGACCATCCCGGCGGTTCCTGCCGTGTCCGTGCCTCCCGAACTCTGCGGGCCGTCCTGGCCTCCCGAACTCTGCGGGCCGCCCTGGCCTCCCGAACTCTGCGGGCCGCCCTGGCCTCCCGAACTCTGCGGGCCGCCCTGGCCTCCCGAACTCTGCGGGCCGCCCTGGCCTCCCGAACTCTGCGCGCCGCCCTGGCCTCCCGAACTCTGCGGGCCGCCCTGGCCTCCCGAACTCAGTGGGCCGCCCTGGCCGTATGAACTTTTTGTTTCCCCCTTCCCTTCCTGGTCTGTTTCCCCCTTCCCTTCCTGGTCTGCCCCTCCCGTCCCGCCCTGGTCTGCCCCGCCCTGGTCTGTCCCTCCCGTCCCGCCCTGGTCTGTCCCTCCCGTCCCGCCCTGGTCTGTCCCTCTAGTCCCGCCCTGGTCTGTCCCTCCAGTCCCGCCCTGGCCTGTCCCTCCCGTTCCGCCCTGGTCTATCCCTCCCGTCCCGCCCCCCGTCCCGCCCTTGTCTGTCCCTCCCGTCCCGCCATGGTCTGTCCTCCCGGTCCTGCCCTGTTCTTGTGGAGCGTCTGGTAGCCGCTCCTTAAGGAGGGGGTAGTGTCACATGCCTGTCCTGTCTTGTGTAGCACATGTGGTGGCTTGTTATTTTCCGTCCTTGTCTAGTTCCCACCCTCCTTGTTATCCTGTTATTGGTTTAATTTTCCCCACCTGTGTTCCCTCGTTACCTGCCTTATTTTGTCCCCTTTAAATAGTTCCCTTGTGTTCTCAGTCCTTGTCGTTACGTTGTGATGTCTACGTTCTTCCCTCCGTGATCTGCTCCTTCCTTTGTTTGGTATGTTTGTGTTTAAGTATTATGTTGTTTAGATTATGTTCTGTTTTCCCCCTTGTGGGTTTTTGTTTTGCGTTTTTGTTATTTTGTAAATAAATCTTCATTCCCATCCTGCGCATGAGTCCTCACCTCAGTTATTCCTAAGTGAACGTGACATCTTTTTGCTGGGGCTTCTTTGCTCTAGCTCTTTCTCTCTTCTAAAAGAGAGTTTTCTAAAGTCTCTCTCTCTCTCTCACTTCCTGTTCCTCAGGTAACATTCTATACATGCTGGGTACGATTAATGGTATACGTTTTATCATCTCATACATCTATTTTGTAATGATTTTAAGTGTAACCATAACCAGATATTGTCCTTAAATCCATTTCAATCACAAATACGGTGCTAACTATTAACTTTAATGTGCTATGCACCCTCAAACGCAAGCAAAAGCACCCTCAGTTGATACTGTAATATTGGCAAAACAGATTTGGCAGATTTGTGTCCAAGCTCTGGAGAGCATCTATTTACAGCGTGTTTTTGCAGCGGTGAGTAATGTAGCCACTCACAGATAGTTGTTACTCTCTCAAACGCGAGAGAATAAAAGTTTTTATTCAGTGCTGAGGCTCGCGAAACCTCTCATTAACAAAGCCAAGACGTAAGTAAGAGATGTATTATTGACAACTTCATTTTTATAACAGAACTTTGTGAGATCGCGATGAACTGACAAAGCAACAGCATTTTAGTAATAGTAGCGATCTTGGCTCGCTTTCGAGGCTACAGTCTATAACATTCATTGAATAAAACTATTGTTGCTAAGAGGACCGACGACCTAGCCTAGAAATCTAGACACACTCTAGCAGCAGCAAATATAATTTGCAGCCAGGGCGTCTAGCAGCTCTCCATTGGCTTGCGACCAAACCAAACTCTAGTCAGGCCAATCACATCGTGTATAGAGTCGGTGGGCAGGCTTAACATAATGATGGCAGAGTTGTGGCGGTTTTGTGTGCTACTTGAAAACAAAGAAGCTGGCGAAAAGTGGTCTTTCAAATCGGCTTTGGCCGCGACTCTGGAAGACTTGGAGTTAAGTTTTTCTTTGAGAAAAGAACAAAGAACGCCACTGAAGTGTGGAAGATGTGTTCGGAGTTTTGCTGACCGGGTACGGCAAAAGTTTAATCTGTCAACTAGCTCCGCTTCACCTTCTTCGCTGCTCTGGTTGGTTGTAGCGTTATCCTATTGCATGCAGAGGAAATTTGAAAGACAACCGTTTATTCCGCCCCTCGGATTGAGCCCTGCCAATGGTGAGTTCCCAGCCCCACATCTTGATGTGGGTCTGGCTTGTCAGGCTACCGACGGCCAATTGCATTCTGCAAAGTTTCGGAAGTGACATCTAAATATAAATGCCACTCTGCACGAGACAGAAATATCCTCCTGTCCCAGATTAGAGATTTTGCCTCTGTAGGACAGATTACAATTATATTTTAACAAATTTCTCTGACAACATACAGTTTTAAGTCTGGATATTCTTATGAAATATAAGACATTCTTATGAAAATATTACTACACGTCTTTTTACATTACATATCGTCCCAAAACACCTCGTATCTGGAGTTAATGCGTTTATACTGTTAATGTGTTGCAGCCTGGAACATGGGCGTAGATTACGCAGGGGACGGGGGGGACGTACATTCGTCCCCCGCACTTTTACCGGGTCGCACCGGTCCTAGTCGACCCGCTCCGTGCGGGATTCGAACCGGCGTCTAGTCGCAACCACTCTTACTGGCTTACGTCTGTTACACAAGCAAGTTCTCGTAGAAGCCAACGTAAATAAATCTAGATTTAAATTCAAAGACACTAAATAATCTATACATGACCTGTCATTTTATTCGTATCCAAAAATGAGGCGATCTGAACACTATGGAGTCTCGTGCAACACTCCAATTCATACTCGAAGCCACAGGGCGCGCTCTCAAAGAAAAAACAAAGCTGATTCATAGAAGTAAAACCCTGTCACGTTCCAAAGGCATTCAGCGCTGTAGCAGCAGCTGAATAAAAATAATCGCTATGACTGATGAAACGTGACAACAATGACGATTGCGACAAGATATGGTTTGTGTTTTTCCAGCTATCTCAAGGTATTTATTGACAATAAAGAATATGAATAACGCAGTGCTAACTGACAGCCCTTTTAATGTTTAGTATCTTCTGCTTGCCAAGGCTGCATTTATTTAATGAAAAATACAGTTAAAACATTAATATTGCGAAATATATTCACATATAATTCACAGATGTTTTAATTTGTAATGATATAGCAAAGTGTTATTTATTCCTGTGATGAAAGTTGAATTTTCAGCATCATTACTCCAGTCTTCAGTATCACATGATCCTTCTGAAATCATTCTAATACGATCATTAGATGAAAAGGAAACATTTATGATTATAATCATTGTTGAAAACAGCTGTGGAAACCATGATGCAATTTATTTTTCAGGATTCTTTAATGAATAGAAAGTTAAATGAACAGCATTTATTTGCATTGAATAAAGCATGTATACATCTTTTGTTATATTATAAATGCCACTTGATCAATTTAATGCATGTTTGATGAATAAAAGTATTCATTTATCTCTCTTTTTTATCTTACCACAAATGTTTGAATAGTTTCATGATTTCCACAAAAATGAAGCAGCACAACTGTTTTCAACATTGATAATAATCATAATCATGTTTCTTGAGCATCAAATGAACATATTAGAATGATTTCTGAAAGATCATGTGACACTGAAGACTAGAGTAATGATGATACATTCAGCTTTGATCACAGGAATAAATTACAAAGATTTTTTAATTTTTTACTATATATTCACACAGCTGCTTTACATTGGGATAATATTTCACTGTATTACTTTTTTACTGCATTTTTTAATTAAATAAATGCAGCCTTGGTGAGCAGAAGACTTCTTTCAAAAACATTTAACAATTGTAATGTTTCCAAACTTTTGATAGGTACTTTATATTTTCTGCCTTATTCAGTGATATTTTTTTTTTTTTTACAAAGCATAAAATCCATGGGGACTTAATGCACAAGTGTTTGTAGTAGCCTACATAAAGCAATCATAAAATTGGCATAACATATAGGGAAAACATTATAGATATGAGTGGTTATTGTTCAGCAGTGTATTTGATATCTTACTGAATTAAAAGCAAGAGATGAGATCAATTAAATCTGTGAATTAGACAAAGGTCAGGAAAAAAAAAAGGTCTTACACCTGACATTTCTGTCCCCCTCACGTCTGAAAAGATGGCTACGCCTCTGGCCTGGAATATTTATATATAGACCTACTTAATATTAAAATTGAATATTCAGAAAGTATATACTCATTGTATCTCTGTGCTTTGACGATTGTGTTTTTATTTAAAAAAAATACAAATTATTTCTGTGGTAGAAAACGTTGTGGCACCAAGATTTGGTGGGTTTGGCTAAACAAGGGTTTGTTATAGCCCCAGGGCCTTGCGTGTTCTTAATTCGGGATTTAATCATTTTTATATTTCCCATTTTTATGTTTGAATTTACATTGTGAAAAACAAGTTTGTGTTGCATATTATTTTAACATAGTATCATCATCATATCAGTGATGTAGATGGACCAAAATAAAACCATTAAAATATAAAGTAAATACGTTTTGTGATACTTGGTGCCACAGTGACACTCTTGTTCCAAAAAGTATTGCTATACCACGATACTCAATATGTTGTCCCACGGTGAGTCATTTTTCCCTGTTGCACCTACACTAAATTTTAGGCCAAATCCCACTTTAACCACTGCCCTCAGGGATTTGATTCTGTAACCGGGCCTGCTACCCCGTTTGCAATACAATAACATCACACTAGCAACGCTCTCCCATATATTTTGCTATTGTAACTGCGTCTATTTCTGTCATTGGTAGGCCAATAAGTAGCAGTAGGTGGTAAATAATAGACAAGAAATGCAGCCTACAGTTTTCTACGATCTTGCTGATATCGATTCTGCGATCCTGCAGCCTGAAACTGTAGGCGAACAACCCTTACAATGTGAAAATTAACATTAAGTGTTACATAATTAAAGGTCCCGTTCTTCGTGATCCCACTGTTCAAACTTTAGTTAGTGTGTAATGTTGCTGTTAGAGCATAAATAATACCTGTAAAATTATAAAGCTCAAAGTTCAATGCCAAGCGAGATATTTTATTTAACAGAAGTTCCCTTTCAAAGCCTACAGCGAACGGCCGGCTTGGACTACATCCTGGTACTTCCTACATAAATGACGTCAGTAGAACAGACTAACCTCCGCCCACAAGACTACGCGAAAAAAGGGGGCGTGGTCTTGTTGCTGTCCCACGTGGAGAAGAGGACGTGTCGTGTGGAGAAAAGGAATTGTTGCGTTTGAGTGTGTTTGTCGCCATGTCGTCGAGACGCTGTTATTTTCATCCCGGAGTCAAATCACCTTTGTTTGGCTTTCCCAGGGACGCTGTAGAGATCATTGAGCGCATACATCTCCCGTTAAGAAGAGGCGTGACCTTTCCACGTTCGCTAAGCTGCTGTCGAATCACAACACAGGAACCGTGCCACGTTTGCTAAGCTGCGGTCAAATCACAACACGGGAAGCGCTGGCACAATCAGAACTCGTTACGTATTTCTGAAGGAGGGACTTCATAGAATAAAGGAACTCATCAGCCGTTTTTAGGACAGTGAAAACAGAGGTGTACAGATAAGTACATTGTGTTAAAAATACTGGGTTTTTTTACACGCGAAACATGAACACATGTTATATTGCACACTGTAAACACAATCAAAGCTTCAAAAAAACACGAAGAACGGGACCTTTAATGCTTATTATTAATTAAACAATTAATAATGTTTATTAATGACTCATTAATGAAAGTTATAGGAGTTAAAGGGATATCAACTGTAGGTTACCGACATTCTTCAACATATCTTCTTCTGTGTTCAGCAGCAGAAAGAAATTCATACAGGTTTGGAACAACTTGAAAGTGATGGGGACAGAATTTTCATTTTTGGGTGAACTATCCCTTTAAGAACCCGGTCTTACCTGTAGGGTTTTGAGGATATTTTATGTAAAATCTCATTGTCCTCGATCTCAGTCCTCAGTGCCTGCATCTGAGCGGATAGTTCTTCTTGCAGCTGCTCCACCTTCACCGACGAGCCGAATATATGTGTCTGCGACATCTTCAATTCACAATCCAGTTTGTGCTCAGAAATGCGTGCAGTCGCTCTTACCTGACAGCTGTAAAGCTGACTATATTCGATGCATGTAGATCAAGGGAAAAAAACTAAAAATGAGCATAAAAAGAACTTTATAAAAGTGTCGTACGTTCCAAACTTGTGCTCCAGTGTATCAGTGTTTGCGAAGTTGCTATAGAGACGCCAGGCGCGGTAAATCACAGCTTCACATCTGACCCAAGCGAGGCAACTTTGTTTGTTTTGTTAAAAAACACATTAGGCGACACACACACACACACACACACACACACACACACACACACACACACACACACACACACACACACACACACACAAACACACACACACACACACACACACACACACACACACACACACACACACACCTATATATTATAGGGCTCAAATTAGAACCTTCAAAAGAATAAGGAGTATTGTTGGCTAGAGCCTACTATTATTTTTCCATTAGCATTCCTTTGTGATATTAGCATCTTTTAGTGCAAAATAATATTATTGTGGTAAAATTAACTTGTGTGAATGTTAGTTGTACTGTCACATCTGTATAAATATCATAAATGAAGGTATTTGGAAACACTGAAGATATATGAAGATATTATATGAGTCTACATGTATATGCGGCTTTTAATCTGCAGAGGGCGATGAAAACTAAGTCAACCGACTCACTTTTATTGTGCTGACACAAGCAGAGGACAGACCTGTCAGGTTTACCTGAAGACATGAACAGCATCTTTTTTATTTATTTGATTTAACATGAAAGAGTCCGTATACTATTATCAGACAGACAGACAGACAGACAGATAGATAGATAGACAGACAGACAGACAGATAGATAGATAGACAGACAGACAGACAGACAGACAGACAGACAGACAGACAGACAGACAGACAGACAGACAGACATACAGACAGACAGACAGATAGATAGATAGATAGATAGATAGATAGATAGATAGATAGATAGATAGATAGATAGATAGATAGATAGATAGATAGATAGATAGATAGATAGATAGATAGATAGACAGACAGACAGACAGACAGATAGACAGACAGGTAGATAGATAGATAGACAGACAGACAGACAGACAGACAGACAGACAGACAGACAGACAGATAGATAGATAGATAGATAGATAGATAGATAGATAGATAGATAGATAGATAGATAGATAGATAGATAGATAGATAGATAGATAGATAGATAGATAGATAGATAGATAGATAGACAGACAGATAGATAGACAGATAGATAGACAGACAGATACAGACAGACAGATAGATAGACAGACAGACAGACAGACAGATAGGTAGATAGACAGACAGACAGATAGATAGACAGACAGATAGACAGACAGATAGGTAGATAGACAGACAGACAGACAGACAGACAGACAGACAGACAGATAGATAGATAGATAGATAGATAGATAGATAGATAGATAGATAGACAGACAGATAGACAGACAGATAGGTAGATAGACAGACAGACAGACAGACAGACAGACAGACAGATAGATAGATAGATAGATAGATAGATAGATAGATAGATAGATAGATAGATAGATAGATAGATAGATAGATAGATAGATAGATAGATAGATAGACAGACAGATAGACAGACAGATAGGTAGATAGACAGACAGACAGACAGACAGACAGACAGACAGACAGACAGACAGATAGATAGATAGATAGATAGATAGATAGATAGATAGATAGATAGATAGATAGATAGATAGATAGATAGATAGATAGATAGATAGATATATAGATAGATAGATAGATAGATAGATAGATAGATAGATAGATAGATAGATAGATAGATAGATAGATAGATAGATAGATAGATAGATAGATAGATAGATAGATCTAAGATATTTAAAAAGGTTGTCACTTTAAACCTATATACAGCGAGAATATTTTCAATCATCGATTCTCAATGTGTAATTGAATAAATCAGATCCACCTTCTCTGGATTTAAATAGCTCAACATTCCAAGTTGACTTGGATACAGAAGCGCCGATTGGTTCGTGACAAAAGCAGCCGGTAGCCAATGAGAGATCATCACCAAGGTGCCGTCCCACCAATGAGTGCGCAAGGACACGGGCCACATTTTACAGCTATTGTCACTAGGGGGTTGTTTTCCTCCCTGCAGAGAGCAGTAAAACATTATGAATGATTTTCTTAACACAATCAATCCCACTGATTGTACAGCGCGTATGAATGAGCGTGATTGCTACATGTGCATGAATACACACTAATTTTGAAAAAAATATCAGCAATCAAACACAACAACAGGCGCTTCATCTTAAGAGAACATTTCATACATTTTCAAAAGACGTCTCCTTGGTAACCAACAATCCGGATGCCCTTCATAGGGGGGGAAAGCTAGAAACAGAAAAAATACTAGCAAGGGCTTGAACCTTCACAGCTGAAATGAAACTGTCCAGACACCAACAATCTCTTTGTGTCATTCACAGACTTTGTCACTTTGGGAGAGTCTTTAGAAGCCATGTGGCAAAACCCAAAACCTTTTGGGGTACATGATTTGTTATCTGAATGCAAAACACTGTTCAGTGTAAATCGAACCCCTCGGGTCAATAAGAGCGGTTACTGTCAAGAACAGTGTTGGAAACATTCTCTGAGGTTATTTTTAAAGTGTCAAAACTGAGGCGTAACAGGAAGAAAATGGGGTGAGAAATCTATGTAGGCCTACATGATATTTGAGCAAACATGGGTTTCCGAAAACAAAAAATAACGTTATGACCTTTGATAAACAATTTTAAAAAGGCACTTAAGCCAAATAACCTAGAGCATAGTTTAAAGGTGTTCTTTTTTAAGTGTATTTTATCTGTATGGCCTTGGAGAGTAAACAAAGTTTTCATTAATGCTGGGTCTTTGGGGTCCGTTCGGACTCCATTTGATGTCTCCCTCATTAAAAAAAAATATATATCCCTTTATCTCAGAGGCATTTTTACACACACAAAAAGGTGTATCACGTTTTTACACACACAACAACACAAAAAATGTGTTTATTTAGCAATAAATCTAGCATAAATATGAAACTTTTCACACAGAAATGAAGATCTGGTTCTAGAGCACAAATGCAATGCGGAACAAACATGTTCTCTCTCTCTCTCTCTCTCTCTCTCTCTCTCTCTCTCAATTCAATTGTGCTTTATTGGCATGACAATTGTTGCAATGTATTGCCAAATAATTTCTAATTTTACAAAGAATAAACATACATGTACATACATTAGATAATAAATAGTAATAACAAATATATATATATATATATTAAAAATTATTATTATTAAGTAAAAACAATCAACAATCAATAAACATTTAGAATTCTAGGAACAGTGTGTGAGAGCGCGTCACTGATTGATTGACTCCTCCCTCTTTTTGTGGCAGGCATTATTGTATCTTGCTGCTAATGGGATACAATCTCTTTTTTCACCTAATAAATATTGAAGTTGTATTGTTTAATTTTATGAAGTCAGGGCAAAGTATTTCGAATTGTGGATAAAATGTGTTTCTGATTTGTTCATAGTTTGGGCAGCTGGTGAGGAAGTGTGTGTGTCTCTCTCTCTCTCTCTCTCTCTCTCTCTCTCACACACACACACAGCACACAGCAAAAGCAGCCACATATGCAGAAAAAAAATGCAGATATGAAGGGGTGAGACCTAACACACACATGTATGCACTTCTGCATACACACACAAACTCCTGTTAATTTCTGCTTATTGCTATTGGTTTTATTTGCATATTTTTTTTGTATAATTTCTTATTCTAAAATGTGTAATTTGTACATTTGATTTTGAAGTAAAAAATTTGTGAATACAAGTGTGTGTGTGTGTGTGTGTGTGTGTGTGTGCGTGCGTGCGTGCGTGCGTGCGTGCGTGCGTGCGTGCGTGCGTGTGTGTGTGTCAAAAACACTTCAAACAACAACAACAATTCAAACCTTTCACAAAAATACTAATTTTAATGTATTTTACAATGTTTAAATAGAGAGAGATAGAGATGGTGTAGTTGAGTAATTTTGAGGTAAATTGTTTAAAAAAAAATAGTACCACATAACCCCCAAAACACATCATAAATGTATAGTGAAGTAAAGGAAGTAAATGCGTGGGGTCCGAAAATAATCCAAAGACCTTAAGTGTAAAGGGGAAATGAGGATTTCTATATGTGCATTCATAATAATAATAATAATTAATAATTATTACTGATTTAAAACTCTCTGCTTTGGCCAGTAGCTGTGATTTAATTAAATCCATTCACTTGGAAGAAAAAAAAAGTCCAGATGAAATGGTACACAAATGTTCAATACATGGCTTCAGTCTTTTAGGGCACATTCCATGTTTTTTGTGTGTGAATATATCTAGTGATCAGTTTGACCATATAGACGCACAACCATTAAATAAGTAAATTATTCTACAGCATTAAAAAAAAGACTGGAGAAATATATTGTGTTATACAAGCTTTATTTACATGCACCTTGCCTTGCACTACCTTGTTAACATTATCCAAAATGGAAATACACAGGTAAAGTCAAGCAAACATTGAGTGGATGCTAACTAACGGCCAATTGTGGTGTGAGGTGCTACACACGCAGATTTCGTCTTCACAATTCATATTAATGCCTTCTTAAAGATTAAATTCAAAATGATGGAAAATTGTATGATAATGATGATGATCCTACCCAAAGAATATGAAAAGCCAGAATTAAAAGCATTTCAAATTTTGAGGATGCCATTTATGATGCTGAAACGGATTACACATGTAAAACTAAGAGCACAATCAACTTTTTATAGTCATCTTAAATTCTGTCACTCCATCTGGTTATAAAAAGCAGATTATTAAAAAACAAAAACAAATCAGTGCTTATAAGAGGCTTACGAAGATTCTGGGTGTGAAACTGACCTTAACAATAGGTACATTCGACTGTGATGATAAAACAACAATAGGTTACAACCACTGAAACGCCTGCAAGTTGTCCCTGAATGGCACTACCATTTCATCAGACTGAATATTTGCATTATTTTGCAACAGCCTCAAATTTGGTTGTCTGGCATGTTCAAGATCAGCAGTGAAATACAGTACAACGTAGGTGCTTTCTTACATAGCTTATCCATATACTACAACGTGGCTGCCTTTCATTTTAAAACAATTAGGATGCTTAAAACACACTGCCGTCACAACTGATGCACACTTTCTACTAGCACCAGCCATTGTGTAAAAAAGTACACATAAATGCTAAGAAAGTAACATGTCAGCCATATGAACTGACCCAACACAACTTCACTTAGCACCAAATGCTCTTAGCTTAATTTTCTTCCTGCTACAAATACACAAACATCTAGTGGTCCTTAATCAGCAATCCCAAATGTATAATTGTTAATATACCTTATCTCTAGAATGAATCCAACATTTATGTGTAAACACACGCACACATATTCAGTGTACAGCACATACACATATGTACTATGGGCCTCATTTATGAAATACAAGTACAACAGAAATCTATGAATTGCACAGAAATTGGTAAACCCATTCTTAGGTAAATGGTTGCATGCATGTATACAGACAAACTGTACAGTATATGCACACATAACCACTAAATCGCATTGAATGTAACAATTGAAGAAGAAAAATGTGTCTAAATTGTTTAACTTTACATTTTATAAACAATTTCTACAGCAATGACTTCATGAATGAGGCCCTTTGTGTATGTGTGTGTGTGTGTGTACACATACAAAAATACAAATATATAGCTCATAATATAATTCTAAAATGGTTGACATCGGAAGTGAAAGCAGTTTATGGGTGATTGAGATGCTCGTGTCCAAGAACTCCGAACAGGATAAATGCACAGGTTTTGTTAGGAAATCCATGGGAAACACTGACAAACTAGCTTCATACAGCAGAACACTAAATACATAGCTTATCATCATAACATAGTTCACTTTTCCGTAAAAGGATACATTATGATCACTGGTTTCACAAAAACACAATAACTTCCCCGGTTCAGTTTTACGAAAAATAATTTGAGAAACGGATGGATTTTCCATGGCCATTTTACGGACAACAGAAACATTCTCAATAGTTTGTATTGTAAACAGGCCATTGTTGCAATTGTCCTGCAAAGGACAAGTTTGGCAAAAGGCAAATGTTTGTTTCAATGTGAGGACTAGAAAATCTATTAATCTTGATTACGGTTACAATAAATTACAACAAACTAAGGGCACCTACAGACTAGAGTTGGCTTGGTTTCAATTGGGATAACGGATCACAACGACAAAGGAAATGCAAGGGTCTGCCAAAGTGACACGACCAAAAGTTGAGAATATCTCAACTTTCACTGCAATGCCAGTCACAGGTACTAGAGAATTCGAGATTCTTGCTTGGTTGTCAAACGGATCCAGCTCTTTTCACACTCTCAAATGCATTTGTAAGAGCTTTCTCTAGTGTGCAGGCACCCTCATACACAGTGGTGGGTTTTTAGGGATTTTTGTATTCTAGAAGGAGTAAGGGAAGTACTGTTATTAAAGGCTTCATATATAGACAACCTTTTATTTATGATACTGCACTGATCAATTCCAGCAGCGGAGTTCATTACCTTGTCACTGGCAATTAGATTAACCTGCAAGCACTTCAAGGTTAAATTTGCTGAAACACTTCACAACGTCCTTTAAACCAGCCTCAATCATGACGATACAAAACATACAGCCACAAAACTACAACACCGACTGGGTAAATCGTTGACGTTAACGCAAACTCATTCCAATGGATGTCAAATAGCTTTTCTACAGCATAATGTACAGTTGCATTATAGTGGACAGTTGGCTCAAATGCGGTGTTCTGCCCATCCCTACATTCCTGGGCCTGGCCGGATTAACCTGGTACCCAGCTTTGGGAGGAGGTTCGTTTGGTTCTGGAGAAGCTCTCCGAAGTCAGGTTAGCATTCTGAGAGGAGATAAGATGGGAATCGAAGCTGAACTCCAGGCCATCGGCATCCATCAGATCGTTGCGAGTGATGGTGTCCATGTCGCAATCGAAACTCCCACTTAACGCCTCAAGATCCAATTCAGATGGGAATCGGTCCTGAGACGCCAACTGAACGGAGGAAACGCTGCCATTGAGACCTGCCAACAACAAATCAGAGGAGTTGAGCTGCATAGATGTGCTTCTGAAGGGAGACACTTGGAGATGTTGCTTCATCAAGCTTTGGTAGTCTGACTCGCTGCTGGAGATGCAGTTCATCCGCCATCCAGATGGCGACACCTTCTTGAGCCCTGCTTGTCCTCCAGGCCCAGCCTGGTTGGACATCATGGGATCATTTCGCAGCAAAAGCGCACTGCGACGGGCATTCTGGGAGGGAAGGGAGGCACTGGCTTGTGACATAAGTGGGTCAGATTGGGTAAGAAGGACATCGCTGCGACTGTTGGACTCGGAGCTGAGCAAGTCCTGCAGACTCTGCTCACTAAAGAGGGAACCGCAGGAGAACGTAGCCTGCTTGTTTTCCTGGATCGTTTGCATTGGAGACTGCCTCAGGACGGTGACGGACGGAGGGCTGAACATGGAGTTAGTGCCATAGCTGCCAGAGGGAATTGCCAGACTGCTCCCGGAGCAGCTGAAGGTAAACACAGGGCTTCCCTGTAGGTTGGCACCACTCTCATCTTGACCCGGAGACTGGGAAGCCGTCAAGCTGATGTTGTCTAGAAGGTCGTCCATTAGGTTATCCGAGAGGCCGTCATTGAGGTTCATGGTTCCTGCAAGGTCAGCTAGACAGGGCAGTTCGGTCAGCCCAGTGGACGGAGACATACTACTAGGGCTGGAGTACAGCATGGGCGACAGGGGAGAGTCGTCATCAGGAACTTCGTCCATCTCGAGGTTGGCCAGAATCGGAGAAAGGCGTCCGCTTAGGGTGCTGGCGTTAGAATTAGTGCGAGAACGGAAATCCGTCCAGGCATCGAGCTCATCGCTACTGCGGGAAGTCGGGCTGCCGGTCCATTTGGACAGGCTGGAGGAACTCTCTGAGCTTCCATCCTGAGTAGCCTGAAGAGCTGCCTTTTTCTTTGCGGCACGGCCACGGGCGCTCTTGATGAGCTTATTACTGTTGTCCATAGAAACTGCGCGTCTTCGCGGGGCTTTTCCCCCTTTTCCGCCATCAGGGTTGACCATCCACCATGAACTCTTTCCTGTTCCTTCATTTTGGACCCGGACAAAGCGACTGTGGAGTGACAGGTTATGTCGAATTGAGTTCTGGAAAAGAGAAGAGTAGATGGTGAGCTGTGCATAAGACATGCTTGAAACATTGATATACGGATTGTTTTAGATCCCTCAGCTTTATTCTTTACCCAGTTGGCCATTAAAAAGCAGAATAATGGCCTAATGTTCAAAGAATCTTGGAATCAATAGAGCACAAAGCTGAGTGAGGAACAATGCCACTTTGACTTGATTACTTCACCCAGAGATTGAGGAGTCATGTGACATCTCTGACCAATAGGGTCCATGTGTTTTGTTAAAAAGAAATAAAGCATAACTCCAATTGCATTCAATGAGTTTACATAAGTTAATCAATTCAATCAATCCTAATTTCCATGTCAATGCTGTTGCGTATATCGAGTTTGTTGAATTAGCAACTAGGCATTTGTGGTTCCAATAGAGGTTTGTAACCATATAGTCGGTGCAGAAATGCAATTAAATTCAATCTAATTTGACTAATTCTCACTTTTAACAAAGAAACACTAGTCCAAAAGAAAACACAGATAATAGAAAAAGGGCTGTGCCCATTCGAATTGCTCACACACTGTTCAAATTGGTCTGGGCTCTGTGGTCAAGACCGGTCTGCAAGTAAAGCAATCCACTCATCACCGTCCACTGGGCTTTCAAAATAATTGGTCTGCGCTGTGCAGTTCAACTGGGTAACTTTGAGTGTTCGAATTTTAGCATTTCACATACGCTCTGAATACACATTTACAAACCACCCTATGCAAGCCTGATACTGTATGTAAAGCTGTTGATAAGATTTGCTGACCAAGATTATCTTCTCAAGACAGTAATATGACATTATTCTTGTCAAGCTACGCATTGATCAATCCATTTTTCCAACGGCAGAGAAAGCAGAACGATTTATGGAGAATTCCTCAATCATATACAAAGTTGCAGTGCAGTGAAGCTGCATTAATGTGGACTGCAGCACAGAAGGTACAGCAATCCATAATGCAGCATCAGGAGATGTGATAAAATTCACAAGCGAGAAATGGTTTTCCTTTTTTGGTGACTAGTCAAGCAGTCTGAAAATGCTGCAAATTTACCAATGCTGTGCCTGATACAACTTGAAGAAAGCTGGACTCTACACAACATTGTCCTGTGAACATCTCAAAGAGTGAATGGGCAGACCTCATGCCACTTCACTTCCATTAATGCCTTTGCTTCAAGCCTATTACTGGACTTAATCCGAGACAGAACTTTTCCTATTCTAAGGAGAACATGTATCCCAACACATTCGTAAAGTACATAAGCAGTTCTCCTTTTTTGCTTTGTTAAGATGGCTAACTGAATTGATTGGATTGAGAATCTAATCTAAGACACATGCATTGGACTGTTTGTTGACAATCATAGCTACTTTCATTACAAAACAGATCATTACAAACTAGGCTTACAATGAGAGCACTATCTTCAATGACAAACTCAAATCACTGATCAAACCAGTCTGAATATTTATATTATTCATGTTCGCTTATGCAATTACAATAACAATTGCAATCAAAAAGCATTTCACACACATTCTCTGTTTATAATATTCTAATGTTTATTGAAAATTATTAGCCTAGAACTCTAGAAGCACCCTAGCGGCAGAAAATGTATTTTGCCGTGAGGGTAGTCTAGATAGCAACTCTCGGTAGACCTAAGAGCTGGAAAAACCAAACTCTGGTCAGGCCAATCACAGCATGTGTAGAGTCGGTGGGCAGGCTTAACATAATGACGGCACGTCAGAGTTGCGGAGGTTCTGTGTGCTACACGTAAACAAAGAAGATGGCGAACAGCGGTCTTTTGAATCGGCTTTGGCCGCAACTCTGGAAGACTCGGAGTTAAGCTTTTCTTTGAGAAAAGAACAAAGAACGGCACTGAAGTCATAAGAAAAGAAGATATGTTCAAAGTATTGCCTACCGGATACGGCGAAAGTCTATCAACTAACGTTAGCTCGGCTTCACCTTCTTTGCTCTGGTTGGTTGTGGCGCTCATGGCACTATCCAATCGCATGCAGAGGGAATTTGAAAGACAACCGTTTATCCCGCCCCTCGGATTGAGCCCTGCCAATGGTGAGTTCCCAGACCCAATATCTTGATGTGGGTCTGGCTTGTCAGGCTAGAAAATTATAGTCCAAGGCTTCAAAAATAAATCAAGATGAAGTAGTGATGTTTTGACCTAAGGATGGATGAAAAGCATCTCCTGAAATGGCAAATTCAGCTACAGCTCTACTCATCTTAAAGTTAAGCAATTTAAAGTTAAGCACAAGCGCAACCAGAGAGAGCACACCCCCAGTGGGCACTAAATCTGTAAGTTTAGCATTAAGAGGCTTGATCATTAACCTGTAGGCCACCAGAACCCCCTATTTCTTCTTCCTAATGACTAAAATGTGTGTGTGTGGGGGGGGGGGGGGGGTATTTCACCAAAAATGAAAATTACCCCATGATTTACTCACTCTCAAGCCATCCTAGGCGTATATGACATTCTTCTTTCAGACGAATACAATTGGAATTATATATTTAAAAAAAATGTCCTGGCTAATGCAAGCTTTATAAAGGCAGTGAATGGCAGCCCAAAATTTGAAGCCCAAAAAAAGTGCACCCATTCTTTATAAAAGTACTCCACGGCTCCAGGGGGTTAATAAAGGCCTTTAGAAGCTAATCAATTGATTTGTGTAAGATAAATATCCATGTGTAAAACTTTTTAAAGTAAAATATCTAGCTTCCAGCATTCTGTATTCAACTTGCGAAGAAAGTGTAATGCCTCTCGCAGTCCAAAACGCATAAGTCGCGTCAGATAGGCTTTTTTTCATAAGTTGAATATGGAAGGTAAATTCAACAAATACCACCATGATGGATACTTACAATTGTGCAAATGCACTTCTTAATTTAAATAATAGATCACTTCTTCCACATTACAATACAAAATTAGGTTAATATTGATATATAATGAAAGTTTAACATTACGGAAAGGAAGACGTGATGTGAAAACGTTCTTAACGGTTGAGAGTCACACTTATAAAATGCTCATATTTGTAACCCATTGCATTAAATGGAGTGTCAGAGTGTGTGAATTTAGCAATGAAAAAAAAAAGTGCGCCCATTCTTTATAAAAGTACTCCACGGCTCCAGGGGGTTAATGAAGGCCTTCAGAAGCGAATCAATTGATTTGTGTAAGATAAATATAATGAGAGTTCTTAAATACCAAAAATAAAATCATAAATACCAATAAAAAAAATAATCTCAAATATTCTGTGGTGTCTCATTCTATTTAATTAAATCCACACAATTTATAAGAAGGATAACTATAACAGATGAAAATAGGGGCTGAAATCATCTGAAAGCCATGATGCAGTCCCTTTTGAGCAAAGCACCACTCAGAACAGCACTGGAGCGCTGCCAGTTTACACACAATGCTGTATCTCAGAGTCAAACACCAAAGCTCTTCACACGTTGCTACACACTGACCTACATAGTTTCCAGTCAGCTGATTGCTTCTTATGCTGTACCCGAGATCCAATAGGAAGTGGAGGTGGGGACGAAACAGCCAATAGAAACCCTGACACTGAGGATATGCTCATGGTTTCTCTTTTTTTCCTCATTCAGTGGCAGGCAGATGCAAACACTCTGCAGGATGGCTTTATCTGCACTGAACACGGTTGACTGTTCCTACAATCTGATGGGTAGTAAGAACGGGCCTCTTTTCTTTTTTTTCTTGAAATTACCAAAATGTATGTTTTAGCAAATAGAAAGGATTTAAACATTAGGTTTGACTGACCGACTTGCATGTTACTATGAACTGCTATCAGAAAACATTGACTCAAAACTGGTTCAAATGATGCATATTATATACAAAGCATATTACAATGCACTGGGCATGGCTTGTTTGTGAAGGTGCCGAATCACCAGCCTTACATCTGCAGGATTGCATAGGGATTTCCTGAGGTTTTTCTCAAATCCTGCTATACCAACAGCATTCATTGATTCCATGTTTTTCCAGGCCAAGCTAATCCCTGAAATCAAACTGGGACAAGAGATGCGAGCATTGCAAATGCCAAAGCTAAAAAAAATTGAGAGAATTTACAATGGATTCATGGAAGTGTGATCATATTGATGATACAATAAATGATTATTGGAAATGATATAGGTAGTGTCTATGACTACTATTTTTGCTATCAAGCTTCAATGATGAGGCAATGGGCCATTTAAAAGGTCCTCTTTATCAATGGCACCTTTCGCAATGTATCTGCCGTTACGCCCTTTGGCATGACTGTAGCAGCGTGCACTTAATCAGCAAAACACACATGACATGACTAGTAGTCCATATTTCCAGCATCTGTGCCATTTTACCACCCTGTAAAAATATAAGCATTGTTTTTATATAGCACTGTATTACAAAAGATCGACCTGCAACACATGGACATGTACTGTATATCTAGGACATAAACACTCCTGAGGCTGATAAGCAAGTCAAGGTTAAAATCCAGCCCGTCTCTTTGACCTGACGTACCTTCCATCCTGCAGAGCTGTTGCTGTCACCTTTGTCCTTGAAGTATGGCACATTCCGGACCATCCAATCATAAATCTGGGCCAATGTCAGCCTCTTCTCCGGCGTGCTCTCGATGGCTTGAGTGATTAGGTCTGCGTAGGAATAGTTTCCCCAGGCGTTCCTGCGGGCAGATGATTTTCTGGGCTGCTGAGGAATCAGACCATTGATGCTGGAGTCAGGCAGAGCATGTTGGGAAGAAATGGGAGAGCCATAGGTGCCTTTATCCCTGACAGCAGCACTGGTTTCTATGGCAGGAGCAGCAGCACTCTCATTTCCTCCTGTGACACTGACAGGCTTTGAGGCGCCTGTAATGTCACTAGATGCACAAGCATCATCAGTGCCATTTTCATCCACCTCTTCCTCGGGAATGATTCCCACCTCTGCTGGTTCTGCTTTCCCAGCATCGGACTCCGGTCTGGGCAGAGGCCAGGTGCAAGACCTGGGCCTTTTTTGGGGCTCGAAATCAGGGTCTATGTCGACGTCCACAGCCGAGGGCTTATCTATCTCCTCTGCCATATTTCCTCGACTCCTTCAAATGAATGATATATGGACGGCTTTTCTGAAAACACAACAGCAGCAGTGCCCTCGTGCATGCCATTAATGGATCACTTCTAGGGTCCACGTTTCAATGCGGGACACTTCGAGGATCGAATTGATGTTGTGAGAGGTTTAGGAATATTTACAAATGCGTCCAAGTGCATTATGCACACTTACAACAGACAGACGGATTCGAATGTGAATCTCGCTCGATTTGGTTAGTTTTAGGAGTCCGTAGGACAACAAATAAACCACCGAAAATGCTCCAAAGGCTCGTTTAATGGAGCTTCCGCGGTTCAAACGCATAAAGGCTGTAACAGAGCGAACGGTCGAATGTGTTACATTGTTGCATGACGTCGCTGCGAACGCGTTACATTGTAACATTACATCATAATGTGAAAGATGGTACTTTGTTTCAGAACGCAGCTGCCGTCTTATTAAATCTTTGATTTAAAGAGATCCGAAAGGCTGTACGTTCGCGAACGTGTCCTCAAATGATCAAGCCATACCTCCACATCCGTCCCTCTGCAAATCAACTCGAATGAGTCCTAACAGACACACGGTTTTTCCCAATAAACCTCCATGATCCCTGTTCCATGTCGGAGCAGGACGTTGCGTCCCGCAACCCGTGCAATCCAGCACTGCCAAAGCCCCTAATGCGCTGCTGCTCCGCTGCAAACTAAAGAAAAGAACAGAACAGTAACACACACACAGATCATCCGCCCCCTGGAACCAGTCAGAGGAACTGCTTCTTAAAGGGCCGGAGAGCAGAGCTGAAGCTCACGAGCCACTGCCACGCACGTCATCTGCACATTACACAGATATGCCATCACAACAGCGCCTATTTTATACACACTCGCCAATAAATAGCTTCTAGACAGGCTAAGAGTATTGCACAAAAAAACCCCCGCAACGATGAGTTCAGTCTCTGAAGAAAATGTGACTGGGGGAATCTCAAAATTGGTCAAGAAAGCAGCGAATCTCATATTTTTCACCCCCATCATTCATTTAATGGCAATTGGTATCTGCTGCAATATGCTTATTTCCAATTAAACTCACACACATACAAATATAGCCTACATATAGCTATGTAGCACACATAGCAATATATATATATATATATATATATATATATATATATATATATATATATACCGATCAGGCATAACATCTTCCTAATATTGTGTTGGTCCCCCTTTTGCTACCAAAACAGCCCTGACCCGTCGAGGCATGGACTCCACTAGACCCCTGGAGGCCAAGTCAACACCTCAAACTCGTTGTTGTGCTCCTTAAAGCACTCATTTACCATTTTGCTTTGTGGCGGTGCATTATCTGCTGAAAGAGCCACAGCCACCAGGGAACACCGTTTCCATGAAAGGGTGTACATGGTCTGCAACAATGCTTAGGTAGGTGGTACGTGTCAAAGTAACATCCACATGGATGGCAGGACACAAGGTTTCCCAGCAGAACATTGCCCAAAGCATCACTGTCTCCGCCGGCTTGCCTTCTTCCCATAGTGCATCCTGGTGCCATGTGTTCCCCAGGTAAGCAACGCACATACCAGCCACATGATGTAAAGAAAATGTAATTCATCAGACCAGGCCACCTTCTTCCATTGCTCCCTGGGGCCCGTTCTTCGTACGTTGCTAACTCAGTTAGCTGGAGTTAATTGTTGACGATTTGGCATGATCTTGGATTGTTTGGTTCTTTGAAGCTCATCCTGGGCTTGCTGTCATAGCAACAGGTCCGTAAACTTAAACCTGCTCGGGAGCTGCTTATTTAATGTAAACAGGATTCATTTAGATTGCATCTTGAGGTGATACTTAAAATCTGTCCCAGCCACTACTTTATTACAAGAGTTCCTTACTGAACCAGGGGCAATAATAATTTAAAATAATAATATAAAAATGTATTTGAAAATAGTATTATTATGTTGTGTATAATACTATAGACAAAGTCACTCGATTGAGAGATTTATTTTTGATGGAATAATTACTTTATAATGTTATTGCAGTCTTACACACATGCTGTACAGTTACTCTGAACTGTGCATTCATTTGAACAGTGACATATTATGGGATGGTTTGATGCGGCGCAGGAGACGCAGATAAATTGATCTTGACCCTTTATAAACTTTAATTAGGGTGTACAAATACTATAAAATCGTGGATATAAATAAGTGGGAATCATTTAATAAAAAAACCTGCACTTTTTTTTTTTTTGTCAAGTTTTTTGCCAGGTGGCTTTTTTAATTATATGATGTCATTACGTTGCTGTCTTGCCGCCAGCCTATAGCTGCTTTAGGCCTACTGATCGTAGTTTCGAGTATCGATACACCTGCCCTCTTCAGGGAACACAGGAACACGCAGTAATCTCAGATAACTTAATCCAGATAAATTAGTTTGAAGAACCAAATTAGCCAGAGATCAGTTACAGATTAAAAGTCAAATCATCTCAGATCTCAGGTACGAAGAACGGACCGGTTCTGATGCTCACATGCCCACTGTTGGTGCTTTCGACGGTGGACAGGGGTCATCATGGGCCCCCTGACTGGTCTGCGGCTATGCAGCCCCATACGCAACAAACTGATGCACTCTGACACCTTTCTATCAGAACTAACTTCTGACCATTTGAGCTAGTAGCTCGTCTGTTTGAACGGACCACACGAGCCAGCCTTTGCTCCCCACGTGCATCAATGAGCCATGACCCTGTCGCCGGTTCACAACTGTTCCTTCCTTATACCACTTTTGATAGATAGGCTTATTGACCACTGCAGACGGGGAACACCCCACAAGAGCTGCAGTTTTGGAGATGCTCTAACCCAGTCGTCTAGCCATCACAATTTGGCCCTTGTCAAACTCACTCAAATCCTTACACTTGCCCTTTTTTCCTGCTTCTAACACATCAAATCTGAGGACAAAATGTTCACTTGCTGCCTAATATCTCCCACCCACTAACAGGTGCCGTGATGAAGAGATCATCAAGTGTTATTCACTTCACCTGTCAGTGGTCATAAAATGTTATGCCTGATCTGTGTATACATATATGTATGCGTGTGTGTGTAATTAAAATGTAAAAGTTAGATCTTATAACTTAGAATTATATTATTGATGTGTATAAGATGGTGACTCTCGTGGCAACCCACTCCATGTAAAATAAAATGGCTTTTATCAGGCTCTGACTGGAGTCTCTCTCACAGAAGTTTACAGGATTTAAAACCTATTTAAATCTGTAATACTATAAGTCGTCTTCAAATTAAAAAGAGAGAAAAAAAATAGGAACAGTAAATTAACAATGACTTGGTGCATTACAGTAATAAGAATGGCTTCCCAGGCATTGCTATGCAGTTGCTTTTCTAAGTGATCACAAAATAATAATACGATTTTGTTACATTTATATAGCGCTTTTCTTAGTACTTAAAGCACTTTACATATAGAAGATACAAAAGTTAGTGATAGCACACTTCTCCTCAACAAGCCACACAATCTGAGATGTGAGGTATCATTCATGCATGTTTGCTACAGACAAGATAAACACCCCAAAAATTTTATGGATTTGGATTTGAACAAACCCCAAATTATAAGTAGGAGCTTGACTTAGCAAGTACCACCAATGAATGAATTCATCTCTCAGGTCTGTGAAGCAAAGGTCCAAGTTACCATGTCTCCCTCCTTAGACTTACAGGGAGTGCAGAATTATTAGGCAAGTTGTATTTTTGAGGATTAATTTTACAACATTAATAATTAAACAACAACCATGTTGTCAATGAACACAAACTCACTAATATCAAAGCTGAATATTTTTGGAAGTAGTTTTTAGTTTTAGCTATTTTAGGGGGATATCTGTGTGTGCAGGTGACTATTACTGTGCATAATTATTAGGCAACTTAACAAAAAACAAATTTATACCCATTTCAATTATTTATTTTTACCAGTGAAACCAATATAACATCTCAACATTCACAAATATACATTTCTGACATTCAAAAACCAAACAAAAACAAATCAGTGACCAATATAGCCACCTTTCTTTGCAAGGACACTCAAAAGCCTGCCATCCATGGATTCTGTCAGTGTTTTGATCTGTTCACCATCAACATTGCGTGCAGCAGCAACCACAGCCTCCCAGACACTGTTCAGAGAGGTGTACTGTTTTCCCTCCTTGTAAATCGCACATTTGATGATGGACCACAGGTTCTCAATGGGGTTCAGATCAGGTGAACAAGGAGGCCATATCATTAGATTTTCTTCTTTTATACCCTTTCTTGCCAGCCACGCTGTGGAGTACTTGGACGCGTGTGATGGAGCATTGTCCTGCATGAAAATCATGTTTTTCTTGAAGGATGCAGACTTCTTCCTGTACCACTGCTTGAAGAAGGTGTCTTCCAGAAACTGGCAGTAGGACTGGGAGTTGAGCTTGACTCCATCCTCAACCCGAAAAGGCCCCACAAGCTCATCTTTGATGATACCAGCCCAAACCAGTACTCCACCTCCACCTTGCTGGCGTCTGAGTCGGACTGGAGCTCTCTGCCCTTTACCAATCCAGCCACGGGCCCATCCATCTGGCCCATCAAGACTCACTCTCATTTCATCAGTCCATAAAACCTTAGAAAAATCAGTCTTGAGATATTTCTTGGCCCAGTCTTGACGTTTCAGCTTGTGTGTCTTGTTCAGTGGTGGTCGACTTTCTGCCTTTCTTACCGTGGCCATGTCTCTGAGTATTGCACACCTTGTGCTTTTGGGCACTCCAGTGATGTTGCAGCTCTGAAATATGGCCAAACTGGTGGCAAGTGGCATCTTGGCAGCTGCACGCTTGACTTTTCTCAGTTCACGGGCAGTTATTTTGCGCCTTGGTTTTTCCACACGCTTCTTGCGACCCTGTTGACTATTTTGAATGAAACGCTTGATTGTTCGATGATCACGCTTCAGAAGCTTGGCTATTTTAAGACTGCTGCATCCCTCTGCAATATATCTCACTATTTTTTACTTTTCTGAGCCTGTCACGTCCTTCTTTTGACCCATTTTGCCAAAGGAAAGGAAGTTGCCTAATAATTATGCACACCTGATATAGGGTGTTGATGTCATTAGACCACACCCCTTCTCATTACAGAGATGCACATCACCTAATATGCTTAATTGGTAGTAGGCTTTCCAGCCTATACAGCTTGGAGTAAGACAACATGCATAACGAGGATGATGTGGTCAAAATACTCATTTGCCTAATAATTCTGCACTCCCTGTATACATGACTAATAATGTTCTCATATTATGGACACAAACAATAATGAATTAACCACATTGCACATACTTGCAGATGACCTGAAACAGAAGCACTAAAGAAAGCTTCAGAACAATCAGACAATAACAATAAAAGTTAAAATAATTTTTAATGCATACATTAATCTTAAATAGGTTGCATATCAGAAATCTGACAACTATAGGTTGTCAATAAAACATTTTACAAACCAGAAAGGCAGTCTGATTTGAAACATACAGTATCTTTGGCAGATCCACATCTAGATTCTTCCAACAAACCTGCCCATCTTTCAAGACCAAGTACATATTTTAATGTGCGTTCATAAAGTGCAGCATTATATCATACAGTTCTGATTAAAATACAATCTTCACCAAATCAAAATGGAGTTGATCCCAAGACCTCACGAGAGGCTGAGTCTTATGATAGTTGAGATGGCTGCTGTATATGGAGTTAGTAATGATAAAAGCTACTTAAGAGCTCCGTTCTCCTGCAACCCAGTACTCCTCTGTCTGCATTTCAATAAGGCGAGATACTGTCCTCTGGAAGGCGAATACCTCCTCCTCTCCCGTGAAGATCGCCAGCGAGCTGCCTGCATCCTGACACATTAAAAGAGCTAATCAAATCACTGCCGCCCATCGATGTGAAGAGATTATCAACACAGCCAGGTTAAAATATTTGTTTCTAAAGTCTATCTTTAAGACCTTTCGGAGGCTCATGCAATGACATTAACAGTAATTCTCATTACTCCAATACAATTATATCAGAGTAAATTACATTCAGTAACATGATATAAAGATATTTTACCATTAAAATACTGCTGTATAGCAGTAATGAGATTCTTTGAATTACATTAAAGGTGGGGTAAGTGGTATTTCAAAACCGCTTTGAAAAAGTGTATCGGGCCGAGTACCAAAACAAACTTATAGCCAATCAGCAGTAAGGGGCGTGTCTACTAATGACGGGGAGAAGAGAGCGCTCAGTGCACGTCATTATTCAAAAGACACGACACAGGACGCACATTAGCCGAGCGACGACAGAAGGAGAGAGATGGCAGAAAAAAAACAAATGTGGAAGATGTCTGTGGAACAAAAGAAGGCGTACGATCAGGCAAGAAGTGGGACACGTGAACCGTATTTTCCGGACTATAAGTCGCACTTTTTTTTCATAGCTTGGCTGGTCCTGCGACTTATATATCAAAATGATTCATACTGACTGACAAGAATATACATTTAGCTACGTCTACAGCAGCTAAATTACAGCAGCTGCGAGAGGGCGCTCTATGCTGCTCCTGTGGCCTACCCCTGAAAAAATTAATGAAAAAACTGTTAACTGAAATATTAACTTAAAGACAACTGAGAAAGACTGAACATAAACAAAATGTCCCCCAAAAAGAAAATCCTATTCTGCAAATTACAAACTGCAGGTAGTAAAATATGCAGCCGAAAACAGTAATCGAGCAGCAGAAAGAAAGTTTGGAGTGAGTGAGAAACTTGTGAGGGACTGGCGAAAAGCAAAGGTTACTTTAACTGTAATGAAGAAAACAAAGAAAGCTAATGGCGGACTGAAAGCAAGCTGGCCAGAGCTGGAGGAACGAGTCCACAGATGGGTGCTTGAACAACGCCTCGCCGGGAGAGGCTCAGCTGCGTGAGACAAACGCTGCCCGTGTGAACGCACTGCGGGGGCGCGCGTGCGCAGCTCCCGCTCTCCATACGCACTGCTTCTGCCCTGCCAGCGCACTGCTTGTGCGTGCGGTGTGAAGCTGCCGTTATAGTCCAGTATAATGCGACTTATAGTCCAGTGCGATTTATACATGTTTTTTTCTTCTTTATGACGCATTTTTTGACTGATGTGACTTATACTCCGGAGCGAGTATCAGCTTTCCAGAGAGAACTCAAGGAGTGAAGGCTGAGGTTGCTAGCCTGACAAGCCAGACCCACATCAAGATGTTGGGTCTGGGAACTCACCATTGGCAGGGCTCAATCCGAGGAGCGGGATAAACGGTTTTCTTTCAAATTCCCTCTGCATGCAATAGGATAGCGCTACAACCAACCAGAGCAGAAGGTGAAGCAGAGCTATTTGACAGATTAAACTTTTGCCGTATTCTGGTCAGCAAAACTCTGAACACTTCTTCCTTTTTTAACCCCCAATTTCCACCGGCTGCGTTACGGCTGCAGAACGGCTCCGCTGCGTGACAGCTCCGTGTTCCGTCGTCCATCAATACCCACCAGGTCCGGATTTGTTGCGGAACGGCTGCGGTCATGACTGACAGCTGACGACACGAGGCCCCATGTAATCTCGCGATATGTAGTTTCTATAAACAAAACTACCAAACCAGGAACAGTTTTCCATCCTTTTTAATGTTGTCCTTATAAAAAAGGATGTGAGGGGTCATAGATGATGGGTTGATTCTGTACCTCAATAATCAGCATTTCTTCATCCATCGTGTCAACGGGGTTAAAACAAGCCTGTCTCCGCCCATTATGACGTTTTCAAGGTGTAGTGTAGGGAATATGAGCGCGGTGTATTTTATTTTGAAAATTAAACGGATCTTTTATTTTGTTTCTGGCTGTTCTGTTTTGTCACTCGACTTCCTGTCCTGCGTACTCTGCCCTGTAGTGCTGCGGAGCGCTCCGGCATCCGGCAAAAATAGAAGCTCTGCGTATCTGCTCCGGAGGGCTGCGGATCGCCGGAGTCGGAACGCAGCTGTACCACATTCAGTGGAAATACACTCATTGACTTTAAAGCAGCACTAGGTAACTTTTCAACCTTCATAATATATTTTCAAGACTCTTGTGGTGATACATCGACTTACAATAGGTTGAATGACACGTCTGCCATAGCCTGACAGGGTCTGTATCGTTTTTAATCGTACTTTTAAACTTCGGGTTTCGGGTAGTAACCCGAGAAAAAAAGAACTACAAAATTCGACTGCTTTACGGCATATACGTCACTTCCTTAAATTCGGACGTGCGAGGGTTAGGGTTAGCCTACGTAAGCCTATGTCTAAACGGAGTGTACAAGTTTGGTAGGGGCTACATTCTCGCAAGTAAATACATAAGACGTACAAAATCATATTTTAGGATACTGTAACGCGTGTGTCCGGGTGAAAAATACGGATAGCTCACTCAGCGCAACTGGAGTCGATGCAAACACGGAGGCGATTGACATCAAATAGCCCGCACATTATTCCCCGCGGAACCCCCCACAAGAGTCCGGCACAAACTCCACTTCCGTCCACAGCATTACCCAACAAAACAAAAATAAATGAATGTTTGCAACAGAAGACAGAAAATAATCCGCACACATGGGAGCTCGAGGCGCAGTGCACACACACACACACACACAGAACGCACGCGCTCCAACCGGGGGTGAACGCTCTTAAAGGGGCCACACTATTTTACTACTCGTTACAATACCTAACATGCCTGTGATATTTGTTTATTTGTCTTGCCTCAAGCTATAATGCAAATCGACTTTTCAAATTTGAAGATTCATCTATGGTAGCTTGATATTATACTGACGATATATGGTTATTACCTACCACTCAAACATTGAATTGAAGTATCATATAGATTCTGTAAAACGGTCACCAATAGACTAGACTACTATAATGACGCTGGATTGTAAACGTGAGAATCGCGATCATTTGGCGTTTGAAAAAAAAAAATTAAACCCATGAAATTATATTCATATGACATGCTGAAACATATGCCACTGTACCTGGGATGAAGACATTTCACACACGACGCAAGCAGAACACCTGCATGTGAACTCCTCCTGCAGTGTTCAGGGCTATCATAGTTGTCATGTCAACAAATGCACGTGCGATGCATCCCCTGATGTAGGATGACAGAGTTTACGACAGTAGTAGAGGACAATACTGTTTCCCAACTGTAGGGGGACCCCGAGAGCAAAAGTTACCTAGTGCTGCTTTAATGGAAACCTACTGACTCCGCCGCCGTGCCGGAGCCGTAACGCAGCCGGTGGAAATTGGGGGTAAGAATGACTTCAGTGCTGTTCTTTGTTCTTTTCTCAAAGAAAAGCTTAACTCCAAGTCTTCCAAAGTCGCGGCCAAAGCCGATTCGAAAGACCGCTGTTCGCCAGCTGCTTTGTTTACAAGTAGTACGAGGAACCGCCGCAACTCTGCCGTCATTATGTTAAGCCCGCCCACCGACTCTATGCACGATGTGATTGGCCTGACCAGAGTTTGGTTTTTCCAGCTCGCACGCCAACGGAGAGTTGCTAGACTACCCTGGCTACAAATTAGATTTGCTGCCGCTAGGGTGAGTCTAGATTTCTAGGCTACAAGGTTGCTTTATTTCATTGATTTTGTTTTGTTTCACAGAACTAATATATGCTGGCTTTTGCTTGAATATATTCGTGTGTCATGTTCGCTTGCTTGTCCATTTGCGATCGTATTGTCGTTCACTTCAGCGATGTTAATTACCCATTCATTTCCACACCGTATAAGCCTGAAGCATCTAAACCTCGTCACTATCTGTTTTACAGCATCAGCTCCAAAAGTGTGTCCGAAAAGTACGATAATATACTCCTAATATGTCTGTTTCCTTTGGATTCTCTTTTCCAAAGGAAATATAAAGGAGATATATCCCTCTAATCTAGTCATTATTGTAATATATTTATTAGTTGGACTGTCATGCTCACGCTATCGAGTTGTTCATGAGAACTGTGTTTGTGTTTTTGGGACTTTTTCACTGAACATTCAACCTAGACTTCCATAGTAACACGCATTGCTTTCACTTATTGATGACATCATATCAGCAGATTCCGCCATAGTCGTTGCCTGGGTTACATGTGTGGGGCGGAGCTATCAAAATAGGGGCGTGTTTGTTATGGTGATTTGAAATCAACATCGGTTACCAGAAAGCACTTACCCCACCTTTAATGAAAAAAAAATTGGTGGGATATACAGTATAATAAATAGCACCGAAAATAGGCTTAATTTTATTTGAGCAAAATTAAACTTTTTAGTTTGCGGGATGGAATTTGTTCAAAACATGTTTTACTGTTCAAAAGTTGTCTTTTAAATAAATTAATACTTTTGTTCATCAAGGATGCATTAAATTAATCAAAAGTTACAGTAAAAACATTCACAATGTTACAAAAGACTTCTATTTAGTAAATGCTGTTGCTTTTGAACATTCTACTCATGAAGAATCCTGAAAATAATACATTACAGTGTCTATAAAATATTTAACAACACAACTGTTTTCAACATTGATAAATATTAATAAGAACTGTTTCTTGAGTAGCAAATCAACATATTTAATATATATATATATATATATATATATATATATATATATATATATATATATATATATATACACACACACACACACACTCACCTAAAGGATTATTAGGAACACCTGTTCAATTTCTCAATGCAATTATCTAATCAACCAATCACATGGCAGTTGCTTCAATGCATTTAGGGGTGTGGTCCTGGTCAAGACAATCTCCTGAACTCCAAACTGAATGTCAGAATGGGAAAGAAAGGTGATTTAAGCAATTTTGAGTGCGGCATGGTTGTTGGTGCCAGACGGGCTGGTCTGAGTATTTCACAATCTGCTCATAGTTACTGGGATTTTCACGCACAACCTTTCTAGGGTTTACAAAGAATGGTGTGAAAAGGGAAAAACATCCAGTATACGGCAGTCCTGTGGGCGAAAATGCCTTGTTGATGCTAGAGGTCAGAGGAGAATGGGCCGACTGATTCAAGCTGATAGGAGAGCAACTTGGCGTAGAGTCAGAATTTGGCGTAAACAGAATGAGAACATGGATCCATCATGCCTTGTTACCACTGTGCAGGCTGGTGGTGGTGGTGTAATGGTGTGGGGGATGTTTTCTTGGCACACTTTAGGCCCCTTAGTGCCAATTGGGCATCATTCAAATGCCACAGCCTACCTGAGCATTGTTTCTGACCATGTCCATCTCTTTATGACCACCATGTACCCATCCTCTGATGGCTACTTCCAGCAGGATAATGCACCATGTCACAAAGCTCGAATCATTTCAAATTGGTTTCTTGAACATGACAATGAGTTCACTGTACTAAAATGGCCCCCACAGTCACCAGATCTCAACCCAATAGAGCATCTTTGGGATGTGGTGGAACGGGAGCTTCCTGCCCTGGATGTGCATCCCACAAATCTCCATCAACTGCAAGATGCTATCCTATCAATATGGGCCAACATTTCTAAAGAATGCTTTCATCACCTTGTTCCCACGTAGAATTAAAGCAGTTCTGAAGGCGAAAGGGGGGTCAAACACAGTATTAGTATGGTGTTCCTAATAATCCTTTAGGTGAGTGTATATACATACATACAGATCAGGCATAACATTATGACCACTGACAAGTGAAGTGAATAACACTGATTATCTCTTCATCACGGCACCTGTTAGTGGGTTGGATATATTAGGCAGCTTTGTCCTCAAAGTTGATGTGTTAGAAGCAAGAAAAATGGGCAAGCGTAAGGATTTGACAAGGGCCAAAGAGTTTGACAAGGGTCAAATTGTGATGGCTAGACGACTGGGTCAGAGAATCTCCAAAACTGCAGGTGTTCTCAGTCTGCAGTGGTCAGTATCTATCAAAAGTGGTCCAAGGAAGGAACAGTGGTGAACTGGTGACAGGGTCATGGGCGGCCAAGGCTCATTGATGCACGTGGGGAGGGAAGGCTGGCCCGTGTGGTCTGATCAAACAGACGAGCTACTGTAGCTCAAATTGCTCAAGAAGTTAAAGCTGGTTCTGATAAAGAGGCACAGTGCTAAATCCACATCGCAGTTTGTTGCGAATGGGGCTGCATAGCCGCAGAACAGTCAGGGGTGCCCATGCTGATACCCGTCAACCGCCGAAAGTGCCAAAAGTGGGCATGTGAGCATCAGAACTGGACCAGGGAGCAATGGAAGAAGGTGGCCTGGTCTGATGAATCACATTTTCATTTCCATCACCTGAATGGCCGGGTGCGTGTGCGTCACTTACCTGGGGAACACATGGCACCAGGATGCACTATGGGAAGGCGGCAAGCTGGCAGAGGCAGTGATGCTTTGGGCAATGTTCTGCTGGGAAACCTTGGTCTCAATCAGATCTCAATCCAATCGAGCATCTGTGGGATGTGCTGAACAAACAAGTCTGATCCATGGAGGCCCCACCTCGCAACTTACAAGACTCAAAGTATCTACTGCTAACAGTCCATGCCTCGACAGGTCAGGGCTGTTTTGGCAGCCAAAAGGGGATCACACAATATTAGGACGGTGGTCATAATGTTATGCCTGATATAGATTGCAAAAAAATCTTTTTCTTTTTTAATTTTTTAAAGAATGTAAATAGGAAATGATTTTTAAATTACCCTTGAAATGCCCAGATCATCGAATAAAACATGAGTGTCATGAGGGTCATGATCGTCGTGATGTTCATGAACAAACAGCTCATCTAATGGAGCCTCTGCCTTCAGCACCACACGAACCTGTGAAGATATTCCACCCAACAGTCAGAGGTTCCTTTAAGACCTTCCAACAACAATCACAAGCTTTTCACGACTTACTTTGTGCTCATATAGTGCGTCAATGAGAGTTATGAAACGTCTGGCCTGGGTCTTCTTGTTCAAATTAAGCAGAGGAATGTTTCGGATGAAAACTGTGTCAAACACAGCCGACATCTCCAGGTAGTCACTGGCTCCTATAGGCTAAGAGTAAAAACAACACAATACTCATTGATTCTAGTTCATTTTAATGACTGAATGTGAGTTGGCATGGAAAACTCAAGCTTACCCGGTCACACAGCTCCTCAAAGGTACAGTCTGCTATGGTCCCACATGCTTTGTCAAGTGTCAGTATCCTGCCATGTACCTTTAGAGATCTGGGTCGGGTAACTGTGATAAACAAAATCAACCTGAATCAAGATTGCATGGCTGGTAAAAAAATAATAATAATTAGGGCCAGTAATTCGTAATTCATTTGGATGCAGTTATTTTGTGACACATATAATGTCATTAGAAATTATTTTGTTAGAGTGTTTTATTGATACACCATCAGCTACTAAACAAGACTGTTTTGTGTTATTTAGAGCAGTGTTTCCCAACCTTTTTTCAGTCATGGCACCCTTTGAAAATGTTCTCCATTTTGTGGCACCCCCTCGCATACGTTATGCTAGGGGTGTAACGGTACAGATTGCTCACGGTTCGGTTTGTATCACGTTTTTAGGTTCACGGTTTCGGTACGGTTCAGTATTTGCTATGTTCAAGGAAAAAAGGACTACAGTCAAATAAAAATAAAGAAAATAATAAGAACAAATAATTTAAATACAAGCAGCAGCACAAATAAATACTATTGAGCAAAGATAGGCCTACTAATAAAATAAACTATGCTTTTCAGGTACGTCTAACATTAGTTTTCAGGTAGGCCTACAGAAATGGATCAAATGTAAAATAACATTGCATATTTGAGTGTATAAATTAAAGATTAATCCTATTAAACTTACAAAAGCTATTCCATCAAGAGCAGTGAGTGATGTCCTTGTCTTTTGTTGTTTGACATTAAACAGACAGCAGTAAACAATAACTGCCCCTTTAAGACCATATGCTCGGATATGCGTCGTCTTTCTCGACTGTATAAAGTTTACTTAAGGCATATACAGACTACAGGGAGTGCAGAATTATTAGGCACGTTGATTTTCTGATCATATTTTTTTTCCAGGCACATTTGACCAATTCCAAACCACAGTAATCCTAATAACTACTATTGATTTAGTATTTAATAATGTATAAGTGATATATAATTGTTCATGAAGGCTGGAAATGAAAAATACCTTATATTCAGGTGTGCAGAATTATTAGGCATGTTTTCTTTTACAGATAAATTGAGCCAAAAAAGAGATTTAACTCAGACTGAAAAGTGAAAAAGTATTAAATGCCCATGAGAAGGATGCAATACTAATGCAATACTAGACATTGCAGTTAAGCATGACCATTGGACAGTGAAATGCTCGTTGGGTCAGCAGGGTCAGACAAAAACAGGTGGTGAAGAAAAGACACCTGTTAACCGCAAAAGAATTAAGAATTAAGGTGAAGAATTAAGTGTGAAACCATCAGGAACCCTTTAGTCTCCAGCGCCACCATTTTCCAAAGCTGCAACCTACCTGGAGTCTCCAGAAGTGCAAGGTGTCAGGATCTCAGAGACTTCAGTTAGGTAAAGAATCCTAAAAAATGACCCCCACTAGATAAGAATCATAAGCTGAAGTGTTGTAAAATACATGAAGAAGGTTTTTTTATAGGCTTTATGGACAGATAGGTTGAGACTGACTCTTGAAGGACCAGCACCACATCCTCTAGTACCACTGTTTGAAGAATTCATCTTCCAGAATCTGGCAGTACGTTTTGGGAGTTCATTTTTAGTCCATCTCTGCACAACGGACTTCAGGATGGACTAAAATGAACTCCCAAAACGTACTGCCAGATTCTGGAAGATGAATTCTTCAAACAGTGGTACTAGAGGATGTGGTGCTGGTCCTTCAAGAGTCATTCTCAACCTATAAAACCTATAAAGCCTATAAAAAAGCAGGCTTCATGTATTTTACAACACTTCAGCTTATGATTCTTATCTAGTGGGGGTCATTTTTTAGGATTCTTTACCTAACTGAAGTCTCTGAGATCCTGACACCTTGCACTTCTGGAGACTCCAGGTAGGTTGCAGCTTTGGAAAATGGTGGCGCTGGAGACTAAAGGGTTCCTGATGGTTTCACACTTAATTCTTCACCTTAATTCTTAATTCTTTTGCGGTTAACAGGTGTCTTTTCTCCGCCACCTGTTTTTGTCTGACCCTGCTGACCCAACGAGCATTTCACTGTCCAATGGTCACGCCTTAACTGCAATGTCTAGTATTGCATTAATATTGCATCCTTCTCATGGGCATTTAATACTTTTTCACTTTTCAGTCTGAGTTAAATCTCTTTTTTGGCTCAATTTATCTGTAAAAGAAAACATGCCTAATAATTCTGCACACCTGAATATAAGGTGTTTTTCATTTCCAGCCTTCATGAACAATTATATATCACTTATACATTATTAAATACTAAATCAATAGTAGTTATTAGGATTACTGTGGTTTGGAATTGGTCAAATGTGCCTGGAAAAAAATATGATCAGAAAATCAACGTGCCTAATAATTCTGCACTCCCTGTATGTCTGCTAGAATACTCATCAACATGGACATGTTGACATACCTTTTGTGTGAGTTTGTCCGTTCAAGAGCAAGAGAACTCGAAAGAGAACTCAATATTTGCGCGCTGTGAGACGTGTGCGCGCTTTCGGATGAGTGCACAGAGACAAATTTTCTCACAGTGCACGCAACTTCTCATTCGCGTCTTCTGGCACTACACCTGGGAGATGACGGCGAAAATGACTGGTCATATTCAAACATACGGCAGCACTCGCATGCATTGAACAAAGTTATAATTTACAAAAATTTTTTTTAGGACTTTTACACGGCATGCCGCCCGCACCCCGGTTGGGAAACACTGATTTAGAGAACAGATCAGCAACCAACTTACTGTCATTCTGTTTAAAGGCCATCTCATCAAACAGTTTATCAAGTGTTGCATCAACATCGGATTCACTGGAACTACATAAAAAAAAAATAATAATAATAATTAATTCATCACTTTTTTATTTACAGATCCTTGGTCAAAGCGCTAACACTCATTGTTCAGGCAGAAGCATGTCATGTTTTGGATGTTAAATACTTTTTCCCATTCCATCTTAATATAAAGAGACCAATATAAGAAAGCAATTCATATGACAATATTCAAAAAGTGGCCCATGGTCTCATATAATGTTGCAAGTTTGGATAGTTTGAAGACAACCTGTTTGGTAATGCTAATGGCGCAACAATTACACTTTATTACAGCTTTAAATGCTTCAGGAATCAATTTAAAGATGTATGTCTGTGTGATTAAAGAAAGAGTCAACTTGCATAACTCTTAAAGGATTAATTCACCCCAAAATAAACATTTCCTGATAATTTACTCACCCCCATCTCATCCAAGATGTTCATGTCTTTCTTTCTTCAGTCGAAAAGAATTTACGTTTTTTGAAGAAAACATTCCAGGATTTTACATCATATAATGCTTTTCAATTGTAACCAAAATGCTGAAGGTCCAAATCAATGCAGTTTCAAAGCGCTTCGATGGGCTCCAGAGGCTCTGATCCCAGATGAGGAATAGGGTCTTATCTAGCAAAACGATCGATCATTTTCTAAAAAATAATTAAAATGATATATACATTTTAACAGTGGTGGGCCGTCAGGGCCAGCAAGGCCTTCTCTGCTGGCCTAATCACTATCAGAATCACAGACTTAAATTTTTATATATTTTTTCCATGAATGTGTGTTCAATTATTCCCAATAGTCTATTTCTATTTCTTATTTATTTAACTTCATCGCTTTTCTCTTGGTTGCGCTGCTTCCAGTAGTGTTTGTTTGTTAGAGCTTTTATCCAATCATATTTCAGTCATCATGTGTTGCTAGGTCAAAGAAATCTGCCTTGAGGCCTTCAGAATCAATATCGCAGGCGCCGCTAGCTTCAATGAATGGCAATGAAACTGCGCTTTAACCAATCAGATAATCACTCCGATTTAATCAGCCAATTAGATTTCGAGTTGGCGACAGCAGGGCCATTTAGCTGGCGTACAATAACGTCTGCATTTTCACATCCTTTGATTTGATGATCAGAGAGCGTACTAGTAGCCTAGTCAGAATAACCAGCAAACCGCATCTGTAGTTTTAATAAAGTTTTTTCAAACCCAAATGGCTGACAGAGGAGAAGAAATTAATGTATTAATTGACATACTTACAAAGCCATTTTCAAAATTCCCGCATACTGCCTTCTCCAGCTTAACGCACAGCCACGGAACGCTATTCAATCTGTCACGGAAATCTTTGTATTATCTTTGAACCCCACCTGAAATAAATTTGTCATATTGTTGGTAAGATTTTTCAAGAACCATTTATTCTGTTACGTCTAAAATATGCACAAAAAAACGCACAATTTGCTTTCGGTGGTTGGAGAACTCAAAAGGTAACGTTAGCCTACTACACAAATGCACGGAAAACCCGGAGCGGATCGATGCTTCTGTTAGATATGACTTATGTGGCGCAGCTGTGGCTGCAGTGAAAGGAGACTTGTTGAATTGTGTCAATTGGGTTTCCTGCGTTAATAACTCTTAAATTATTTAATCATTTAATCATTCATTCTCGCTCCATGAGAGACGCAACGCCCTGTTATAGCCTACTGCGTTTCTGTATAATATTGATGATTTCTATAGCCGTCTATAGTGTCATGATGATTTTATTAAGAGGTGAATTAATTCAGGTAGGATACCACTGAAGGCCTAGGTGTGAAATGCACGGCCCGCCACTGCATTTTAACCTAAATTGTTCATCTTGCGCGGTTCTGCGAGATGCTAAGGGTGACGTAATCACGTCGGAAAGGTCACGCTAGACGTAGGCAGAAGTACCGCCCCTGTGTTTACAACACGCTCGTTAGAAGTCTAAGGCCCTGTCTCAAATGGCACACTTCATGTGCACTTTCGGTCTTGTGGACTTACAATGGCTGCTGCGTGCGCGTGTCCGTTAATTAAGTCCACGAGACCGCAGGGTGTCCCATTTGTCATTTTAGAGCACAGAAGGGTGCTCGCGGGCATCCCCCTTTGAGGTCGATATGCGCCCTCGATGCGCACTTCTGCCGAGCCCGCACTGGTGCGGGTTACACAGCAGACTTCTTCCCGGCAGTCAAAGCGGCATTACGTTGTGAAAGTGCGGACTCCGTGAGGGTTTAGGGTGCCATTTGGGACGGGGCCTAATACAAACGCCCTTGCTGAAGTGACCTTTCCAACGTGATTTTACGTAATAAAAAAAAAAAAAATGACAGATCGTTTCGCTAGATAAGACCCTATTCCTCATCTGGAATCACGCAGAGCCTCTGGAGCCCATCGAAGCGCTTTGAAACTGCATTGATTTGGACCTTCAGCATTTTGGTTGCAATTGAAAAGCATTATATGATGTAAAATCCTGGAATGTTTTCTTCAAAAAATTTAATTTCTTTTCGACTGAAAAAAGAAAGACATGAACATCTTGGATGAGATGGGGGTGAGTAAATTATCAGGAAATTTCCATTTTGGGGTGAACTAATCCTTTAAGCCAGACTCAGACTACAGGAGTTTCAGGCAGACTTATGCCCGATTTACCCCTCCCAACATTCTGAAAAAATCACGGCCAGGGCATCAGTCGGTTCTGATGTTCTGCCCAGATTATCTGGAATTGCGAGGCATTTACAGATCAAATCTTAAACCTCCGGATCTGCTCGTGGACACATTGGGACCGCCCCGACGATATCAAACGTTTGATATTTAGGATTTTAAATCAGGATGATTACGACGATGATTATGCCAGTACTTCCAAGTCTACAAGGAGATGGAACTTTTGAAATGGCGACCACGAAACAACAACCTGACTGCTTTTATAATGTCCCCTGATATAATGTCTACAGCAAGTTGCCGCGACACAGTATCCATTTTGTTTTCATCCACTTCCACGTGAGATCAAGTGAGGTGCTAAATCTGGAATGATTTTAAAGGGTCATGAAACCCCAAAACACTTTTTTTGAGATGTAAACAGATACGTATAGGCTGCACATCAATGAAAACACTAAAGGTACTCATTAATGTTATTCATATGTGAAAAATAGTTATTTTTGCATTTTTCAGAGTGATTTCTGTCTTCCAGTTTGAAAAGATTAGTCGGAGCAACGTCACAGAAGCTGACGTCAGCGTGTACCGTAGGCCCAAATATGGGGCTGCTCAAAAATGCTGACTTTGAGCGATTCTCGACATATATTCATGACATAAAGCTCATTCAATCCAATCACTGCGCTGTAGTGTGCATAAAACATCATTTAGTTATTATGCATGAGACAGTCACTTTTGTCAGGTTCGTCTTCCATCATTATTTTTGAGTCATGGTGGGGAATTTTTGGAAGCAGCGTGCGGAAAAGTCAAGGAGGAAACTGAGGTGTTGTTTTCGGTGTGTCGTGAAGATGCTCCCTGGATTACTTTAGTGTGGGTTAAGACTGATAATCTACAGTGGAACAAACGAGGCGGCTGGTCGTGCAGATACGGAGTAACGGCGCTGAGCGAGCTGTAACCGGGACGCCGCCTATGGAAGCCATTGCTAAAGGTTCAGCAAAGTAAAATTAACTTGAGGAATCGCACGGCAAACCTACAAGCATTGACATTAATTTCTTAATTTATGTCATGAGTGCAAAATAACCGATCTGTAGGTAATGAACAATATTTTGAATGAAATATCAACAAGAATCAAAAGCCACGTCTTCTCCGTTTTATTTGTGGTAACAGACATGCACTAACCCGCATGTGTTCGGGCTCTTAGTGAAACAGTGTGCATATTTGGACAAATATAGATTTATTCTAGCATCCGTACAGCGCGGGTTGTCACGGGCAACCCAGTGCGCGTCGCTCGGTGCTGCAGATGCGCGGTCGATACTATGAAACCTCAAAAGGGGTTGAGTCCCTTCGCTAATACCCCGATCTAGTTTCTTTTCTGGTGCACCAGAAAAGGTGCTACTTTGGCTGGGTGACCTGAGGATTACAGTGAGGATTACCCACTCCTCTATCGCATCGCAAGCATGTAGAGACTGTGTTCGTGGGTGGTTCATGTTCTCTCATGAGAGCATAACCACGTCGGCGTGTTGTTCATCTTGCCAAACAGTGTGCATATTTGGACAAATATAGATTTATTATCACATGTTTGCAAAGTATTTCGTCATACAGAATAACATTTCTTTTCATTTCTCACTGAATTAACCTATGCTGATCTGAAGAGCTGAATGACATTCAGAGCGATCTCTGTCTGTTCTTCCTGCTGCACGCCACTTATGATCTCAGAGCTCTCTCATTTGCTGTACTCATCCCTCATCTCATCTCTCTGTTGTAAACATTGCCAACGTGTGAACCGAGAACATGTCTCCGAACCGCTGTAACTGCTGCAGTTGGTATCGCTAACCATGTCACCTGTGTCTGTGCATTGCCGGTTTGCAAATTAGCTCATTTTAATGCGAATAATGACACTCCCCTATTTATGCAAACCATTCCCTCTTTTCACACAATACCTGTCCCACCTTTTCGCAGTCGACCACGGCCCTTTTTGGAAGCCTTTTCAAATCGAAGGGGTTTCGATGACTCTTAGAATATCTTGTAGTGTGTGATGCGCCACGATTTTCAAATATTGTAGTGTGTGCAGGTTTGAGATTTGAAAGAAGAAAATCTGTAAAGATTAAGATTTAAAAACTCCTGTAGTCTGAGTCCGGCTTTACTGAAATGATTTAAAGTTCATCACTAAACTAATGCAGTAACATCTCATTTTGTACAACATAATGCATTTACTCACAGGAAGAAGAGTTTTCCGGCTCCAGGGCGATTTCTTCTCCGATAGTCTATTCCAGAATCCAGACGTAGTGTTTGGCAATACTCCTGTTTAAAAGACATTTGATCACATGTAGTACTTCCAACTGAAAATATCAAAACCACTTTTTTTTTAAATTGTATTACCAAATATTCAACAAGGCCATTAAGTACAGCCAGTAAGACCAATGAACACTGCGCTAAGTGTATTATATAATGAACGATGCTGAAGTGCTTACCTTTAGCACCGCTATGAATGGGACAAAGTTCACCCTCTGCAATCCATTTTTGTACAGATCTGTGTAAAACAATATATTGTTCTCAGTACAAACGGGAATTTGAAAGCCAAGAGTTATTGAAAGAAACTGCACTTCTGTGATGCTAGGACAATCACTAGCTATCCATCCAAAGATGCAAATTTAACTTATGCACAGAATGGTAATATAGTATAAAATATTTGCAAATAAAGCTCTGTTTCCATCTGATGTGTTCTCTTGAAGAAAATAATCACTTCCTGGGAAATTTGCACAAAATGTCTTTAATAAAAATGGAAGTTGCTGCAATCGGGGAAGCCAATGTGGCTCTTTTTTCCTACAGTACATCATAAATTACAAAAATAAACGCAATAAACAATGTCATGTTATCTTGCGTTCAGGGGGGTATTTCAGAAAGAAGGTTATGTGACATACCTGAGTGTGTTTAAGAGTAAGTAAGCGGATAACTTTCGTTTCCAAAAACAGGCAACTTTCAGGTTATGTAATTAGCCATAGCAACTCACTCTCTGAACATAACCTGCTCCGGAGCAGCTCATGTTCCAAGGTTAGTTTGCTTAAGAGGTATTCAGATGTATGTAATATAATTAATATAGTTAAATTATAGTTAAAAAAAAAAAGTGTTCTATAGTTAGTTATATAATATACAACATTATATATTAATTCTAAAGCACTTATAACAAGGTAATGTTAAATGATAATTAAATTCAAATATATTTATTATTTATTTTATTGTCATTTTACACATGGATCTGTATTCAATTAATTAGCATCAAACAAACAATATAATCCTAATTATTAAACAAAGAGATAAAAAAAAAGATTGCACAACCACCAAATAGGTGGCGATGTGCACTAAGTTATGTAAAAAGCCATTAAACAAAAGAAGAAGTTGAATGGCATGCTTTTTCTTTAGCCTGTTTCCATGGCAAATCATCGATTCGTTGCTCTGTTGAGGATGTCTTGTCTGTTCACGGTTAACATACTCTGAGTTGTCTGAACTTACTCACTGACGCGATTTTGGAACCAGCATACCTCGAGTAAGCCAGGTTTGGGTTAATCAACCGAGAGTTGAAGGTATTTATGGCGGTAGGTTAACCTTGCTTTCTGGAATACCCCCCAGATGCCTGATGTTTGGGAAGGCAATCATTTTGATGTCAGAATGACCAAACCAACATTTGAGATGCTGTGCAATGAAACTGATCCGTTGGTTAGTCCTGTTGTCCAAAGTCACATGAGATCTTTTGTTGCACACTGAGGGATTTATTTGGTAAATGTGTTTTAATCGTAGTTTATGCGCATGTATTCTCATTGGATTAAAAAAAAAGTACTCTGCCTCAAACATTTTTCGAATTGATGTGCATCTTGGCATTTCCATCCAACGTTTTATGCAATATCCCAAAATTGGCATAAAAATAGGTGGGCGGAAACATAGCTAATGGTGGTTCATAACTCAAACTGGAACACGCAACACACTTTTTAGTACAAGCAACTATGTCACCCACGTACCCGAATGAACGCATATAACACCTAAATATACTCCAGTGACAACATATCAATATATTGACTCTTTTCGGGATTATTTGCTTCTTACCATCGGGTGGCCGGTTGGACGTGGCAACAACTACAACTCCATTCCGGAAGAGGTTCTCAAAGAGCTGCTTAAGGATCATGGCATCTGCAATGTCAGTGACCTAATGAACAGAGAAAGCAAAAGAAACCTTAAAAAGTCAATACTGATGACTCTCTGTACCAGATTGTCACTGCATGGATTTAGCTTGATAAATGGACAAAGCTTGATAAGATTGCACTGATACAATTACAAAATGAAACATTCACCTGAAACTCGTCAAAACACAGAAGGCAGGCCTCCTCGCTGATTTCATCAGCAACCGGAGCAATGGGATCGTACGCCTTCGCCATTTTACCCACTTTTCTTTTGGGTAAACTTTGCTTGAGCCGATGGATTCCTATATAAACATGACTCTATCTGAGTGAGAGCAAATAATGGGAACTTTACTATTTTGGCATCAGTTTAATCATACATGGGCCATTTTTGGGCTCCAGGAGTATTTCAGTCCCTCAAACATTTTTTAATATGTAATAAATTATGGACCTTGTGTCAATTTCTGGCTTCAGCTTAAGAAAAACATTGAAAATAAACCATATGAAAATAATGTCCATATCAGACAACAATGGAAAATAGCTTGAGGCAAGGAAAATGTGTTGTGCTGGCAGTTTAATACATGCCAAACATTAATGGGTAGTCATAAAATGTATTAAACAAATAGTTATAGTAAAAACAATAAATAAATAAATATAAAATGACCAGAATTATCAGTGCACAAACAAAGAGAGTACGTATTAACAGGAGTACATAGTCATAACAAACTTACGTTTATGTACATCCAACATGAATCCATGAAAATGGACCCTTTTTTTCTTCTCTGTCTCTACATAATTATAAAACATGTCCATAACCATAGTTTTTCCCGTGCCTGTAAATTATGAAATTCACATTGATAACAGAACTGAGCAGTTTATTTCCAGTACGATAAAGTTTATCTGACACTATGTGACAGCCATGACATAACGTCGCAAAACTTACCAACGTCTCCAAATATGTAATAACCTTTTGGTGGCTTTTTCTGGGAGAAGAACTGTTGCAGATGTAAAAGAATCAAAAACATATACAGTACAAGTTAGAATTAGATTTTTTTTTTAAAAAAACACTTTCACAGTATCTACAGGATATATTTTGCCGGATACAGGCAGGCCACACAACTTTGTGTCGTTTACCTTTGAGAAAAACGATGAGCGGCCATTGCTGTACCCTCGAAGATTCTTTTGCATCTGATCCAGTTTTTCCATAACAGCCTTTTGCTGCAGATCTTCTCGTAACTGTCCATGTTGAATAAGACTGTTGTAATGCTCCAATGGTCCGCCAAAACTGCTGCTTGGAGAGGTCGTGGCGCTGGGCTCTTCAACCGTCTGAGACAGTACACTTGTGGCAAGCCCTTCAACATAGAAATTGAGATAAACAAGAGTTCATGGGTTGCACTTTATTTTACAGTATGTGCAATTACAGCGTTCTTATCTAAGAAAGGGCTTGTCACATGTCTGTCTTGTCTTTGTGTGAGCACATGGCTGGTATTTGTCATTGCTGGCCATGTGCTTTGTCATGTTTGGTGTGGCTTGTCACCTGTTCCTTGTGCTCTCCCGTCTATTGTCTTGACCCCACCCCTCTTGTTATCTGATTATTGACTGCACTGTTTATTCCCTATTTAAATCTCATTGTGTTTGCAGTCTAGTGTTGGATCGTTGTCTTCTGTTACCCTTCATGTGCTTGCTGTTGGCTTCATGTTTCCCATATTTTTGTGTCTTGTAAGTTTTAGTTTGGTTTTCCCCCTCGTGGGTGTTTTGTTTGTTTTGTTTATACTTTTATTATTAAATAAACACCATTTCTTTCTGCATTTGAGTCCTCGCTCCTTTTCACCCATACCCACCCTGACATAAGAAATGGTGTTTATTTAATAAAAAAAATATAAACAAAACAAACTAAAACTTACAAGACACAAAAATATGGGAAACATGAAGCCAACGGGAAGCACATGAAGGGTAATGCCGAGTTCAGACTGCACAATGTTCAAACTCGTCAGATCACAGTTCTTTTCACACTGCATGACTATCTGGGCCAGCATTCAGTCACTGCTGTGTTCACACTGCACGATGGATCGCGCCAGGGGGTTTCACACTGCATGACTGTACAAGAGGAAGTATCGCCGACAGCTCTGTCACGTCCGCAAACTACGTTTCACAACAATACACACGCGAGAAGTGAGAAGGGAAAAACGCGAGATCACACGAACGTCAGACCGGAGTTCTCGCGCGAGACTGGAATTGTTATTAAAAATATAGACTGCAGTGCAGAAACGTGTGATCCAAATTGTCTGTGCGCTGATTTGCAACAAAAAGGAGAAAAAGAAAAAAAGAGTATGGCGGAGGAAATGGTTGGGGAGACAGAGGGAGCACTGATTGTGTTCTGCAACGAGAGTTTGAGGTAAATAAATAATTTTGCAATGTGCTACTGTTGCGGCTGGTCAAGCAAATGTTTGTGCTTTGTTTTTGTTTGATATAATTGTAAATATATCTATTAAAATACTGATATCTTGCTCTCTCATTGGCTGTCGGTCATCACCGATGTATTTTTCAGTCAGAACACATTTCACACAGCAGGAGTTTGAATCACCGACAGGTCCAGAAATCTAGCATGCCAAATATCTCTCTGGCACTGGTGATTCTCTCAGATTGCGTCTTTGATCCTTCACACTGCGTGATTGTCACTCGCGTGCACGAGCACCGATTTGCCTATGATTTCGGGCATTTGTCAGCGATTTTGCAAAACTTGTCAGCGAGTCAACATCGGGGCAAAAATCGGGCAGTCTGAACTCGACATTACAGAAGACAACGATAATACACAAGACTGCAAAAACAATGAGATTAAATGGGGAATAAACAGGTCAGGCAACGAGGGAGGACGGGTGGAGCAAATTAAACAATAATCAGCTAACAAGAGGGGTGGGGTCAAGACAATAGATGGGAGAGCACATGGCACAAGGAACATGCAACAAGACATGTGCTCCCACCAAACACAAGCACATGGCCAGCAATGACAAATACCAGCCATGTGCTCACACAAAGACAAGACAGACATGTGACAGTGCTGAGTAATATAAGGCAACTACATAGGTTAAGGTTAGGTTTAGGGGTAGGATCAGTGTTAGTACCTAGTTATTACCCAGTTATTGTAATCACTATAAGTACATAGTATGTACACACGGAATAGGACTATAAAATAAAGTGCTAATAGTGCATGTGTTGATCTGCCTATTCATCTGCCTGTCTATTTCTCTTGGTTATGTGCAAATATTGAAGGAACACTTTCTTCTAATTTAACAGCAGTTTTGGAGAGACTAGTTGTCAAAAAGTTAATATCTCCTTAAAGCCACAATATGTAATTTTTCGCCGCTAGAAGTCGCTTATTTAAAACAAAGGTGTAACTTGATGATAATTGATTTTACGGTCCGTGTCCTGGTTAAAATCGATTATTTCTCTGGTTTTAAATATTCTTGGGATCATTTGGGATAATGTAAGTCAACAAAATATATAACACTGTTCTAGTGGTTTTTGGATATTTTAATCAAAAAATCTTACATAATGTGCTTTAACTAACTAACTTTAAGGTTTTTAATCAAGAATACAATTTTCAAAAGTTTAAGTGTTTTTTCATATTTGTTGTTTTCAAACACCTATTTTAAAACTATTTTTAAACTATAAGTTAAAAACATATTAAGTTTTAAACTATAACTTTACATATAACTTTAATCTATAACTTATGTAATGTCCTACAAACTAAAATTATAATATTATAATTTCTGTAAAAAAGCTGTATTAAAAAATATGCGTAAACAGAGAAAAAAACACACACTGACATATTTTAATCTTTTTTAACTACATACAGTTCAAGAAGACTAACGTTATACAGATGTTATAAAACCGTTATCAAGATGAGTATTATAAAATATCTGGTTGGAGAGTATTAAAAAATGAGTATTATAAAAATATATTTCTCTTCGACTCTCTCTCATAGGCTACTGTAATATAAAACACCGGTGTTCCGGTACTGTCAGGCTGTCAGTGTCAAAAGCCAACATAATGACATTTATCATAGAAATATGACTGTCATTCAGTTGTCGTGAAAACCCTTACCTCTTCTAATACAGCTGATAATACTAGGCAGAGTTGACTTCGACAGAAGCTTGTTTTTCATACAGAACTGAAGTCCAAGAGCCACCAAGGACGCTTTACCGGCTGCCATGATGATTCAAACTGCGAAAGCTTTATTGAAAATGCCCTCTGAACAGTGGAAATGGGCGTGGCTTCGTGTAAGGGGCCGTACGATTCATGAATAATTAATTATTTGACGTGCCTCTTCGCTCCATCCACAAATAACGTCAGAATTACCTAATTTATATTTATAAACTGAGACGGCCTTGTCCTGTCAATCTAAACATGCTAACGTAATGCAGACGTTAGAACCGGAAAAACCCCGAAAGATAATTATCATTTTGTTACACAACAGCTCATGTTAGTCACTAGGCGTACATTTTTCCGAAACATTTTTCATCACAGAAAAAAACAACAACACATAATTAGGCTACTCCCTGAAGAATACTGCATTTCTAATAAAAACAAATAAATATCTTTTTTCAAAACCCACAAGTAACACATTTCTTAAGCACTGTTTTATTTTTACTGCTTTTCCTCTCCTTTTAATTTTATGTTCTTTGTATTTCAATGCAGTGCTGTTTCTTATTATTTTGGTAAAACAATAGCCATATTAGTATGATATAGTGTGTGTGTGTGTGTGTGTGTGTGTGTGTGTGTGTCCATGTAAATTCTTTCCATGTGTGGAAGGATTTCATAATGAGATGCTCTCATTGAATAATACAGTTAATGTTGATGTATATATATATATAAAATGACAGCCAGCTGCCTATAATCCCATCCTCCCCATCCTCCTCTGACATTATATTAGCTTTAAGGAATAATGTTTAATGAACATGTGATGGGGAAGCAGCCTAGGATCTGGATGCCTGTTGCCATGACAACAGCGGGGCTCCCAGAGCCCGAAGGCTCGGTGACTGTGCAGCATCATCCACATTGTAACACACGCTCTGGATTCATGACATGCTGTGCCATTCGCTTTGCTTAGTGTAGATGATGAGCTGAGTTCATTCAGGAGGAACTCTACTGAAGGTCTCCTTCACCTTTTGCGTGCATCTTCTTCCTTTTGTGACATATGTGCAGCTACATTGCAAATGACTGGAGGATAAGGTATTAAGGTGAGAAGGTTGTTTTAGCTGTGCTTTCAATCTCAAAGAGCCAGTGTCCATAGCTACTTAATGCAGGAGCGTGCTGGAAGCCGTGAGGGAGATGGATGTTTATGTGTTTGTATCCATGGCAAAACCACTTGTCTTCACCTCCACTCAATGCTTTAAGTTTAGTCTAATGAGACGACTGACGCCTGTGTTAAGACTGTTCTATAGATCAATGCATTTTGAGGGGAGGTTTACTGAAGAACAATGCACACATCACAAACAACGGCGTCACAACTATAGGTAGCTATAACTGCCATGTTAATGAGAGTCTAAAAGTACAACTAAGAAAAGTTTGTAAATAAAAATTAACATAATTATTTTTTTTTGCATAATTATCTCACTGCTTGTTCTATCTATCTATCTATCTATCTATCTATCTATCTATCTATCTATCTATCTATCTATCTATCTATCTATCTATCTATCTATCTATCTATCTATCTATCTATCTATCTATCTATCTATCTATCGTTCTATCTATCTATCTATCGTTCTATCTATCGTTCTATCTATCTATCTATCTATCTATCTATCTATCTATCTATCTATCTATCTATCTATCTATCTATCTATCTATCTATCTATCTATCTATCTATCTATCTATCTATCTATCTATCTATCTATCTATCTATCTATCTATCTATCTATCTATCTATCTATCTATCTATCTATCTATCTATCTATCTATCTATCGTTCTATCTATCTATCTATCTATCTATCTATCTATCTATCTATCTATCTATCGTTCTATCTATCTATCTATCTATCTATCTATCTATCTATCTATCTATCTATCTATCTATCTATCTATCTATCTATCTATCTATCTATCTATCGTTCTATCTATCGTTCTATCTATCGTTCTATCTATCGTTCTATCGATCTATCGTTCTATCGATCTATCTATCTATCTATCTATCTATCTATCTATCTATCTATCTATCTATCTATCTATCTATCTATCTATCTATCTATCTATCTATCTATCTATCTATCTATCTATCTATCTATCCATCTGCGTCATGAGAAATCCTGTCCCCCTGTGAAATAGTGTCCGCTTAGGACCCAACGTGGTAGCTGTTTTAAATGCCTGATCAAAAGCTGTTATCGCAATGTCATAATACATAGTTCTGAACAAGCAATTGTTTAAAAATAAACTATGAATTCATTGTCATTCTAAGTACACACAAACAACATTTATTTGAAATATGTAATTGATTGCCTAACATATTGTAAATCATTTCAATTGATAAACTAAGTAATAATACCAATTCAAAATCATAACATGTAATGTACCAGAATAAAGAATAATAAAAAATAAAATAATATACAGAACAGGTGCACAAAATAAATACAACAGGATTTCTTAAAAAAAAAAAAAAAAAACATTAAAGCGGGGCTAGGGCTTTTAGTATGTAGGGTAAGTGCAACCGTGGTGTATAAAGTAAGCTAATCGGGTAGCTGTATGCTATGCTAGAACGTACACTAGCTAAAAAATACATTAAGAACGAGATATGCTTGATTTCACAACTTATAGCTTCGGTTATATATACTAGTGTATGAAACATATGATTTGCAAGATGTTAAAGACAATTTTAACACAATTTAAAAGACAAAAATCAAAACGTGATTTTGTAAGAATTGTAATCAGGCTCTGACCAGATTACCCATTAAAAGTTATTTCAGCCAATAGAATCGCTCTGGGGTCCTAAGCGGACACTATTTCACAGGGGGACAGGATTTCTCATGTCATGAGAAATCCTGTCCCCCTGTGAAAGAGTCCGCTTACCAATGTGGTAGCTGTTTTAAATGCCTGATCAAAAGCTGTTATCATGTTGATTGCTTTAATGGGAGCAATAGCACGCCAAACATATTGTAAATGATTTCAATTGATAAACTAAGAAATAATACCAATACAAAATCATAACCCTACATCTTAAAAGCCCCACTTTAATGTTTATACAATTTAAAAAAAAATCCTGTTGTATTTATTTTGTGCACCTGTTCTGTATATTATTGTTTTTTTTATTCTTTATTATTTACATTATAGGTATATTACTATGTTAATCATAAAATCGTAAAACAGTAATTTCCAAAACATCTGATTCAGCTCCGTTTACACATGATCTGATTCAAATGCGTTTAGAAAGACTTGCTGTATATTATTTTACTCTGAGAAAAGCAAGGCATGTTTCAAGTTTATTTCAGTAGGGTAAGTGCAACCGTGGTGTATAAACTAAGCTAATCGGGTAGCTGTATGCTATGCTAGAACGTACACTAGCTAAAAAATACATTAAGAACGAGATATGCTTGATTTCACAACTTATAGCTTCGGTTATATATACTAGTGTATGAAACATATGATTTGCAAGACTTTAAAGACTATTTTAACACAATTTAAAGACAAAAATCAAAACGTGATTTTGTAAGAATTGTAATCAGGCTCTGAATAGATTAGCCATTATAAGTTCTTTCAGCCAATAGAATCACTCTGGGGACACTATGGCCGTTTCTCAATACCAAGTACGCAAACTTCTGCCTTGCGTCCTTGGTAGTTCAGACTTGCAAGTTCGACTCGGGAGAACGAACTCCAGAGGACGGGGGGAATCGCCATCAGTCGTCAATTGTGAAACGTCATCAGTTGCTGCCAAGTACTGTTCCAATTCAAAGTTCACATCTAGCCAAGTACAGTTCAAATCCCCGGATGTGTCCTTGATCCGCCCCTTTTATCGAGGATGCATCAAGAGGAGACTTGTGGACTTCAGACAGACCGGTATCCCAGAATGCATCTCGCACCAACAAGCAAACGTCAATAGCGGATGAGAAACCCCTCGTAATTTAAAAATACTGTTAATGTTTCACAAAATGTAGTTTTAAGACTTTTTCAGGCGAGAATGTAATTGTTTAAAGCTCAAATCTGTGGTTTATTTATAAAGAGAGCGCTTTTTTGAAAATTTGATCTGGCGTTTTCTGAGTTGTGAGATCCAGTCGATCAGCGGCGCTCAGCGGGCGCTCTCCCCGCCGAGAGCAGACTTAACACGGCTAGTCCTTCTGACACCTGCCGCTGGCTCTGATGTCTTCAGATATAATTTGTCTTCTAACGGGCGATCTTTGGTCTCATGAATCTATAATTTGTTCCCTGGCAAATCGTTTTGACTGAGGGCAAAGTGAAGTTTCATAACTTTATATTTTTAGGCTATTAAACACATAAACTGACATTTAACAAAAATAGACTGGGTTGTGTTTTATGTCATAGTTAATTTTATTACAGTGATAATCACACTTGTCTGAACCACATAATAATGTTTGTTTTTTGTTTTTTTGTTTTTTATTTAAACGAAAAGAGACAGGGTTTTTAATATTTTGTTTTGTTATAAATATACATGCAATAACATTGCCTGCACTACATTTGTGTGGCTACAATATGTTTAATGAAAATGAGGCAGAGTGGTGTTTTATCATATATTTTGTTTTATTGTAGCCTTAAATATACAAATATACACTGAATAACACTATCAAGAACGCTGCTGTTCCATTAGCAGAGTACCGGACTATTGTCCTCCCGTCCTCGGGAGTTCGTTCTCCGGAGTTGAACTTGGCGAGCCTGAATTAACTACCACGGACGCAAGTCAGAAGTTCGCGAAGGCCTACTTGGTATAGAGAAACGTACAGTGAGGAAAATGAGTATTTGAACGCCCTGCTATTTTGCAAGTTCTCCCACTTGGAAATCATGGAGGGGTCTGAAATTGTCATCGTAGGTGCGTGTCCACTGTGAGAGACATAATCTAAAAAAAAAAAATCCAGAAATCACAATATAGGATTTTTTAACTATTTATTTGTAAGATACAGCTGCAAATAAGTATTTGAACACCTGTTTATCAGCTAGAATTCTGACCCTCAAAGACCTGTTAGTCTGCCTTTAAAATGTCCACCTCCACTCCATTTATTATCCTAAATTAGATGCACCTGTTTGAGGACGTTAGCTGCATAAAGACACCTGTCCACCCCATACAATCAGTAAAAATCCAACTACTAACATGGCCAAGACCAAAGAGCTGTCCAAAGACACTAGAGACAAAATTGTACATCTCCACAAGGCTGGAAAGGGCTACGGGGAAATTGCCAAGCAGCTTGATGAAAAAAGGTCCACTGTTGGAGCAATCATTAGAAAATGGAAGAAGCTAAACATGACTGTCAATCTCCCTCGGACTGGGGCTCCATGCAAGATCTCACCTCGTGGGGTCTCAATGATACTAAGAAAGGTGAGAAATCAGCCCAGAACTACACGGGAGGAGCTGGTCATGGTTTGAAATCATGCATGGCACGGAAGGTTCCCCTGCTTAAACCAGCACATGTCAAGGCCCGACTTAAGTTTGCCAATGACCATTTGGATGATCCAGAGGAGTCATGGGAGAAAGTCATGTGGTCAGATGAGACCAAAATAGAACTTTTTGGTCATAATTCCACTAAACGTGTTTGGAGAAAGAAGAATGATGAGTACCATCCCAAGAACACCATCCCTACTGTGAAGCATGGGGGTGGTAGCATCATGCTTTGGGGGTGTTTTTCTGCACATGGGACAGGGCGACTGCACTGTATTAAGGAGAGGATGACCGGGGCCATGTATTGCGAGATTTTGGGGAACAACCTCCTTCCGTCGGTTAGAGCATTGAAGATGGGTCGAGGCTGGGTCTTCCAACATGACAATTACCCGACGCACACAGCCAGGATAACCAAGGAGTGGCTCTGTAAGAAGCATATCAAGGTTCTGGCGTGGCCTAGCCAGTCTCCAGACCTAAACCCAATAGAGAATCTTTGGAGGGAGCTCAAACTCCGTGTTTCTCAGCGACAGGCCAGAAACCTGACTGATGTGTGCAAACCTGGTGAAAAACTACAGGAAACATTTGACCTCTGTAATTGCAAACAAAGGCTACTGTACCAAATATTCACATTGATTTTCTCAGGTGTTCAAATACTTATTTGCAGCTGTATCATACAAATAAATAGTTAAATCATACATGGTGATTTCTGGATTTTTTTTTAGATTATGTCTCTCACAGTGGACATGCACCTACGATGACAATTTCAGACCCCTCCATGATTTCTAAGTGGGAGAACTTGCAAAATAGCAGGGTGTTCAAATACTTATTTTCCTCACTGTATATTTTAGGCTCTGCCTCTTTTCATTTTTTTTTTACCAATTTTTTTTAAACATATTAGCCACACAAATGTCATTCAGGCAGCTACATTGATTATCTTATATATTTATAACAAAACGAAGTATAAAACACAACCCTGCCTCTTTTCGTTTAGATTTTTTAAAAAAACAATAGGCCTATATTAAACATTAGCCTAATATGTGGCTTAGGGTGACCAGATTTCTGAAATGGAAACCGGGGACATTAAAACTGTTAATAGTTGCCATTGTAAATAACAAGCAGTTCAAAACAATATTATAACATGACTTAACAAAAACACATTACAAAAATAAAACATAAATATGATAAATAAAACTATTTAACAAATATTTTAACATTTTATAATTGTATTTAATATTTTAATTTTCACAAGTTTATACTACTATATAAGTAATACATTTAAAAAAAAAGTTTTTTACTTCAAATGTTTTATTAGGCTTGTGCTTAAAAATAAATCTTACTATCCTAAATTGGTCTTGTTTTGCATTTTAGGCTTATTTTAAGCAGAAATGATGTGTATTCTGGATGTGTTGCAAGGGACAAAACAATGCCGCACCCTGTGATGATAATGTCGCTCTGCTCTCGGTTATGTTAGTAGTAGAGGCTCACGCACAACCAAGTTCAGTTTATCATGCGGGGGTGTTGGGGGGCATGGCATTACTGATCGTTGCGTCCGTTGGTCTGAGATGCATTCTGGGATACCGGTCTGTCTGAAGTCTCCTCTCGATGCATCCTCGATAAAAGGGGCGGATCAAGGACACATCCGGGGATTTGAACTGTACTTGTCTATGGCTAGATGTGAACTTTGAATTGGAACAGTACTTGGGCAGCGATTTATGACGTTTCACAAGTCCACGAGAACACAAGTACAGACGCATAAACGGCCTATTTCATAGGGGGACAGGATTTCACATGACAATACTGAGCCGGTGACTAATAATATTGTGACACTGACATGTCAACTCCAAATATCAATTTCATAGCACAAGACACGTTTTAAGATCATTTTAAAACGTTAAATGTATGTAATACATACTTTTAATCCATTAAATTCAGGAACACTGAATTAACGTCTTCATGGAAAGACTGAGTGATTTATGAAGTAGGCATGTCATACCAATATGGGGGTCGGCGGAGCAGCATGTATTTTGATGAGTAAATGACACCTCTGACCATTGATTCCGTTGGGTCGTTTATCAGTCACAGATACTGTACGGACAATCTGACCCAATACAGTTCAGTTTTTCTATATATTTTGCTCTGTCGAGCGGCAAAAGTGATTCTACACAGGCTATACTGGGTTAACCCCATTCATTTCCATTGTGGGGGAATGGACTGTTTTCCCCGTCGCAGACTCCGCCCCCAGCTATGACACGACGCCGTCAATAACGCTATTGCATTGCAATAGCCAATGACGTTCAAGCACGCGAATGAGGGCACCGCCCCTCGCTATATACGTAATGCGTCGCTTGGCGCCATTACATCAGAAACTTTCGACTGAATAAGCAAGTGGCGAAAAATCCTGAGCACAAGTGTAACGGCATGATTGGTTTCAGGGAACCGAGGTTATGTCAGTACCCGGAGACATTCCCTTTCAATATCTGTCTCTCGACTTCGCGTCAGATGCTGATGCATTGGGGAACGTGTCAAATCACGCACGTTACTGCGAAGGGAGCTCAGAATATGCGAACGGATCATTCTGATGTACAATTCAATATTCACCTGCGCAATCCAATAATTCAGAACACATTTACAAACAAAAAGTATAGCCTAATAGAAATCCATAGAAAATATACTTGACGCATTATGCCAACTAGTCATAGCCTATCAATTGCTATTGAATAAGAAATTGCTTTTATGATGTGCACAAGCGATTAGTAAAGAGATTGAGAAAAATTGGAATGTATTTTTATTAAACACTTTCAGTAATGTCTGTACAGTAGAAAATAACCTTCAAAAACCTTCATTTTATTTCCTTTTATTTTATGAGATTTACCCACAAGTATCTTTCCAAGTAGTTACTACTGACAATTTGATGTTTACGATTCCCTTGAACCAATTCATTTCCATTAGCTTTTCCAAATGCTTGGGCTTACTGATGATGTTTAAAAATTTAATGCAGATTGCACTCATAAAGATTTTTAGAGCTTATGAATATTTGAAGCACAAGTATTCTCTGTAGAAATGTTCATTACTGGTAATCAGAAATCCGAATGTCCTACTACTCAAATAAAAATGTAGTTAGTAGCACATTTTGACAGTGTGAAGTCTAATGGCCAGTAACACGTCATGTCAATATTCTCTGCTTGTTGTCTATAGATCTAATGTGTGTTCTTGTGGATTCAGCACAAAGGCCAAACAACAGGAATGAAATGCAATCAGCTTCATTGACCGGCTCATTCGTCCCCAGCCAGACAGGAATGATCCTGAGCCACAAGTGCGGCAGAACCACACTACATCATCCTGAGTCTCTCCAGACAATGAAGGTTGTGAAGAAAAAGGGAGAAAAGCATTTAAGGTTATTCCTAATTCCTAGTCATTATGATTTACTATGGCAAGCAGCTTGTTGAGAAGAGGCAGGCCCGGTTCCAGAATCAAATCCCTGAGGGTGCTTCTGAAATCACTGAGGGTGCTCTAGTAAAGTGCAGGCTAAGCAACAGCTCCACCATAGCAGTGTACAGTGAGAAAAAGTCACTTTTACTAAAAATATTTTGCTACAAATATTTGTCTGTTAATCTGCCTTTATGTTGCTTTAATGCATTATTTAATGTGATTATTTTAGGTCATTACATTGTTTGGAACATAAAAAACAAATGGATATTTAAAAAAATCCTATGTTATATGCTAAATCCTCTGCTCTTATTTTTCATTCACCGATTAATTTTTATGCTCCAAGCTTTAAAAAAAAAAATCCAAACTATGTATAAAGATGATTCTTAATGTTATGAAAGATATTTGATATAAAGTTTTACTTTATGCAATGTGTGTGTACACATGGCCATACATGCCATTCCCATTCTAGGCAATGCATCTATACACTAGCCCCATTTCCACCGAAATTACCCAGAACAATTTGTACCAGGAACTTTTTTTACAGGAACTTTCCCCCCCCAGACCTGCTACTGTCTACATGTCCACTGCGGTCTAAAGTACTGTGAAGATTAGGCAAATTAGTCCAGAGACGTGGGACTGCGCGCGACTGTTCCTCCCACTCACCGACGGACAGTAATCATTTTTGTGCGACACTGTCTGCAACAATAACAAGTATGGAGGAGATTCAAGCAGCACTGCTTTTGCTAATTATGTATTGGTTAAAGAGGTAATTAACAAAACTATTACAGCTATTACGGACATTGACCGTAAGATTGCTGAGACAACGCGCGCCATTGGACAGAAAGAGCAAGATTGATATTTATTTACTGAACGCAGAACAAACCTCGCAAAAGACTTTTAAAAATGCCGGTTGAAATAAAATGCTGTGTGGAGTCAACCAATCAGCATGTTCAGCACCCAAGTCCCACCGCAGAAAGTTCCCGAACTTTGAAAAAGTACTACCTCGCGAGCAGGGCAAATATTTACCCGGAACTCCATTTAGACCCTGGTTCCTGCGGTCGAAACAAACCGAGTACCACCCCAAAGTTCATAGTTCCTGGGGGAAAGTTCCTGCGGTGGAAACGCGGCTACTGTATCTAGTTTGGATATTAATGTGGTGGGACAATATGTCATGTAAAAAGACGTATAATAATATTTTCATAAAAAGGTCTCATATTTCATAAGAATATCCAGACTTAAAACTCGCTAAGTAATGTCCTCTACAGAGGCAAAACATCTAATCTGGGTCAGGAGGATATTTCTGTCTTGTGCAGAGTGGCATTTATATTTAGATCACTTCCGAAACTTTGCAGCATGCAATTGGTCGTCGGTCCTCTTAGCAACAATAGTTTTATTCAATGAATGTTATAGACTGTAGCCTCGAAAGTGAGCCAATATCACTGTACGATCACTAAAATGCTGTTGCTTTGTCAGTTCATCATGATCTCACAAAGTTCTGTTATAAAAATGTCAATAATAAATCTCTTACTTACATCGTGTCTTGACTTTGTTAATGAGAGGTTTCACGAGCCTGCATTAACTCAGCACTGAATAAAAACTGCCGTTTTGTGCGGTGATCACATTCAAGAGATCAACTGTGATTGGCTACATTACTCACCGCTGCAAAAACACGCTGTAAGTAGATGCATTTGACGCGCTCCAGAGCTCAGACACAAATCTGTTTTGCCAGTATATTATTACGGTATCAACTGAGGGTGCTTTTGCTTGCGTTTGAGGGTGCTTAGCAGAATTGGGCCTGAAAAGAGGTTTACTATTTCTGCAATGTCTGCTTGAAACTTTCAGATTGATGTGCACTAAGAAAAGACCTAAGACATATTCAGACCAGTATATTAGACTTTATATTGAGGACACTTTCCGGCCAGTAAGACACCACCTAGCAACCAGAACATCATAGAAAATGCATAGCAACACATAAAAATCAACATAGCAACACCCTGACAACATCATCTATTCATCACACAGTTTCCATTTGTCCACACTGCTCTTTAAAGCAGCTGCTGCATTCATCCATCACGTCTGCTATTGATTAAAAGTCAGTTGACCCGACTGAGTGTCTTCTTTAGTTATAATTAGACATTACGGCTGTATACTGAAAGCTTGATTTTCCCATTGGCATCTGAAGGCAGGAATGGTGATGTCAGCATGGCTATTTCCCACTATGTACCATTTCTGTGCTTCTGTGCATCATTCAGCTCATTGCCATGGGAAGCAGCTACAGCAGAGATGGTCTTATTATTGGGAGATACAAGGGTCCGTGGCTCTACCATTGGAAAACGTGTAACAGCTAACTTGGATCACGTGTCTTGATAACCAATCATGTTACAGCCTTGAGGTCATTGAATTTCCTTCGTTGTGCGACAGCCAATCGCTGTTTGTGGATACCATAGAAATTAAAGAGAAGTGCGGTTAACTGAATTATACCTGTCGCGCAATTATCTAAAACGCATTTTTTAGTGTGTGTAAACTCTAAAAATAGATCAATACAAAATGAATGTTTAAAAGCAAACATGTTTATGATTAGCCAATGGGCTGTCGATTCATTAAATGATAAGCCGTTTTCCTTCAAAAGCAGTTTTTTTCAGAGTAGTGAAGCCTCTCCTCCATTGACATCCATTTAAAAAAAAAAAAACGGGCTCTGGTCTCCTTCCCTGCGTACCACATTGGTAGCATGTGTTACACTCTTTTTTTTTTGCTAACCTTGCAGGCTTGCCTTGTCTGGTACAGTGTCTCTCAAGTGTCAATAACGTATTTAGTAAAGAGCTGCTTTCTCAAGTAGTATAGGTAGTTTAGCTAAAAATTTAATTACTCGCCTTCATGTTGTTCCAGAACAATGTCAAGAGATTTCAAGGGAGAACCTGATTCGTCATGACACCTGTGTGGGACACTAACCAGGACGCTAAAGACCACTACCTTTAGCATTAGTAGCTAGTGCACCTCTTGAGAACAGGGGAGTGAGGTTTACAAGCACAGCTCTTACTGGCCTAAGTTACACTCAGCCCCCTAAACAGGGCTGTTTTTAGGCATAGGCAAACTAGGCGGTCGCCTAGGGCGCCATCAGTAGGGGGGCGCCAATAAGCGCATATCTGGCACTGATGTTTGTGTGTAAAGGGTGTCACGGCCACCCTAAAATGTTATTGCCGCCCCCACTAATTACCCCACACTATTGGATCAGAGAACTGTCAATCTGACGATTCCTATATGCCATCAGATCAGAGTAGGCTACTGTCAAAAAAGTTCGCGTTTGGAGCGCTTAACAACACCATTAGATCAATGAACTCGGTCAATGCTTTGGCAAGGTAACACTTTTTTTAACCCTACAATAAAGCTAAATTCAAACTAAAGGCCAATTAAAATAACAGGTACAAATCTGTATTTTGTTAGGGCAGTATTTGTGGCAGTCTAGAAATCACGCTGTGAATGGGCAGATAGCATTGCTCGGTGTGTATGTTAGAGGCAAAATATAACTGCACACTTACTTCAGCATTTCATGATGAAGTGAGTGTGCAGTTATATTTTGACTCTATAAAGCTTTCTTCTCTTAATTGCACCTCCAAAAGGTTTTTGCGCCAATGCATTGTTTAAAGAATCAGTGTGTTTTGTAATTGTCCCATATAAAACTTTAGCGGCCAATTTAAAAATGGTATAATAAAATGTGCAAATTCACAACATGAATACATCCTTTATTAAATCACGTTGACGAATTTAACGTATCTTTATGGATGGTGTTGAATGCTGAATCGATTCATTCAGTTCTAATAGTGCTTAATGCAAGCACTGTCGTACACACAGCGGGCAAAGTGTTGCGTTATTTAAAGTGGAAGTTCACGCATCAATGAGTAACAAAAACCACACCGAATCAGTATTTATTCTTATTACTTTCATGTGAAATGTACTAATAACACATAATAATTATGTAGTTATGTCTGAGAACAATTTCTTAGCAACTAGGGACTGCACAAATATAGGCTATATATTATAGGCCTAGGGCTATACAGGCATCTGGCTATTAATTTGAACCCTTATTAACAAATATATACAAATATAATTTGGTATGTATGTATTTGTCAATTAATACCAATGTTGCTTTTTAAAATTTGACTGGGGGCACCAATAAGGATTTCGCCTCGGGCGTCAGAATGGCTAGAAACGGCCCTGCCCCTAAATCTCACTGCCATCTGGGTCACGGCACCAAATTTAACCAGTCTTACTTGACCCGCTCCGAGCGGGATTCGAATCGTGGTCTCTGGCACTAACATCAATCGCTAGCACGCCTCTTGAGGCCAGAGGAGTGAGGTACACGCACAGCTCTTACTGGCCTACATCCGTTACACTCACCCCACTAAACCTCACTCCAATCTGGGTCACGGCACCAAATGTAACAGGTCCAGCTCAACCTGCTCCAAGTGGGATTCGGACCAGGGTCACGCTAACAAGGACGCTAGAGACAGCAGCTGCTAGTGTCAGGCCTCTTGAAGACAGAGGAGTGAGGTTTACACACACAGCTCTTACTGGCCTTCGGCCATTACAAAAGTACTGTGGTTTCTCCTGACTTCACTGTTTTCTTCACCAAACTTCATTCCTCTTGACTTCACTAAACCCAGCTGAGTCACCGGATTCCGGGGATTATTCAGCACAGCCATCAGATGCGGTGAACCCCAGTGATTCACTCACGTCCTGTGGGTTTCACTCATGCAGACACACCTGCAGCTAGCGCAGACCAGTCCCTCAGTCCGCATCACTGCTCAGAAAACATCAGAGTAGGTAAGAAAGGAAGCCCTGCTTTATCAGTGATGAGAATGCAAACATAAATAGACAGAATACAGGCTGGGTTACATCAGAGGGGAAGCAGACTTTTCCTTTTTTCTCTCCAATTTTTGCCATCCTCAGGACATCAGACCACTACTGAACAGGATCAGTCCACATGGTCGGTGGATGATGTTGTCCGGTTCATCAAGGAGGATCATTTCACAAGCTGAGCTCAAATGCAAGTGCTGGAAGCGTGTAAGCTTTTAAAGCATTAAAAAATAACTCTTCTCGTGTGAATGATTTAGTTTTTCTCACAGGAGACTGATGGCAATGCTTTGCGTTTGAGGAGTGATAACAAAGGACTGAAACTGGGACCTGCCCTGCTTCCACATTTAAAGATTAAAAGATCGAAAGCACATTTTATCTAAATTTGTTTAGTCAATCATTTCTATGAGGGGCTACTGAATGAATTATTCATTGCTGTTTAAATCACATCTCAAAAGAATTAATCATGATAATAATAATAATTAAAGAAAAAAGTTTTAAACAAAAACAGAACATTTTAATCAGTGTTTAATTAAATTAAATACATTTATTTTTAAAGCACATTTAAAAACAGCACATTGCTGTATAGGTTAAGTAAACCAACAAATAAAACAAAGCATCAATCAATGATAAAAAAATAATAATAAAAAAAATAGGAAATATACACAATGCTAAACGTTCTGTCTGTTCACAGTATTTTTTTGTGTAATTAATTCACTAATGATAAAACCGAAACAAAATAGAGATTTATATGATGCTCTCTCATTGTAGGCACAACATTAATAACCTTGATAAAAGAAAACATTCATTTTCATAGTCATAGATTCATAGTCGCATTTATAAACATTTGAGCCACCGATTATTATTACTTTAAAATGCATTACAGTCATGTTTAAAAGGTACACTATGTGACTTTTGGCTCTTTAGTGGTTAAAAAACTAAATTGCATGTATTTTGCAGAAGAACATTGTTGGTTGTGCTTCAGCTCTGTGTGGGTGATGATGACCCTTCACAAAAGATCATGCGGTAACACTTTACATTAAAGTTCCCTTTGTAAAGGGTTTATAAAAGGTGTTTGTTAATGACTAATAACTATGGGTATAACAGTACACATATTCGTATCAAACCTGTACAGGGCTTTTGGTTCAGTGCAGGCGTGTACCGAACGGTTTCGAATGCAGTCTTTAACAGTTAATAATCTACTTGTTTTAGGCGCGGAACACACTTTAATCCGACTTCCCACACGGACATATTAAGTATTCTGTCGATTTTATCACGAAATTCAAACGATAAATGCCGTTTGACGCTCTTTAATGCGGCGTGACTGTATAGGCGCTGTATAGACGCGTCAGTTCAATTTCAAGCGGCAGCGCGGCGCGTGAGTGAACGCGATCATCTCTTCCTAAAGAATAAACATAAATTAATATCTCTTAAGGTATGTTGAGGATACATTAAAACTTACTTAAACGTATCATGTAGGGTAATCGCTCAATCTGTGTTTCAACCGCGGAAAGACAATAAAACAGCTTGTAAACAATGTCACGTAGCATCACATTTACCTCAGGCAGTCATTCAGTGTCCACAGCTGTTAGTTCACTAGAGAAATCAACTCTTTCACTAAATATATGCACTATATTAGCATATATATTCATTATAGTCTACTTAGCCTGTTGGTGATGTCTTGTTTATTTAATGTATGTTTAAATAAATATGTCATGAAAATGACAGCCACTGTGTATAAATAATTATATTTCAACAACAAATTGGAGAAGAAAAAAAAATTACAATTAGATTTAGAAGTTAAAGGGTTAGTTCACCCAAAAATGAAAATTCTGTCATTTATTACTTACCCTCATGCATTCGACACCTGTTAGACCTCCGTTCATCTTCGGAACACAAATTAAGATATTTTTGTTGAAATCCGATGAAAGGCCTCCATTGGCACAATGCACTCAAGACCAATAAAAGGTAAGTAAAGACGTTGTTACAAAGTCTTTATGGAGCGACGAGAATAGTTTTTGTGCGCAAAAAACCCTAAATAACGACTTATATAGTGATGACCAATTTTAAAACAATGCATCATGAAGCTTCGAAGTGGTTTGAATCGCCAAAGTCATGTGATTTCAGCAGTTTGGCGGTTTGACATGCGATCCGAATCATTATTTAACTCGCTGGTTCATAAGCACACAAAAACTATTCTCGTCGCTTCATAAAGTTATTGTAGAACCATGAGATGTAACGACGTCTTTAGTACCTTTTATGGGTCTTGAGAGTGTACAGTGCATTGTGCCAATGGAGGCCTTTCTGAGCCATCGGATTTCAACTAAAATATCTTCATTTGTGTTCCGATGATGAACGGCGGTCTTACAGGTGTCGAACGACATGAGGGTAAGTAATTAATGACAGAATTTTCATTTTTGGGTGAACTAACCTTTTAATGCAAAAACTGCCTTGTGAAGCTTATGATTTGATTATTATATCTAAACATAAATAGCAACTGAATTTAGGCTAATAGTTTGGGCTCTGTTGTTAACCTTTAATAGTAATGTGTAAGGGCTCCCTTTATAGTTTACAGCATTATCTTTAAGAAACTTTTTTATAATTGAATTAATATAAGGACAGACACAATTTTTTCAGTAAACCACTGCTGAATACAAATAAATAAAAAGCAATTTTGTAAAACTGCGGTACCGTACTCGTACCGAACCGTGACTTCAAAACCGAGGAACGTACCGAACCGTCAGTTTTGTGTACCGTTACACCCCTACTAACTCATTTACAAATGGATTGTAAAACGTTAATAAGCAGTTATTACTGCATGAATAAAAAGGGTGACTTTAACGCAATGCCTGCCAAATAGTCAGCCATTTTTAACTCGTTTAGCTCATTTACGTTATAAATACTTCAATACCATATTCCTACACTCTAAAAAAAAAAAAGGTTCTATATGGCACGAAAAATGGTTCTTCGTCGTAATCATAGGGGAACCACTTTTGGTGCTATATAGCACCATATCATAACATGTTCTGTATATGGTAGCGGTGCTATATAGCACCTTAGTCAAAGAACCGGTGAAGAACCTCTGAAGAACCGCTGAAGAACCACTGAAGCACCAAAATTGGTGCTATATAGCATTTAAAAAGGTTCCCCTATGATTACGAGCCAAGAACCATTTTTGGTGCCATATAGAACCTTTTTTTTTTAGAGTGTAATTACTGAAGTGAAGGTTTCCACTTTACATTAAGGTTCCATTTCACAGGTTTTAAATGTTTGTAACTCATTAATAAATGGTTCGCAAGTGTCCACCCTATATTAAGGTTCACAATTAACTAATATTATTCTTTAACATTGTCTTTCTAACATTTTTACTGTTCATCTATGAAATGCACTTTCTGTAAAGCTGCTTTGAAACAATGTGTATTGTGAAAAGCGCTATACAAATAAATTTGAATTGAATTGAATTGAATATTGGAATTAAAATATTGTTGTTAGTTGCACTCAACTCATCCTTGTTCATATTACTTAAAAAACTCATGTAACTAAATTTACTTAGATTTACTGAGTTGTTTCTACTAAAAATGTATATTGTCAACTTTACTAAATAAGTGTTTGTTCGGTCAACTTAACATTCCTGAGTGAAACGAACAAACTGGGCAGTGGATCTGTAGTTCCCAGCATGCTTTGCAAGGGACTGCATTTGGAGAGTACATTTAGGGATTAAAGTGTTATTTTATCTTTTTCAGTAAAGGGAAAGATGTTGTTTGTTTATGTTGGACATTTAGAGGATAATTTTTGTTGATTCTGTGGTTACCATTATGCAGAAGAGTGGTGCCTGTGTTTAGGCTGTGGCCACATACACTCATTTATTGGATGGACTTCCTGTTCTCAATTAAGTTATTTTTGAATTTCGTTTCTAAAAATAGTTTTTTTGTTATATTTAATAGTTTTTCACTTACATTTGTAGAGCAAGTTACAAGTTAAAACTTTTATAAATTTAACATAACATTATTAAGTAAACTGCACATATAAATATTATGTAACAGTGACTAATTCAAATGGTTTGTATTTACTTAAAGACATTTTGTCAGCTTTACTTGACTTTCTTTTGTTCATATAACTAAATTGTAGTTATTAGTTGTGTGGAACCACTTGACGCAGCTTTTTTAAGTAAATTCAACAAATTATTTTTTGGAGTGTAAACAGTAACCTCTGCTAAGGAACATTTTAAGAATCATGAGCTATTAATGAGAACCACAAATACAACACCCTTCAGTCTCACTGATAGTCTATTTTTTTCTGCATCATGACCAGGAATCTGGTATTAAGTTAAATAAGTGTGAATAAAAACATTTATTAAGCACAAGTTAAAAATGGCTCACTATTTTGCAGGCATTGCGTTAAAGTCACTCTTTTTATTCATACAGTTATAACTGCTTCTCAACGATTTATAATGCATTTCTAAATGAGTTATTAGTCATTAACAAACACCTTTATAAACACTTTACAAAGGGAACCTTAATGTTTACAATGAACTCTGTTAAAGAGCTAATACGGAAATTGATCTATTCAATAAACCTATACTCACCTGCTGAGTAATGAAAAGGCTGTGTCGCTTTTAAAACAGTTAAAATCCCTCAGTTCTTTCCATCTCTGAAATTCTGATTTTATTACGAGCTCTGTCGCGGTCTCTTTTTTCCAGCAGAGTCTCCTCTGTTCGGCGTTTGTTTAACACAGGTGATTCTTCAGAGGTTGGAGACTTAGCGGGTCCATGTCAGCCTTTCTCACTCGTTGCTCAACTAACCTCTGCCCCTTCCACAGAATACACACGTCAAAGTTGCCGGAGTAACTTTTCTCTATTTACAGATATGACAAGACAAGTACGGGCGAGTGATGAATTTCCTTGCAAAAACCATCACAGCTGGTCTAAAATATAACAACTTACCAAAATAGACTTATGGAAAATAGCAGCGTGCACGCTCTGCTAGAAACTTCTTTTCACACAAGGATGAATGTTGTACAGGTTTGGAATGGTATATGATGACAGAGTCATACTTCACCTGCATACATATACTCATGTAAAGCAATAAATACTATGAAGCAATATCATCCAGCTCTAATAAATGTGACTAATGAAGATATAAAAAAGATATGGGTGTCCAATCCTGCTCCTGGAGGGCCACTGTCCTGTTTAGCTCCAACTCAAATTAAACACACCTGAACCAGCTAATCAGGTTCTTATATTAGAAACTTAAACTACGGCTGCATCCGAAACCTGGAAAATGCTGCCTTCCGAGGAAAACATTTCAAGGCACGTCCGAATCTAATGTTAGCTTCACTTACTGTCTCTGGTCGAGTTTTGAAGGCAGCATATATGTATACTTCGCTGCCTTTGATATCCCACAATCCTGTGCTTTCCATTTTGTGACAGTTGAGCTGGGGAAAAAAGATGGCATCCGAAAGTTGCGTTTGCTGGTCAGTTTGTGTGTAAATGTATGTTTTTTTAAAGAACATTTTCCACTTCTGCGTCATTTCTAGCTAGAAATGACTAATGTAGTAATTAAATATTTGTTTAGTTCCCACCAAAGCTCTCTCTATTTGCCTGTAGATCATTAAACGGTTACACTGCCTAAGAAGTCTGTCCGGAATTCGTTTTGTGAGGTGCCTTCATGCACAAACGCTGCCTTACAAGTCATTGGCTGAATCCAAAATCGCCCCATATACACTCAAAAAAAAAAAGGTTCTATATGGCACCAAAAATGGTTCTTCGTCATAATCATAGAGGAACCACTTATGGTGCTATACAGTCACCATATCGTAACATGTTATGTATATGGTAGCGGTGCTATATAGCACCTTAGCCAAAGAACCGGTGAAGAACCTCTAACCACTGAAAATTGGTGCTATATAGCACTTAAAAAGCCTATGATTACGAGCCAAGAACCATTTTTGGTGACATAGAACCTTTTTTTTGAGTGGGCACTATTTGAGGGGACAGCCATTTGTAGTGGTGTCCGTAACCATAGTGGACGTTATTGAGTGCACTCATTCTATCCCACATTGCACCACAATAATGAGTGTACAGCCGAATTTGCTCACTTGTTTTCATTCACTCCTTCAAGTGAACTGTATTAGTGGACTAATGTAGGGAATAGTGATTGAGGGTTTAGGGGGCGATTTCGGATTCAGCCATTGCGGACGCAGCCATAGGCTGACTTCTGAAGCAGTGTAACAGTTTAATGATCTACAGCAAAATAGAGCGAGCTTTGGTGGTATCTAACCGAATATTTAAGTAATTTCTTGCTAGAAATTACACCAGAAGTGGAAAACGTCAGTCAAAACGTACATTTACACATAAACTTACCAGCAACTGCAACTTTCAGACGGCATCTTTCTTTTTATAGCTCAACTGTCACCGAATGGAACGCTTATTGTGGGATAAGGCAGCGAAGGACATATCTATGCTGCCTTCAAAAATCCATCAGATGAAGGTCTATCAGGAGGCAGGAAGTGAAGCTGACATTGGATTCGGACGTGCCTTGATGCCTTCCTACCTTGAAATGTGTCCTCCGAAGGCAGCATTTCCCAGGTTTTGCATGCAGCCAATGATTTCACCAAGTGCAACATGTTCTTGGATCAACATCTTTGTTGAAGCCAATTTAAGATGAATGCGAGCAAAATTATATATACAACAGTTTGCCAATTGCTTAATTGGCCAAGACTCAAAAAGGTAACAGACCATGTTTGCAAGTGATTAACCAAGAGATTTAACTGGATGCCTTTTAAAACCACACATCAATTAATCACTCCGTGTAGGTTTTCAAAAACCCTTATGTTCTTTATTTAAAAAAAACAAACACTCTCTCTCAATGCAACTGATAAATGTATGTTTCAAAGACCCTGCGATCCGAATCCAGTACATGTTTGGGGTCTCTGATACTCAAATAAATAAATGCATTTACACATGCTGAGATTCTCCGATTGGACTTTATGCATCTGCCAGCTGTTTTCTTTTCATTTTTTGGTAACATTATTAACTACATTAGTAAACACGAACTAATAATGAACTGCACTTTTAAAGCATTTATTTATCTTTGTTAATGTTAATTTCAACATTTACTAACGCATTATTAAAATCTTGTTAACATAATGCACTGTGAACTAACATGAACAAACCATGAACAGCTGTATTTATATTAACTAACGTTACCAAAGATGAACAAATGCTGAACAGAGGTGTTGTTCATGCTTAGTTCATGTTAACTAATACAACCTTATTGTAAAGTGTTACCAATTTTTTTTTTTACTTAATTTTCCCAACCCTATTGGATAGATCACATTTCTGTAAGTGTGTGCCTATGTAACAAAACAGGAATACTATCCATCTAGTCTCTTCTGGATTTTAACTAGGTCAGATGAGCATATTTAAAGAATATGGAAGTAAAAAGGTTGGTTTCAAAATTATCCCTACAGACTTGAGTCTCTGGGAGCCCAAACAAAGAGAACACAGATCCCTTAACAATAGGTAATAAAGAAGACCCTCGACCAGTAGATGCGCATGCATACATCGGTTAATAGAGTGTTTACTGACACGAGCCCCCTAAGAGCAGGGTTGCAAGCATACAATTTGCGCAAACGCACGCGAGGAGCAGCAGTAGTGTGGTGATGATGCTCGCTGCATGCCGCATGTCTTGCGTCGCATAGCGCACACACACAGACGGAAGCGGGCTCGTGTCAGCTGGAATCACCTTTACGCGTTATTTGGCGTCCAGTAAACGCGACGAATCCGAGGAATTTGGGTTCGACACACGCAAAAGCGGACGGGTTGCGAGCACCAGCACATTTCCATTAGCCTCTTTACACGTTACTTGAAGGTAAGAGGCGATGCATGCGTGCATATGCAGCTGTGAGATATTTATGTGCGTCGCAGTCGTTTTGGTTGAATGTTCTGCTTTTGCCATTTCATGCATCGAAACGATAACTGGCGCAAGGGATGAATGGGTGAATGGATGAATGCATGCATGTGACTGAATGAAAAGGTTCTCTCGCATGCATTACACGGCCTGATTAGAACACTATGCGCAGGTTAAGGGTGTAGATTAGGCTTGAATTAAAACTGTTATATTTGATGCATTCGGCCAATATCACACAATCTTAGCGGTTACTTGTTACTCTCCATTTGTTCAGAGGCAAACCTTTGGTGATGTGTAACGAATTTAAGATGCACTGATGTTTCTCAGCCTCACTTGAGAGAGGTTTTTGATGCGATTTGAGCGCAGTGCAAAAGGGACTGCGTCTTTTCTCTGCGGACTCTGCCGGAATGGTCCACATTCCCACTGGTGCAACATTAAAACACATTTCAATGATTGAAAATGGAATTCTATGTGTTAGTACAGTTGTTTTTTTGTATATACAAATCATGTTCTACTCATATTGTGTCACATCAAAAGGCTCGCGCGGACGGGATGTATAAATGGCATCTAAAGCAAACGCACAGACGGCGACACTGTGACACTTCCAACAGATCTTCGTCATTAAGAGCTTTAATTCCTCCTTTAAGATGATGGATCATTATTCTGCATCGCTTCCCAGTGGTTTCCCTTCTCAAGGTCATTCGTTCAGCCATTGGTGCTTGAAAAAGCCCCAGTACCATTACATAAGAACGACGATTGGGTGGTGGGTAATAATTCCTGGCTCTCTTTAATTAAAGCCGCATTCTTAGAAAATGTGTTGGAGGCTGCTCAGTTTTTCATGCACATTTGATGCAGAAGAGGCTGCAAATACAGACAGACGCTCCACATGGAAATAAAACGCTGCTCTCCAACCCCTCCCCGTTTGTAGCCTATTTTACCTGATCTCCATTTACACATAAACTCTTGTGACTTTGATCTATTTAGAGAAACACAACACAGCCAGGCTGATTGCAACGATCGGATCACATTTGACACCATCATGTTCATGTTTTTATACATTGTGTACCGTCATTTTGTGAGGCTAGTTGAAAATATACATTACATTTGAATTCATATGTTAAATCATTTACATTTATGCATGCCATCATGTTCCTTTCCTTTATAGGCCTATATTGAGTAATGGTCGACCAATGGTCGCTGATAACCATATCTAGAGCAGGCCAATTTATTTCAGATGCGATCATAACATCATTTAATGACGGTTCATGAGATGCACAAACATATTGGCTTCTATTTACTATAGTATATTGAAATCAAATTAACCGAAAATGTTTTTGGAACTGACAGAATGTGGAATCACCAAATCTGTTTCGTGTTAGTTGGCCCAGTTATTGGCAATAATTTCAATAACCAATTTTTGACCTGCAGCTAGTTGCAAGAAACACAATGGTGCTATTTAGCACTAAAAGGGGTTCTTTGGCTCGTAATCATAGGGGAACCACTTTAAGTGCTGTATAGCACCAAATCTTGGTGCTTCAGTGGTTCTTTACCGGTTCTTTGGGATGACTGAGGTGCCTAGACACTCTAAAAAAAAAAGGTTCTATATGGCACCAAAAAAGGTTCTTGGCTCGTAATCATAGGGGAACCTTTTTTAGTGCTATATAGCACCAATTTTGGTGCTTCAGTGGTTCTACAGCGGTTCTTCAGAGGTTCTTCACTGGTTCTTTGACTAAGGTGCTATATAGCACCTCTGAAGAACCGCTGAAGAACCACTGAAGCACCAAAATTGGTGCTATATAGTACTAAAAAAGGTTCCCCTATGATTACGAGCCAAGAACCATTTTTGGTGACATATAGAACCTTTTTTTTGAGTGGGCACTATTTGAGGGGACAGCCATTTGTAGTGGTGTCCGTAACCATAGTGGACGTTATTGAGTGCACTCATTCTATCCCACATTGCACCACAATAATGAGTGTACAGCCGAATTCGCTCACTTGTTTTCATTCACTCCTTCAAGTGAACTGTATTAGTGGACTAATGTAGGGAATAGTGATTGAGGGTTTACGGGGCGATTTCGTTAATGTAAGAACCACTGAACCGCTGAAGAACCACTGAAGCACCAAAATTGGTGCTATATAGCACTAAAAAAGGTTCCCCTATGATTACGAGCCAAGAACCATTTTTGGTGCCATATAGAACCTTTTTTTTTTAGAGTGTAGATTGACTATTCAGGAACCGAGCAGCTGTCAGAGATTCTGTATCCATTAACAATTACAATCTACGGCTTATTAAAACACCACTATAGAACTACTTTGGAGAACTTTCTATCACCATATTATTTATTTCTCATGCAGTAATCATGGGAAAACAGAACAGCAAACTGACCCCTGAGGTGATGGAGGACCTTGTGAAGAACACGGAGTTTAATGAACATGAGCTCAAGCAATGGTACAAGGGCTTCCTGAAAGACTGTCCCAGCGGTCGACTAAACCTGGACGAGTTCCAGCAGCTCTATGTTAAGGTAAGAGAATATGGGCTTTTACTCTTAGCATTTCAACAAGTCAAACATCACTATTATTAGCGCTCATACTTGGGACTTAAAGGGATATTCTGTCATTATTAACTCACCCTCGTGTTGTTCTAAACTTGAATTGAATTTCGTTCTTCTGTTCAACAAAAAAGATGATTTTTTTTAGAAATGTGTTTTACACATAAAATGTGCTGCAATTTTCCCCCTTTTCCCAACGTTCTTCAAATTATTGCCATTAGTGTTCTGGAGATTAAAGAAAGTCATGCAGGTTTGGAACAGCATGTGGTAGAGTAATTATTATGAGAATTATTATTTTAGGGTGAATTATCCCTTTGAAATTGGGCAGTTAATGCTTCCCGCAGTGTTTGCGCTCTAGACATGAACGGTTCCTCAAATCATGAGTCATGTTGAAGAGACGTGTGCTGGTACCTTTAACTGATTTCCCCCCCATTTTGAGGGACAAAGGACAAAGCTAGATACAAGTATCATATGTTTAACTTAAGACAGTAGAGTTAAGCAAAAACTACAATATAATCTGCGGTCTGCGAAAATGTATTCATAGAACAACTGTGACATTGTGAGATGTGAGGACTGGCACTGTTAGATGTACTTCTACATGTTGCGCAGTGGCCAGTTATTTTTTAATGAATTGCTGTGGAATGGACCTGAAGCAAAAAACAGAACCTGCTGTGGCTGCCATAGAAAATTCAGACATGAAAATCAATGATCATTCACAAATCCCTCTTTAAGTCCCCATGTAGTCAATCATTTTATCCCTTAAAACTCATCTTTGATCATCTTTTTTTTTCATGTGACAAATGTCTTCATGCCTTAAAATAGCTTTAATTTAACTCTACACCCGTGGAATGTAATTATCCCCACCTCCACTCACTCACACCAGCTCAGAGATCCACTCACTCAACTTTACTGTAGTAAAAGTTGCACAATGGCAAATGGAAATGCTGGTTTAAAGGATTAGTTCACGTCAAAATGAAAATGTCCTGATATTTTACTCACTCCCCATCTCATCCAAGATGTTCATGTCTCTTTCTTCAGTGGAAAGAAATTAAGTTTTTGGAGGAAAACATTCCAGGATTTTTCTCTGCATAATGGACTTCAATGGCAACCAACGGGTTGAAGGTCCAAATCAAAGCAGTTTCAAAGCACTTCAGAGGCTCTGCATGATCCCAGCTGAGGAATAGGTTATCTAGCGAAACCATCAGCCATTTTCGAAAAAAAATTTTTTTAATATAATTTTTAACCTCAAATGCGCAACTTCAGTGTTCTGCTTTTGCATAATGCTTTGCATAAAGATAATGCTGTAAACTATATAAGGAGCCCTTACTTACACATTACTATTAAAGGTTAACAACAGAGCCCAAACTATTAGTCTAAATTCAGTTGCTATATATAGATATAATATAATATAGATATAATAATCAACACTCATAAGCTTCACATAAGGCAGTTTTTGACTTCCAACTTCTAAATCTAATTATAATTTTTTTTTTTTCAATTTGTTGTTGAAATATAATCATTTATACACAGTGTAAATGGTAAATGGACTGCATTTATATAGCGCTTTTAACAGACCCATGGCCATCCAAAGCGCTTTACATCTTGCCTCACATTCACCCATTCATACACCGACGACGGTGTCAGCCATGCAAGGCGCCATCCAGCTCGTCGGGAGCAGCTGGGGTTAGGTGTCTTGCTCATGGACACCTCGACACTTGGTCAGGTGGAACCGGGGATTGAACCACCAACCTTCCGGTTTGTAGACAACCTACATGAACCACTGAGCCACTGCCGCCCCCAGTGTCTGTCATTTCATGACAGATTTATTTAAACATACATTAAATAAACAAGACATCACTAACAGCTAAGTACTATATAATAAATATATATGCTAATATAGTGCATATACTTAGTGAAAGAGTTGATTTCTCTAGTGAACTAACAGCTGTGGACACTGAATGACTGCCTGAGGTAAATGTGATGCTACGTGACATTGTTTACAAGCTGTTTTATTGTCTTTCCGCGGTTGAAACACAGATTGAGCGATTACACGACATATGATACATTTCAGTAAGTTGTAATGTATCCTCAACATACCTTAAGAGATATTAATTTATGTTTATTCTTTAGGAAGAGATGATCGCGTTCACTCACGCGCTGCCGCTTGAAGTTGACGCCTATACAGTCACGCCGCATTAAAGAGCGTCAAACGGCATTTATCGTTTGAATTTCGTGATAAAATGGACAGAATACTTAATATGTCCGTGTGGGAAGTCGGATTGAAGTGTGTTCCGCACTTAAAACAAGTCGACTGTTAACTGTTAAAGATTACTGAATCTTTTTTTGTTCAAGTGAGAAGAATAAATGCTCAAATTTAATCTAACTCTGCACTTACTCTCGATTGTTCTCAAAATGGGGACAGGAGAGCTGTCAGTCAAATAAATTTGAAAAGTAATGCGTTAATTTACTAGTTACTTGAAAAAGTAATCTTATTACGTAACTCAGGTTACTTGTAATGCGTTACCCCAACACTGATCATAACATCGTAATATTCATCATATACACAATTCACCCCCTATATTGCTAAATGTAACTGATTTTTCATTTTCAACAGAAAGTTATAGCGGGATAACCTGGCTTCTCTTGAGACTCCCCTGCTTCAGAGCATAGTTAATGATTTGCTTCCACATGTTGGTGGTTACAAGGTAGTTTGAGATGTGATTTTAAACGGACATTTTGAGACCGTCTTTGTTTCACTGCAGATTTAAGGAGAAAATACTCAGCAATTGTGTTTCTGACTGATGAATTTGCACATGGTTTGTCTTAAAGCATATTAAAAACTATTAAACAACATTAAAAACTTGATTTTTTAAAGAAAAAAAGGTCAGGAAAAAAGAAAACTAACAAAAAAGTATACTTAACTTAAGACAGTAGAGTTAAGCATGAACTACCACCAAAGCTGCAGCCTATGAAAATTTTATTCACAGAACAACTGTGACATTGTGAGATGTGAGGACTGGCCAGTTATTTTTTAATGAATTGCTGTGGAATGGACCTGAAGCAAAGAACAGAACCTGCTGTGGCTGCCATAGAAAATTCAGACATGAAAATCAATGATCATTCACAAATCCCTCTTGAAGGAACAGTTCACTCAAAAATGAAAACGCTGTCATTATTTATTCACGTTCATGTCAATCCAAAGCTGTATGTGGACAGACGTTAAGCAGTACTTTTCATTCAACGACAAGTCATAGTGACCTTGGCTGTCAAGCTCCAAAAAAAACAGAAAAGCACAATAAAAGTAGTTGAATGACATGTGATATACAGTATCCCAAGCCATCTAAAGCCACGTGAGAGCTTTGTGACTAAAATATAACAGAGAGGAAGAGTTTTGGTGAATAACTAAATTTGACTCTTACGCAAACAAAGCTATTATGTGACTTGAGAATACTTGGAATAAAGTGCTACATTTTGTGCTTTTTGGAGCTTGACAGCCAAGGTCACTGTGTAATGTTGAGATATACTGTCAAAAAAATTACTGCATGAAGATTTTTCTTACGATGTTCAAAAAAAGGCATGCATTTTTGGGTTAACTATTCTTTTAACAAATGTAATTGTTAATTGTTTTACGTTTATGTTTATATTATGTATATGTTTTACGTTTTGAAATTTTAAAAAAATCACAGCTTCATCGGAATGGTATGAAACTTGGTGACTTTTATGACGCTTGGAATGTGAACACACACACACAAAAAAAAATTGAGGGCATGATTTGAACAGGCTAAGTGGTCGTAAAAAAATAGTCACACTCATGGTCTTCGGTCAAAAATGACCGACCATAGGAAATGAATGGGAAATTGACAAAAATATGAAAATACTGATAATTTGTGTGTGCACAATCTACAATACTGAAAAAAAGTACACCGCAGTGAAGGGATGACACTATAAAACATCAAGAATGTGATATAGAAATAAACACTCACACACAGACGCATAGTCTCGCACACAACACACACCACTGTGTCTGTAACACAGAGCAAAGTTTTGAGAGTATATGTGAAATCTATTCAATAATTCAGTAATAATGCAGAAAAAAAGCTCACCGCCGTGATGTGGTGCCACAGGGTGATTGAATGAATTGCATTTTTTAAAATAAAATTCTGAATAAAAAAATGGCTAACAAAATGTTTCCTTGCGTTCTCTTTTTAACACAATGTTCACACTTCAAATCACTGTTTCTAACAAAAAAAAACTTGACAAAAAGTAGTTTCTGAGACATATTTAAATCTTCCATCTAATAAAAATATGTAATTATGTCTAAAAACAACTAGGCAATTCCTAAGCTGGTCTATAGCGAGCTATACAGGCAACTAGTGGTTACACAAGGGTATTACATGTTTTCTTTCTATACTCTCAACAGATGCCGCTAATCTGCCTTCAAAAAATTGGATTTTAAAGGCCTAGAGTAGACTCTATTTTAACCTGAAATACTGCATGCATTTAATTATTTTTTAATTAAAAATATATATATATATATCGATACTAATTATTGCATAAATATTCATTAGTACCACAAAACCCTCTTAAAATTCTAAATAAAATTTGAACAAAAATGTATTAGAACAATTTTACCGAAAAAATAAGAAGTTACATTTCAGGGGTCCAGTCACTTTTGACAGCTAAGACTTTAAAATCTAATTAAAAAAAAATCATAATTTAATCAAAGACCATCATTACCAATTAAAGCGAAATATTGCCAACCCAATTAACGGACTGAAATCTTGTTTTTTTTCCCTGCAGTTCTTTCCCTATGGTGACGCATCGAAGTTTGCGCAGCACGCATTCAGGACCTTTGATAAGAATAGCGATGGCACTATCGACTTCAGAGAGTTCATCTGCGCCCTGTCCATCACGTCACGGGGAAGCTTTGAGCAGAAGCTCAACTGGGCCTTCAACATGTATGACCTGGATGGAGATGGAAAGATCACTCGAGTGGAGATGCTGGAGATTATAGAGGTACCACAAATTGGTTTATTTGCATGAAACGAACGCCACTGGATGAACCTGTGTTTAAATAAGCACTTCCCACAATTTGTTTTGTACAAAATAGGACTGTCTTTAAAAAACAAACAAAGGGCAAAATATTATTTGATCTGATTTATTTATTTTATATGAGGTTTTCAAGTTGCAACTAAAATGTAGGACATGTCTAAACAGAGAGATTGTGATTTTGATATTTAACCTATAAATATAAAATAATGAACAAATACAATTAGTAAAACATGTCAGAATGAATTAACAAGGTTGCAGAAGCATCCTTAATTTGTGGCTTTATTTCCAATAAATTAAAGAAAAATCATTTGTTTGATCACATCTAACAGTTCTCATAAACAAACAAAGCTGATTTAATCCAGTTATTTAATATTTTTAAAGATTTTTTTTTTGTTTGATATTTGATACAATTTAAATAATAAATACAATAAATACAAATATTTCAGAAAAGGTTGCAGATTCATCCCTTATTTGTTTGATTTTCAAGGTTTTGTTTTATTTAATGATTTCTGTTATAGTTCTGTTTTATTTTAAATGAAATTTTTTTTTAAAAATAGTTTTAGTTAACTATGGAATCTGTTTGTTTGAGTGACCCCCACTGGACTTGACTTTTGGTGCGTTCAAGTTATGTCAGAGATTGTATTTACGAGTTGAGCAAACACGACGTCACAAGTGAAGCGCCCTCGAGTATAAGAGGGCACCTGTAAAACATGTCATCAACTCTTTTGTCTGAGAGAGATGCGCAGGCAGGCCCAAGGCATGACAACGAGATGCAGTGTCTCATTCCCCTTCTCAGGGAACCATGGTTACAGTGGAAATCTTAGAAGTTTCCCCTTTCGAAGTGGAACTTCAACATTGCGTCTTGGATTGACGCTATGGGGAACAAATACCCACAACACCATGCCTCATTAAGCTGTGAATACGCACACGAATAATGGGCATAGCAAAAGTTGACTCTATGGATTACTTAGCCGGAATCAGAGCGTCAATCAAGAGTGCATCCAAAAAGACTCATATAGACCGTCTAGTGGTACCACTTCCTAAGACATATCTTTCAACAATAGAAGATACCCAAGCTTCTATACTCTTATAACAAGGCAAGTCCCAGCCTTTACAACCTTCTTCCTTAGACATATAATCATCCTACAACCTAATCTGAAGTAGCTTTGCCAAAAAATGCACCAGCATGCATAAGCAATCAAGCACTGCTCAGCGCACAATATGAAGAGTCTCCATTCCTGTGCTGATTCATCAAAGGTTGCTTTCAACTCCTCCCTCAGGAGGGGGTCATGGATGATAATGTAGAGTCAGTATAGTGAGGTCCTCTAAATTCTATCAATCTGACCCTGGACTGAGGGCCTAGAGGTGCATGCTGAACCCCAGCAGTGCACTAGACCAGAAAAGATAGCGGAATGCAACTTTTTTGCAACTCACACTTTTAAAGCAGCACTAGGTAGGTTTTGCTCTCGGGGTCCCCCTACAGTTGGGAAACAGTATTGTCCTGTCGTAAACTCTGTCATCCTACATCAGGGGATGCATCGCACGTACATTTGTTGACATGACAACTATGAAAGTCCTGAACACTGCAGGAGGAGTTCACATGCAGGTGTTCTGCTTGCGTCGCGTGTGAAATGTCTTCATCCCAGGTACAGTGGCATATGTTTCAGCATGTCATATGAATATAATTTCATGGGTTTTATTTTTTTTTTCCAAACGCCAAATGATCGCGATGCTCACGTTTACAAGCCAGCGTCATTATAGTAGTCTAGTCTATTGCTTACCGTTTTACAGAATCTATATGATACTTCAATTCAATGTTTGAGTGGTAGGTAATAACCATATATCGTCAATATAATATATTGACCTCCTTCAGCTCACGCCAACGAGCAAACGCTGGCCCAATGTTGATCCTCGTCCTGCCTTTAATACGATCACTTTCTCGTTTCCTCTTTTTGCATTCCTCCGACAAAACCTTTGCTTTCTTCTTTTTCTGTGCTGCCTCGGCCATGACTATAACATCCGGCAAACTATAAAAAGGATAGTTGGGCTCGCACATCCGAATTTAAGGAAGTGGGGGTGATGGTGGAAGTGACGTATGTGCCGTAAAGCAGTCAAATTTTGTAGTTCTTTTTTTCCCTCGGGTTACTACCCGAAACCCGAAGTTTAAAAGTACGATTAAAAACGATACAGACCCCGCCAGGCTATGGCAGACGTGTCATTCAACCTATTGAAAGTCGATGTATCATCAAGAGTCTTGAAAATATATTATGAAGGTTGAAAAGTTACCTAGTGCTGCTTTAACGTACATGAAGGCAGACCCCAGCCTCAGCAAAAGCTAGAGGGGGTACATAACCTTCTGGCAGCATGGAATTCATGTCTTGTCTCCATATATGCCTTGTCAAGAGCCGCAAGGTGGTAGGCAGAGACGGACCCATTTGATAATTTCTGCTTCTACTCTGCCTACCTGTACCCCACGATCGATGTGATTGACCCCACGAACACCGCGCAGCAGAAACAGGGCCTTCACTGCGGTGAGCGCATTCAGCTTCCTTGAGAGCCGAACACACTCACTCCATTAGCAAGACAGGAGCCGTAGAGGATCAAAGAGGATGCAGCACCAGGGGAGCAATAGCTCGCAAACAGCTCTAACAGGGCATCCTCACATATTGTTGCTCATACAGTCTCTCCACATGCAAATAATTTGACTACATGGAAGAGATTATATGAGCCGAATATAAATTCATCCAGTATCTCGACACCTCAATGTGGAGATGCAGAAGGAATAAAAAATGGAAATGGAAATATTTATCCCAAGCTCCACCTACAATCCCCGTGATCGATTCCACCCTGCCACCTTGGCGGCCATGGGACCCAAACCGCGAGTTGTAGATGCTCGACTTTCATCCCCCAAGAGAGAGTCAAGCAGGGGTGGAGGGTGGAGGACATCCTGCTCCAACACAAAAGAAGACATTCAACTCCCTCAAGAGCCGAACACTAACACAAACACTAAATTACAAACACTAATATAAACACTAAAACAATGCCTCTTACCATGAATGCATTGCTATGAGTGCCTTCAATGCTCTTGGGGTTCGAAAGCACTCGTGTAAATGCTAGATTCCCATCCCTCAGCAGGGAATCAAACAAGAACAGAGCCTCTTACCACAAATGCATCATAATGGGCACATTCAGCTTCCTTGGGAGTAGGAATGCGCTCCAACAGTGTTTATCTTACATGCCCATACAAACAAGCAGCTCCTGAAGACAAAAAAGATGATGACGTGTATTACAGGCACCCTTTTATACTCACAGGCGCTCCGTTAGTATCGTCATGGACTGTTGTTGGCCAATAAAATTGGCTTGTTTGCTTCAGACACCAGTCAAGCTGAATGCATTCCCCATAGCGTCAATCCAAGACGCAGTGTTGAAGTTTCACTTCGAAAGGGAACCTTGCTGTATGAAAGTGACTTGAAAACACCTGACGTCATAAGCACGACTTCGTAAAAACAAACTTGAATACACCAATAGGCCTAATATGTTTGGTTATGCTAGTGGCACAGAAATCCCAAACTTCCACTTTATTTAAAAGTCAAATATATCAGTCATGGAACGTGCCAATGGCAAAACGGAACAAAAAATAAGAACGACGCTCTGATGTGTATATCGGATTCTTATAGCTTCCTCATGTAATTAAACCCGAGTCTTTTCTCCCCTCTGTGTCAAGGCTATTTATAAAATGGTGGGAACCGTGATAATGATGAAGATGAACGAGGACGGTCTGACACCAGAGCAAAGAGTGGATCGGATCTTTAGCAAGATGGATAAAAACAACGACGACCAGATCTCACTAGACGAGTTCAAAGAAGCCGCCAAGAGCGACCCATCCATCGTACTGCTCTTGCAGTGCGACATGCAAAAGTGAGGCTGCGCATGCTAGCATGCTCCGGACTGAACGAGCTATCCGTTTCCACTCTCATTTCCACAAGAGTAACATGTTTGGACTACTTTTAAATGAACTTTCTTCTTGTGATTGAACAACTAGTATGCATGAGAATGTTAAATGCTAAAGAGTTTAGAGTATATCCGTTTAATTTCCAACATGCAACAATGTGAGATGTGTAAATCAAACGAGTCCAGTTGTTTTCACGCATTCATCGTCAGTGAAGTGCTCCGCCGTATTTCATTTCTAGCTGCAATATTTCCAAATCACATGCACTAATGTTTACTGCTGTATTTCACACAGTAGTTTGGGTTACCGAAATCGAAATGTGTCACACTAAATGTTACGATGAAACTTCAATACTCGAAATTAAGGAGGGCGGAGAGGTTTATGCAGCCCTCCTTCAAAACGTGCTTGTACTTGAGAATATAAATGTAAGTTATTTGCATGCATGTCCTAAGTGTAAAACCTACTCTCTCTTCATTTTGGCAACCTTGACAAATAATACAAGGGTGGCCTTATATAAACGATAGTATCAATAACAATACTAATGTGTGAGATTTACATTTGTTACTCATCTATCCATTAGATGTCCACCGTTGGGTGCATGTTTCCTCCTAAAAGACTTGCCATCTGTGTTGTAAAAGCTTTCAGTAAGACACACGTACCAGCCCCACCTCCATCTTTGTTGAAATTTAGCATTATTTGCATCTGCCATTGGCTTCTGCTGGTTTCACCATATTTTGCACTGACACAAGTACCTAATAACCAGCATAACCAGTCTAAAACAAACGCTTCTTTTTTTTAACGTTAAATGACCACTAACATTGTTCTCATTGCGTTATGCTCTTGTTTTTTTGTTTTTTTACTTTGCGTGGTATCATTGTCACATGCATGAATGGTTGCCTGTGAATTTGTTAGCAGTAATAATACAGAGTGGGCAATATAACATTTTAAGTGTATTTTCCCTGGAAGGCGTTTAGTAATGGATCCATTTCCCCTAGTAATACAACAAAACCTTATCCAGGATGGGTTTGGTATACGTTTACTCTTAGTGTGCTGCATTTTTATTGAACCGTTTTTTGTAAAACAAGATTTCTACTCCCGTTCTTGACATCTCAAATACCCATGATTTTTTAGCTCTACTCCTTCCAGTTCCCCCTTTTAATTTACTCTCAACAATTTGTATCCTCCATATTTTGTGTTCTCCCTATAAGTACATAAATGGCATCACAGATTTTTTGCCAGCCACAAAAAAAACAAAAAAACAAAACAAAACAAAACAAAAAAAACCTTTCATCTCCTGTGACACTCAGGATGGCGTCAATACATTTGACGGAGAATAGACGGATCTTTGTAAAATGCAATTGCCCAAAAAATAGTGTATATCTTTGCCCTGTAAATATTTGTACCTAATACGGTAAAAACAAATTTAAGCAGTCATTTAATTGTGTAATATGAGGTTTGTGTTTTATTTGTGGCATGTCTTCAACTCGGTATGTAACAGTTGCACTGACGACATTGTGATTAAAAATCAATAAACTATCTATGGGTTGTTTTCAAGACGCAGGTGCTTAGTCGTGTGTGACCACAAATGAAATTATTAACAATAACAGGCAACAGCATTGTGGTTTGTTACAGAGGATGCTGGTTTAAACCGACAAATACTAGCTCTAAACATACTCAAACCACCACGGGCAGGTGCTTACAGTTAAACAACTGAACCTCCTTTTTTCTTTCCCCGAATGACCAGATGAACAGGAAATGACTGTTCACAATCATACATATTTGGTGAACACTTTGCAATTTTAAAACCCTCTGCAGAGGAACTAGAACCATAAAATGTTCTTTAAAAATAAATAAAAGCAAATGCATAAACTGTACAGGCATATAAACTTTACACACTTTAAGTACAGTCTCTCCAGGCAATGTCAATACCTATCGCACATCTCACTCCTCCTCTGCTACTTTCTCTGGATCCTGAAGCTGGTGGATTGTAATATGGGCACTTTTAGGCAGATGGCTGAAAGATAATGCAAAACAAAAACATTAATATTTATATATAAAAACATTACATCAACTTTATAATTCAGTGTTGCCCGAGGAGGCAGTGTTTTGGATCTCTGACTGAATGCAACACATTTGGAGCATCTTAACAAATGACACCCTGGGTTAAATAATAAATAATAATAAATTATTCCTGTAATTAGAAAATTATGCTTTTGGCTTGTTATTTACCCAGTTTACAATTACGCATTTGATTAACTAATGTGTGCAAATGATTTAACAAAACACTAGTTCAGCAAGTAGCCAAGAAACCTGCTTCAGGCAAAGATTGTGCTGTATAAACCATTTGCATTTCCTCCTTAAATAAACATGAATATGGAGACGCTGATCATAAATGAACGCAGTGACTCTAAGACACATTTGGAATGGTTGAATTACACGAAAACTTTTTAAAAAGTCCAGTCATATTTGAAACCAAAATAAGCACATATAATGAATTCGGTTCATGCAGATTTGCATAAAAAAAAAAAAAAAAAAAAAAAAAACATGATCAGTAATGCAGCGATTGGCTGACAGCAAGACAGCAATGTAATGACATATAATTAAAAAAGACACCTGATGAAAAACTTCTGGACCTTTTTAAGGAAACAGCCAAGGAACCAAAATTATATAAAAGTTATAATAGATAAATTAAATGTGCAGTGTTTTTTAAAAACATGATTCCAATTATTCATCATGGTTTCTGCAGGTTTCACCAAGTCAAATTTAAGACTTTTTAAAGGGGTGATGAATGGAATTGAGAAATCAACTTTCCTTTGAGTCTTTGATATATAAAAGTTAATCGTGATACAAGAATACCCTGTACGATTCGGAGCTGTAAACTTCCTTGTTAGTCAAAGAAAAGCTTTTATTGACACCAGGCCCAGAAAACGAGAGATCTCAGAATATGTCGACCATTGATGTCATAGACTGCAGAAACGCCGCCTCAAGCCCGCCCACCGACTCGTGGAGCTAAACGGGTCGCGCTACCGAGCAATAAACATGCCGGTTCAAGCTCATGTGCGCAAGACATTGCTCGTTTGTTCGCTTCATTTCACCACGGAATCGATTATAAACATGATACAGGTCGAGACTGGATTTGCAGACATATTGAGGTTAAAACACAATGCTGTGACTTCTATATTGGATCCGACAGGAACGGTGCAACACACTTATGTGAGTAAAACATGATTTTTTATATGTGTAGTATTGCATTGTTACAGATCGTTTGATATCTATTGATTACATATCGTAGCACACTGTCAGGCTGGAGAATCCTTTATTTGAGGTGTTATTGATTCATTCGTGATCAGACTCGGACTTGTAACGTTATGGGCCTGGGCTTGCAAAGCCCAATGTCCCGGGACTATATGTTTTTCAGACGGGCTACCAAAACGTATCACCGGCCTGCCGACCAGCTATCTTAAATAGTGAAATAGCATTCCTTTCTTGCGCGCGCATGTGTGTGTGTGTGTGTGCGTGCGTGTGTACGGTTCAGGGTTATATTCACTGATCGGGCCAGCAAAGTAATAAAAAAAAACAAAAAACATTCTAATCAATCGCGGGTGGATGAGAGATGAATCATTGTGCTTGTTTGATAAAGATATTTTGCGAGTCCTGTGAAACGTTTCTCCAGACGCTTTCAAAACAATTCCCACATGTACTGAGGGGAGCTGAAGCTCATTAAATATGCAAATCTTATCCAATCCTAGCCGTGGGCGTTTACTTCCAAGTCTTCAGTACGTGCCGGCACGCCCATAGAAACCGAGCGTTTCTTCAGAGAGCCTCAAAACCAAGGCAGAAAATAGCCTATTATTTATTCATTAGGATGTTTTTTAATGTAAAAACCATGCGAACGTCCTAAGTTGAGCTCAGACAACAGTATAAAAACATTTAAAAAGCCAGTTTATGACCCCTTTAAGACCTTTTTAAGACCATTATGAATGAAATTTAAGATCTATATCACACAAAAAAAAACCATACAAATGAAATGCAGTCACAAAATAAACTAGCACTTTTTATTATGTCATTCATCCATCTTGCTTAATCGTTTTGCCCGGTCCTTGGCACTCGGCACAGCTGAGAAAGATTTGCTTTTGCTTTCACACAGACCATATACAGTGGTCTGTATACACAACGTCTGTATCCTTGGGAAAATAATGCATTACTTTAAATAAATGAGCGATAATTCATTTTGATAATATAATTTATTTTTGTGATTCTTCTATGGTGAAATGACGAATTATGTAGGATTGCAAAAAAAAGCCACATTTTGTTGATTTTGCGATCGCGGAATGTTGCTCTTATTTGTAGTCTGAATACAGCGAATTATATTTGGACTGAGGAAAGAAAGAACTACAACACCACAGAATAAAAAATAATAATAATTCAAAAGCGCTGCGGGAGCATTTCAAATGAGCATTAGAGGTAGCGTTACATGGATGTAGGAAAATTTTAATTATTTAAGACCTAGAACTCAATGCTTCAGCAAATTTAAGACTTAAGGCCAACATTTTTATCTTGAAATGTTAGACTTTTTATTTTATTTTTTAGAATTTTTCAAAACCCCGCTGAAACCCTGTTTATATTCACGATTTATAGTGTTTGTACAGCCTTTACATGTTTATTTCAATGTTGTACTTAGCAATTTATTTAATGTCATATTTGAAGCAGATATGTGACAGCATAAATTAATGTTTCTTAAAGGTCCCATGGCATGAAATTTTCATTTTATGAGGTTTTTCAACATTAATATGAGTTCCCCTAGCCTGAATATTGTCCCCAAGTGGATAGAAATGTTGATCGGTGTAAACCCGAGTTCTGGCTGTCTCTCTCTGCCTTTGAGAAAATGACAGGCCAGACGAGCCAATCCTGAAGTCTCCTGGTTTGACGTCCAAGCAGGAGCGGTTACCTCCCTTTCCTCCGCCCAGAGAATCTGGCACGCCCATGCAAACGCTCGAGAGATCATTCCTTGTGAACGAGTGAATGCTGGCAGTTTCTCAGTGTTTGGATGTACAAATGAAAACAGAAGTCTTTCTTCAGTTCCTTCTGATCTGTGATCAGTAATTTCTGATGTGTAGCTAATTATTTATTATTCGTGCACACGCAGCGGCTTCTCTCTCTCCCGACAGAAAGGTGTTTTCGTGTTTTCTATCTTGTGAGTCAGTGTATTTGTACGTCCTCGTCGCGTCTACCGGTTCTAAAATGTGCATACAGTCATTAGTTTCTGCTCAACATCGGCCTCACACACGCCGAAGCTCGGGCTGCACTGGCCGTTGGCCTTCAACATCCCCGACCCCCAGTACTGCATCTGGCCCACAGCGGAGGCACCAAACGCGGCGTGAGATTAAGCAGAAGGGGGGTAAGTGTGAGCATATTCGGGCTAGCCAGCCTAGCCCCACAATAAACTGGATTACATTCGATTACTGCTGTTGTGTCTTTGTTTGCGCTGTGTACTCAACGCGCATCACTGACGCTTTTATTTTATTTAAAAAAATAATGCTATAATCAACACTTACTTTTAACTCGTTCATCTCGACAGCTGTAATGGTACTTTGCATGTGTTACAAAGTTGGTAATAATGATGAAGACGGACTCGGTGTGACTGGGGTGTTTATTCAGAACTCTCAGATACAAACACAATAAACTCACAGCGCTGACTGACAGCGCTCTCATAACTCAGTAGGTACTATAAATAACTTTGTTAGCGATCGCTGAGCTCCGTCTCTGGTACGTTAGTGATGTCCGGTTCGCGAATGATCTTTCTTTTGAACCTGTTCTTTTTAGTGAACCGAATCAGTTCACCAAATCGGACTGAATCGTTCTAAACGGTTCGCGTCTCCAGTCAGCGCTGATCCATAATTTACTAAAGTTACTAACTTTCTGACATGAGTGACAGTCCCTCCGACTAGAAATAGACTAATAACCTGAAGTATATGCTAGTAACTACAACAGTTCAGACATGCTGAGAACTGATGTGAAGTGAACTCAGGTCCATCCGTCTCTCTGGCAGAAGCTCGTGCCTGCTCGTGCCTCGTAGACCAAGTTAAACCACGCCCCCTCCGCTCATTTAAAATACAAAGATGTCAGCCAATCACAACAGTGGGCGTTTTTACTGAAGTCTCACAGCAGACACGCCTCTTGAAGCAGGGCATTCAGCCACAGGGCAAACAGCAGTATTGAAAAAATGCCTTTTATTTCTAAATTATGACATTTTATGATGTAAAAGTCATACTAACAATATAAGTACACCTCAGGAAACATTATAAAATAATAGAAAAATGCCATGCCATGGGACCTTTAATGGTCAAGATCAAGTTATCTGCATCTCCACAATATATGATTTTTTAACTATTTATTTGTTTAACTATCTATTTATTTATTTGGACATGCACCTACGATGACAATTTTAGACCCCTCCATGATTTCTAGGTGGGAGAACTTGCAAAATAGCAGGGTGTTCAAATACTTCTTTTCCTCACTGTATCTTAACTTCTAATTCTTTGTTTTTATTTTGGGGTGAAATATCGATCATGAGATGTTTCAGTGAGATTAACTTTATAACAGTCTGAAGACTTAATAACATTTATTTTTCTACCTGGTGGACTGAGGGGTGATGAAGATGAACTGTCGCAGATGTTGACGTTCTGAAAGCGCCACAAGCATGTTCATTGAAATGCTGCGATTGTGCATGTCCTGTGAAAACACAAAAGAGCTTTATTAAACCTTCTTTTGTTTATGAAATACTAATGTTTCACATGACACATGTCCTCAAAGTCATTAGGCACATACCATGTAGACGTCAAACTCATCCAGGCACCGGAAGGGCGACTCAGTGATTTCCCAGAGTGCCAGAATGAAACAGACAGTGGAGAAGGAGCGCTCTCCTCCCGAGAGGGAACGCATGTCACTGACGTTGTTTTTTTCCTGACCTGGGGGTTTCACCTGAGCAACACCAATTTAACATACATGACAAAAGAACCCTGATAATACCATTCAAAAGATTGAGGTCAGTATTTTTTTTATAGAAAGCGCAAGGAGGCATTAAAATGATCAAAGGCAGTAAAGACATGTAATGTAATTTTTTTTCTTTAACTTTCTATTCATCAAAGTACATCACAATCTTCTATAAAAATATGAAGCACAATGGTGTTTCTTGAGCAGCAAATTAGCATAAAATAATGATTTCTGAAGGGTCATGTGACACTGAAGACTGGAGTAATGATGCTGAAAATTCAGCTTTGCAAATACTCATCATTTAAAGGTGCAGTATGTAGTATTTATGAGGATCTATTGACAGAAATGCAATATTATATACATAACTATGTTTTCAGTGGTGTATAAAGACCTTACATAATGAACTGTTATGTTTTTATTACCTTAGAATAAGCCTTTTCTATCTATATACACGACCACGGGTCTCCTTACAGTGAAGTAGCCCTAAACGGACAAACTGCTCTACAGAGTGCTAGCTACTCTCTGCGGTCTCCATAGACTGTAAAAAATATGGACGATGTGTCTTCACTGCCTTCCACTGAACGGCCGAATATGGCGATGACATCTTGCGCAGATTTGGGACTGAGTCTGCGCAGTAGTGACCTCGGGACCGGAGTCTACACAGTAGAGAGCAGGAAGCAGAAGCCTGCCCACACTCTCGCGGATGCAGAATAATTCATTATGTTGGTGTGAAGTAAACAGTTATGGAAATATAGAAATTAAAGCTAAACTCCAATCACCTACCGAAAATCCTGAAAAAAAGTTCCTTCAGAGAAGCTCTCAATCTCAGCTGTCAATCATGACGTCACACCCCCGTTTTTATAGCATCAAATAACTGACTAAAACTTAACTTATTTAAAAAAGAAACACTTGAAATGACATCAGCATGAAAAAAAACTGCCTAAAATGACAGAAACGTAAAAAAAAAAAAAAAAAAAATGTTTAAGTGTAATTTGATTGTTAAGTTTGTCTCGCAACATTATAATACATAGAGGGGCGGGGTTTATGAGCTGTACTGGGACCAACCACTGGGGGCGATCAAGCCGTTTTGACTTCACTTTTCAGGACGTGTGCGGTACGCATGGCTGTCTCAGACGCTATCTTTGTCCTGTGTCGGCCACCATAGCTTCTCTATGTGCTTCGAAAGGGAGGGGTGGGCGGTTGAAATTCACAACCTCACCGCTCGGTGCCGCTAAAATTTACACACTCCACCTTTAAGTATTTGTTGAACTCCCTTTAATTTATAAAAATCACAGAGTAAAATGTTTTTTTTTCAGTAATGAGAATATATAGAATTGAGAATAGAAAAAAATCCTCGCAAATAAAACATCTGGAAGCATTATGGTGCGTTCACACCGGACGCGATTCGCGCGAGTGATTTACATGTTAAGTCAATGCAGAGACGCGAAATGGCATTCTGATTGTTAACCAATCACGAGCTTGCTCTAGTAGTGACGCATTTACAAGCGGAGGCAGAAATCCCAACAACAATGGAGGACCAGATAATCGTGACCGTATGTGGATACCCGGAGCTGTATGATACATCATCCTATCACTACAGGAACAGGAATAAAAGGAATAAAGGAATAAAAAGGATCTTGCTTGGAAGAAAGTGAGTTATTGTGAGCCATTGTGAGCCAAGTGAGCCATTTCACAACGAGACAGGAGCAGAAAAAAAGAGCCAGAGCCAGCGGCAAATGTGAGAAGGACTAGCCGAGGAAAGGCGGATCTCCCCGGGTAAACGAGCGCTGAGCGCCGCTGATCCCCTGGATCTCACAACTCCGAAAACGGCAGATAAAATGCTCAAATAGGCACTCTTTTTATAAATTAACCACAGATTTGAGCTTTAAACAACTATATTATCGCCTGAAAAAGTCTTGAAACTACGTTTTGTCACACATTAATAGTAGTATTTTTTACCAAAAAGACGAGCTGGCTCATATAGGCTCATAGGGCAGAAGCCCCTCACTTGACGCGAATTCGCGTCTGTTGTGTAGTTGTCACACGCGAATTTCACGCGCGAATGAAGCTAGTAAACTCAAAATGTTCAAGCGTCCACCTTTGCACGAATCGCGTCCGGTGTGAACGCACCATAACAGTATTAAGAGTGTAGGGATAAAATGTACTTAATTATGGAAATAATGTTGCAATGCAAAACATCTTAATGGTACAAAAGCTATTTTTACTTCTGACTTTAGAGGAAAAAAACTTCTAAACATGACCTGACACATTTCATTAGATGCATCACATTAATTGAGAAAGATTTATTTGAAACAGTCAAACATTTGAGTAAAACAAGCAATAGGGCAAAATGTAACTTACTGAAATGGACAGAGTTTCATTGATGTGGTCAAACATCATAGAGCCACAGCAGTGCAGCTGCATCATGAAGTTGTTGAAGTACAGCTTGCACCTCACAGAAAGTGATCTGACAAAACAACAGGCAATTCAAAACGGATACAAACTACTATGGTGTTCAAACCTACAAACATAAAGGACAGAAGTCCAAACATAACCCTGTTAAGTCACAGCTGGAGCCTAAGTAAGTTACCGTCGCAGTGATTTGTATCGGTCCTGACGGTCAATCATGATGTTGTCGAGACGATCAATAAACTTCCTGAGATCTCTCAGCTGGCTGGATTTGCTTTTGTAATTACTGTGAGCTTCTGCGTACTCTCTGAAAAATACATATTTTTGTCCATTTATTACAGATCTGATTTAAAAAATAAATAAAATCACAGTGACAAAAATACAGGCTTGACATACAGTACATTCTTTTAAATGCTGACATGATTTATTTCCATTGTATGTTAACATAACCACAGTTTTAAAATAAAATAACAAAAAGATTACAAAACTGAGGTATGAGTCAAAATTATTTTCTGTGGAAATGGGACGAAAATGTCTTAAAGGGCTCCTATTATGCTTTTCCACTCCAAAAGCGAGTCATTCTCTATATCAGTGCACTGCGCACTGTTTCTGAACTCCCTGAACTCCGCCTCAATTGCAGTCTGGTGTTTTCTTTCGGGAACGAACACGTCAAAATATTCCTCATTTAAATAATTCCCACCCGAGGCATATGCAAAAAAAAAAAAGAGGCGAGTCCTGGTTGAGTTAGTTAGTAGTGTGTTGAAACTCGTGGTTATGGTAAGGGGCGGGACATTTCCCAAACAGTTGACCAATCACAGCACACTGAGCCAGCCGACCAATCAGAGCACATTATGCTTCTCAGAAGGAGGCGCTTCATAGAGACAGGAACTAAACAGAGCGTTACTGACAGACTGGGAGGAGAGGTGCTGCAACAATATAAAATATGTGAAAATGTATGCGTTTTTTGAACAGCAAAGCGTGAAAACCTATTCTAGTAGACCCTCAAAACAAAATCAAGACTTTGCAAAAGGGAATAATTGGTCCGCTTTCATTTATATTATTCCCGGAACATCCTTCAACTGCTGCCTTGCATACCGGATAACTTGTTCCTTGTCACCATGGCTGCTCTCTTGCGTAGTGATTTTTTGTCGCAGGCGAGTGATCTCAACATCAATACTTCTGGCACTCTGATCTACCTGCTGTCGCACAGGACAGATCTCTTTGGCTTTGGCTTCACAGTCCTACACAACAAACAATTTCCAGACAATAAACAAGTCCAATATGTCACCGTACTGGATGAACAATATTCACACTTTCTTATGGCAGAGAATTTTAAAAATTATATTATATGGTAGAACAAAATGAGTAAAAACCTGTGTTTCTTCCTCTCTGAGTGACAGCTCATCTCTCATGCCCTGAATATTCGCCTGATAATCCTCAAGTTTCTTCTCCAAGACCTTCATGGATTGATCGAGTTTACTGCACGCAGTCTCTGCCTTCACTTGCTCCTCCTATTCAAGACAAATGCATCTTTCATTAATCACTTTATTTTTTTAAATTTTAGCACAAGACACTTGGGGGTTTTAATGAAAGAGTCAGAAATAATAAATAAAAAAATCTAAAGTGTTTTTCATGACTGTAGGAACCCAGTGGTAATAGTTTTAGTGATAATAATTACATCAATAGTTGCGAGGAAACAATATTTGTCACATCAAAATCAATTATTTTCAAGTCTTCAATATAAAATATTTAAAGTTAAGTGTTGCGATGATCATCCAGTGCTGTCTCTCACCTTCAGTTGTTCTGTCTCATCTGACAGTTGCTCCATTTTGTTTTTCACATCTTTATATTTCTGATTAATATCCATGAGCACTTTCTTATGATTCTTTAATTCGTCTTGAGCCTCTTTCACGTTTCTCCTCTCTGATTCGATCTTCTGCTCATTCTCTTGTGCATCTTCTTCCTGTACATTTAACAAATCACATATTTATGGAATCTTGTTTCCGCCACAGAATGAAAAAAAAACTTTGTGACTTTGTCTCAAAATTCAGACTTTTTTTTCACAATTGCAAGTTTACATCTTGCAATTCTGACTTTTTCCCCCTCATAATTGGACTTTGTAATTTGCAATTGTGAGTTTATATTTCACAGTTCTGAGAAAAGAAGAGAGAGAGAAAAAAAGAATCTTGCAATTCTGATCATGTTCTGTGGTGAAATGTCATATTCTCTTCAGGATACCTTCCTTGTTTGAGGTGGGCGAAAAAAAAAAAAAAAAAAAAAAAAAAAATTATATATATATTATATATATATATATATATATATATATATATATATATATATATATATAATTTTTTTTTTTTTTTTTTGTAAAGATGTAAAGTCACAATTATGAGAAAAAGTCACAATTATCTTTTAAAATGTTTTTTGTTTTTTTGTGGCAGAAACAAGCTTCCATACATATTATTCTGTCATAAAATGATTAACATAATTTTATCATAGCCTGGTAAAATTCATAGACATCTCACCAGAGAGCTGATATCCTCAGCCTGTGACTCTTCAATGTTCTCAAGTTCTGTTATAGAAGCTTTCACCTTATTTATATTTTCCTAAAAAGGAAAAATAAAGTTTAAATCAGATATCAGATATTAGGCAGATATGTTTGGACACGGAATAACAACAGGAGTGAATATGGATGGCATAATGGTGTAGCCCGTGCAGTTTAGTACCTGGTTTTTTTTGAAGGCCCTGATGACACTACGTGATTTCTCCTCCATTAACTGAATGTCCTCCTTCACAGAGCTCAAGTGAAGCTGGAAGCGTAAAAGCTGAGCCTGATTGTTCTCCAGCTCTGACTCCACTAGACTGTGAATCAAGAGAGAAGAAGAAATATATTCAAGCATAATTTGCCTCAGATCATGCCTTACAGATTTGGGCAAGTAAACGAAGAAAAAAAAAAATGCAGCTTCAAACCCCACAAGAGTTTGCATGAAATTTCGCCACTGTGCCATGAGCAACAAAAACAAACAAAAACAGGGAAACAGTCCTTGTAACAGGTGTACTGTATTATTTTGCATAAAAATGTGTTATTTTGCATAAAATGTCAACAAACAGGTTCAATTAGAGTCAAACGACTTGATGAAAGACAAGATTACACTTGCCGTATTTCTGCTTCTGGGTCACCACCAAGATATTTGACCAGTACATCCTTGTCAGGGGTGTAAGACCGATTGTAGTACACATGATCACCACCCGCAGTGAAGGCTTCACGGCAATTCCTCGGCGGTATCGAACCCTGCATTACTTTCCTTGCACGAGCATGGTCCTGTTTAGAAAAAAACAATTGGTCTCAAATCAAGTAAAAATAAAAATGTTATTAAAAATGTGTGTATTTATATATATATATATATATTAGTGCTGCAAGATTAATCGAAATCGAACCCCAATAGCGATTTGGCTTATGTGAGATTAAGCGCAAAGGCTGCGATTTTAATTAAATAAATACATTTGCAGCATTTCAGTGAAAAGAGCGGCTCTGTGATCATCACACTTATAACGTGCATTTGAAAAAACAACATGCGTCAAACATTTTCACAAACTAGTAATGCGAAGAGTTCATAAACCTGTCCAACAAAATACGTTTAATAACATGTTTTAACTCACTTCATATAGTCAGTTGAGCTGATGTGGCTTCTTATCACAGAATGTCAATCAGCACTGCATACTTTATTATTATGAAAATACCCATCTTCATGTTTAATCAGTCATTCTATCTTCTTTTAAGCTTACACAGCTTGAAATAAGTTTGTTACAGTACAATCACCAAGGCTGCATGTATCTGAAGAAAAATACAGTAAAACAGTAATACTGTGAAATATTACTACAATTTAAAATAACAGTTTTCTATTTGAATATCAATATTGGTTAGAGAGTCGGACTTATAATGGGCAACAGAACGCGGCAACGGCACCGCTGCAACGCAGCGCATTCCGCATCCTGTATGAAAGCCCCATAACTCGAAGGTTGCGGGTTAGTGTCTCAGGTCCGGCAGGAATTGTTGGTGGGGGGAGTGAATAACCAGCACCCTCTTCAACCCTTAATACCACGACTGAGGTGAGACCCTTGAGCACAGCAATATGGCTGCCCACTGCTCTGGGTGTGTGTTCACTACTGTGTGTGTGCACTTGGATTCAAAAGTTTTAATTCAGAGCACAAATTCAAAATTCACGGTCACTTCATATTAGATGTGACACTGAAGACTGGAGTAATGATGTTGAAAATTCAGCTTTGATCACAGGAATAAATTACATTTTTAAATTTTAATATTTCAAAATATTACTGTATTACTGTTGCTTTTACTGTATTTTCAATTAAAATAAATGCAGCCTTAGTGAGCATAAAAGACTTGCTTGTAAACGTTTGGAGTCGACTTACTTTGATAATAAGAATGCACTCAATGCCCCTCATGTCAATGAGACAGTTTGTTATCACTGGGTTCTCGATATTGAGGCAGTCCAGTACTGTTGGAAACTCAGGATGATGGACTCCACTGACAAGAAAACATAGAAACGTCATAATTAACATGCTCACATAAGACCTCGGTCTCCAGGAACTTCCATTGCTGGACACAAATATTTCTTACCGGCCTTTAAGGTTATAAACACGGTCTGTGAATGGGCACACGATTATCTGAGGCCTACTGCCTTTTGGGAAATATGACGACATCAGTCCTTGCAGGACTTTTTCGTCCCTGTAATTGTCACAGCAAAAGGTTTTGATGAAACCTCGTAAGCAACTCTCCACAGCCACGGCTAAACTGGGATCCTTTAGGCTGATGCATGCACCTAAGCGAAAAAAATATATATAAAAAAATTGTAAATTCAACAACAAAGGAGAATAATGATTGTTTTGTGTGAATAATCTGAAGATATGGAGTGCCTTTCACCTATTGGTCCCACAGGTTTCTTGATGAATCGCCCCTGAGCGAAGGTTTTGTCGATTAACTCCAACAATTCTGGCATGTGCTCACCAAACAGCCTCAGTCTGTTGGATCTGCTGGCCATCAGATGCTTTTTTCTCTTCAGTTTAAACTCCAGAGAGACCTGGATGTTTTTTTCTTCCATGCTAAAAAAATTAAGAAAACTCCAATACTGTAATATATCAACATACTGCTAGAAATAATGATCAAGTAAGTGTGGGGGGTCACCGATTTTTACACAACAAATGCCAAAATTTTGTAATTTGACAGACTTCACAGCATTTTACTTTTATCATTACTTTTCCTGGAAGACTTGTTTTTGCAACTTAGAATGTTTTAATAATACAAAATATTATTTAAATCACAAAAGATGGTGGGTTTTTTCACATTTTAAGTAAATTTCAAGACTTTGTCCAAGCCGTGCTACAGCGGTACACGTGACGAAAGGACAGTCACCCAAACATGAAAATTGTCATTACTCACCCTTAAGTTGTTCCAAACCGGTACAAGTTTCTTTCTTCAGCTGAACACAAAATAAGATATTTTAAAGAATGTTGCCAATTAGACAGTTGACGTCACCCATTGACCTCAATAGTAGGACAAAAAAAAAATACTATGGAAGTCAATGGGTGTCGTCAACTTTTTGGTTACCAATTTTTTTAAAAAGATCTTCTTTTGTGTTCACCAGAAGAAAGAAGCTCATACAGGTTTGGAATAACTTGAGGGTGAGCAAATGATGACAACATTTTCAGGTGAACTATCCCTTTTAAGCCTTGTGTTTAACGGCAGAGCAGTTTTGAATATGCCTTGTGTCCCACCACTTTCCTGTCTTCCTCCTCACTCTCCAGTCAATTAAAGGCACAAGTCCCATAAATAATAAAGTTTCCAGACTTTACCTCAGTTTATCATATTCCTCTCTTCCTTTAAACAGAGCTTGTTGTTTGTCCTTAATCTCTTGATTCAGAGCGCTGGACTCTGTCTCAAGATTTTCCAGTTGCTTTTTGAAGGCAGATATTTTTTTTAGGTGCTGTGCGTGCTCAGTCTCATGACTTCTTCTGCCACTGCTAAAAACGTGATATTGACAGCGTTGTCAAATTAGTTTATTACTTTAACTACAGGCTCATTTGAATCCTGTAGATACTGTAGAACAAATGTTAACTAGGGCGTTTTCAGACCTGTAGATCGCTTGCTTTGTTCCGAAACAGAGACTTAATTTGTTACAATGTAGCATTTTCTTCTTGGTTCTGTTTGCTCCGCAATCTTTTTGTGGCCTTATCTGTAGCTGTCGTGACACACGCAAACCCTTTTACGAATGTAGCCATCATTTACCACTCTAAAATTATATAGATAATAAAAACAATAATATAATAATATAGCTGCAAGCAGCCATTAAGGGGCCAAACACAAAGAATGCACAATAAATCATGCCATTAATTAAAGACATATTAAGATGATTTTAGGCTGAAGTCTTTTTGGCCAAAAACAAATCATAAATACAATCAGTAATATGATTTAATGGTTTATCACTTTCAATTAATAGGTTGTGATGTGACCAAATTGATGTGGTGTGGTAAGAATAAGGTGACAATGATACAAAGTATCGCAGAGATACAGATACATTTTTGAAGGTGTGGCCTGAAGATGATACGATTTGATTTTGGTGAAAATCAGCCTACCGGTCTAGGAATTTAGAAAGTAAAGAAAATAAAAAGTTTGGCCAACAATGGCAAAATTGGTATCTATGTTCTTGTTTTAATGACCACAAGGTGGCGGTGTCTCAACTTTTTGAGTACCTTCAGGGCATAGTGCCAATGACAATTACAGAGTTTCGTAAAGTTACAGCAATGGGTTTGAAAAATATAGCATTTTACGACTATTGGATATAGTTAAATTCATAAACGTGTGTGAAACTTTGGACAGTTCGTGGCACTAGAGGGTTTGAGTTAGAGACTCCAAATTTACTATGGTGGCCGTTAAGACTGTACTCTATCTGTGTGCCAAATTTCATAACTTTCCCGCAAGCAGTTCTATGGGCTGCCATAGACTACAATAGAGGAAGAAGCAGAAGAAGAAGAATATTAAGAATGGCAACAATTACAATGTACTTGTTATTGTGCTTGGCCCCTAATAATATACTAATAAATATATATATATATATATATATATATATATATATATATATATATATATTAGTGCTCACTCAGAATCAGACACTGCTGCTTTTTATATAACACATTTGCCGTTATGAATTATAATACCGTTTGGTTTGTTGGTCTGTTGGAACAGCCCCGGAGTTCATTTTCAATTGGGCCAAGACCACCTTGTTCAGATCTCGGAGCAATTTTTTTGGAGCGGATCCGAGGGCGATTATATTCATATATGCCTAAACGAACCGAACTAAGGGAGAAAACGCACCAGGTTCTTAAACAAACGCTGCAAACGAGCCAGGTGTGAAAACGCCTTAAGTATAGAACATACAGTATGACATTAAACATACTGTCATAAAATAAAATAAAAAACATAAAGCCTAGAATTCGAGGTGTTCCCTCAACAAATGGACTCACCCATGACTTATTTTGTGAATTCTCTCCTGAAGAAGGCATTGCTCCTTTTCTAATTGTTTCAATTTATTCTCAGCGCGGAAGTAAACCACCTGAAAAACTGGCACTCTAAAAAACTATACAAACTCTTTGGAAATCAACAAGGACCCTGTTTAAAACAAGCAGCTAACTTAAATTTATATTTCACCCAGAAATTGAAACCATATAATAATTTACTCTACATCAGGTCTTATCAAACCCATAAGAGTTTCTTCTTTTGTAACACAAAATTAAATAGTTCACATTGCTCTTTCCATTCAGAAAGAAAGCGAATAAATGGCGCATACAAACTGCATAAAAATAGCCCAATACATGCTTTTGAGCTATATTTTAAGTCTTTTGCCATTATTTAAAGGGGTCATGACAAGGATTTCTTTTTTTTATATACATGTTCCTTGAGGTATATTTACAATACTTACAAAAAAACACCTTCTGACCCTCTGTCTGAAATGATCCGTTTTTAAGGGGTGGCTCCTTTAAGGCTTCGAGCCACTGTTATGATTGGCCAAAGTCATTGCATAGGAAACAGTGTCAACGCCCACTCGCTATTGCACGTGAGTATGCGTTTCAAAAACAGTATCCATATGGGTTCCATTTGCTTTTGACGCAATGCAAAGCTCAAATCCAGTGTAGGCAATGTCAGCCGTTAGGCGACTGAATGCCAGTGGGCGGTGCAATGATGTATAACTATTTGCCATGTCTTGCTCTGGAGGCAGTCATATGCTAATGTATTTGCCTGTGTGGCATCACAGATCAAAACAAGCTGTTTTCGGAGCTTGATTAAATAAATGCTTTGTTTATAATGAGGATGTTTTAATGGTACAAAGGCCTTTTATATGTCAAAAGATCAAAACAAGTTTGAGTTCTCATGTCATGATCCCTTTAAGTTATTATTCACTGAAAAGTCATATGGACCTCAGATTTTTTTGTCTTTCATGGAGCTCACTTTATGCTTTCACCACATTGGAAAGAAAAGCAAAAGTGCTCTTCAAAACATCAGCTTTTCCATCTCCTCTTTTCCACAGAAGAATGCCAAAAGTGAGAATTTTCATTTTTGGGTGAAATATTTCTTTAAAAAATAACAAAATACTACAAACAGGCAAATGTAGCTCAGTTGATAATGTTGAATGCTTATTCTAACTGTGGAGAGATACAAGTCTTCATTAAAACAAATGCAGGTATTATGTAGCTTGAGAAATTAAAATATACATGTGAACGTGCGTCTTCAAAAACTCAATTTCCAACTTTATTGGAAGTAGCAATAACTAACAGAAAGAGAAACTGAAGACATCTCACCTCCTGATTTTTCTGTGCTTTTGTTTTGACTTTAATGTCCTCTTTCATTTTATGGCTCTCCTCTGCCAAACGTTCATGCTCTTCTCTAAGTGTGCAAAGCTTCAGCTGGATGTCCTGAAATCTCTTCTCAGCAGTGGAAACTTTGCTCTGAAAAGCAAAAAGACATTTATCTTTTTTTTTTCTTCTTTTCTTTCAAATGACTACTAATGTTTGGGGCTTGTAAGAGTGGTTAGTGTTTTTCTTTCATGCTCACCAAGACTGCATTTATGTGATCAAACGTACATAAAAAAACATAACTTTATTATATTTAAAAACTGTAATTTGTTCCTGTGATCAGCATCATTAGTCCAGTCTTCGGTGTCACATGATCCTTCAGAAATCATTCTAATATGATGATTTTCTGCTCAAGAAACATTTATTATTATTATCAATGTTGAAAACAGTTGTGTTGACTTATATTTTTGTGAAACCGATGACCGTGTGTGACCTGTGACCGTGATTTTTTTTTTCCAGGATTCTTGATGAATACATTTTAAAAAAAAAAGAAATAGTTTGTAACATTATAAATATCTTTACTGTCACTTTTAATCATTTTATAGGGGCCTTGCTGAATAGTTTTTTTTTTTTTACGGTAGTGTATCTAATAAATAAATAAATAAATAAATATATAAATATATATATACACACACACACACTCACTCACTCACTCACTCACTCACTCACTCACTCACTCACTCACTCACTCACTCACACACTCACACACTCACACACTCACACACTCACACACTCACTCACTCACTCACTCACTCACTCACTCACTCACTCACTCACTCACTCACTCACTCACCTTTAACAAAAATGTTTAACTGGTACTAAAAACTATCAAATAAACTAATACAAAACAAATCAATACAACTAAACACACAAACCTGACAGAGCTGCAGTTTTTCTTCAATTTTACAGTCAGACTCTTCTTTTTCAATTTGTTCCTTCAGCTGTTCAACTTGACTCTCCTTCTCTCTCACCTATAACCAACAAACAGAGATACTGTTTAACTGAGACTCTCTAACACAAGCAACTTTTCACACTTCTTTAAGACACACTAAAATAACACACCAAACACCATGCCATCTTCTTTTTCAGCTCCTCCAGAGTCTGTCTCATATCGTCGAGCGACGACAAGCGTTCATATCTTTCTTTCTTTTGCAGGAACAACTGCCGAAGATCTTTGAGACACTAAAAATATAGAGACATGACCTATGTGTGATGTTACCACAGTGATGATTGTCAGTGCAAAACATGCATTGTGGATGGACTAATGAATTAACAACTAATGAGTAAAGCCTCACCTCCTCTTGTCTTTCCACCTGGTCACGTGTCAAGGCTTTAGTCTGCTTTATGTGAATGTAGTCTCTTTTCATTTGCTCCAGAAGAGTTGCTTTCATGAAAAACTTCAAAAAAAAAAAAAAAAAAAAAAAAACGGATGTTGAATAGATGTAAAAAAGGTTAAAAGTGTGCAAGTAGCTTCAACTACTGGTGAAATACAAGTAAAATAAATCACCTTGTACTTGTCTGCTTCACTTTTTGAATGCAGGAACTGTTTACTCATTTCTTGATTAAGGACTGACACAGGATTGTCAACCTGTAATATGAAATTAATCCAGAAACAATTACAGATTTGTGCGCATTGTTTTAAACTACAAAACTATTAAACTTACAAATACAAATATGTAAAAGAACATGAAATCTTTTATAACGTTGCACTATATGTGAGTGTTTTGTACAAAATTTTTGTACAAAAAGTACCTGGATGCCAAAATGGTCCAGTATAGCAGTTAACTCCTCCTTCTTTGTGGAAATGACATGCCCTGAAAATAGAGCAAATCTCAATATATGTGTGAACAGAGAGGAAGCTCCGTTTCTGATATTACCGTTGACGGAAGTCATGCAATTACCCATTTTATTCTTGATTTTACAAGTCCTGCAACCATCACTTGTAATCCGATGCTCAATGCAGATGCTGTCTCCATAAATGTCCCCTTTATAGGAGTCGTTTCCTCTGTTTTTTAATTTCACTTTGATGTCTGCAGAACTGTAAACAAAAGGATCAGAGTGCTTACAAAATACATTATCTTATGAAGATATATTATTGCACCTTTCCTTCTAAAATATACTAACCTCTCGCCATATTTCACAAAGCCCTTCAAAGATGTTCCTCTATTGGTTGTGGTTGCTTTTCCACCAAGACCCACTATAAGTGCTGTCAGAATGGCACTTTTCCCAGCTTAGAGTAGCATCACAACATACATACATTGAGCAAAGTGTTTTTTGAGGAACAACATAAGTAATACTTTCATGTTTTTGAGAATTTTATATCAGTGGTTCTCAACACTCTTAAAGAATAGTCTTTAAATGATTTAAATTTAGATATATAACAAAGCGACGAGAATATTTTTGGTGTGCCAAAAAAACTAAATGACTTTATGGCCGATTTCAAAAGTCAAGTCAAATCAACTTTATTTATATAGCGCTTGTTTCAAAGCAGCTTCACAGTGTTAAACAGGAAAATAATTGAACAGGAAAACAAAAACACTGCTTCATGAAGATTCGGAGCAATGTTTTGAAATCGGTCATCACTATACAAGTCGTTATTTCGGGTTTTTTTGGCGGAGCAAAAATATTCTCGTCGCTTTATAATATTAATATTGAACCACTGTACCCGCATGAACTGATTTAAATATGTTTTTAGTACATTAATGGATTTTGAGAGAGGAAATGTCATTGTTGGCTATGCAGGCCTCACTGAGCCATCGGATTTCAACAAAAATATCTTCATTTGTGTTCTGAAGATGAACAAAGGTAAATTAAACACAATATGCGGTGACATTATGGTTTATGAAGCTGCCTGAAGTGTACATATGAAGTAGACTCGCTCCCTCTGTCAAAATCGAGGGAGCAAGGATCTGTCCATATAAACTTCCCTTGTCCACTTCACGAAGTGGAACGCACTTCAAAATGGCAGCGGGATTCCCCCAAGGGGAAGTGATTATGGAAGTTCAAAAATGCGTGTCTAAAACTGGAGTGGAACGCAGCATAGGACAGTGGGCCTCGAGGACCAGGGTTGAGAACCCGTGTTCTACACAGTTTACGTTGGTCAGCTCCAGCGTCAGTATCACACTAGTGATGTGTCGTTCATGAACGATTAGTTCATTTTGAACGAATCTTTAATATGACTCGAGAACAACGGGTTGTCTCAGAGAGCGATTCGTTCATTTTGTGTTGACTGTGCATGCGCAACATCCCATATGTTCTGTACAGGAAACAGAATTGATTAGTTCACCAGTCTTTAGGCAAGGTTATGCAGTCACTGGAAACAGAAAAGATTAGTTAATCTCTCGAGTCTTCTCATTCAAATCGTTCGTTCAAGTCCCCATAGGCTGAATGCAGAAACAGCTCATCTCTCGAGTCTCGTTCTTTTGTCACGTAACGTGACAGCCGTGTTGGATACAGAAATTAGTTAATTCCTTTACAGTCTATGGTTAATTCACAATTCCTTACAAACAAGTGAGGGTTTTTTTATGTTTGTTTAGTTCAGTTTTTTTTTAGCTAGTTTAATTGATTTTCCTTTGAAGCCTGGACACATTGGGTTGTTCAGAACGGCTAGACATAACAAATGTTTATTGCACATATCTTCTGATGATTTTATAATAATAAATATATTACAACATGCAGTCAATAATATGACTGTAATGTTGTATATGTTGCGAGACACTGAACAGGAAAGCGGTCACGTGAAAAAAGAACAAACGACTTGAACGAGAAGACTCAATGAACTAATCTTTTCTGTTTCCGGACGCATGTATTACATGAGGCTGTCACGGCCCAGATCAGACATGATGACGGAGCTAACGGCTCATACCCGAAAGGTGAACTAAACTTTCCAGGGAACAGACGTGTTTAAATGTGAAGTGACAAAGGAAAGCACGATTTGGATCGGGAGGTGAGGTGAACTAACAGACTACATACATAGACTGAAGCAATTTAAGCAATTAATTAATAATTTATTTCTCAAAGTTTGGCCATGGCTGCATTAGCTTATAGTTAAATTTTTTATTCCAAAAGTACTAAATGTGTTGAAAAATGTAGCATGTAACATTTTAATTAGATTCTGCTGAAATGAACGGAATGACTTGAAAAAAGATTCATTCATTTTGCTGAACGATATTCAAAGATCCGAGTCAGTAAAATGATCCGAACTACCCATCACTATAGGCTTGTTCGACTTCACCCAGCGATGCGCAGACCGATCGACGGCTGACTTGAAGCAGTGCATGCCGGTTAGAAATTTTGTCCGACTTGAGGCAGCGCCGACGCCACGTGACAGTGACGTATGTCAACAAAGTGCCGCGAGAGCGATTCGAGAGCAGTCGGCTGATACAGCCGGTGCAGTTTCTCCAGAGCAGCTGCACGAGGCTGCACGGACTCTGATGACGACACAGCTGTTACACGATTGGCCGGATTCACCGCATGACAGCGATCACGTGTGTTTCGTGTTTATTCTGAAACCTTCAGCTCCACTAATGCGCACAAATCTGTTTTTTATAACAGTAAAACCTCCTTTCATGTAGTCGCGATGTTATATTGTCATGTTTATCAAAATAAAACTGATTAAAAACGTAAACCCCACTTCATTGATAGTGTAGGCTTATATGTTGAACTCTATTCTTGTACAAACACACGCTGTATTAAGCAGTACATAAAGTATTACATGACAATAATGTCTCTGAAACATCTGTGTATTGCCAAATATTGCATTTATTTCACTTCAGCTGATAAAGTATGCAAACACAGCGCGAGCGTCACTACGGGAAGCAGAAAGTGTCCGACTTCACGTCTCCGTTTGGAGCTCCTCCCTGCCTGCACGCGGCTACTCTCGCCGATCAGTTGAATCCGGCCGCAGCCGATGTCGAACACACCTTATATCACACGCATGCCTTGTGGTGCTCACGTGAACAGCATCGGCCAATGGTAAGCCGGCGACTGATGTAGAACTAGGAAGCTCTGCACTGCCGTAACAACGTAAACTGCGTAGAAGGCTGACATAGACGAGAAGAAATTATTGAATAAAGTTGTTATTTTTGTTCGTTTGTTGAGCAGAAAAAGTATTCTCGTCGCTTCATAAAATTAAGGTTGAACCACTGTAGTCGCATGGACTATTTTAACAATGTTTTTAATGCCTTTCTGGACCTTGAAAGTGTTAATTAAACTGCTGTCTATGGAGGGGTCTGAGAGCTCTCAGATTTCATCAAAAATATTGGGTTTGGAACAACATGAGGGTGAGTACTTAATTACAGAATTCATGAATAAATATGCAAAACAAACTGAGGTACAGATCAGTCTTTGAATATTGTCTTGGACAAAGTGGGGTCTTGGAGTCAAAAAGGTTGAGAACCACTTATATATACACTGTCAGTCAAAAGTCTGGACTCATCTACTCATCAACAGTTAAGTCATAGACGAAATAACACAAATGGAAGCTTTTCTTTCACTATCTGCTCCAATAACACCCATTAAAAAAGTTAGGTATCTCATATACAGGCACAATTTATTTTAAATGCTTTTAAGTTTGACTGGTAGTGTACATTTACATCATGAATACATCATACATTTGAATAAAAAAAAAATCTTACTCCCATTGTTTCCAACAATGAAGTTGACATTTGGTCCAAATTTGAAAGGTCCAAGCAAATTGTGGCTCATAAAGTTCCTTAAAGTGATACTTTCTATCACGCCGATGTCTCCAGCACTCTGGAACAGCACAAGATAGATACAATGGTGTAAAGTATTTGAGTAAATGTAATCAGTTACTGTACTTTTTGGCTGAGTTACTGAGTATCAAAGATATTACCAACTTTTACACTCTACTTGACTACATTGTTATGTACCGGTATGCATGTATGTATGTATATGTAAGTATATGCACTCTTTACTCCAATACATTTGTGATGAGTAATACTCGTTACATTTTGCAAAGCACCTAATTTTTGTTTATTTCTGCTACAAAAGAAGTGATATCATCATCTACAGGGCATTGAAGGTACTCTATCTTGTGCGTTTTGCCCTTGTTCACTCAAACTTGTCAACAAGGCAACTTTAAGCGTGAGTGCATTATTAGCAGGTAGTTGCTGAATCACAGGTGTTTCATATATGAGATAAGGAAAAGAAAAAGATCCATATTTAAAGCAACACTATGCAACTTTTGGCACTCTAGCAGTTAATAAACAAAACTGCATGCATCTTAGGGAAGAACATCGTAGGCAGAGCAACTTCTCTCTGTTTATGTCTATGACGACTCATGCAGGTATTGTGCTACTCCGCAGCGGTGCGACCCGAACCGGGCTAAAATATTCCGAATATAAACTTATCCTGAGTCACTAAGGTACAGATATAATAAGACAAAAACACGGTTTGGAAAATGGATTCATGATGTACTCAGTCATTATTTAACTTCCATATTCAACTTACGGAAAAAGCGTAACAGGCGCAACAATGAAGTCGAACGTAGAGTAAGCATTTTGAACTGCGAGAGGCGGAACACTTTCTTTGTAAGTTGTATACAGAAGGCGGTCCGCCGGAAGCTAGATATTTTACTTTATAACGTGTTAAATATGGATATTTTTCTAACACAAGCCCATCGATTCACTTCAGAATGCCTTTACTAACCCCCAGGAGCACTTTTATAATGGATGGATGCAGTTTTTTGGTCTTCAAATTTTGGGCTGCCATTATAAAGCTTGCATTAGCCAGGACATCTTTTTGATATAACTCTAATTATCTCTAAGTATTTGTCTGAAAGAAGAATATCATATACACCTAGGGTGGCTTTTGGGGGGTTGTAAATTATGGGATCATTTTTATTTTTGGGTGAACTATCCCTTTAAAGAGGCTGTTGTGTCAACCTTGATTTATTTCCATTTTAAAGTGTTCAGTTTTATTTTGATCTTAGAAAATAAATGTGATCGCTCTCCACACAAATCAACCGTTTCTTATTTTTCACTGGCATTAGAAATATTTAATCTCTGAGCCTACATTCAGTTCAAGTAAAACAACTTAAGTACTGTTAAAATTAAAATCAGATACTCAGATTTTTTACTCAATTCGTATAGAAACGGGTGACTTGATGGAGTCATTTTCGCTGTGAGATATCTGTACGTTTACTCAAGTATGTAATATATTTACTAGTAATATATTTACTCAAGTTTTCAGGTACTCTACACTTCTGGATAAAGGTTATTTGGACTAAAATTGTCAAAGTAAAGTTCATTATGAAAGCACTATTGTATAGGTTCCGTTCAGGAAATCATTAAACTAACCGAAGCAGAGAGCAAGTGATCTTGCTGGACTCCGTCTTCCTCATCAACCTCCTCCTCATCCTGTACATGCGTTTTACCGTCTGTCCTAGGAGTCTTAGAGGATTTTACAACATTGTGAGCACAAGATTTCCTCTTATTCATGGCAGACAGATGCCCAACCTAGAAGAGAGCAGAAAGGACATAGTAGTATGTGCTATTTCGCAGAAACACATCACAGATATCAACATGCATCTGGAAGCAATCCTAAAGTGCAGTCAAATATAGTTTTTCCAACCTTTCCATTAATGCAACATGATATTAAACGCAAGGAAGTTCATATTTGATGTTAGAAACGTTTTTAAAATGTCACTGCAGATCAGCAACAGATGCTGAAACACGAGGAAGAATATATGCACTTGGGAACATGCAAACATACCGTGACATAGCTCAACTGACATGGATGAACGGGTAAACATACGACTCAAAAGCGCTTTCGCACAAAGATACGCAATTTAATAACGTATAAATGGTTTTAAATTTATGAATATGATTGTACTTACGCCATTCCTCTGCATTTGGAGAGTGAATATGTCTTATTGAGGACTTCCTGGTTTGATAGACAGCGAGCAGCAACAACAAACTCCACCCTCTGAAAATGGCTGCAAACTTCAGCCCACGAGCGCTTAATGCAAAATAAATATGTCCATGAACTTATTTTGTAGAATATTCTCCTGATAGCATTTTTTTACTACTGTAAATTATGGATTTCCTACAAACAGAGTTAATAGTATTTTATATAATGACTATTTGTCAATAACTGTGGCTATTGTACAGTTGTTGTTGTTTTTTTTTTTTTTTTTTATTGACAAAAAAACAGCAAAATACAAAACTCTCGTAGGGGAAAGAGAATATACACATACATGTAATTACAAATGTTGTCAAAAACAAAAATGAATAACTAAACAGAAAACAACAACAACAAAACGAAAAAGGGGCTATTTAAAAACATAAGTCAATGGCAAAAAGGCTAAATATAATAATTTTAACATTTGGAGCGGCACACACAAAGGGAGATTATTCACAACAATAATTTCCTAGATATGTCACTACACATTTGTATGGCAATTTTAGTTGATTTCATCCTTTTCAGTGAGGTAAAATATATTTTAAAATCATTTATAAACCAAATAAAGGAAGGCTTAGAACATCTCCACTTACTACAATGAATATTTACCCATAAGAATAATCATATTGACTATATCTGATACTACAGTTGTTGTTTTTAACTGCAGTAACGGGTATTTTTGCGGAAAAGACAGTCACAATGGTAATTTTTGTACAGGGATATTTTAACTAGTTAATTTTGAGGCAGCTTTAAACCAGATCATGTTAAAAAAGTTTAGATTAGATGACAGTTTTTTTTTTTTTTTTTTATCATCTTTTTTTAATCGAACATATAACAAAAAACAAACAACATACATAGTTACAACTCAAAACAGAATTTAACAACAAAAATATAATTATAAACAGCAGACAGAAAGGCAGTAAACTAAACAAAAACCAAACCAAAGATGGCAGTTGTTCTCCAACGTTTTTTAAAATCACGCGTTTTAGTGACGTTTTTCGCGCGCGCTCACATGTGACGTAGACGTGATTGATTCGTTAAAACTTCCAGTGGCGTTTTTTTTATCCCATTTGTTCCCAGTTGACTTTATAATCGCTGTAAAATCAACCAGTCATGGCATCCATGATGGGGAGAAATTCACGTTTGGTAAGTTTTCATAGACAAATTCCTCGTTTGTTACAAGTACGCGGTCGAATTAACCAGTTAAACGGTGTTTGTGTTCAAACCCTAAAGGGTGGATTCATGAGCCATCTCTAGCCTTGGATAAAGGTATCAGCTAAATTAATACTTTTAGCTTATTTTAGTCGTGATTGTTATGACAGGTCTAAACTCTTTGGCTTCCATCTGTTGTACTTTTAAGACCCTGCATAGTTCAGAATTTATTTTATTGTTTTTGTGTTTTTCAATCTAGCCAGGCCTACGCATTTGCATATTGTGTCATCATCAGGATGACTAACGTTTCTATTTTTGTGTTTGACAAATTACAAAATTTACTGCAGCCCATTTATTGTAGTATTTAAATAATTTGACACACAAGATCTCGCGATATTAAAACGTGACGATATTTCTCATCGAGGTGAAAAGCTCTCGTGATATCAGCATAAATTGAGTTTAAGATCATTAGTGATGGGAGAAAAAAAACCTTCGAATCAACTGAACCAAAATGATCCACTGACCACTGTTTCGAAGCGTTTGAAAGCCACACGCGGGTGACCTCTGCTGGTCAGAACAGTGTAAATGCAACCATCACAAGCCAAACATGCACAAAAAAGATTTTACAAAACCCATTGCAAATGTTTTATTGAAAGTAGGCTCTAATATATCAAATGCAATCCTCTAATAGCATTTAAATATCAAGTATCTGTAAAATGTTATCAATTTCCAGCGCTTGTTTTGTTTGTTCTATGGATAGATCAGCCAAACAGGCCAATAAAACACCATGAACTACTATTATTCCGTTGAATTATACAAATGCCTCATATAAGATGTCTACAAATGTATAAAACTGAGATCAGCTAGACCCTTGTTCGATGGTTCACAGGGGGGCGATCTCAGTGAATCCACATGATTCATGGGTTCATAGAGATCATTGGCTGTGTCCAAAATTGCCCCCCTATGCTCTTAAATAGGGCACTATTTGAGGAGACAGCCATTTAGTGTCCTGAACCATAGTGGACGTTATTGAGTGCACTCATTCAATCCCACGATGCACCGCAATAATGAATGTACAACTGATGTACGCTCAGCCAGGCTAGAGAATACCCATGATGCACTGTGACTGTCACGCTGAATGAATTCCTGCGTCTTGCCAGAAGATGGAGCCCGCAGCTGAATCAATCATCCATCTATTTTCCAAACCGTGCTGGTCCAGCATAATATCATACAGAAATAAATTCCTTTTTAATTGCTTATTGAATTGTTTAATTACGGTTTATACATGTTAGTTTACATGGCAGAGTTCAAGATCGATCTCTTCATTACTATTGGAGCTGCCAGTTTGCTATGTTTCAAATAAATTTGAAACTGCAAGCAGAAACTATGCAAAAGCAGCAGCCCTTCCGCCGCACTCAGTGTCCGAATTCACTCACTCAATTTCATTCACTCCTTCAAGTGGACTATATTAGTGGAGAAATGTAGGGAATAGTGACTGAAGGCATAGGGGGGCGATTTCGAACACAGCAATTGAAATTTTGAATTAAACCGTTTCGATGTAATGAAGCCTCGTTTACTGAAATCCTATGACTTTGGCAGTTTGATGCGCGCTCCAAACCACTGATTTCGAAACAGAAGTTTCGTTAAGGTTTCGAAAGCACCCATTAGGGCTGCACAATATATCGAAATATCACAAATGTTCATATCGCATATCGCAACGGCACACAATATCTGAATGATTTTAATAGGCTACGTCAACATTGTGAAAAGTGTAGGCCTACGTTTTAGGTTGACGCATATCGGGTTGGGCGATGTCTCCTAAATTGGCAGCTGACGATGTTTTCTGTAAAACATCGTGATGGACGATGATATCGTCGTTTTTTTTTTTATTAAATACAAATATATAATTTACTATATCTGTTTTTTTACTATCTCTTTACATAAATATTATTTTCTACTTCAAAACTATATATAATTTCGTTATTTTACTAACCCATATAATGACTCATTCGCGCTAGGTTGCACGTGAGGGAAAAAAGTAGCTTCCTTCCACTTAAGAAGAGTTGTGCACTTTTTATTTTAATAAATCTCTTTACATAAATGCTATGTTCTACTTCAAAACTATAATTTCGTTACTAACCCAGTGTTTTGTATGTTAATGCTGTTTTACGTGAATAATACCGAGTGAAGCACAAAGCTTTGTTTACAAAGGAAATAAATTTGCAGCCATGAATGGATTCATGCCGAATGAGAGAGGTAGGCTGAGCCCAATTTAAGATTTGTCAGCTTTTTTATTCTGTTTTGCGACTTCCGTGAATTTTAACAATAGGCCTAACGTTAGTCCATTTTATCCCACATGGACATCTCGTTTCTTTTCTCTAATCTTCACTCGCGTCACACACATTTTCAAAGGGAATTATAAACGTTTCTTCCTTTCGTTTGTTTATAAGTCTATTATACCCATTCACGTCCTTTACTGTGGGAAAGTAGAAAAACACTGTAGGATGAGTAGGCTACCTTTTTACTTCATTTTATTTAACACAGTTTGTGCTTGTTATTAGACTTGGTAGGGCGTGTCAAGTTTATTTGAATGGCGCATTTCACACACACACACACACACACACACACACACACACACACACACACACACACACACACACACACACACACACAGGCCATTTTACTTTCGTTTTCTCTGGCAGTGAATAATCAAACATAGCTTAAATGTCTTGACCCTGTGGAAGATAAAATTCGCTCTTCAGAACAAGTGTTGCTTTGCAACATCAGGAGAACACATGAAGACGAAGAAATTTGAGAAGGTGTCTACAGCTCGTGTTTCATTTTTTTAACTAATATTTAATTTTCTTATATTCTTTAGGTTACCATTATTTACTGACAATCGTTTAAATGTTTTACAGGCTGTGGTGTGTTGTTTCACTGACGGAAGTGCTGAAATAAACATGCATGCTTATGAAATGGATGTTTGAGCCTCGTTTATTATTTCAAAATGTAGGCTATATCTGGCAAAGACTACAGTATTTAAAATAGAATGTATGCATTAGTTATATTCTCAATATAATTTACAGAGCAATCCCTGCAAAGTTTTTAGTTTAACTATAGAAGAGGATTAGTGTGCGTCGCACTCACAACAAGTCTCGCAATGGGGGGCGTGGCATCACGATGGTGGCGCTCCATCGTGATGTCAGTCATCGTCCATCGGCACAACCCTAGACGCATATAGCAGAGAATAGACTGGCCACACGACTGTTACTCTTGTGACTTGCTTGACATTAAAAAGAGTTATTAAACGCAATAACTTGCGAAAAACAACTCCTTGCAGTCTCGCACTGTCTGCTGTCTGACACGCACACCGAAACCTGCGCGCAAGCGGCTTCTCTGAAAGTGTGTGATCCCTTCAGTTCTGTTTCGTGCCTTATTACACACTCAGACTGTCAAATACACACACAGTTGTGTCAAAATGGCTGTCTTGATGAGTATTCATGTAAACACAGCTGGTTATGCTTTAAGTGAACAATATCAGTTGGGGAAAGAAACTAAATGTGTGTCAATAGGATCCGTGCATTAGGTCTTAGTGACAGCAGCCTAATACAGTAAACCTGCTAATACAGTAAACCTGCTAATACAGTAAACCTACCGCTGTCTGTCAAACAACAAAAGAAAAAGAGAAAATCACTCAGTGCTCTTGGCTGAATAACCTTTGTAGCTTTATAATGAATCATTGTATATTTAATTATTGTGAAGACTACTGTTTTAGCTCTTATTTTTAATGACAAAGATACATTTAAAATAACAAAAATAATCGTCCACCCCATTCAGGTGTAGTTCTTTGTTTACCTGGATGTTCTTGATGTTAAGTTTTAGGTGGATATAACTATATATTACCAAGTCAAGCAAAGAGTTTTTGGTATTTAAATATTGGCATTCAATTTTTTTGTTTGTTTACAATGTTAAAATTATATTGTCAGATTTGTGACATTAATTTTTGCTAAAACACTGCTGGTCACTTTAAGTCAGGGATGGGCAACTCCAGTCCTCGAGGGCCACTGTCCTGCAGAGTTTAGCTCCAACCCTAATCAAACACACCTGAACCAGCTAATCAATGTCTTCAGGATTACTAGAAGGCTACAGGCAGGTGAGTTTTATCAGGGTTGGAGCTAAACTTTGCAGGACAGTGGCCCTCGAGGACTGGAGTTGCCCATCCCTGCTTTAAGTGAAGCTATTCAAGTTGTAGCAATGCTTTCTTTTCCCAGAAAGAATGTGAAACGCATAAATGGTATCATTCTCTGTTTTAAAATATTTTTTATAATATAATTTAAATAGATTTTACACACTTAAAAGCAATATCGTATATCGAATATCGCATTATTTAACAAGGTATTGCATATTGCATTTTTCTTCAATATCGCACAGCCCTAGTGCCCATCACTAATGATAATTCATACTCAGAAAGTAGAACTGAAGTGACAGTTGTTAACCACATAATATCACATCTGCGTTTTCGCAGATTCACTTTTTTTGGTGATTTGGTGGAATGGTGGTATAGTTTCAAAACCTCTTTCAAGGTTTGCGTTCTCCTGCCACCAGGTGCTGTTGCTGTGCGGATGGGCGTCCGGAACACATTAGGGGTTTTCTGTTTTGGTTGGGGATGGTGTTGTTTAAGTGGCGCCAAATTAAATAACTAATCGTTACAACAGAAATTAATCAATAAATTTTTTTTTTTTTTTTAACACTTGCAGCGACAGAAAAGGCTTAAACCAATCACATACAAGGATCACATTAAATGTTCCTATTGGATGCTGTTGGTCATCGTGATGCATGATGACATTCTTCCAACGGCTCACTACCCACGCCCCTGGCACGAGCTCACCACGCCCTAAGAAATGTTTCCCCGCATTGATCACATGAGATCGGCTTCACTCCAGAATTAACTCTCATGTTACATGAAGTAGAAACATTATGAATGAAACTTACTTGACACTTGCTATCAACATTCTAATGAAGAAAATGTGGTTAAATAATGCAGTTGTCAGTACATCAGGCTTTTCTTGCAATATTTTTGCTGCCCGTAATGTGTACAGATAATTTTCATGCATGAGACACGCTTTCAAACGGACAAGCAAGTGGTTGCCGTGGTAACGAACAACAATACCGTAACGTGCTGGCTTGTATAGTCTTTTATCTGAGGAAATCTGTTTATAATAAGCTATTAGTTTTGAACTTATTGCTCCTGCGCTGCTTATTGATTCAGTTAATTTGAATAAAAATGCATTGCATGTAGGGCTGGACGATAAAACGATAACGATGTGTATCGCGATAGACGAGTAATCAGGGCCTGAAATTAACTTTTTTGACCACCTGCCACAGTAACTTTTTACCAGCCAGCTTTTTTTTCTCCTCGACATTAAGCATGTTCACGTGCTTGTCTGGATTTTTTTGTGTGTGTTGTAAATATATTTTATTCTGAAGAAATATTCTCAACAGTGTTCAATCAAATCTGCATATCTTTGAGATTTGTACCTTTTTATAAAGGGCATTTTTTCCCATAATCTTATTAAATACAGGTTATGCTTCAGCTTTCTGTTTATATTCTTAAATTTGATCAATAAATTAAATTAAATATAATAATAAGACACTGTTACCAATCAAATTAAATAATTTACACTGAAAAATTACAACTGCATTAAAAAATATGTTATGAGATTGTAGGGATGTAACGGTACACGCATTCGTTCCGAACCGGTACAGTGCTTTCGGTTTGGTGCGTGGTCACTAAGATTACAGTGAGGAAAATAAGTATTCGAACACCCTGCTATTTTGCAAGTTCTCCCACTTGGAAATCATGGAGGGGTCTGAAATTGTCATCGTAGGTGCATGTCCACTGTGAGAGACATAATCTAAAAAAAAAAATATCCAGAAATCACAATATATGATTTTTTAACTCTTTATTTATATGATACAGCTGCAAATAAGTATTTGAACACCTGTCTATCAGCTAGAATTCTGACCCTCTAAGACCTGTTAGTCTGCCTTTAAAATGTCCACCTCCACTCCATTTATTATCCTAAATTAGATGCACCTGTTTGAGGTCATTAGCTGCATAAAGACACCTGTCCACCCCATACAATCAGTAAGAATCCAACTACTAACATGGCCAAGACCAAAGAGCTGTCCAAAGACACTAGAGATAAAATTGTACACCTCCACAAGGCTGGAAAGTGCTACGGGGAAATTGCCAAGCAGCTTGGTGAAAAAAGGTCCACTGTTGGAGCAATCATTAGAAATGGAAGAAGCTAAACATGACTGTCAGTCTCCCTCGGACTGGGGCTCCATGCAAGATCTCACCTCGTGGGGTCTCAATGATCCTAAGAAAGGTGAGAAATCAGCCCAGAACTACACGGGAGGAGCTGGTCAATGACCTGAAAAGAATTGGGACCACCGTTTCCAAGGTTACTGTTGGTAATACACTAAGACGTCATGGTTTGAAATCATGCATGGCACGGAAGGTTCCCCTGCTTAAACCAGCACATGTCAAGGCCCGTCTTAAGTTTGCCAATCACCATTTGGATGATCCAGAGGAGTCATGGGAGAAAGTCATGTGGTCAGATGAGACCACAATAGAAGTTTTTGGTCATAATTCCACTAAACGTGTTTGGAGGAAGAAGAATGATGAGTACCATCCCAAGAACACCATCCCTACTGTGAAGCATGGGGGTGGTAGCATCATGCTTTGGGGTGTTTTTCTGCACATGGGACAGGGCGACTGCACTGTATTAAGGAGAGGATGACCGGGGCCATGTATTGCGAGATTTTGGGGAACAACCTCCTTCCCTCAGTTAGAGCACTGAAGATGGGTCGAGGCTGGGTCTTCCAACATGACAATGACCCGAAGCACACAGCCAGGATAACCAAGGAGTGGCTCTGTAAGAAGCATAGCCAGTCTCCAGACCTAAACCCAATAGAGAATCTTTGGAGGGAGCTCAAACTGTTTCTCAGTGACAGGCCAGAAACCTGACTGATCTTGAGAAGATCTGTGTGGAGGAGTGGGCCAAAATCCCTCCTGCAGTGTGTGTTTTCTCAGGTGTTCAAATACTTATTTGCTGCTGTATCATACAAATAAATAGTTAAATCATACATTGATTTCTGGATTGTTTTTTTTTTAGATTATGTCTCTCACAGTGGACATGCACCTACGATGACAATTTCAGACCCCTCCATGATTTCTAAGTGGGAGAACTTGCAAAATAGCAGGGTGTTCAAATACTTATTTTCCTCACTGTATATTTCAACAATGAGTTGGAGAAAAAACACAATTTTATAATTAGATTTAAGAGTTAATGCAAAAACTGCTTATGTGAAGTTTACATGTTTGCACACAGTGTTATTTGAGTGTTTATTATCCTATAACTAAACATGAATATCAGCTGAATATAGGCTCATAGTTTGGTCTCTGTTGTTAACCTGTAATATTATAGTAATAATGTGGAAGTAAGGGCTCCCTATATAGTTTACAGCATTATCTTTTTAAGAAACGCTTAGTTGTAATTGAATTAATTTAAGGACAGACACTATTTTTTCAGTAAACCACTGTTTAATAAAAAAAATTTTTTTTTTTAAACTGCTGTACCGAACCCGTACCGAACCGTGACTTCAAAACCGAGGTATTTACCGAACCGTCAGTTTTGTGTACCATTACACCCCTATGAGATTGTTTTTAAATATTTTTGAATATACAAATAGAAAAAGTTGGAAAGAATGTTTAAACATGAAAGTAAACCACCAGTAGGTGGCAGCAGGTGACCGTTTTAATGAGTGAGACTTTGAGTCGATTATTCAAACAGATGATTCATTCAAGAATGTGGCAGTCGTTTATGAATAGGTAATTGAATCTTTGATACAAACGATTCATTCAAAGTGCAGAATCATTTAGTAACATTGATTTCTCCTTGAGAGGCTGCGCAAGCGTCAACAGCGCAACATTGTTACCGTCAGTTTATTATACATTAGGCTATATATTATCCACTATCCATCGCCACTTCTGCTAAATTAATGCAGAATCATTCTTGCATTTTGTTGATTCCCTAGTTTTTTGTTATTGATGTTTTAATCTGTCTAGTAAAATTCTTTCACTTGCCCCTTCAAAAAATCCACTAGTCCCACAAACATTGTTCTTTAACTTGTAAGAATACACATCTAAGTGCTGTCAAGTTATTAACGAAATCAATATAAGTAATAATAACTCTTATAATATACATTAAAAAATATATATTTTTATTCATTGATGTCCTGTGTCACAGACAGTCATACTGACTGCTGCTAATCTGAGTCCACAGATATAGCCCTACCGTAGCTCGTATGTGAACACATCACACGCGGCTGTGTTGATGGCTGATTTAGTCACGTTCAGGAACAGTTAAAAAGAACTAAATTAATATTATTATTACTGGAAAAGTTACTGCGTACCGCACATTTTCTCACCGCTTCCTAACTCCCAACATGCACACGACACTCACATCTGTGCAACTGCCATTGTACTGTAGCCCACGTCAGCGTTGCATTATCTCCCATCTCACCAACAGTTTAAAGGTCCCGTTCTTCGTGATCCCATTGTTCAAACTTTAGTTAGTGTATAATGTTGCTGTTAGAGCATAAATAATACCTGTAAAATTATAAAGCTCAAAGTTCAAGCGAGATATTTTATTTAACAGAAGTTCCCTTTCAAAGCCTACAGCGAACGGCCAGCTTGGACTACATCCTGGTACTTCCTTCATTAATTACGTCAGTAGAACAGACTAACCTCCGCCCACAAGAATACGTGAAAAAAGGGGGCGTAGTCTTGTTGCTGTCCCACGTGGAGAAGAGGACGTGTCGCGTGGAGAAAAGGAAGTGTTGCGTTTGACTGTGTTTGTCGCCATGTAGTTGAGACGCTGTTATTTTCATCCCGGAGTCAAATCACCTTTGTTTGGCTTTCCCAAGGACGCTGTAGAGATCATTAAGCGCATATATCTCCCGTTAAGAGGCGTGACCTTTCCGTGCAAGTTACGTGCGCTAAGCTGCTGTCGAATCACAACACAAGAACCGTGCCACGTTCGCTAAGCTGCTGTCAAATCACAACACGGGAACCGCTGGCACAATCAGAACTCGTTACGTATTTCTGAAGGAGGGACTTCATAGAACAAGGAACTCATCAGCCGTTTTTAGGAGAGTGAAAGCAGCGGTATACAGATAAGTAAATTGTGTGAAAAATACTGTTTTTTTTTTTTTACACGCGAAACATGAACACGTTATATTGCACACTGTAAACACAATCAAAGCTTCATAAAAACACGAAGAGCGGGACCTTAAATACTCGCACATCCAAACGTAGTCAGATAAGGACCTCATCTTCTTTCCGATCGCATGAACGTACTCGCATCCTCTCAAACTGCCCAATGAATCACTCAATTCATTGGCTACCTGCCAACGTGGCAGGTAGATTGACAGTGTTACCCGGCAATTGCAAAATTCACCTACATTTGGTAGGTGGTCGGGTGTTAATTTCAGGCCCTGCACGTAATCGATATCAATAAAAAATGCGTTCGATAAAACGTTTCTTTTTTTTTTTTTTTTTTGGAAGAAACCAGAGGTTGCGAAGCATGTTTGGTTGCATGAACAAAGGCACTCACTCTCTGGTAACCAAGCAACATAGGGAGTGACAGGCTAACAGCCAATCATGTAACTGTATCAAGTCTGCTTGCGCCATATCGTTGTCTCGTCTTGGATTCATTCTTTAGTAAACAAAACCGGCGTGGAGTGATAAGTGGAAAATGAGTGCCGCCGCGAGCGAGGAAATTGTTAATAAAACAGGAAAACAAGTCAGCTCGCCAGTATGGCAGTTTTTTGGGTTGTATAAGTCTGACTGTAGTCAGACCAATGTCGTCTGCAAGACCGTCGTCCCCACCAAGACTGATAATACCACAAACTTGTTTTACCAGCCTTGTTAATCTTTCATCTGGCTCCGCAGCGCAAGCCTCCGCTGACAGCGCGCGCACGCCTCGTTCGCTTGGGGACGTGTTTATACTCGACGCGCTCGCCGTTGTGCTATTCTTGACTTTGGTTGAATCCGAAATCGCCCCCTAAACCCTCAGTCACTATTCCTTACTTTAGTCCACTGATACAGTTCACTTGAAGGAGTGAATAAAAACGAGTGAGCGAATTCGGACAGCCGCTGTGTGTACATCGGCTGTACACTCGTTATTGAGGTGCAAAGTGGGATAGAATGAGTGCACTCAATAATGTCCACTATGGTGTTGGACACCACTACAAATGGCTGTCCCTTCAAATAGTGCCCTATGTAGGGTATGGGATGATTTTGGATTCAGCCTTTGAAACTACATGGAGAGGTACTCTGCATCAGTGCCTTATGACAAAGTATCTAAACGGTAACAGTTACAAATTAGGGATGGGCATTTTTGTCAATTTCTCATTTCGATCATCGATAGGTCTCAAAAACGAGTACTCGGGGGCGGGGCATGTCCGTCATTGAGATAATGAAAATACTGTTATGAAAATGGTTGTTGACAAATACAAACGTGACATGAAAGCAGGTATATGAAAACATGAACATATCAAACAAAAAATAACTGCTAGATTATGATGCATAAATGTCTTTGAAAAAGAAACATCTTTATAAAATGACTGTCTCAAATAACCAAGTCAATAGTATCGAGCATTGCATTTGAGCTGAAAGAGTGAAATAACACCACCCTGCAGAGCTTGCTAGCTGGTTAATAAACTCAACCAAACGCACCCTATATCAGATTAATATGAACCTATTACAACTTAAATCAACACAAAAGGACGTGAATATGCACGTGAACTTCAGCGTGCTAGATTTTACAGGCAGGCTATGGTTTGAAACGGAACATTTTGAATGCGCTCTTCCCTTAACAGCTGATACACGGACAATGAAAGCACACAGAAACAACATTTTATTAAAATCGTGTTCTCATTATAATACTATGACAGATTGACTCTGCACATCATGCAGTTAATTTTATTATTAATGATTGAAATAACGGAAAACAACTTTAAATAAACTAGGACTAATTTAAAAAAAAAATACGAGAACAGTATAGCACTGCTGCATTACTGATATCAATGATTCTGAGAAATAGCCTATCTAAAAATAATATGACCGTCTCTAAACCATAATGTCGATCATTAATGCATTTGAGTTGAAACTGAAGAGAATGAACAACAGCCGGTATAACGGCAGCTCTTATTTAGCTCAACCAAATGCGATTCAGATATAGACAACATATAAGTAATATTACAACGTGCATCTGCAGAAAAGTATGCAAATTTTCTATTACACAAGTACAGGTACAAGGCAACGAAATGCAGTTTAGGTCTAACCAGAAGTGCAAAAGCAGCAAGTGCAGGATATACAATGGATGAACAAGTGCAGGACATGGATATGTACTGAATGAATATATATATATATATATATATGAGAGAGAGATGGTTGTTACTATATAAACAGGATTTACAAGTGGATATGTACAGTGAATAAATTTACAGATGGCTATTACTATAAACAGAATTTACAGGTGAATATGTACTATGAATATAATATACAGATGGCTATTACTTTAAACAGAATTTTACAGATAGAGGTATACAATAATATAGGCTAATATGAGGAATATCAGTGGATTAAGGTAGTGCAGTAAATTATGGACAGAGCTATCCGAAAAAAAAAGTGTAAAAGTGCAGTGGAAAGTGGTTGCATATTACAGTTAGAAGTACGGTGCAAAATGCAAATGTAAACAGTTGGTACTATAAATACAGTCGGCAGTGCAAATGAGCATAATCCAGTTAAGATATGGGAGTGCAGAATGCATAAGTAAACAGTTGTTACTGTAATAAACAGTCGGTAGTGCAAATAACAAAGTGAAGGCAGATGTGAGGTAGGAGAGTTAGCAGTTTATGAGGGAAGTGGATCAACGGGGGTTTGAGTTCAGCAAAGAGACAGCTCTGGGGAAAACTGTTCTTTAGTCTACTGGTCCTGGTCCGGAGGATCCTGAGATGCCTGCCAGAGGGTAGGAGAGAAAACAGTCTGTGGGCTGGGTGAGAGGAGTCCTTAAGGGTGCTGCGAGCTCGATGCAGACAGCGTTTCCTCTGGATGTGCTCGATGGCAGGTAGTGGAGTCCCTGTGATGCTCTGGGCAGTTTTCACCACCCACTGCAGTGCCTTGCGCTCCGCAACAGAGCAGCCCACATACCATACTGCGACACAGTTGGTCAGGATGCTTTCTATTGTGCAGCGATAGAAGTTCACCAGGATAGCCGAGGAGAGCTGATTCTTCCTCGGTGTCCTCAGGAAGAAGAGGCGCTGGTGAGCCTTCTTGACCAGGCTGGAGGTGTTGGTTGTCCACAACATGTCCGCCGAGATGTGGATCCCCAGGAACTTGAAACGGGAGACACGCTCAACAGCCATTCCATTGATGTGGATGGTGTCGTGTGTGCCTCTTGACTCCTTCCTGAAGTCCACGATGAGCTCCTTCGTTTTGGTGGTGTTGAGGAGCAGGTTATTTTCAGTGCACCATGTGGCCAGGTGCTGGATCTCCTCCCTGTAGGCAGTCTCATCGTTGTTGCTGATGAGACCAATCACCGTAGTGTCGTCCACAAACTTGACAATGGAATTAGATCCATACACAGGCTTTCAGTCAGAGGTGAAGAGGGAGTAGAGAAACGGACTTAGCACACAGCCCTGTGGTACACCAGTGTTGAGTGTGATGGACGTGGAGCAGGTGGATCCTGATCGAACATTCTGTGGTCTGTCAGTTAGGAAGTCCAAAATCCAGTTACACATTGAAGTGTTGATGCCCAGGTCTCCAAGTTTGGCTATTAACTTGGTTGGAATGACAGTGTTGAATGCTGAGCTGAAGTCAACAAACAGCATGCGTGCATAAGTGTTCTTATTGTCCAGATGGGTGAGCACAGAGTGCAGTGCCATGGAAACTGCATCCTCTGTGCTCCTATTGCTGCGATAGGCAAACTGGTTTGAGTCCAATGTGGATGGTAGAGAGTCTTTTAGGTGTTCCAGGACCAGCCGCTCAAAGCACTTCATAACGATGGGTGTGAGTGCTACAGGGCGGTAGTCATTAGGGCACCTCGGGCTAGAGTGTTTCGACACTGGCACAATGGAAGTGCGTTTAAAGCATGATGGTACAGCTGCTTGGGGAAGAGACAGGTTGAAAATATCTGTAAAAACCCCAGCGAGCTGCTCCGCACATGCCCTGAGAACACGTCCAGGGATGTTGTCTGGTCCAGCAGTCTTGTGTGCGCTGATCCGGCTCAGTGCCTTGCAGACATCTGTGGAGGAGAGTGTGATTGGTGGGTGGTCAGCTGAGGGTTTGAGCTTGGTGGCAGTTTCTCTGTTGTCTCTTTCAAAGCGAGCATAAAAGTAATTTAGCTCGTTCAGGAAGTTGACATCAGTGGCTGCGGGGGTGGAGTGGGTGGGTTTGTAATCACTGATGGCCTGAATGCCCTGCCACATGCGTCGAGGGTCAGAGTTGGAAAAGTGTCCCTCTATCTTTAGCTTGTAGCAGTGCTTGGCCTTTTTGATGCCCCTCTTCAGGTTTGCTCTGAATGTGCTGTAGGCTTGTGCATCACCTGATCTGAAGGCAGTGTTGCGTGACTTCAGCAGGAGTCGCACTTCCCTGTTCATCCAAGGCTTCTGATTTGGGTATGTCGTGATCTGTTTCTGGGTTGTAACACTGTCAATGGTGGTATTGATATGATCCAATACAGAGGAGGTGTATGAGTCAATGTCCGTGTGAGCGCCTCTGGTGGTTTGAGAAGCAAACATACTCCAGTCTGTGTTTAGAAACATTTCCTGGAGTGTGGAATCTGCCCCCGCAGGCCACACCTTGATGGCTTCACACGGTTGATGAGGGGTGCATATTTGGGTGTGAGAAACAAAGAGAGGTGATCTGACTGTCCCAGGTGGGGGAGGGGTGTTGCAACGTAAGCTCCAGCCATGTTTGTGTAAACATGGTCTAAGGTTTTGTTTCCTCTGGTGTGGCAGGAAACATGCTGGTGAAACTTGGGTAGCACTGACTTTAAGTTTGAGTGATTAAAGTCACCTGCAACAATAAACGCAGCTTCCGGGTGATCAGTCTGTTGTTTACTGATGGCTGCGTGAAGTTCTTTCATAGCAAGCTTGGCATCAGCATCCGGGGGAATATAGGCTGCAGTGATAATGGTGGAAGTGAACTCCCGCGGTAGATAAAACGGTCTACATTTAACCATGAGAAACTCAAGGTTAGCTGAACAATGACTCCCAACAATAGCAGAGTTTGTGCACCAAGCTTTGTTAATATAAATGCACAATCCACCCCCTCTACTCTTCCCGGAGCCATCTAATGTTCTATCCGCCCGGAGTGTGTGGCGTCCCGCTAGCTCAATAGCGGTGTCCGGTATTCCGCTGTTTAACCAGGTTTCCGTGAAGATTAGGACGTTACAGTTCATAAGTTTCTTGCTGTGTGTGAGTCGAATCTCCTCCATTTTGTTCACTAGCGACCGTACATTGGCAAGGAAAATGCTGGGTAAAGAGAGCCGGTGTGGAGTTAGCTTTAGCTTAGCTTGTAGTCCTCCGCGCTTTCCCCGCCTTTGTTTACGATCTCAACGCCACCTGCGAGCACTTCCGCCCGGCCGGGTAGAGTGCATAGCCTCGGGTGTCCTTGCGATCTCAGGAAGGAGTCAAAGATTGTCCATAAAACTGTCGGAAATTCGCAAACCAATATCCAAAAGCTGGTCAACAACGGGTGTACGATGTAAAGGCACAACTGTTCTGTACAACAGACCCGAGATGAGCAAGATCATGGGTCATAAAAAATTTCAATAATTATCGATATCGACCGATATGAAACCCTTATATCGTGATACAGTTTTCAGCCATATTGCCCAGCCCTAATTGCATGTATCTGATCTATATTTAGTGGCATTCAGTATAAGGATTTGACTGTTCATTCTCTCTTGCGCTGTGGCTTCGCTAGCACCGTTGGCATCGGGAGTTAACGCAGTTTGAGCCAGTGGCTCGAATTGATAAGGCTCTGGCCCTGTGACTGCAGACAATTCAGCCTCCTCCACTTCAGGTGAAGGTGGGGGAGAAAGTCCTCTACTTCGAATGACTGCTCTGTTGCAAAGCTACTGGCGTCACTCCAGTCATTCTCCTTCTTTGCGAGTCAGACAGCTGTCAATCCGTCACTGCGTGTCTCAGGTGCACTCCCCCCCACTCAGCCCCACCCTCGGTTCCTTTTCCAGCATTTTTCAAATATTGCCAGTGAGTGGAGTTAGGCTCTGAGCTGGGGTTGAGTTACCCTTTTAAAGTGTTGTTCCATTTAAAAACTAAAAAGTAACTGCAAATGTTTTGTTTAAAAAAAACTATTGTGGGTGAAATATTCTTTTAATAATGAGTTATTGTTTTTTTTCTTTAGATTCTCCCCATTTATGCTCTTTAACCATTTGGAAAGACAAGATTCTCAACCAAGATGTGTTCAATTCCTGGTTTGCCAGAAGTTGGATCCAATGCAACCGTTCATATCTCAAGAGTCACTTTAAACCCACACACTATCTTAGTGGAATTTGGAGGGAATTTAAATCATGGGCAAGAGGCCATTGATGTATATCAACAGCTAAAAAAAGAAATTGAATCCCTAAGGAAACCGCAGCAAACTATTGAAGGCAAAATTGGAGAAGTATGCTTAGTAAATGAAGACAGAGCTTGGCACAGAGCAAGGATACTTTCAAAATCTAAACATGAATACAAGGTGTTCCTTATTGATGATGGTAAATTACTTTGGGCCTTAAGCAACGCTTTGACAAAATGTCCACGCAACCTTTGCAGTCTACCTCCCAAAGTAGAGCTCTGTATACTGGCCAGTGTATCACCTCTTTGTCTTGAGAGTTCATGGTCTCGGGCCGCTTCAGAGTTCATCAGATCTTTGTTTGGGAAAAGCATCTCTGGGTGTGTTCAGGATGTGATAATGCCTTCCAGAATTGTTCTCCTTGACATTCCAAGCATATCCAAACAAATGTATGAACTTGGATTTGCTAGAAAGATGCCTAATGAAGACTTTAAAAGCCTTGTAATGCATTCACTGTATTTGCCAAGAAATCCTTCCATACAGACAAACGTTGCACCTACAAATGGTCAGCAGGAGCATGCCAATGATCCTGACCAGTTGCATCAATACTTGTGTCCAGAGTTGTTGCCTGGAACAATTGAGATAGTAACTGTAACTCAAGTTGTCCATCCATTGAAAATCTTTTGCAAACTGCATGTCTTTTCACATGAGCTCGAGAAATTAAGTGATCAGCTCCACGAATACTATGAAGATGCATTCTCTGCTCAGATGCCCATGCCGCTGTCTGATGGGTCTCCATGTGCAACCAAAGGAAGTGATGGCAATTGGTATCGATCTGTACTTCAGCAGAACAACATCTCTGATGTTGTCAAGGTCTTTCATGTCGATTATGGAATTGGAGATTTTGTTAAACTCTGCAATATCAGACCCTTATCTGCAAGGTTCTTCCAATTGCCAGTTGTCACCTATGCGTGCTCTCTACATGGTGTCATTGACCAAGGCATTGGATGGAGGACTGAGCAGATAGATTATCTGAAGTCTGTTGTTCTCAATCAAATCCTCGTTGGAAGATTTGAGCATCACAGTGAGGATGAGGGTGTCTATTATATAACTCTTTATGGAAATGACAATGTAAATGTGAACAACACATTTGGCCGTAGAGAGCGTTGTTTGTCAGTGACGGAGAGGATTTGTGGTGACCCAACTCTTGAGATCCTAAACAAAGTGACATGCAAATATATGCTTGACAGAAATGTGTCTGTACATTCTTTCCGTCCGCCCGATTTAACCAGATGCTTCAATTCTCTTGAAGATGTCACAGTAGTGAGACCTTCCAAAACTGAAGGAAACCTACACCTTGCAGAGGGAGGGCACTCCCTGAATATTGCTGCAGCTCCACCCATTCAGAGTGATGCATATGTTGATTTACCACCTAAAATTGAAGTCGGTGCAAAGGAGAAGGTACAAATAACCTGTGTCCAAAGTGTAAACCAGTTCTATGGCCATTTTGCACAAAATACTGAAACGGTTAGGAAAATGACCAAAGATATTCAACAACTGTGTCTCAAGCGACCACAAGCCAAGTTTTCAATTTCCCCTAAGATGATGTGTCTTGCCAAGTATGCAGATGGGCAGTGGCACAGAGGACAAATTGAATCAACGCATCCAAAAATACTTGTCCAGTTTGTAGACTATGGTGACTTGGTGGCTTTGGATAAATCTGATATTCTACCATTTCCTCCAAAGGCAAGTGTGATTGCATCCACTCCCATTCAGGCTGTTCAGTTTGAACTTTTTAAAGTAACATTACCTGAGCCATGTGAGATTAATGAGTGGTTTAAAAACTACGCTACAGACTGCGTGTTCACTGTAATCGTGAAACAAAATCCCACAGGCAAACTATCAGTGGAGATGTATGATGAGAAAACAAACCTCAACTTAAAAATTAAAGAGCTGTGGAACAAGACCAAAAGAAACAAGACTCGTACTTTCAAAGAGTCTTCAGAAGGAGTGGAGTCTAGAGGGGTAAGACATAATTTAAGCACTGCATCACAAGCACATGAGAAAACTTCTAAGAAAGTCATGAAACCAGTTTTTCAAGGTACATTGGAACAAAACTTCCAGTCTGTCACTAGTCAAACAACTGGACTCTGTAGAGCTAGGCCTAATGCTTTACAGCAACAAGTGACTTATCCAAAGCTTACTGATCTTCCCTCGAGAGCCTTCGACCCAGGATCTGTTTCTGACATCTATGTTTCACACTGTAATAGTCCGTCAAGTTTCTTTGTGCAATTGACAAGTGATGAAGATGAAATATTTTCTGTTCTTGACAAACTTAATTCTGCTCAGTTAAGTGATGCACAAGTTGAACTAAACTTGTTGCAGTCAGGTGACCTGGTGAGAGCTGAATATCCTGCTGATGGAGCCTGGTATCGTGCTGTTGTTCAAAACAAGAGAGATGGCATGGTTCAAGTTCAGTTTATTGATTTTGGGAATGAGGCAACACTTCTGCCCCTTAAAATAAGGCAACTTGCCAAGCAGTTCCTTTGCATCCCCAGGCTCAGTATTCATTGCACGCTTGATGGTAGGAGAAGAAAAAAAGATTGGACCCAGAAAGAGATTTTGAATTTTAAAAAGGCAGCTGGTGAAAATGGTGAGAGAAGAATTCAATGCAAGTTTATCCGAGACGATATATCTGATTGGCTTGTCAGTTTAGAACACCAGGGTCTTGTATTGGAAGGGCCTTTGTTTAATGCTGCTCTCAAATCAGGTGCTCAAACTGAACCACAAATGCGCTGCAATGAAGAAATCCAGTTGTTAACATTCAAGGAACCAGCTATAACTCAAGGACAAATTGTAGAAGCATATGCTTCTTCTATTGATGGACCAAATTACTTCTGGTGCCAGTTCAAAAACTCAGAGGAACTTGACAAAGTATCCCTGCTTGCACAAGAAGTTGGAAACTGTAATCTAACAAAACTAATTCAGGCAGATCAGTTACGCAAAGGAGGACCGTGCATAGCACGCTTTTCTGACCAGCTGTGGTACCGTGCACAGGTTATCAATACACATGATAAAACCATCTCTGTTCTTTTTATAGATTATGGAAATGAGTCTGAAATTGATCTGAACTTCATTAAGTCCATGCCCACCAAGCTCCTGGAAAGCCCACCACAAGCATTTCTTTGTCAATTAGAAGCTTTGGGGTCCGTAGAAGGCACTTGGAGTGATGCTGCAACTGATACATTTTTTGAGCTTCTGGCGGATGAACCTTTAAAAGTGACTATACAGAACACCGTAATGTCCTCTGACCTTCCAAAGTGTCCTCGGTATAGCGTCCTTGTTGAATGCAAGGGGCTTATTGTTAATGATCTTCTGAAAGATTACTGGTGTGACCCCAAACCTCAAGTCTGTGGCAAAGTGAGAGAGGCCACTAAAACAAAACCCTCTGCCGGTAAGGACAATTTTGGAGTAACAAGCTCTGAAACTGTTCAGAAAGATAAAACTCCCAAGCTTAATTCTAGTACCAGAACATCAAATGATAATGTTAACCCTGACCATAACAGCTTTGTGTCACAGATTTCTCAAAATGAATCCAATCAAGAAGAAGGATTACAGCACAATGGTGGATGTCAGTTAGAATGTGTTGCAGCCATGACCCAAGATCAAAGCATTACAAACCCAATGTCTACTGAAGATGGACACACTGTGGTTCCTGAACTATCAGCGCAGCTTTTACCTCAAGTTGGAGATCTTCCTCCTCGTGGGATAGAACCAGGTACAGTGTCTGAAGTGTATGTTTCGCACATCAAAAGCCTGACAAGTTTTTTTGTGCAATTGGCAATGGATGAGAATACATTATTCTCCATCAGCGAGCTATTGAATTCCCCTCAGCCATCTGAGAAAAATGAAATTAATGCATTCAGTGTTCAGCAGGGAAGTTTGGTGAAGGCCATGTTTCCTGAAGATGATTCATGGTATCGTGCTGTTGTGAAGGACACAACTGAAACTGGCAAGATTCGGGTAGAGTTCATAGATTTTGGAAACGAGGCCACTGTATCTCCCCTTGAAATCCGCAAACTTGATGAGCGACTACTGTCATACCCAAGGTTCAGCATTCACTGCAGCTGTAGTGTGGATGATCGATTCAAGACTCAGGAAATGGAGCAGATATTTCTCTTCAAAAAAATATTTGGTGATGTTGGTGAGAATACTCTCTCTTGCAAGTTTATCAAAGATGATGTCATCACTTGGGAAGTTAAAATGACTCCCAGTGGCAGCTCATCAGATTCGTTGAGTGAGAAATGGGATGGTTTAGACTTGAATGCATTACTGGCAGTTTCCGAACCTGTGAAGGAGATGTTCCAACTGCTCTTCAAGAAACCAGATGTGTCTTTGGGACAGGTTGTAGAAGCTTTTGCATCATGCATTGTTGGACCAAATTATTTCTGGTGCCAGTTTTCAAACTCTGAAATGCTTGACCAAATGACTCGGGTTGCCCAGGAATATGGAAACTCTAGTGAGACGCAGCCAATTCCGCTGGATCATTTGGATCCTGGAAGCCCGTGCTTGGCTCATTTCTGCGATGATCAGATGTGGTATCGTGCACAGGTTATTAATAAATGCACAAACACCGTTTCGGTCCTATTTGTTGACTTTGGAAATGAGTCGGAAATCAGTGAAGGCTCTGTTAAGGTGCTACCTTGTGACTTGCTGGTAAGTCCACCTCAAGCTTTTCTTTGTCAGTTAGAAGGATTTGATCTGTCATCCGGATTGTGCGACAGTGTAGCTACTGATAAATTCTACGAGCTTGTAGTGGATCAACCTCTGAAAGTAACTGTGCAGTGCATTGCCAGTACGCTGGACCCTAACAGCCCTCCATATTATGTTAAAGTTGAGTCTCCACAATGTCTTGTAAATGAGCACATGGCAAAGTTTTTGAGTAATTCTGCACAGCATAATCAGAACTCTGCGGAGGGGATTGAATCCCTTGAAAAACCCACTGCATCAACATCTGTAAATCAACCCATTTCAGAGGCTAAAACAAGCATGAAACTTGCAATCTCAACCGAGGAAAATCACACAAATGAACCCCATTGTGCTGCTGAACAACTTGGAGGTAATAAAATCGATCTGTTAGTAATAAATGATGAATTGCATGATGTACCTGAAAACAAGGTGGATGATCAGCTTGGAGATGTCATTGCTAATGATCCTACCAGGACAAATTCAGTTTTAGAAATTCAAGAAGTTTGTCATGAATCTGACGGAGTTCCTGTTGGATCAGCTGAGCCAATGCTTCTGCATACTGAGGAAAATGGAAAAGATATGGAAGATTCTGATAAAGGTTGGTAAAAAAAAAATCATATGTGAATCTCATTCAAATTGGATGGAATTATTTATTTTAAGGGGAACACTTTAGGCTTTGGTTACTTGTACACTTACAGGTTTTGTTTTCTAGCACTGGTTTGTTAAAATACTTGTGTACAGAATCCTCTCTGATGCTCCCCACCTAATTTCTCTAGATGAGTACTTTAATTTAAGGCTGGAATACATTATGCTACTCTTGCCCATATTTTCGCCACAATTTACGGTCTGAAGGAGTCGGTGCTAGTTGCTGAAAGTGACTCTGCAGTTTATTTTAATAAATATTTTATAGGTCTAGACTACGATTTGATGCATGGTTTTTCTCTCTCATTTGTCATGTCTTCTATATGATGTGCACGCTTCTGTTTGAGTTCGTGTTCAGATCAATGTGAACATCTGGTAGTGTGCAAATCTCATTCTTTTAGTGTATGATGCCGCTTTTATTACTAAGTCAGAAAGTGTGATGCCGAGGGTTTTAAATCTGCTGAGATTTAAATTGTGTAGTGTATTCCAGCCTTTAGTTGTCAATGGTTGATAATTAGTCAGACTTATTTTGATTTATTTACTTCTTTTTCCACAGACATCCCGATAACACAAAGCAGAAGTTCGGGTTGGGTAGCTGGTTTAGAAAATCAAATGTTACCCATGGTATTCCTTTTTGTTTCTGCTTTGTGTTGTTTGTTTTTGTGTTTTTCTTTTTCTTTTTAATGTTCAGTAATCCTTTTTTTTAAGTAATACCTGTTCTTTTTGTTACCTTATAGGTTTGCACTGAAGACTCATGTGACTCTAAGTGCATCTTCAAATGAGTACATTTTTTAACTATTTATTGCGGAAAGGTATAATAAATTTTTTTTTTCATGGGAAAAATTAATGCACAACTAACAAATATTTGTTTCAAATGGACTACTCAGGCTGTGAAAGATTAGAGATTTTATTTGCCATGTTGATTGTCATGTTTCTTGCCATTTTAAAACACAACATGAAGCTTGTCTGATTGCATTGTGTTTTGTTGATACCCCAGTTTATCGTTGTAGAAGCTAAGGTAAAAAATGTTGTTCTGAAATGAAAATCATACTTTTTTTGTATATATATTTATTTACACAAGTGTTCTTGATGTTGTAAGTATTTTGGACCTCGATCCTGCCCTGCCTTCACCAATTTGTCTGTTGTTCATATGGGGTACACTGTACATGTGTGATGGAGTTTTTTTTTTTTCTGCTCCTTTTTGTGAAATATATCGTTTGTATTCATTTCTTTCTTTATCTTAATTTGTTGGAATAAAACATGTTCATAGAGTTGAGTTTTGAACATTTTAATGAGTGCACTTAAGTAGCCTAGGGGCTAAAAACTATGCACCCACATGAAAATAAATCTAGAAAAATGTGTATCTTTCAGAATTAAGATTTAAGTCTGTATTGATATTCATTTCGTCGAGCAGGTGTTTTTTTTTTTTTTTTTTTTTTTGTCTAAACTAAAACATTTGTAATCTACAATTCATAATCGTTTAAACATATACATTTATTTGAGTGGTACCCATAGACTGTGTAAAAATAGGTGGTACCTGGACACAGAAATGTAAATCCGTCCAAGAAATGATTACATTTAAAAAAAAAAAAAGGTATCACCCATAATGATATGCGCTGAGAAAAGTAACGGGTATCACATGACAATGAAGTATATGCGCTGCCTAACTTATTCTGGACAGTAATTTAAAGACACTACGATATCTTGATGGACATGTAAATTTTAATTAAATTTAATAGTTTTAAGATGGTATATATATATATATATATATATATATATATATATGGCTTATTTAAACTGGTCTTTCTAGAGGAAAAAACAGCCACGGTCTACAAGTCTTCGATGACGTACTAGCGCAAACGGCAACAAGAGCGAGTAAAACAAATTTTACGGGTTTAATGAACCTGATTTTAAAAAATGACAGCGTTGCATCAGGCAGCAGCTGTTGGAGATTATAATCTAATGGAAGAAATCATGAAGAAAAAATGAATGTGATCCTAATCAGAAAGACTTGGACTGGAACAAGTACGCCGCTACACTGGGCAGAGGCAGGTTATACATTCAGGATCAAAATGTGCCATTTTAGATGTCTTTTACTTGCTTTTTTTATTTTAAATATGTAAGAAATGATCATTATTAAAACTTAAACTCCATAGTGCTACTGCTAGTAGTAGTGTAAAGGTCATGAAAGTTAGCCTATATATGTTTAGATTAGATTAGATTAGATTCAACTTTATTGTCATTACACAAGTACAAGGCAACGAAATGCAGTTTAGGTCTAACCAGAAGTGCAATAGCAGCAAGTGCAGGATATATACAGTGGTTGTGTAAGTGCAGGACATGGAAATGTACTGAATATATATAAATATGTATAAATAGAGAGATGGTTATTACTATAAACAGAACTGAATTACAGGTGAATATGTACAGTGAATATAATATACAGATGGCTATTACTATAAACAGAATTTACAAGTGAATATGTCCTATGAATATAATATACGGATGGCTATTACTATAAACAGAATTTTACAGATAGAGGTATACAATAATATGTTAGGCTAATATGAGGAATATAGCAGTGGATTAAGGTAGTGCAATAAATTATGGACAGAGCTATCCGAAAGAAAGTGTAAAAGTGCAGTGGAAAGTGGTTGCATATTGCAGTTAGAAGTATGGTGCAAAATGCAAATGTAAACATTTGGTACTATAAATTCCATTGATGTGGATGGTGTCGTGTGTGCCTCTTGACTCCTTCCTGAAGTCCACGATGAGCTCCTTCGTTTTGGTGGTGTTGAGGAGCAGGTTATTATCAGCGCACCATGTGGCCAGGTGCTGGATCTCCTCCCTGTAGGCAGTCTCATCGTTGTTGCTGATGAGACCAATCACCGTAGTGTCGTCAGCAAACTTGACGATGGAATTAGATCCATACACAGGCTTGCAGTCGGAGGTGAAGAGGGAGTAGAGGAATGGACTTAGCACACAGCCCTGTGGTACACCAGTGTTGAGTGTGATGGACGTGGAGCAGGTGGATCCTGATCGAACATTCTGGGGTCTGTCAGTTAGGAAGTCCAAAATCCAGTTACACATTGAAGTGTTGATGCCCAGGGGCCTATACCATGAAGCTGGTTTAGCTGGCTAGCCAGATATGTTTAAGCTTAGTTTGTGCCAATCCTGGGTTTTAGGTACTATGAAAGTAGCTCGGCTTTAATCGGTGTTAGTTGCCATGGTATCTTACGCTGCACGGCTAACCTGCTCCGGGGCAGGTTATGTTCTGGATTCGAGATCTGAGATTTAAGTTTGACCAATCAGCTGTGAGCAAAAAAATATATATATAGATGACGTAACTAATTCCCAGCGTCTTTTGCAATGGCTTCACCTTTTCTACCAAATCCTTTGGACATCTCCGCGCAAATTGTTAGAAGAGCACTTCGTAGAGAAAGAGTTTTTAGGGACAGACAAAATCCCCTTGACTTTCCTGATACGTAGCTACTTGTATGAAAGGTACAGATTTTCCGTAGAAGGAATCGGTTATATTTGCGAACTTCTTGAGCCGCACATAAATGTGACTCGTCGAAGCCATGCCCTTACTGTACCGCAAATGGTATGCATTGCGTTGTGTTTTTTTGCAAGTGGTACATACTTGTACGCGGTCGGTGATGCAGAGAACCTTGGGAAAAACACGGTTTGTCGAACCATTCGCAAGGTGGTCCTTGCACTGCAGGGGTACATAAATGGCTTCATTGTGTTCCCAGGACATTTATCGACCATGTCCATAAAAGAGGGCTTTTATAAAATTGCCGGTAAGATATATTGATAGGGTGACGTGACGTATGAACAATTTAACCGTTCACATTCAGGTTCTTTTTTTCTTTCCAAAAGGCAGATTTTACTTAGAGCACATATATATATATTATAGGCTACATTACACTGCAAAAAAATGCTCTTCTTATTTAGTATTTTTTCTTGTTTCCAAAATTATTAAATCAAGATGCATTTACTAGTTAATTAAGTGACATAGGATTTATTTGTTTTATTAAAAATAAAATAAAAATAAAGTGAGTTTTTGCTTAAAACAAGCAAAATTATCTGCCAATGGGGTGAGGAAAATAATCTTATTTCTGTTTGGGACAAAACAGAAATTTTCTAGAAAACATCTTATGTCATGTAATTATCTAGTAAATGCATCTTGATTTAAGAATTTTTAGATATTTAGACTAGAAACAAGACAAAATTACTAAGTAAGAAGAGCATTTTTTTTTGCAGTGTATATACACATAATTGTACATGAATGACCTAAAGCCTAGAATGTTTTTTTTTATATAATTGTTTTTTTAACTTACGCATTAATGCAATCAGCAATTTTCCTCCAACATTCTTCTCTTGCTTTGGCAGCAGAGGCCGTGTTACTGCGTGCTTGAAATACACTTTTATATTCTTCATATTTGTGAAGTATTAGCTCTTGCTCCTCCGCGGAAAAATATATGGCTCTCGCTCTATCCATATCGAACGCGATTGGTTGTTTAGTGCCGACGTCACTCTTTTATGTGCACGCGCGCGTGAAGTAATCATAGCTTAAGGATCAAAGCCTGAGTTGACAGAGAAAGTTGATGAGCTGCGTCATGGTACCAATAAAGCCTGATTGCATCGGTTTGGTTTTGTCAACTCAAAACCAATCCTGTAACCCTGAATTTGTTCAACTACCTTCATGGTATAGGCCCCAGGTCTCCAAGTTTGGCTATTAACTTGGATGGGATGACAGTGTTGAATGCTGAGCTGAAGTCAACAAACAGCATGCGTGCATAAGTGTTCTTATTGTCCAGATGGGTGAGCACAGAGTGCAGTGCCATGGAAACTGCATCCTCTGTGCTCCTATTGCTGCGATAGGCAAACTGGTGTGAGTCCAATGTGGATGGTAGAGAGTCTTTTAGGTGTTCCAGGACCAGCCGCTCAAAGCACTTCATAACGATGGGTGTGAGTGCTACAGGGCGGTAGTCATTAGGGCACCTCGGGCTAGAGTGTTTCGGCACTGGCACAATGGAAGTGTGTTTGAAGCATGTTGGTACAGCTGCTTGGGCAAGAGACAGGTTGAAAATGTCTGTAAAAACCCCAGCGAGCTGCTCCGCACATGCCCTGAGAACACGTCCAGGGATGTTGTCTGGTCCAGCAGCCTTGTGCGCGCTGATCCGGCTCAGTGCCTTGCAGACATCTGTGGAGGTGGTCAGCTGAGGGTTTGAGCTTGGTTGCAGTTTCTCTGTTATCTCTTTCAAAACGAACATAAAAGTAATTTCGCTCGTTCAGGAAGTTGACATCAGTGGCTGCGGGGGTGGAGTGGGTGGGTTTGTAATCACTGATGGCCTGAATGCCCTGCCACATGTGTCGAGGGTCAGAGTTGGAAAGGTGTCCCTCTATCTTTAGCTTGTAGCAGTGCTTGGCCTTTTTGATGCCCCTCTTCAGGTTTGCTCTGGATGCGCTGTAGGCTTGTGCATCACCTGATCTGAAGGCAGTGTTGCGTGACTTCAGCAGGAGTCGCACTTCCCTGTTCATCCAAGGCTTCTGATTTGGGTATGTGGTGATCTGTTTCTGGGTTGTAACACTGTCAATGGTGGTATTGATATGATCCAATACAGAGGAGGTGAATGAGTCAATGTCCGTGTGAGTGCCACTGGTGGCTTGAGAAGCAAACATACTCCAGTCTGTGTTTAGAAACATTTCCTGGAGTGTGGAATCTGCCCCCGCAGGCCACACCTTGATGGTCTTCACTGATGGCTTCACACGGTTGATGAGGGGTGCATATTTGGGTGTTAGAAACAAAGAGACGTGGTCTGACTGTCCCAGGTGGGGGAGGGGTGTTGCAACGTAAGCTTCAGCCATGTTTGTGTAAACATGGTCTAAGGTTTTGTTTCCTCTGGTGTGGCAGGAAACATGCTGGTGAAACTTGGGTAGCACTGACTTTAAGTTTGAGTGATTAAAGTCACCTGCAACAATAAACGCAGCTTCCGGGTGATCAGTCTGTTGTTTACTGATGGCTGCGTGAAGTTCTTTCATAGCAAGCTTAGCATCAGCATCCGGAGGAATATAGGCTGCAGTGATAATGGTGGAAGTGAACTCCCGCGGTAGATAAAATGGTCTACATTTAACCATGAGAAACTCAAGGTTAGCTGAACAATGACTCCCAACAATAGCAGTTTGTGCACCAAGCTTTGTTAATGTAAATACACAATCCACCGCCTCTGGTCTTACCGGAGCCATGTAACGTTCTATCCACCCGGAGTGTGTGGCGTCCCGCTAGCTCAATAGCGGTGTCCGGTATTCCGCTGTTTAACCAGGTTTCCGTGAGTATTAGGACGTTACAGTTCAAAAGTTTCTTACTGTGTGTGATGCTGAGTCGAATCTCCTCCATTTTGTTCACTAGCGATCGTACATTAGCAAGGAAAATGCTGGGTAAAGAGAGCCGGTGCGGTGATAGCATTAGCTTAGCACGCCGACCTCCGCGCTTCCCACGCCTTTGTTTACGATCACACCGCCGCCTTCGAGCACTTCCGCCCGGCCGGGTAGAGCGCACAGCCTCGGGTGACCTAGCGATCTCAGGAAGGAGTCGAAGATTGTCCATAAAACTGTCGGAAATTCGCAAACCAATATCCAAAAGCTCACAACGGGTGTACGATGTAAAGGCACAACTGTTCTGTACGAACAGACCCGAGATGAACAAGAAAAATACAGCAAAATTGCAGAATCTGGAGAGAACCTGAGCCTCGCGATCTACACGCGCCGCCATCTTGGTAAAAAAAAATAAAAAAAATCAATATATGTTGACTTGAGGTGAACAATCTGTGACCTCTGGACTTGATGGCATAAGATTCACCCAGTTGTGTGTTGCTAAACCTAATCTCTGGTCTTGTCTAAGGTCAAACAGAAGTGGTTCGGATACTGATTGAAAATGGAGGAAGGGCTTGTTTGAGGACGGACAATGGATGGATGGCCGCACACTATGCAGCAGAGTCTGGAAGACTAGCAGTCTTACGACTCCTGCATTCCCTCCATGAACCTGTAGACAAGAAGGACACTTCTAAGGGATAAACCTGTCAGGATTGCTTAAAGCTATGGACATGAAGATTGTGTTCATTTTCTTGAAAAGTATGATGATTTTTGCATTTAGTACCTTCTTTTTCTTTTCTTTTGAAATTGATATACTTTCTTTGCATCCAGTTATGTGTTTGAACTTTTTATGGTAGCATTGAATTAATTGTATGACATTCAATTGAGCTTTATTCAGAGGTACTTAAAAGCAAGTAAAGTAGATGAGCAGAGGTGTGGGTAGCACTTTATTTTACAGTCGTGTAAAATGAACATACTTTGTTTGTACTTATTATACAATAACTGAGTACTAACCCTGAACCTACCCCTAAACCATGTACAACCCCAAATCAGAAAAAGTTGGGACAGTATGGAAAACGCAAATAAAAAAAAGAAGTGATTTCTAAATTTACTTTGACTTGTATTTCATTGCAGACAATATGAACACAAAATATTTCATGTTTTGTCTGGTCAACTTCATGTCATTTGTAAATATGCATCCTTTCCTGTCATTCAGACCTGCAACACATTTAAAAAAAAGTTGGGACAGGAGCAATTTAGGGCTAGTAATGAGGTAAAATGGTTAAATAATGATGTGATTTGAAACAGGTGATGTCAACAGGTGATTGTAATTATGATTTGGTACAAAAGCAGCATCCAAGAAAGGTCTAATCCTTTAGGAGCAAAGATGGGCCGAGGATCGCCAGTTTGCCAACAAATACGTGAGAAAATTATTGAAGTGTTTAAAAACAATGTTCCTCAAAGAAAGATAGGAAGAGATTTGGATATTTCATATTCAACAGTGCATAACATAATTAAAAGATTCAAGGAATCTGGAGGAATTTCAGTGCGTAAAGGACAAGGGCGCAAGCCTAAGCTGAACAACCGTGATCTCCGATCCCTCAGGCGGCACTGCATCAAGAATCGTCATTCATCTATAAGCGATATCACCACATGGGCTCAGGACTACTTTGGCAAACCTTTGTCAAGTACCACAATACTTAGTTACATCCACAAATGCCAGTTAAAACTGTACTGTGCCAAAAGGAAGCCCTATGTTAACAGTGTCCAGAAGCGCCGTCGACTTCTCTGGGCTCGGAGGCATCTGGGATGGACCATCACACAGTGGAAACGTGTACTGTGGTCAGATGAATTAGTATTTCAGGTATTTTTTGGGAGGAATGGACGCCGTGTGCTCCGGACCAAAGAAGAAAAGGATCATCCAGACTGTTTCCAGCAACAAGTCCAAAAGCCAGGGTCTGTCATGGTATGGGGTTGTGTCAGTGCCCTTGGCAAAGGTAACTTGCACTTCTGTGAAGGCACCATTAATGCTGAAAAGTACATAGAGATTTTGGAGCATAATATGCTGCCTTCAAGAAGACATATTTTCCAGGGACGTCCATGCATATTTCAACAAGACAATGCAAAACCACATTCTGCACACATTACAAAGTCCTGGCTGCGGAGGAAGAGGGTACGGGTACTTGACTGGCCTGCCTGCAGTCCCGACCTGTCTCCAATAGAGAATGTGTGGCGTATTTTGAAGCGCAAAATGCGACAACGAAGACCCCGTACTGTTGCCCACCTTAAGACTTGTTTGCAGGAAGAATGGGACAAAATTACACCTGAAACACTTCATCACTTGGTGTCTTCAGTCCCTAAACGTCTTTTAAGTGTTGTGAAAAGGAATGGCAACATTACAAAGTGGTAAATGCTTTACTGTCCCAACTTTTTTTTTAAATGTGTTGCAGGTCTGAATGACAGGAAAGGATGCATATTTACAAATGACATGAAGTTGTCCAGACAAAACATAAAATATTTTGTGTTCATATTGTCTGCAATGAAATACAAGTCAAAGTAAATTTAGAAATCACTTCTTTTTTTCTTTTTTTTTGCGTTTTCCATACTGTCCCAACTTTATCTGATTTGGGGTTGTAGTTATATTACCTTATATTACCCAGTACTTTCTAAGGTAAGTTTACTGTAAGTACGTACTGTAAAATATAGTGCAACCGAAGTGTATATTGTTTTGTTTTCTGAATTATTTCAAATAATCAGTTATTATTGGATTGATTCCTAAAATTAGAGGTCACATATAGTTTATACACACTTTATATTATTTGTCTGGTATTTTCTGTTCTATGTTCTGTTGATTTGTGGCTACTTTATGTGATACAAGTCATTTAATAATAGGGTGTTCCCTGTACTTCTAGGGCAGAGATTGAGAGCAGAAACTATCGGAAAATGGTGAAGTTAAATGGGCTGCCCTTAGATGACACTGATGAAGAATGGGAACAGGAGAGAAAAGAAGCCAGACTGCAAGGAAAAACAAGTAATTAAAAGTAGGTTTTATTATGCCATGAGAGCAAAAATACAAACTAATGAGCTTTGCTGTGCATCTAAGGGAACTAATAGAGAAAGCATTGTTGGAGGACAGTAAAATTGCATGCCAAAATTCATATTCATCTACAACTGTCACCAGTTTTGATTTATACCAAGTAGGATATATAGACATAAAAGCATAAATATACAAATATATTCATAATACAGTAAACTAACATGACAAAGTATTCATGACCACATCAATATACATTATCTATACACTCTGAAGTACAATATCACAAATAATTGTACAGTGTTTTGGAAAACAATTTCTGTTTTATAGTCATTTCCATCTGCATAGAATGTGACAGAATTTAATCCATGAAAAGTTTCCTCGTGTTCCTTGTCTTCTCTTTCCATACTTCCAGAATGCACCGAGTAAACCATTCACATGCTGATTTGGGATAAAAACAACATTAGAACAAAACATGTTGACACAAAATAAAAATATTCTCAGGAACACAAATGTAACTTGCCTTGAATCTGTCCAATCTTTATTTCTTCATAACCGAAGATGTCATTTTGGTAGAGCTTTCAGTTTTAGAATGCGCTGTTTGCTAATGTAAGAAAATATGAGAAAATTAGCTCTTGTGTTCGTGATGCATTTTGCATCTGTAAAAGTGAATATTTCCCTTGCACGTACTAACCTTGGAACCTTTGAAACGCTTCTGAAGTGCTTCACGAATCTTTGGAGAAAATCAAATATGCACATTTTATTGAGCATCACTGGGTTGTTTCAACCCATGTTTGGGTCAAATATGGACGATAGACAATTTAAACGGTTGGTTTAAATGTAAACATTGTCCATATTTGACCCAAACATAAGTTGAAACAACCTAGAGTTAACTGAAATCTTGTGATGGCAAATTTAAGTAATAGTAAAACGAAAGCAGTTAAAATGTTATATTTTCCTTAATTTTGAAATCATATTGAGGGCGTGTAGTGGTCATAGTTACCTTTTTCTCTCCAAGGCAGTTTGTCAGCAATATGAAAAAGCCCTGCAATGCAAGAAGATATTTTAAAGTACATGCATGAATGTACTTCGTATGAGTACATAAATCAAGTGTTTGATGCTTGACCCTCACCTGTAGTGAATTGAGTATTGTAAATGTGTAGTTCACAAAATAGGCCAAAGTTGTTTTTGTAATGTCAATATCCATTAAAAAAAATCCTAAGATCCAAGTTATTCCGAGGACAGGGCTTAAGAAGACTATGGTCTTAATCATACTCTTGGCAACATCCTTTTCGTCCCGTGCCTTTGCCTCTGACACAGTTGGGGTTACTATCTTCATGATCACCACAGCCAGAGTGAACAAGTTTATAAACACAATAGTTCCGACAGGAAGGACAAAAGCAAAAATGGAGCCCTTCAATGGACCCTTGTATATGAGCCAGCAAGTCTTTTGGGAATAGTATTTATCAACGGAACCGTTTTCGAATGTAATAAAGGTTATTGCCACACATAATATTGGGCATACATAACCAAGAGTGATAGACAATCCCACAAAAACCTTTTTCCGCAGATGGTCAAAGACAAATATTATTTGGTGAAGAATCACAAAACTCAAACACAGCATCCAGAAGAAGACGGCTAGGAAAAAAAAGTGTTTGACAATTGTGAGGATTAAGCACCAATTGGGGATTTTCTCAGGTTCAGCTGAAGCTAAAAATCCACAGTCTGCAAGCAGCAAGCATAAACAGATGTTGAATATGGCTACATGCCGAAAATTGGAGATGTCTGACTTGACAACTGTATCCCATATCAAAATCTCAATGATTAAACATATAACAAGTGAAACGATTGATATTCCTAAGCCAATGTAGGTCAGTAGCTCCATGTAGGGAAGTTTCTCTTCAGTTTTAGACATCAGTATGGTGAACGCAGAGTTGTGGTTACATGTGCATGATGCTGCTTCGTCCGCACCACCCCATTTACACCCTTCTTGAGACCAGTCATTTTTGGATTCGTCCCAGAAAACACAATACATTTGATGATTTGGGGGTCTTGTTTTAGAATAATCAAAAAACAGCTTGACCTCAGTCACATTGGTATTATTTACAGTGGTAACTGACAAGATGGTGGTATTTGAGATGGCGTGCATTTGCGACTTGGGTTGTGGTAAAATTTCATGGAGTTTTCGGAATGCAACGACAACAACCCCATTGTCCATGTTGTCCACGCTGGCATCGAAGGTATCGCATTTGCTTTCACATTGCTTCAGTTCAACATTTTCATACTTGTAAGTAACATGTGAGGACAGATTGGAGTTGTTCACCATTCGCTCAATAGTCTGGAGATATGTTACTGCTAAATGTGTATTTTCCCCATTTGTAGGGTTTACCCAGGCTTTTGTTTCGTTCAAAACATTGCTTGCAGTGTTGACAAGGTCCTGCAATGTAAAAACAATAAGAAAGTCAAATGAGATTAGACTTTTGAACAGAGGAATTTGATGAATTGTCATTTTGAATGAATGGTGAAAGTGACTTTACATGCTACAAAATCAAATTACTCTATACATACAAATCATAACAGCGATAGAAAAATTCAGTTTTGGTGTCATTGGCCAATTTATTGATACAATAACTAAGTTTTGAAGCATGAATTAAATGTTTTTGGGTGAGTTATACATTTTACAGACATGCAATAGAGCCTCATAAAACGGTTGTGATAATTGTTAAAGAGTTTTAAAAAAGGAGCCAAAGAGAGATATGATAGTGAGAAGTTCTATGATATTTCTTTTCACATGGGTTGTTACTCCATCAATATATTGGGACCCACTTTATATTAGGTGCTCATAACTACTATGTACTAACATTTTAATTAATCATTTGATACAATGCACTTATTGTGTACATACATGTTTAAAAAATTGTTTAAAAATTAAATGTATTGTGTACATACACACAAAAAAAAAAACCTGCATGTAATTACATCGGTAATTAATTTCTGTAGTTACATTTGTAATTACACAATTGACACTTCCCTTACACCTAACCCTACTCTTAAACTTACCCATACCACCACACCTGTCCCTAACCCTACCCGTTTCCCACCTCAATATCAGCAAAAGTGTTTTGCAATACAATTTGAACACAGTAAGTACATTGTACTTATTTTTTGATGTAAGTACATAGTAGTTAAGGCCACCTAATATAAAGTGGGGCCATATATTGTAATAGATTAAAAAAAAAACCCTGTTCCTGAACTGTAAATATATACAGTGAGGAAAATAAGTATTTGAACGCCCTGCTATTTTGCAAGTTCTCCCACTTAGAAATCATGGAGGGGTCTGAAATTGTCATCGTAGGTGCATGTCCACTGTGAGAGACATAATCTAAAAAAAAAATCCAGAAATCACAATGTATGATTTTTTTTAACTGTTTATTTGTATGATACAGCTGCAAATAAGTATTTGAACACCTGAGAAAATCAATGTGAATATTTGGTACAGTAGCCTTTGTTTGCAATTACAGAGGTCAAACGTTTCCTGTAGTTTTTCACCAGGTTTGCACACACTGCAGGAGGGATTTTGGCCCACTCCTCCACACAGATCTTCTCTAGATCAGTCAGGTTTCTGGCCTGTCACTGAGAAACACGGAGTTTGAGCTCCCTCCAAAGATTTTCTATTGGGTTTAGGTCTGGAGACTGGCTAGGCCACGCCAGAACCTTGAAATGCTTCTTACAGAGCCACTCTTGGTTATCCTGGCTGTGTGCTTCGGGTCATTGTCATGTTGGAAGACCCAGCCTCGACCCATCTTCAGTGCTCTAACTGAGGGAAGGAGGTTGTTCCCCAAAATCTCGCAATACATGGCCCCGGTCATCCTCTCCTTAATACAGTGCAGTCGCCCTGTCCCATGTGCAGAAAAACACCCCCAAAGCATGATGCTACCACCCCCATGCTTCACAGTAGGGATGGTGTTCTTGGGATGGTACTCATCATTCTTCTTCCTCCTCCACACGTTTAGTGGAATTATGACCAAAAAGTTCTATTTTGGTCTCATCTGACCACATGACTTTCTCCCATGACTCCTCTGGATCATCCAAATGGTCATTGGCAAACTTAAGACGGGCCTTGACATGTGCTGGTTTAAGCAGGGGAACCTTCCGTGCCATGCATGATTTCAAACCATGACGTCTTAGTGTATTACCAACAGTAACCTTGGAAACGGTGGTCCCAGCTCTTTTCAGGTCATTGACCAGCTCCTCCCGTGTAGTTCTGGGCTGATTTCTCACCTTTTCTTAGGATCATTGAGATCCCACGAGGTGAGATCTTGCATGGAGCCCCAGTCCGAGGGAGATTGACAGTCATGTTTAGCTTCTTCCATTTTCTAATGATTGCTCCAACAGTGGACCTTTTTTCAGCAAGCTGCTTGGCAATTTCCCCGTAGCCCTTTCCAGCCTTGTGGAGGTGTACAATTTTGTCTCTAGTTTCTTTGGACAGCTCTTTTGTCTTGGCCATGTTAGTAGTTGGATTCTTACTGATTGTATGGGGTGGACAGGTGTCTTTATGCAGCTAACGACCTCAAACAGGTGCATCTAATTTAGGAGGTGGACATTTTAAAGGCAGACTAACAGGTCTTTGAGGGTCAGAATTCTAGCTGATAGACAGGTGTTCAAATACTTATTTACAGCTGTATCATACAAATAAATAGTTAAAAAATCATACATTGTGATTTCTGGATTGTTTTTTGTTTTTTTAGATTATGTCTCTCACAGTGGACATGCACCTACGATGACAATTTCAGACCCCTCCATGATTTCCAAGTGGGAGAACTTGCAAAATAGCAGGGTGTTCAAATACTTATTTTCCTCACTGTAGATGTGGGTCAAATCTAACGGGTTTAAAGAGTTTAGGTTTAAAGAAGAATTAAATGCTAAAAAGAGGGTTAAAACACAATATTGTTGAGATAAAACATACTTACATGCATGACAGTATCATTCCATTGATGGGACTGGCGTAAAGATATTATATTCATGAGCTCAAAAATATCTATAGATGTGTAAATATTTGAAAATGAGTTGAATGTCTCGATAGTGGTTGATGTCTTCAAGCGTTCAAAAATGTGTTTTGCATCTTCGTTAATTAAGCCAATACCTTTATTTAATTCCTGTTAAAATGAAGGTAAAAAAAATCAAGCGTTTGGTATTAAGAGTAAATCTGGCCAGTAATGGGTAAATGAATACCAAAGAGCGATACCTCTACATCATTTTGAAGGACATGCAGGTCCTCATTCACACAAGAAGAGATTTCCGTTTGCCATATTCCTTTGCATTCTCTCGTTTTCAAACCAACAGCAGAGTTATCACAAAGCATGCTGGCATTGTAATTGCTTTTTGTGGTGGGCCAGACAGTATCTCCTTCACAGACTTTTGAGTTATCTGTATTAAGAAATTAAAAACTACAGATTTGGTTTTCTTGTCATTTTTGTTTTCATAATTATAAATCAGAAAACATTCACAATTTTTTAGTTAGTATGATATGCATCTGTTCGGAAGAAACAAAGTAATGGAGCTGTTTACCCATATCCAATGAAGTTTAGTCCATTAAAAACATAATGTGTGTCCCCATTCACTCATAATCATGCCATTCCAAACCTATGGCTTTCTTTTAATAATACCCTAGCTGCTCCTTTTCTTATAAATAAAAGTGAAAGTGAACTATTGAGTTTTAAAAAGACAAAAAAAGTAATTCCAAGTCAGCTCTCAAATATTGTTTTAGTCAATGCTTTTGCAGTTCAATTCAGAGCTTCGACAGAGGGAAAGATTATCAATGAATAATGATTTTGTGTTGTATGAATTCAGAAGTCATTTGAGCCACTTTTTTGTCATTTCGGAACTTGAAGAACTCATGGAAAAGAGTGCCCCGAAGACAGAAAGTCATACAGGTTTGTATGAAAGCACATTTCCGCCACATAAGAAAAACACGCTTTGGTACCTGATAATTAGGACATAAAAAGTCTAACTTATGAAATACTAAGTCATTACTATGAGATTATATATATATATATATATATATATATATATATTTTACTATTTCTATTTTTACTGTCATAATTTCAATTTCTTTTTATCTCATAGTTGTGACTCATAATTTTGTCTTTTAATTTGATGAGAATGATTTATTGTACCAAAGCATGCAATTCATGTAAATATATTATTATATGCATTTACAAGGTGAAGTGGGTCATTTCTGAAAGCAGCAGCACAAACATGTCCATTACCACGCACCACTGGTGGTCAGACTAACATACTGGATCCGTCCCCAAACTCACACCATTAGTTGAGTCAATGTTGTCGGGCTGGTTGATTGTAACATTAAAATAAATCGCACACTTCACCTATAAAATACTGCAACTTTAAAAGAGATATAGAATTAAGTTAAACGACCAAAACTTACCATAAATTATGTGGATCGGCAATATCTCCGTTTTATTTCTGCGGAGTTTGGATCTAATGTTTGTGAATGTACAACTGATGTTCACTGTTTGCAGCTGCTCCGTCGTACAATCTATGGTCTTCACTGCTTTGTAAGATATAAATTTCCCATGGATTTCTAGAGAATGCAGTAATTGGAAAATTTTTATCATGTGTGTAAATATCATAATATTTATCTTTCCATTGTTTACACTGCTTGTGTTTGCATAGTAATGAGATATACTTACTTGTTTCCTGAACATTTAGCTCATCATCATCATCATCATCATCCCATGTAATATTGTAATTTTCGGTGCTGTATGGAATTTTACACTCAATTTCACACTTTACATATTTTTTCCCACTTCTACAATCAGGAAATTGGGGATTGCTCCTGGCCTGTATTTCTGGCAAAAGTGCTATGTCCAACTCTTTGCTTGCTTTGTGTACAATGGACCCTTGTGTGTACATGCACGTAAATGTTCCTTCAGAAATCAAATAGATCAAATGATTTTTTCAAAGTTGCAAGCCATTTCTTTGTAATTGTTTGGGTTATTTACTAGCAATTTCTGACTGAAAATTGTTTCTACACCAAAATTGTTTTCCTGTGCATTTTTCAGACAAATTAACCTAGACATAAATTATTCTGCATATTACAACATTGAAAAATGTTGAAAAAACTGAAATTTAAGCCAACTGGATTTAATTGTTTAAATATTTAAAAACGAGTGAAGAGTAAAATTACTATCATAGTCATGCGATCATCTTAATTATTTGTGAAGAAACATACCTTCCCAGCTTCCTGAAATGTTTTTCAGTGCGAAAATATCTTTCAAACTTGAAGTTTCCAAGTCGGCCTCTGATCCTTTTGTGATCGGTGTTGTTTTATTATTGTCATTAGTTAAGAACCACTTTACTTCTCCCAGGGATTCTGGTGGAGTGCAAGTTATCTTTGCCATGGAGCCTATATCAATCGGTTGATACTCAGGTGTTTCAATATTGACGAGGCCTTTGGAGAAAACAACAAGATGTGAATGTGCAATAAACTCTCTTTATCACATAACTTTGTAAATATAAAACAATGCTGTAAAAACAGTTAAAGAAATAGTTACCTGTTGTTAACAGTTCAGAGTTGTTCAGTGATTTAGCTAAATTCACAAGCTGATTAAGTGTAACTGGACCAAGCAACTGCACCGTATAATCTACGATCACACTGCCTTCACTTAAAATAAAATGGAAAATGTTAATACATTTACTGTCATTTATTTATTTCGAACAGGAAGCAGTAGTTGATAGAAGTGTTTGTGATCACTATTACCGGAAACCGTTGATAATCAGAGAATCGAAATATGGCAATGTGCTGTATCTTTCCACAAGCTGAAAGAAATGAAAAACATACAGGTTAGGTATATGCACAAACAAAAGTATTTCTGGGATTGAAGATGTTATGTAATCAAAGTAAAACTACAATGGCGATAGTTTTAGGATGGTGCCTGTATATTTCTGTGGACTACTTAAAGCTGCTTTGAACCTTCAAATGCAGACCTACCACCATAATAATACAGGAGGCCAAATGTAATGATTTAAATTTAATGAAATTTGTCGTTTCCATGAACAGTAGGGAAAGAGTAAATGCAAAATGTAAAGCACCAGAATTAAAAAAAAAAGATCTTTATTATATACAATGTGATGTCTCATGTAGGGACTAAACCTTGTATGTGACTGTTAACTAAAATTATTATTATTATTTTTTTTTTACAGTGTTTATTTTTAGCAGTACATACCGTATTCTTTATTTCCAGGGACAATTTTATGTATAAACTGTCTTGTTTTTTGTTTTCATCACATAATATTTTGGAATCATTGTGTTCCATTTTAGTAGATCCACTGATGCTCACTGGGGGGGAAAAAGAATCACAACATTCAATGACTGTTGTTTCTTTCATCAAGAAATCTTGTGCCCATATCAAACACGACTCTACCTCTTTTTTCAGATAGGCACACAGCAGTTTCTTCAGCTTTTAGATGGCACATCTCGCCTTTGCAGCAGCCATGTTTTTTACATATGTCCTCACTCCACGTGTTTCCTTGCATGCATGAACAGTCCTTCTGTGTCACATTCAATGCGCAATCTGCAAACAAGCACATTAGAGGGGTTTTTTTTTGTAATGTCAATCATTATTAATCAGAAATGTTATTGCCCATGAACATTCCCCTTATGCAGTGCATTTTCATGTCCACAACATATACTGGATACATTATTAAACCTTAATTTATATAGATCATAAGTGAACATAGTGGTGAATTATCAATTTATTGATTTTTCCAAACTGCTAAAATGATTTTCCATCATTTTAGACTTTCGTAAAATCCCTTCAACAGCAACAAAGCCATCATTCTCCAGGATCTGACATCAATTTTTGTTTCACTTGAAACCATTTCATCTTGTTTGATCAAATGACATAATATTTCTTAATACTAGCATTTCAAAAGATGCTTACAAATATTAGCTTTAACATCCTCATGTTAGCAAGAGGTCAAGAGCATATTTATTTTCAAACCCTCAAAAGCTACACTGTAAAAAAATTCATCTGTATATTTACAGTAAAGTACTGGCAGCTGTGGTTCCAGCCCTTTACCGCAATTTTACGGTTTCAATAATGCTGTAATTTCACAGTAACGTACTGGCAGCTGTGGTTCCAGCCCTTTACCGTAATTTTACCGTTTCAATAATGCTGTAAACAGGACCCTTTTTAATGCTTTTTATTTTATTTTATTGGCATTCAATATGAAAATATGAAGGAACTTTTCTGTACGGACTTTGATTTATTACACTGTAAACCCAAATAAGTTGGCAAAATTGAGGAAATCAGTAAAGTTTAAATAAGCAGAACGTGCAGATTTTAATTTACAGCAGAAATTTACAGTACTGAACCGTTTTCCAAAATTACAGTTTCTTATCGTACGAGTGAAAGATGGTTTAAGGTAAATAGAGACAAATTTGTTTTTGTATAAGAGTATTTTGATATTTATTTGAAGGCGAAAAAAGTCAGAAAAGAGCTTTCATGGTTTTTGCCTCATTCGCCTCAAGTCTTAACGGCCTCTTTTATTGAACTGAAGAGACACTTTTAATATAGTGGGTTTCTTATGTCTTGTTTATATGTTTTTTTGAAGTCTTTTAATATCAATAGATTCACATTTTAATTCATTGTTTATCTTCGCGATCATCCCGAATGTAAAGAATAGCTTTCACTTGAAACGGCAATATCTAATAAAGGTTGAATTATGTTGATGCTGTTGAAGCGATAATTGTTAAAATGTATGTTTTGTATGTAGTGTTTCAGACTTGATGAGCTTCGTGTGTTCATCTTGCCCGCACCAAGTAACCGTCACCGGCAGGACGGCGACTGCTGTGCGAGGAGGAGCACGCGCAATCTTCTTGCTTCTTCACAAGAGAGGGAAAGACGGTTTATGGTCAGTAAAGTTTAAAATTTCCGCATCTTTATCAGTTGTTTTTGAAACCATGTTTGCTTTTTTGTAGATGTACCAAGCCAGAGACCTGAGTGCTTCATTGTTTTGAGTTTATTTTTAGAAAATAAATGTTTCTGCTGTCACCTCCCTGTTTACTTAAAATTTTTATGCAACAACAGTATGACTTCTTGTTCACATTTTATTTGAATCATTAATGTCCGTGCTATTCATTGCAGAACTCAAACGAACTTTGGAGAAGGGGTCATCCTTCTTGGTCTTCCTTTCTTAAAGGGATAGTTCACACAAATAAAAATGGTTGTCATTTACTCGCCCTCATTTCTTTTAAAACCTAAAGATTTGTCCATGTTCGGAACACAAGTGAAGATATTTTTAATATTCTCATAATTTTTTGTTGATCCATTTACAGTCTAGATAATCAACATTTTCAAGCTTCAAATATACAAAGTGATTGTAATCCATACCAATATTTATATATGAATGAATGAAATCCTAAATGTCATATAAAATGATCTGCTTAGACTTGCAATGGATGGACAAAAATTGAGACTTTTTAAAATATCTTAATTTGTGTTCCAACGATTAACAAAAGTCTTATGGTTTTGGAATGGCATGAGGGTGAGCAAATTATGACAATTTTCATTTTTTGGTGAACTAACCTTTTAAAGAGCAGCCCTCCAAGTTCATCAAATTTTGTGAGGTATGTCATGTCTGTTTTAATACTTCAACAAAGTAGTAGTTTTCCAAAAGATAATTAGGGGTTCAAGCATGACATGCTGAAACCCTATTGTAATTGTAAGGTTTCGTAAAACGCATCGTGCAGGCCAAACCGTAAGGCCTAGAGACATGAAACCTGGCCAGATGGTAGGCCTCAGTTTGGGGACAACCTATCAGAGTATGACCCCGAATGGCCCATAGGTGGCGCTACAGCAACCAAAAGTTCAAAATTGCTCATAACTCTTAGACTGTTTGTCCCAGGATCAAGTGTCTTATATCGTTGGAATCCTTGGCTCAAGGTGGACAAAATGGCTATCTCCAATTCTGATTTAGGCAGGGAACATTTTCTGCTATGTCAAATTTTGTCCAAAACCTACTTTTGCGAACTAGTCTCTGGTTTTTTGCCCGATCGGAACCAAACCAGTCTAGGACAATTCTCTGGACTCTCTAGATCAATAATTATTGAAAAAAAGTTTAACTTTTGCATTTGGGTGCTTGTAACAGGGTCATTTAGAAAAGGGGTGTGGCAAAATACACTAAAAAGCCTATAAATCCCAAATGAAAACTCAGAACTCCACCAAAATTGATGAGCATATGTATCAGAACATGGTGAGGAAGCATGCAGAGTTTCATGGAGATCGGACCATAGGTGGCGCTATAACTGGCAAAAAGCCTTCATTCTTATTAGGGGTTCAAGCATGAAATGCTGAAACCCTATTGTAATTGTAAGGTTTCGTAAAACGCATCGTGCAGGCCAAACCGTAAGGCCTAGAGACATGAAACCTGGCCAGATGGTAGGCCTCAGTTTGGGGACAACCTATCAGAGTATGACCCCGAATGGCCCATAGGTGGCGCTACAGCAACCAAAAGTTCAAAATTGCTCATAACTCTTAGACTGTTTGTCCCAGGATCAAGTGTCTTATATCGTTGGAATCCTTGGCTCAAGGTGGACAAAATGGCTATCTCCAATTCTGATTTAGGCAGGGAACATTTTCTGCTATGTCAAATTTTGTCCAAAACCTACTTTTGCGAACTAGTCTCTGGTTTTTTGCCCGATCGGAACCAAACCAGTCTAGGACAATTCTCTGGACTCTCTAGATCAATAATTATTGAAAAAAAGTTTAACTTTTGCATTTGGGTGCTTGTAACAGGGTCATTTAGAAAAGGGGTGTGGCAAAATACACTAAAAAGCCTATAAATCCCAAATGAAAACTCAGAACTCCACCAAAATTGATGAGCATATGTGTCAGAACATGGTGAGGAAGCATGCAGAGTTTCATGGAGATCGGACCATAGGTGGCGCTATAACTGGCAAAAAGCCTTCATTCTTATTAGGGGTTCAAGCATGAAATGCTGAAACCCTATTGTAATTGTAAGGTTTCGTAAAACGCATCGTGCAGGCCAAACCGTAAGGCCTAGAGACATGAAACCTGGCCAGACGGTAGGCCTCAGTTTGGGGACAACCTATCAGAGTATGACCCCGAATGGCCCATAGGTGGCGCTACAGCAACCAAAAGTTCAAAATTGCTCATAACTCTTAGACTGTTTGTCCCAGGATCAAGTGTCTTATATCGTTGGAATCCTTGGCTCAAGGCAGACAAAATGGCTATCTCCAATTCTGATTTAGGCAGGAAACATTTTCTGCTATGTCAAATTTTGTCCAAAACCTACTTTTGTGAACTAGTCTCTGGTTTTTTGCCCGATCGGAACCAAACCAGTCTAGGACAATTCTCTGGACTCTCTAGATCAATAATTATTGAAAAAAAGTTTAACTTTTGCATTTGGGTGCTTGTAACAGGGTCATTTAGAAAAGGGGTGTGGCAAAATACACTAAAAAGCCTATAAATCCCAAATGAAAACTCAGAACTCCACCAAAATTGATGAGCATATGTATCAGAACATGGTGAGGAAGCATGCAGAGTTTCATGGAGATCGGACCATAGGTGGCGCTATAACTGGCAAAAAGCCTTCATTCTTATTAGGGGTTCAAGCATGAAATGCTGAAACCCTATTGTAATTGTAAGGTTTCGTAAAACGCATCGTGCAGGCCAAACCGTAAGGCCTAGAGACATGAAACCTGGCCAGACGGTAGGCCTCAGTTTGGGGACAACCTATCAGAGTATGACCCCGAATGGCCCATAGGTGGCGCTACAGCAACCAAAAGTTCAAAATTGCTCATAACTCTTAGACTGTTTGTCCCAGGATCAAGTGTCTTATATCGTTGGAATCCTTGGCTCAAGGCGGACAAAATGGCTATCTCCAATTCTGATTTAGGCAGGGAACATTTTCTGCTATGTCAAATTTTGTCCAAAACTTACTTTTGCGAACTAGTCTCTGGTTTTTTGCCCGATCGGAACCAAACCAGTCTAGGACAATTCTCTGGACTCTCTAGATCAATAATTATTGAAAAAAAGTTTAACTTTTGCATTTGGGTGCTTGTAACAGGGTCATTTAGAAAAGGGGTGTGGCAAAATACACTAAAAAGCCTATAAATCCCAAATGAAAACTCAGAACTCCACCAAAATTGATGAGCATATGTGTCAGAACATGGTGAGGAAGCATGCAGAGTTTCATGGAGATCGGACCATAGGTGGCGCTATAACTGGCAAAAAGCCTTCATTCTTATTAGGGGTTCAAGCATGAAATGCTGAAACCCTATTGTAATTGTAAGGTTTCGTAAAACGCATCGTGCAGGCCAAACCGTAAGGCCTAGAGACATGAAACCTGGCCAGACGGTAGGCCTCAGTTTGGGGACAACCTATCAGAGTATGACCCCGAATGGCCCATAGGTGGCGCTACAGCAACCAAAAGTTCAAAATTGCTCATAACTCTTAGACTGTTTGTCCCAGGATCAAGTGTCTTATATCGTTGGAATCCTTGGCTCAAGGCGGACAAAATGGCTATCTCCAATTCTGATTTAGGCAGGGAACATTTTCTGCTATGTCAAATTTTGTCCAAAACCTACTTTTGCGAACTAGTCTCTGGTTTTTTGCCCGATCGGAACCAAACCAGTCTAGGACAATTCTCTGGACTCTCTAGATCAATAATTATTGAAAAAAAGTTTAACTTTTGCATTTGGGTGCTTGTAACAGGGTCATTTAGAAAAGGGGTGTGGCAAAATACACTAAAAAGCCTATAAATCCCAAATGAAAACTCAGAACTCCACCAAAATTGATGAGCATATGTGTCAGAACATGGTGAGGAAGCATGCAGAGTTTCATGGAGATCGGACCATAGGTGGCGCTATAACTGGCAAAAAGCCTTCATTCTTATTAGGGGTTCAAGCATGAAATGCTGAAACCCTATTGTAATTGTAAGGTTTCGTAAAACGCATCGTGCAGGCCAAACCGTAAGGCCTAGAGACATGAAACCTGGCCAGATGGTAGGCCTCAGTTTGGGGACAACCTATCAGAGTATGACCCCGAATGGCCCATAGGTGGCGCTACAGCAACCAAAAGTTCAAAATTGCTCATAACTCTTAGACTGTTTGTCCCATGATCAAGTGTCTTATATCGTTGGAATCCTTGGCTCAAGGTGGACAAAATGGCTATCTCCAATTCTGATTTAGGCAGGGAACATTTTCTGCTATGTCAAATTTTGTCCAAAACCTACTTTTGCGAACTAGTCTCTGGTTTTTTGCCCGATCGGAACCAAACCAGTCTAGGACAATTCTCTGGACTCTCTAGATCAATAATTATTGAAAAAAAGTTTAACTTTTGCATTTGGGTGCTTGTAACAGGGTCATTTAGAAAAGGGGTGTGGCAAAATACACTAAAAAGCCTATAAATCCCAAATGAAAACTCAGAACTCCACCAAAATTGATGAGCATATGTGTCAGAACATGGTGAGGAAGCATGCAGAGTTTCATGGAGATCGGACCATAGGTGGCGCTATAACTGGCAAAAAGCCTTCATTCTTATTAGGGGTTCAAGCATGAAATGCTGAAACCCTATTGTAATTGTAAGGTTTCGTAAAACGCATCGTGCAGGCCAAACCGTAAGGCCTAGAGACATGAAACCTGGCCAGATGGTAGGCCTCAGTTTGGGGACAACCTATCAGAGTATGACCCCGAATGGCCCATAGGTGGCGCTACAGCAACCAAAAGTTCAAAATTGCTCATAACTCTTAGACTGTTTGTCCCAGGATCAAGTGTCTTATATCGTTGGAATCCTTGGCTCAAGGCGGACAAAATGGCTATCTCCAATTCTGATTTAGGCAGGGAACATTTTCTGCTATGTCAAATTTTGTCCAAAACCTACTTTTGCGAACTAGTCTCTGGTTTTTTGCCCGATCGGAACCAAACCAGTCTAGGACAATTCTCTGGACTCTCTAGATCAATAATTATTGAAAAAAAGTTTAACTTTTGCATTTGGGTGCTTGTAACAGGGTCATTTAGAAAAGGGGTGTGGCAAAATACACTAAAAAGCCTATAAATCCCAAATGAAAACTCAGAACTCCACCAAAATTGATGAGCATATGTGTCAGAACATGGTGAGGAAGCATGCAGAGTTTCATGGAGATCGGACCATAGGTGGCGCTATAACTGGCAAAAAGCCTTCATTCTTATTAGGGGTTCAAGCAGGAAATGCTGAAACCCTATTGTAATTGTAAGGTTTCGTAAAACGCATCGTGCAGGCCAAACCGTAAGGCCTAGAGACATGAAACCTGGCCAGATGGTAGGCCTCAGTTTGGGGACAACCTATCAGAGTATGACCCCGAATGGCCCATAGGTGGCGCTACAGCAACCAAAAGTTCAAAATTGCTCATAACTCTTAGACTGTTTGTCCCAGGATCAAGTGTCTTATATCGTTGGAATCCTTGGCTCAAGGTGGACAAAATGGATATCTCCAATTCTGATTTAGGCAGGGAACATTTTCTGCTATGTCAAATTTTGTCCAAAACCTACTTTTGCGAACTAGTCTCTGGTTTTTTGCCCGATCGGAACCAAACCAGTCTAGGACAATTCTCTGGACTCTCTAGATCAATAATTATTGAAAAAAAGTTTAACTTTTGCATTTGGGTGCTTGTAACAGGGTCATTTAGAAAAGGGGTGTGGCAAAATACACTAAAAAGCCTATAAATCCCAAATGAAAACTCAGAACTCCACCAAAATTGATGAGCATATGTGTCAGAACATGGTGAGGAAGCATGCAGAGTTTCATGGAGATCGGACCATAGGTGGCGCTATAACTGGCAAAAAGCCTTCATTCTTATTAGGGGTTCAAGCATGAAATGCTGAAACCCTATTGTAATTGTAAGGTTTCGTAAAACGCATCGTGCAGGCCAAACCGTAAGGCCTAGAGACATGAAACCTGGCCAGATGGTAGGCCTCAGTTTGGGGACAACCTATCAGAGTATGACCCCGAATGGCCCATAGGTGGCGCTACAGCAACCAAAAGTTCAAAATTGCTCATAACTCTTAGACTGTTTGTCCCATGATCAAGTGTCTTATATCGTTGGAATCCTTGGCTCAAGGTGGACAAAATGGCTATCTCCAATTCTGATTTAGGCAGGGAACATTTTCTGCTATGTCAAATTTTGTCCAAAACCTACTTTTGCGAACTAGTCTCTGGTTTTTTGCCCGATCGGAACCAAACCAGTCTAGGACAATTCTCTGGACTCTCTAGATCAATAATTATTGAAAAAAAGTTTAACTTTTGCATTTGGGTGCTTGTAACAGGGTCATTTAGAAAAGGGGTGTGGCAAAATACACTAAAAAGCCTATAAATCCCAAATGAAAACTCAGAACTCCACCAAAATTGATGAGCATATGTGTCAGAACATGGTGAGGAAGCATGCAGAGTTTCATGGAGATCGGACCATAGGTGGCGCTATAACTGGCAAAAAGCCTTCATTCTTATTAGGGGTTCAAGCATGAAATGCTGAAACCCTATTGTAATTGTAAGGTTTCGTAAAACGCATCGTGCAGGCCAAACCGTAAGGCCTAGAGACATGAAACCTGGCCAGATGGTAGGCCTCAGTTTGGGGACAACCTATCAGAGTATGACCCCGAATGGCCCATAGGTGGCGCTACAGCAACCAAAAGTTCAAAATTGCTCATAACTCTTAGACTGTTTGTCCCAGGATCAAGTGTCTTATATCGTTGGAATCCTTGGCTCAAGGCGGACAAAATGGCTATCTCCAATTCTGATTTAGGCAGGGAACATTTTCTGCTATGTCAAATTTTGTCCAAAACCTACTTTTGCGAACTAGTCTCTGGTTTTTTGCCCGATCGGAACCAAACCAGTCTAGGACAATTCTCTGGACTCTCTAGATCAATAATTATTGAAAAAAAGTTTAACTTTTGCATTTGGGTGCTTGTAACAGGGTCATTTAGAAAAGGGGTGTGGCAAAATACACTAAAAAGCCTATAAATCCCAAATGAAAACTCAGAACTCCACCAAAATTGATGAGCATATGTGTCAGAACATGGTGAGGAAGCATGCAGAGTTTCATGGAGATCGGACCATAGGTGGCGCTATAACTGGCAAAAAGCCTTCATTCTTATTAGGGGTTCAAGCATGAAATGCTGAAACCCTATTGTAATTGTAAGGTTTCGTAAAACGCATCGTGCAGGCCAAACCGTAAGGCCTAGAGACATGAAACCTGGCCAGACGGTAGGCCTCAGTTTGGGGACAACCTATCAGAGTATGACCCCGAATGGCCAATAGGTGGCGCTACAGCAACCAAAAGTTCAAAATTGCTCATAACTCTTAGACTGTTTGTCCCAGGATCAAGTGTCTTATATCGTTGGAATCCTTGGCTCAAGGTGGACAAAATGGCTATCTCCAATTCTGATTTAGGCAGGGAACATTTTCTGCTATGTCAAATTTTGTCCAAAACCTACTTTTGCGAACTAGTCTCTGGTTTTTTGCCCGATCGGAACCAAACCAGTCTAGGACAATTCTCTGGACTCTCTAGATCAATAATTATTGAAAAAAGTTTAACTTTTGCATTTGGGTGCTTGTAACAGGGTCATTTAGAAAAGGGGTGTGGCAAAATACACTAAAAAGCCTATAAATCCCAAATGAAAACTCAGAACTCCACCAAAATTGATGAGCATATGTGTCAGAACATGGTGAGGAAGCATGCAGAGTTTCATGGAGATCGGACCATAGGTGGCGCTATAACTGGCAAAAAGCCTTCATTCTTATTAGGGGTTCAAGCATGACATGCTGAAACCCTATTGTAATTGTAAGGTTTCGTAAAACGCATCGTGCAGGCCAAACCGTAAGGCCTAGAGACATGAAACCTGGCCAGATGGTAGGCCTCAGTTTGGGGACAACCTATCAGAGTATGACCCCGAATGGCCCATAGGTGGCGCTACAGCAACCAAAAGTTCAAAATTGCTCATAACTCTTAGACTGTTTGTCCCAGGATCAAGTGTCTTATATCGTTGGAATCCTTGGCTCAAGGCGGACAAAATGGCTATCTCCAATTCTGATTTAGGCAGGGAACATTTTCTGCTATGTCAAATTTTGTCCAAAACCTACTTTTGCGAACTAGTCTCTGGTTTTTTGCCCGATCGGAACCAAACCAGTCTAGGACAATTCTCTGGACTCTCTAGATCAATAATTATTGAAAAAAAGTTTAACTTTTGCATTTGGGTGCTTGTAACAGGGTCATTTAGAAAAGGGGTGTGGCAAAATACACTAAAAAGCCTATAAATCCCAAATGAAAACTCAGAACTCCACCAAAATTGATGAGCATATGTGTCAGAACATGGTGAGGAAGCATGCAGAGTTTCATGGAGATCGGACCATAGGTGGCGCTATAACTGGCAAAAAGCCTTCATTCTTATTAGGGGTTCAAGCATGAAATGCTGAAACCCTATTGTAATTGTAAGGTTTCGTAAAACGCATCGTGCAGGCCAAACCGTAAGGCCTAGAGACATGAAACCTGGCCAGATGGTAGGCCTCAGTTTGGGGACAACCTATCAGAGTATGACCCCGAATGGCCCATAGGTGGCGCTACAGCAACCAAAAGTTCAAAATTGCTCATAACTCTTAGACTGTTTGTCCCAGGATCAAGTGTCTTATATCGTTGGAATCCTTGGCTCAAGGTGGACAAAATGGCTATCTCCAATTCTGATTTAGGCAGGGAACATTTTCTGCTATGTCAAATTTTGTCCAAAACCTACTTTTGCGAACTAGTCTCTGGTTTTTTGCCCGATCGGAACCAAACCAGTCTAGGACAATTCTCTGGACTCTCTAGATCAATAATTATTGAAAAAAAGTTTAACTTTTGCATTTGGGTGCTTGTAACAGGGTCATTTAGAAAAGGGGTGTGGCAAAATACACTAAAAAGCCTATAAATCCCAAATGAAAACTCAGAACTCCACCAAAATTGATGAGCATATGTGTCAGAACATGGTGAGGAAGCATGCAGAGTTTCATGGAGATCGGACCATAGGTGGCGCTATAACTGGCAAAAAGCCTTCATTCGTATTAGGGGTTCAAGCATGAAATGCTGAAACCCTATTGTAATTGTAAGGTTTCGTAAAACGCATCGTGCAGGCCAAACCGTAAGGCCTAGAGACATGAAACCTGGCCAGATGGTAGGCCTCAGTTTGGGGACAACCTATCAGAGTATGACCCCGAATGGCCCATAGGTGGCGCTACAGCAACCAAAAGTTCAAAATTGCTCATAACTCTTAGACTGTTTGTCCCAGGATCAAGTGTCTTATATCGTTGGAATCCTTGGCTCAAGGTGGACAAAATGGCTATCTCCAATTCTGATTTAGGCAGGGAACATTTTCTGCTATGTCAAATTTTGTCCAAAACCTACTTTTGCAAACTAGTCTCTGGTTTTTTGCCCGATCGGAACCAAACCAGTCTAGGACAATTCTCTGGACTCTCTAGATCAATAATTATTGAAAAAAAGTTTAACTTTTGCATTTGGGTGCTTGTAACAGGGTCATTTAGAAAAGGGGTGTGGCAAAATACACTAAAAAGCCTATAAATCCCAAATGAAAACTCAGAACTCCACCAAAATTGATGAGCATATGTGTCAGAACATGGTGAGGAAGCATGCAGAGTTTCATGGAGATCGGACCATAGGTGGCGCTATAACTGGCAAAAAGCCTTCATTCGTATTAGGGGTTCAAGCATGAAATGCTGAAACCCTATTGTAATTGTAAGGTTTCGTAAAACGCATCGTGCAGGCCAAACCGTAAGGCCTAGAGACATGAAACCTGGCCAGATGGTAGGCCTCAGTTTGGGGACAACCTATCAGAGTATGACCCCGAATGGCCCATAGGTGGCGCTACAGCAACCAAAAGTTCAAAATTGCTCATAACTCTTAGACTGTTTGTCCCAGGATCAAGTGTCTTATATCGTTGGAATCCTTGGCTCAAGGCGGACAAAATGGATATCTCCAATTCTGATTTAGGCAGGGAACATTTTCTGCTATGTCAAATTTTGTCCAAAACCTACTTTTGCGAACTAGTCTCTGGTTTTTTGCCCGATCGGAACCAAACCAGTCTAGGACAATTCTCTGGACTCTCTAGATCAATAATTATTGAAAAAAAGTTTAACTTTTGCATTTGGGTGCTTGTAACAGGGTCATTTAGAAAAGGGGTGTGGCAAAATACACTAAAAAGCCTATAAATCCCAAATGAAAACTCAGAACTCCACCAAAATTGATGAGCATATGTGTCAGAACATGGTGAGGAAGCATGCAGAGTTTCATGGAGATCGGACCATAGGTGGCGCTATAACTGGCAAAAAGCCTTCATTCGTATTAGGGGTTCAAGCATGAAATGCTGAAACCCTATTGTAATTGTAAGGTTTCGTAAAACGCATCGTGCAGGCCAAACCGTAAGGCCTAGAGACATGAAACCTGGCCAGATGGTAGGCCTCAGTTTGGGGACAACCTATCAGAGTATGACCCCGAATGGCCCATAGGTGGCGCTACAGCAACCAAAAGTTCAAAATTGCTCATAACTCTTAGACTGTTTGTCCCAGGATCAAGTGTCTTATATCGTTGGAATCCTTGGCTCAAGGCGGACAAAATGGCTATCTCCAATTCTGATTTAGGCAGGGAACATTTTCTGCTATGTCAAATTTTGTCCAAAACCTACTTTTGCAAACTAGTCTCTGGTTTTTTGCCCGATCGGAACCAAACCAGTCTAGGACAATTCTCTGGACTCTCTAGATCAATAATTATTGAAAAAAAGTTTAACTTTTGCATTTGGGTGCTTGTAACAGGGTCATTTAGAAAAGGGGTGTGGCAAAATACACTAAAAAGCCTATAAATCCCAAATGAAAACTCAGAACTCCACCAAAATTGATGAGCATATGTGTCAGAACATGGTGAGGAAGCATGCAGAGTTTCATGGAGATCGGACCATAGGTGGCGCTATAACTGGCAAAAAGCCTTCATTCTTATTAGGGGTTCAAGCATGAAATGCTGAAACCCTATTGTAATTGTAAGGTTTCGTAAAACGCATCGTGCAGGCCAAACCGTAAGGCCTAGAGACATGAAACCTGGCCAGATGGTAGGCCTCAGTTTGGGGACAACCTATCAGAGTATGACCCCGAATGGCCCATAGGTGGCGCTACAGCAACCAAAAGTTCAAAATTGCTCATAACTCTTAGACTGTTTGTCCCAGGATCAAGTGTCTTATATCGTTGGAATCCTTGGCTCAAGGCGGACAAAATGGATATCTCCAATTCTGATTTAGGCAGGGAACATTTTCTGCTATGTCAAATTTTGTCCAAAACCTACTTTTGCGAACTAGTCTCTGGTTTTTTGCCCGATCGGAACCAAACCAGTCTAGGACAATTCTCTGGACTCTCTAGATCAATAATTATTGAAAAAAAGTTTAACTTTTGCATTTGGGTGCTTGTAACAGGGTCATTTAGAAAAGGGGTGTGGCAAAATACACTAAAAAGCCTATAAATCCCAAATGAAAACTCAGAACTCCACCAAAATTGATGAGCATATGTGTCAGAACATGGTGAGGAAGCATGCAGAGTTTCATGGAGATCGGACCATAGGTGGCGCTATAACTGGCAAAAAGCCTTCATTCGTATTAGGGGTTCAAGCATGAAATGCTGAAACCCTATTGTAATTGTAAGGTTTCGTAAAACGCATCGTGCAGGCCAAACCGTAAGGCCTAGAGACATGAAACCTGGCCAGATGGTAGGCCTCAGTTTGGGGACAACCTATCAGAGTATGACCCCGAATGGCCCATAGGTGGCGCTACAGCAACCAAAAGTTCAAAATTGCTCATAACTCTTAGACTGTTTGTCCCAGGATCAAGTGTCTTATATCGTTGGAATCCTTGGCTCAAGGCGGACAAAATGGCTATCTCCAATTCTGATTTAGGCAGGGAACATTTTCTGCTATGTCAAATTTTGTCCAAAACCTACTTTTGCAAACTAGTCTCTGGTTTTTTGCCCGATCGGAACCAAACCAGTCTAGGACAATTCTCTGGACTCTCTAGATCAATAATTATTGAAAAAAAGTTTAACTTTTGCATTTGGGTGCTTGTAACAGGGTCATTTAGAAAAGGGGTGTGGCAAAATACACTAAAAAGCCTATAAATCCCAAATGAAAACTCAGAACTCCACCAAAATTGATGAGCATATGTGTCAGAACATGGTGAGGAAGCATGCAGAGTTTCATGGAGATCGGACCATAGGTGGCGCTATAACTGGCAAAAAGCCTTCATTCTTATTAGGGGTTCAAGCATGAAATGCTGAAACCCTATTGTAATTGTAAGGTTTCGTAAAACGCATCGTGCAGGCCAAACCGTAAGGCCTAGAGACATGAAACCTGGCCAGATGGTAGGCCTCAGTTTGGGGACAACCTATCAGAGTATGACCCCGAATGGCCCATAGGTGGCGCTACAGCAACCAAAAGTTCAAAATTGCTCATAACTCTTAGACTGTTTGTCCCAGGATCAAGTGTCTTATATCGTTGGAATCCTTGGCTCAAGGCGGACAAAATGGATATCTCCAATTCTGATTTAGGCAGGGAACATTTTCTGCTATGTCAAATTTTGTCCAAAACCTACTTTTGCGAACTAGTCTCTGGTTTTTTGCCCGATCGGAACCAAACCAGTCTAGGACAATTCTCTGGACTCTCTAGATCAATAATTATTGAAAAAAAGTTTAACTTTTGCATTTGGGTGCTTGTAACAGGGTCATTTAGAAAAGGGGTGTGGCAAAATACACTAAAAAGCCTATAAATCCCAAATGAAAACTCAGAACTCCACCAAAATTGATGAGCATATGTGTCAGAACATGGTGAGGAAGCATGCAGAGTTTCATGGAGATCGGACCATAGGTGGCGCTATAACTGGCAAAAAGCCTTCATTCGTATTAGGGGTTCAAGCATGAAATGCTGAAACCCTATTGTAATTGTAAGGTTTCGTAAAACGCATCGTGCAGGCCAAACCGTAAGGCCTAGAGACATGAAACCTGGCCAGATGGTAGGCCTCAGTTTGGGGACAACCTATCAGAGTATGACCCCGAATGGCCCATAGGTGGCGCTACAGCAACCAAAAGTTCAAAATTGCTCATAACTCTTAGACTGTTTGTCCCAGGATCAAGTGTCTTATATCGTTGGAATCCTTGGCTCAAGGCGGACAAAATGGCTATCTCCAATTCTGATTTAGGCAGGGAACATTTTCTGCTATGTCAAATTTTGTCCAAAACCTACTTTTGCAAACTAGTCTCTGGTTTTTTGCCCGATCGGAACCAAACCAGTCTAGGACAATTCTCTGGACTCTCTAGATCAATAATTATTGAAAAAAAGTTTAACTTTTGCATTTGGGTGCTTGTAACAGGGTCATTTAGAAAAGGGGTGTGGCAAAATACACTAAAAAGCCTATAAATCCCAAATGAAAACTCAGAACTCCACCAAAATTGATGAGCATATGTGTCAGAACATGGTGAGGAAGCATGCAGAGTTTCATGGAGATCGGACCATAGGTGGCGCTATAACTGGCAAAAAGCCTTCATTCTTATTAGGGGTTCAAGCATGAAATGCTGAAACCCTATTGTAATTGTAAGGTTTCGTAAAACGCATCGTGCAGGCCAAACCGTAAGGCCTAGAGACATGAAACCTGGCCAGATGGTAGGCCTCAGTTTGGGGACAACCTATCAGAGTATGACCCCGAATGGCCCATAGGTGGCGCTACAGCAACCAAAAGTTCAAAATTGCTCATAACTCTTAGACTGTTTGTCCCAGGATCAAGTGTCTTATATCGTTGGAATCCTTGGCTCAAGGCGGACAAAATGGATATCTCCAATTCTGATTTAGGCAGGGAACATTTTCTGCTATGTCAAATTTTGTCCAAAACCTACTTTTGCGAACTAGTCTCTGGTTTTTTGCCCGATCGGAACCAAACCAGTCTAGGACAATTCTCTGGACTCTCTAGATCAATAATTATTGAAAAAAAGTTTAACTTTTGCATTTGGGTGCTTGTAACAGGGTCATTTAGAAAAGGGGTGTGGCAAAATACACTAAAAAGCCTATAAATCCCAAATGAAAACTCAGAACTCCACCAAAATTGATGAGCATATGTGTCAGAACATGGTGAGGAAGCATGCAGAGTTTCATGGAGATCGGACCATAGGTGGCGCTATAACTGGCAAAAAGCCTTCATTCGTATTAGGGGTTCAAGCATGAAATGCTGAAACCCTATTGTAATTGTAAGGTTTCGTAAAACGCATCGTGCAGGCCAAACCGTAAGGCCTAGAGACATGAAACCTGGCCAGATGGTAGGCCTCAGTTTGGGGACAACCTATCAGAGTATGACCCCGAATGGCCCATAGGTGGCGCTACAGCAACCAAAAGTTCAAAATTGCTCATAACTCTTAGACTGTTTGTCCCAGGATCAAGTGTCTTATATCGTTGGAATCCTTGGCTCAAGGCGGACAAAATGGCTATCTCCAATTCTGATTTAGGCAGGGAACATTTTCTGCTATGTCAAATTTTGTCCAAAACCTACTTTTGCAAACTAGTCTCTGGTTTTTTGCCCGATCGGAACCAAACCAGTCTAGGACAATTCTCTGGACTCTCTAGATCAATAATTATTGAAAAAAAGTTTAACTTTTGCATTTGGGTGCTTGTAACAGGGTCATTTAGAAAAGGGGTGTGGCAAAATACACTAAAAAGCCTATAAATCCCAAATGAAAACTCAGAACTCCACCAAAATTGATGAGCATATGTGTCAGAACATGGTGAGGAAGCATGCAGAGTTTCATGGAGATCGGACCATAGGTGGCGCTATAACTGGCAAAAAGCCTTCATTCTTATTAGGGGTTCAAGCATGAAATGCTGAAACCCTATTGTAATTGTAAGGTTTCGTAAAACGCATCGTGCAGGCCAAACCGTAAGGCCTAGAGACATGAAACCTGGCCAGATGGTAGGCCTCAGTTTGGGGACAACCTATCAGAGTATGACCCCGAATGGCCCATAGGTGGCGCTACAGCAACCAAAAGTTCAAAATTGCTCATAACTCTTAGACTGTTTGTCCCAGGATCAAGTGTCTTATATCGTTGGAATCCTTGGCTCAAGGCGGACAAAATGGCTATCTCAGATTTGCTCGCCATTCAGGCGCCAATTTCGAGTAAATTGCAGTTTTTTGAAAAACCTATTTTTGCTGACTTCTCCTAGGTTTTTGGCCCGATTGGAACCAAACCACCGCAAGACTATTCTCTGGAGTCCGCCAATCAATAATCATCCAAAAAATTCAAAATTTCAGTTAACGGTCGATAGGGGGAACCAAAATCTTTGATGGCACCAGGGCCATTTTTACTAAAATGATTATAAATTGTGAACGGAAAGAGATTTTTTTTGCTAACCTTGGGATACATCTTCGTGAGCTCATTCTGAGATCACTTTAAAAAAATCGCAACAATTGGCCTCTAGATGGCACTATAAAACGGTTATAACTTGTGAACGGAAAGAGATATTTTCGCAAAACTTGGGACACGTGTTTATGAGCTCATTTTTAGGTCACGTGAAAAAAAATCATGACAATTGGCCACTTGGTGGCGCTATAAAATGGTTATAACTTGTGAAAGGAAACAGATATTTTCGCTAAATTTGGGACACATGTTCATAAGCTCAATTTGAGTTGACATGAAAAAAATCGTGACAATTGGCCACTTGGTGGCGCTATAACAGTGAAAAAAATCATAAAAATAGCTTTTAGGGCACCCAACCGTTAGTCTACTGAAAATTGGCATGCAGTGTCTTTGTCCAGGGTGCCATGATAGTCTATGAGAACATTGGTGTATCTCAAAAAACTCAGTATACGTCATTGGCACAATGCCTTGAAGGAGCCTTAGAAGTTTCAAGCCCGTGTTTTTGTCACAGGAGTGACCTCCTAAGAATCCTTGCCGAGTCTAACAATACCAAACATGCCAGGTTTCGCCTTATGGTTTTTTTTAAGTGTCATTTAGAGCTTTAAAAATTGTGTTTATCTTCAAAGCCGTTAGTCAAATTGAGACAACAACAAAAAAACTAATGAAATTTGAAAACATAGGTAAATAGCTAAACAATAATGCCAAAATGTTAAAATTATGATAGGAACTGACAAAAAAATATATTAAATCCAATCAATTTCACCCATGGATCATTTTGATGCTCTCACATGTTTGAAACGAACAATGATGGATTGTGATGAAATTTGTTTTGAATTGGGACTGGGGCCCGCCTTGATAATCCTACTTAAGGGCCCGGTGTTGGCTCGTTCGTTACGCCACTGAATATAATTGTCTAAACTCCTTATTAAAATTACATATTTACAACAAATCTGACACATATATACAGTATGGGCACACTTTGAGTACTACTAATAAAAGTGGTGGAGATCAGGCAAGACTATAAGAAGACTCAGGCAAAAGGTGCTATAACTGTAAAAACGCTTTAAAACCATATATTTCCTATGGTAAACTGCCTGTATAGGCTGTAAATTGACATTTTCATCTATGATGGCAGTTGTTAAATGCTTGCTAAATAAAACTTAATGTCTTTTGATGCTTGTGTGCTTAAAGGCCTTAAAGGCCTTAACTGCTTGAACCCCGATAAATGCTGCTTGCAGCTTTAATTATATTTATATTTAAAGAAGTTTCTGGCCTGTTAACTGTTGATCTTCATAATGACAATAAAAACATCACACGGGGCTCCACACTACACCCTGTGTAGGGAGCCACTGCACCCTAAATTGAAACATTTTGGCAAAAACATGGTTTTTAAGTAGGGCTGGGCAAAAAACAATATCATATCGAGATCATGGTAAAATATGTCTAACAATAAGCTCTGGACATTTTTACACTATGGATTAATCTAACAGCATATCAATACACATGACAACAGCCAGTGACAACAGCCAGCGTGCCATGACAACAGCCAGCGTGCTGCAAATAAATCTGCATGTTCTGTGTGTTGCAGTGAGAATGAGTGGCATAATTTCATGAATCATTTGTGTTGGTCAATAATAATCAATTGAATTAAATGCACTCATTGCCCATTGGAGCATTCTAGAGTGCTGTGGTAGAAAGAGACATTAAACAACTACACAAAGTGGTTGAAATTCTAAAATAGACTATTCAACTATTACTGATGTGCATTATGTTGCTTTTTGTCATGTTCTTTTGACACTTTGTTTACAAAAGTAAAAAAAAGTTTTTTTTTAAATCTTTCAGACTACACCTGCATCAGTTGGAAGACTCTGGCATGTTCAATTCCAATCATTTCAATAAATTGTGTGCTGTAAGAAATACCATCTTGAGCTGTCTTTTTTCTTGGGAAAATCTTATAAATTAAATATTACAATATCAGTTTATGTGTACAAGTACAGATATTGATATTAAAGTTAATAAAGAATAGATAACTTAGAATACAGTAATGAAACTGCAGGATTACGGTACACAGCTGGAAACCCTGCTGCTAGTATTTTACCGTTAAATTACAGAAAAGTTTTAATTTAGATTACGGTAATGAAACTTAAAGATAACGTTACACAGCTGGAAACCCTGCTGCCAATATTTTACAGTTAAATTACAGAAAAGATGTCATTTAGATTACGGTAAGGAAACTTTAAGATAACGTTACACAGCTGGAAACCCTGCTGCCAATATTTTACCGTTAAATTACAGAAAAGATGTAATTTAGATTACGGTAAGGAAACTAAGATTACAGTACACAGCCGTTAATTTACAGGTAAATGTTTTACAGTGTACATTTTAATTGCTCTGAACTTGAAATATTTGAGTAAGCTATTTCATACAACTTAACTTAAAAATTTTGTTTTGTAGTGGAAACTTGACTTTTAGCTAGTTAAATCAATAAATGCCACCTTGCTAATTGCACAATGCTTTGGTAGCATTAACATAGCACTTGCTGAATACAGCTATATAAAGCATTTAACATATATCTGATCTCAAACCAAGCCCATGCTCCACTTGTCATCATGATGGTAACCCTACAAAAAATACAACATAACAGAAACTCTTCTAAACTAGCATAACAAAACATATAACACTACTAAAGCTCACACTTAACGTTAATCTTGCACAAAAACATTATATAACACTTCATTTTGGCATTTACTGTCCTTTTTGAGTGTCATGACAAAGCATGCTGGGAAATATAAATTCTAGCCGAGTTTCAGTTAAATTTAAGTTAGTCTAAATTAAAAGAAACAAGTTCATAAAACTCAAAACAAAGAAACAATTCAGATTACTTAAAATTTGTCAGTTTTGAGAACTCAAAAGAAAAAGACAGTTCTAAATACTCAAAAGTTCATTTGTTTGAATTAATTTGTTTAATTTGAGTTGGCTCTAATCAAACCAATTAATTATTTTGAGCATTAGGGTTTACAGTGTACACATTGCACTGTAGGGAAATGTCCGTAAAATTAATGTACCAGTACCTTTTCAGGTTTTAAATGTGTTTTTGTTTGTTATTAATTACAAGCATTCTATGTTTGTTTACCTGTTGTTTTGTTGATTTCGGTTACAATCAAATTGTTCATGTGTATTGGTGTAGATTCTTCCAGAATCGTTGTTACATTGGAATACGTTGAGTTCTCGAATTCAAGCTCAATCAAGAACATCTGTGTGTAAGTCTCTGGAATGTAGCATTGTGATAGTATTCAGTCTGACATTCAGGTGATTTAATGGAAAAATGCATACATATTCAACAGATTATTATTGAGTAGAAAAAAATACCTGCCACAGCAACCTATCAAACAAAAGTGTGAAAGAGTTAATGCTTAAATGTAATACATAGTTTGTATAACTGAAGAACATTGAAAACATTATTTAATATCAACCGACCTTAAAAATCAGTGCCAGAAAAAGGAGAATTATGCCTTTAGAAGATTTCATTTTTGAGCCATCAGTTTCTGCTGGATGGAACAGAGCGTAGTCATTCATATGAACATGTGCCTTCCATCAGTGACGTCAATCAGGCATTACATTTACATTTATTAATTTAGCACACACATTTATCCAAATGAGGAATACAACAAGAGATTCTTAAGGAGGCAATAGATGTACATTTATTAACTTTCAATAAATGAAATTTTCAAGATAAAAAAAACAAAAACTATATATATATATATATATATATATATATATATATATATATATATATATATATATATATATATATATACATACATTTACATACATACATATACATACATACATACATATACATACATATACATATATATATATATATATATATATATATATATATATATATATATATATATATATATATATATATATATATATATATATATATACACATAACTTTCTATCAAACTGGAAAACTTTCTATCAGCCTCCTTTAACTTTTCCAAAAAAGAATTCCCACAAAAAATGTATCATGTTTTCCATAACAGTTTCAATATAATAATAGGAAGCATTATTAATAATTGAGCAGCAAATCATCAGATTAGAATGATTTCTGAAGGATCGTGTGACACTGAAGACTTGAGTAAATTCAGCTTTGAATCACAGGAATAAATTACAGTTTTAATACATTCGGATAGAAAACATTTTATACTGTAGTAATATTTCACAATATTACTGTATTTTGGATCAAATAGCTGTGAGGATTAGAGACTTCTTTCAAAAACGTAAAAAAAAATCTTAATTATTCCACTTTTTCTTAAGTTATGCCCTGATACATGGAGCTGAAATGAAGAACACAAAAGCGTGTTGACGTACCTCTTTGGCTTGAAAGTCCTGACTGCATTATTGACCTCTGCATTCAGGCTGTAATTTAATCGCAGTGATCCCTTTCTTACAAAAGTTATGAGTGTCCATACAGACAGAGTGAGAGGAGGGAATGATATCCCGGACAACAGATTTTCCCAATAACCCCCCTGATTTGCATTATTCAGGTCACATGACTCAAAAGCATCAGTGACTTAATTCAAATTATTCTCCACCACAATAAAAAAAAAAAGTCTCATCTTGATTAAAATATAGCCTGTTAGTGATACACTGTAAACAAAAAAACAAGTAATCTGGTTGCCTTACAATTTTGAGTTCATTGAAAGGAAAAATGAGTTAATACAAAGAAAGAGATTGGTTTAATCAACAAAAACTCAAAATATGATGAGTTATCTGAGAAACATTAGTGAATCTACGGGCCCTATTTTAACGATCTAAGCGTTTGGTCTGAAGCACATGCCGCAGGTGCACTCAGGGCGTGTCCGAATCCACTTTTGCTAGTCAGGCGCATGGTTCAAAAGTCTCGATCAGACAGAATGCGTTTTTTCAGTGAGAGCCTTTTTTAAATAGTTTTCTGTTGGCAGTGAGCGCTTTGCATGCTGTTTATGTGCTCTGAGCACCTCTCATTTGAACTGCCTGCTGTGCCTCGCGTTTTTGAAGGAGCGCTCTAAGCACCTGAAGTTGAAAAAAAATCAACTCTGAGCAGAAAAGCGTCCGACGTCATCACGTTGTAGTGACGGTTATCTTGATTAGACTGACAGGACAGCTCTTTCGGGGGTTTCCTAGCAAAATAAAAAAAAACAGCAGCGCAATGCTCTTTTCTAAATTGAAAAACATCAACCAAAAAAAGGCAGTGCGGTGCGCCTCGCATTTTTAAACCTGAAAAACGCGTTCTGTCTGATGTCATGGGTGTGTTTTGGGCGTAACATGCAATAAACCAATCAGAGTCTCATCTCCCATTCCCTTTAAAAGCCAGTTGCACTCACGCCATGGCAGATTCGCTATTTACATGTCGGAATTTGCGAGTGAAAAGATTGAACGCTTCTCTAGAGAGGAATCCTTTTATTTTTAATATTTAAAAATGTTTGTGTGCTGCTGTGCATTCCTGTGTGAGTAATAAGCAGAGTGTACACGCGTTGTGGACCCGGTGCATATTACTCACACGCTCTTTAAATGACACAAAAAATAGGGTTTTTGTTGGTCAATGGCGCAGTCGTTTTCAGTTGCCTCAAAATAGCAAAGCACCAACGAATGCGCCTGAACCCACCACGTTTTCAGGCCAGTACGTCCATGGGTGAACAGATGGGCGTGAGTCAGTGATGCGCGGGTCAATGTATAAACAACCCGCACCCGACCAACGTTTTCAACTAACCCGCCCGCAACTCGGACCGCTAAAAAAAAAAAATATTGTACCCGACCCGCTTCCTGACCCACATTTTTTAAAAGTAGTAAATGCTCATCGTAGCGTCATTGGGCCATTGAGAAAATATTTCAGGCCCTGACATGCTGCGCTCAGAGGTGCAGCCACGAAAGCAGGCAGTTCTTGAGGTGGCATTTTCCATTTCAGCTGTCTAGATGCATATTATTGATGAACGCAATGTTTATGTTTCGACCCTGCTTGAAGAATTCATCAGCGGGTTAGTCAACTGAGAGAAGGCCCACTTTTGGAAAAGTGTGAAAGCCCTTAGGGCTAACCAAACTGTTATTTTTCTGAATGCTGTATGATATAGCCTAGTGTTATGTAATAAAGGCTTGATTTATTAATTTATTTTATTTCATTTTCTTAACAATTAAGATGCTTCATGTGTTTATCCAGTCTAATCGAAGTGTGCGTCTCTCCCCCGACTTTCCCAACAAAAATCCCGCCCCCTCTCAGAAAATACATAAAACGTCTCGGTTACGTATGTAACCCTCGTTCCCTGAAGGAGGGAACGGAGACGTACGTCGGAACTGACCGACGAATCGGGATCTGATTTCAGAGACCAATCTACTTCGAGTGTTTAAAAACGAGCCAATGAAGATTGGCATGCGATTCACGCATTCCACGCTCCGCCCCGCAGCGCGGGTATAAATAAGGAAGTGGAATGCATGATCATTGCTTTTTTCTGCTGAGGAGCCGAACTCGTGACTCGGCCTCCTAGCGGAAGCACAGCACCTGGCGACGGGACGTACGTCTCCGTTCCCTCCTTCAGGGAACGAGGGTTACATACGTAACCGAGACGTTCCCTTTCAGTCGGTCACGTTCGACGTACGTCGGAACTGACCGACGAATTGGGATCTCTACCAAAACGCCAGGGCGCTGGCCCTTCCAGCGTCCTGCTTGAGCGCACTGGACCGTCTTAGATGGTACGGAAGTCAGGGCTCCAAGCAGGGAGGTCAGTCACTGCTGTTTCTGCAAGACCCACCCAGTGTGACTATTGGATAACGCTGGGAAAGCGTGCCCGTCTTGGAGACGGTACGCTGCGGAGCCACGTCCTTCAGTAGAAGGCTTGGTGGCGGAATACACATAAGGACTAACCTGGCAGGGTAGTGCAACATATGACAGTCTCTGGGGTGGTTCCAGCCTGGATCCAGGGGGGAAAGAACACGCCCAGAGACGACAGAGCGGGCTCTGTCAAGGGAAAGACACGGGGCTAGCCAAGTAGGGTAGCAGGTACCGTGGAAGAATACACATATGGGGTAGCCGTTAGGGGACCGCTACATATGGAACCCAGCCTACACACACGTTACACAAGCATACGGGTGCAGGCCTGGCGTCAGACGGCCGTAACGTCTGGCACCGCAGGGGGTGACGGAGGAGCTCGACAGGGTTAGCCGTTTCCGGGGAACACAACTGGAGAAAAATGGACGCACGTATCCGGCCCAGAGGGCGGGAGTGGCTTGCAAGCCGACACTTAGAACGGGCACTTAGCGCTACTGGCCCCTGGAGGCGAGGATGCGGGAAGATACCGGCTCTACACGGAGGCTAAGAATCTAGCGAACGTGTTAGGTGTCGCCCAGCCCGCAGCTCTACAAATATCTGTCAGCGAGGCACCTTGAGCCAGCGCCCAGGATGAAGCAACACTCCTTGTTGAGTGTGCTCGCACCCCGAACGGGCAAGGTACGTCTTGGGACTGGTAACCCAAGACGATGGCATCCACTATCCAGTGGGCCAACCTCTGCTTGGAGACAGCCTTTCCCTTCTGCTGGCCTCCGTAACAGACGAAGAGTTGCTCTGAGGTCCGAAAGCTTTGAGTCCGGTCAACGTAAGCGCGAAGAGCGCGGACGGGACATAACAAAGCCAGGGCTGGGTCTGCCTCCTCCGAAGGCAGCGCTTGCAGGTTCACCACCTGGTCCCGGAAGGGAGTGGTAGGAACCTTGGGCACATATCCAGGCCGGGGTCTCAGGACAACGTGAGAGTTGTCCGGCCCGAATTCTAGGCACGATTCGTTGACCGAAAGTGCATGCAGGTCCCCTACCCTCTTGATCGAGGCCAATGCCGTCAGAAGCACTGTCTTCATTGACAGGATTTTAAGCTCCACAGACTGCAAAGGCTCAAAGGGAGGGCTCTGAAGTGCCCTGAGCACTAGAGCCAAGTCCCAAGAGGGTAACGAGTTTGGACGAGGAGGATTTAGCCTCCTCGCACCTCTGAGGAACCTGACGATTAGGTCGTGCTTTCCTAAGGACTTACCTTCGACTGCATTGTGATACGCCGCTATTGAAGCGACGTACACTTTGAGGGTGGAGGGAGACAGCCTTCGCTCCAGCCCATCTTGCAGAAAAGAAAGCACGACGCCAACCGAACACCTTCGGGGGTCTTCCCGGTGGGAAGAGCACCATTCAACGAACAGGTTCCACTTCAACGCGTAGAGGCGCCTCGTAGAGGGGGCTCTAGCAGAAGAGATGGTGTCCACCACTGCCTGTGGTAGACCACCTAGAACCTCCGCGTCCCGTCCAGGGACCAGACATGGAGTTTCCAGAGGTCTGGACGCGGGTGCCATAGAGTGCCCCGTCCCTGAGAAAGAAGGTCCTTCCTCAGGGGAATCGGCCAGGGAGGCTTTGGCTGTCGCGAGGAGAGTTCGTTCCGGGAACCAGGTCCGGTTGGGCCAATAGGGCGCAACTAACAAGACCTGCTCCTCGTCCTCCCTGACCTTGCACAGGGTCTGTGCAAGAAGGCTCACTGGGGGAAACGCATATTTGCGCAGGTCCCGGGGCCAGCTGTGCGCCAGTGCATCCGTGCCGAGGGTGCCCACGGTCAGGGAATAGTACCACCGGCAATGGGTCGAGTCCGGAGAGGCAAACAGGTCTACCTGTGCGGCTCCGAAGAGGTCCCATATCAGCTGGACCGCCTGGGGATGGAGTCGCCACTCTCCCGGAGGTGCAGGCTGCCGTGAGAGCTCGTCGGCTGTCCGGTTGAGCGCACCTGGGACATGAATGGCCCAAAGCGACCTCAGATGCTTCTGACTCCAAAGGAGGAGGTGGCGGGGGAGTTGGAGCATGCAACGGGAGCGTAGACCACCCTGACGGTTGATGTACGCAACGGCTGCAGTGCTGTCCGTACGGACCAGTACATGCTTGCCACGTAGCGGCCCCTTGAGGCGGCGCAGTGCCAAGTGTACCGCTAACAACTCGAGGCAATTGATATGCCAATGCAATTGAGGTCCCGTCCAAAGACCTGCAACTGCATGCCCGTTGTACGTGGCCCCCCAGCCCGTGGAGGAGGCATCCGTGAAGAGTACAGAATGCCTGGACACTTGTTCTAAGGGCACACCGGCCCGGAGAAACGAAGCGTCGGTCCACGGGCTGAAGGTTCAGCGGCAGTAAGGAATCACTGGGACCCGGTACTGGCCGCTCTGCCACGCCCACCTCGGGACTCGGCCATGGAGCCAGTGTTGAAGCGGTCTCATATGAAGCAATCCGAGCGGCGTTACCGCGGCTGCAGATGCCATATGCCCCAGGAGCCTCTGAAAAGATTTCAGTGGGACCGCTGTCCTGCTCTTGAACGAATTCAAGCAGTTCAACACCGACTGGACCCGCTCTTCCGTAAGGCGCGCAGTCTGGCTGACCGAATCCAGCTCCATACCGAGATAAGAGATCCTCTGCGCGGGACAGAGTTTGCTCTTCTCTCGGTTGACCCGAAGACCCAACAGGCTGAGGTGACTGAGCACCATGTCCCTGTGTTCGCACAACTGTTCCCGAGACTGGGCGAGGATGAGCCAGTCGTCAAGATAGTTGAGGATGCGAACGCCGTGTTCTCTGAGCGGAACAATGGCTGCCTCTACGACTTTCGTGAAGACGCGAGGCGACAGGGACAGCCCGAAGGGCAAGACTTTGTACTGATATGCCCTCCCCTCGAACGCAAAGCGTAGGAACGGTCTGTGTCGAGGAAGGATAGAGACATGAAAGTACGCGTCCTTCAGGTCGATCGCCACGAACCAATCTTGGGGACGGATGCACTCGAAAATGCGTTTCTGCGTTAACATCCGGAACGGGAGCTTGTGCAGGGCCCGATTCAGGATACGCAGGTCCAAGATTGGCCGTAACCCACCCCCTTTCTTGGGTACAATGAAGTAGGGGTTGTAGAACCCCCTCTTCATATCGGCTGGAGGAACCGGCTCGACCGCGTCCTTCGCCAGCAGGACATCGATCTCTGACCGCAAGACCTGAGCATCGCTGCTTCGCACGGAGGTGAAGAGGATGCCCCTGTACTTGGGAGGCCGGCGAGCGAACTGAATCGCGTAGCCGAGTCTGATGGTACGGATGAGCCAGCGAGACGTTCCCGGGAGCTGAAGCCAAGCTCCCAAGGACCGTGCAAGCGGGATCAACGGCACCACAGACGTACCCGGGGTGGGTTGGCGAGGTGGAATAGACAGACCCGACTCGGGAGGCCCGGAGGCGGCCCGGAGTGTTGTCTGAGAATTCCAGGGTGGGACAGAGTATGGGTGAGAAGGCCCGGGGGCGTTCTCGGTGCCCACACTGCTGTCCCGTGGCGGGGGGAGGGGAGGAAAGAAGTGGGGAGGCCCGGAGGCGTCGCACACTTCCAACCTGGCCCTCTTGGGGCCCAGAGAGGGTAGAAACTGCTCTTTTATTGAGATGAAAGTACGCGTCCTTCAGGTCGATCGCCACGAACCAATCTTGGGGACGGATGCACTCGAAAATGCGTTTCTGCGTTAACATCCGGAACGGGAGCTTGTGCAGGGCCCGATTCAGGATACGCAGGTCCAAGATTGGCCGTAACCCACCCCCTTTCTTGGGTACAATGAAGTAGGGGTTGTAGAACCCCCTCTTCATATCGGCTGGAGGAACCGGCTCGACCGCGTCCTTCGCCAGCAGGACATCGATCTCTGACCGCAAGACCTGAGCATCGCTGCTTCGCACGGAGGTGAAGAGGATGCCCCTGTACTTGGGAGGCCGGCGAGCGAACTGAATCGCGTAGCCGAGTCTGATGGTACGGATGAGCCAGCGAGACGTTCCCGGGAGCTGAAGCCAAGCTCCCAAGGACCGTGCAAGCGGGATCAACGGCACCACAGACGTACCCGGGGTGGGTTGGCGAGGTGGAATAGACAGACCCGACTCGGGAGGCCCGGAGGCGGCCCGGAGTGTTGTCTGAGAATTCCAGGGTGGGACAGAGTATGGGTGAGAAGGCCCGGGGGCGTTCTCGGTGCCCACACTGCTGTCCCGTGGCGGGGGGAGGGGAGGAAAGAAGTGGGGAGGCCCGGAGGCGTCGCACACTTCCAACCTGGCCCTCTTGGGGCCCAGAGAGGGTAGAAACTGCTCTTTTATTGAGAAGGTGGGTACCGCTGTACTCCGGAGAGCCAGCGGCAGAGATGTTATACCAGTTGAAGCCCCCCGGTCCTCCTCCGGGGGGTGGGGGAGGGATGCGGACATCATCTCCCCGAGAGCAGTTCCCGTCCTCCCTGGGCTGCCCGTCTCAGGGCCGCTTACCCTTACGCTTGCCACCAGGCTTAGCGGCTCCCTGAGCGGGTTGGGCGCCACCCTTACGTCCGGCACCCTGCTTCCCCGATGGAGGCTGCTGCTTGGGTTTCGCAGGGGCGGAGGCGGACGCAGGGGGACGCCCTCGGCGACGAGCAGGCGGAGGTGCTACCTGCGACGACGGGGTGGAGGCAGCAGCGGGTCGTCGAGGTAGGATGTTCTTAATGGCCTCCGTCTGCTTCTGGGCCACCGAGAACTGCTGGGCGAAGCTCTCGATGGCGTCGCCGAAGAGGCCGGCCTGACAGACAGGGGCGTTGAGAAACCGAACCTTGTCCGAGTCACGCATGTCTGCCAGGTTCAGCCACAGGTGGCGTTCCTGGACCACTAAGGTGGACATCGCCCGACCCAGGGAGCGTGCAGTGACTTTCGTCGCTCGGAGAGCGAGGTCCGTCGCCGCACGCAGTTCCTGCATAACACCCTGGTCGGAACTACCCTCGTGCAATTCCTTGAGCGCTTTGGCCTGGTGGACCTGCAGGAGCGCCATGGCATGCAGAGATGATGCGGCCTCTCCGCAAGCAGTGTAAGCCTTGCCCGTTAGCCCGGACGAGAACTTACATGCCCGGGAGGGGAGACGCGGGGCACCCCGCCAGTCCGCAGCGGTCTTGGGACACAGTTGCATCGCCACAGACCGCTCGACTGGGGGGATTCCCACGTATCCCTTAGCCACACCACCGTCGAGGGTAGTGAGGACGGAGGAGTCAGTCGATCGGTTTCTAGCGTTGTAAGGCGCTGTCCACGACTTCGTGATCTCCTGATGCACTTCCGGGAAGAAAGGCACTGGGGCGGGGCGCTGAGAACCAGCACGGGCCGTCCCGAGATACCAATCATCCAACCGCGAGGGTTCGGGACACGGTGGAGGGTTCCACTCGAGCCCGACACTCGCGGCGGCCCGGGAAAGCATAGCCGTAAGCTCTGGGTCAGACTCGGGCAACACTGTCACACCCGAAGGGGGCAGTGCAGCCGAGTCTTCATCCTCAGAGCCCATAAGCTCGTCCCCCGATGCTGCAAGCGACAACATATCCTCAGCCGGAGCCCCAAAAGTAACGCCTAGGACCCCGTGGGAGGGGCCAGCACGCTCTCCTGGAAGCTCCACCGGCGCAGCGGGTGGGGGAGGGGCCCGAGGAGCCATTTGACCCGTCGGGGAAGCCCTCACCGTCACCCTTAGATCACCACCAAAGCCATCAGCCAAAGTAGCAGCCCTCTGCTTTGCAGCGGGAGGGCCGCTAGATCGGGGGATGTGCAATGGGGCCCCACCTCTTTCGAGGTATTGGAGCCTGGACCGTAACACTGCGATGGTCATGTTCCCGCAGTGGGAACATGAGTCATTCACGAACGCTGCCTCAGCATGCTGAACGCCCAAACACGTGAGACAACGAACGTGACCGTCAACTGGAGATAGAAATCGCCCGCATCCAGAAACACACGGTTTGAATGACATCTTGAAAAAGACGCAGGGTCAAACCGTGTTGCTCTTTTAGATAGGAAACTGCTCTTTTACGTGCTGAAGCACTCAGGGAGATGACCGCGGCACCACACAGTACAATAGTGCAAGCCTGTGTGTGCACTCAAACCGGAAACGCCCAGCGAACCAACTCTTTGATCTCCGTCTGAAGCAGTCACTCGCTGACGCGCCGTCACACCCGCACTGGTAAGAACAGTCCTCTTCAAACACTCTTCGTAGAAACAGGAAGCAGTAGACATTCGCTGTTCGGCTCCGAAGTAGAAAGCAATGATCATGCATTCCACTTCCTTATTTATACCCGCGCTGCGGGGCGGAGCGTGGAATGCGTGAATCGCATGCCAATCTTCATTGGCTTGTTTTTAAACACTCGAAGTAGATTGGTCTCTGAAATCAGATCCCGATTCGTCGGTCAGTTCCGACGTACGACGAACGTGACCGACTGAAAGGGAACTGACTTTACTGAGCTATATGGGTTTAAAAGTAGCCTATAAAAATGGTACAATGGCATTGCTCAGTTCAACGTGTTGGGAAATCGGGCATTTTGTCCCGCGTCAGCATTTATTCAAAAGTTAATAACGCTCAACATTCAAAAGGTAAATAAGGATTTATTGACGACCCGACTGACCGCGACCCGAATATAATAAAAAATATTTTTGGATGACTCGTAACCGCGGGTAACCACGGGTGACTGCAAGCACCCGCTCATTTTGAATCTACCCACGCATCACTGGCGTGAGTGCATTTGCTATTTAAACATCATGGCGCTGGAAATGAAAATGATAACTGCGTTGGGCTGAAACTAGCAAAAAATACTTGTGCCGGGTATATGATAGATTAGTTGATTTGACAGAAGAAAAAAGTTGTTTTACAGAACGTGTTTTTCCATTCTACTGCGCTACTTTTCCATTATTTTTCAAAACACATCAGTGTTTGCCAGCCCTGTTCCTGGAGGCACACCAATAGTACACATTTTGAATGTCTCCCCTATCTGACTTCGCCCCCTGTAAATAGGGCATTATTTGAGGGTACAGCCATTTGTAGTGCTGTCCGAAACCATAGTGGACTTATCGAGTGCACTAATTCTTATTCTATCCCATTTTGGCAAGCAGCGAGGCCGAGAGACCATGAGAACGTTCAACAAACTTGAATCCAAAATAAACAAACTAAAAGTAACATCCCCCGATGACACACATAATGATAAAAAATAAACATAACGTAACGTAAAGTCCAGGGGACTTGAAGCAGGTTTAGCTGGTTGGCCAGATATGTTTAAGCTTAGTTTGTGCTAATCCTGGGTTTTGGGTACCATTAAAATGGTTTGGCTTTTAGCAGTGTTCATCTCCATAGTAACTTACGCTCCACGGCTAACCTGCTCCAGGGCAGGTTATGTTCTGGATAAGAGATCAAACTGAAATTGGACCAATCAGCTGCGAGCAAAGTGACACACCTCTGATGCAATAAAGTCACTCCCCCTGTTTCTACTCCAAATTAAAGGTCACTACATAGCAAATGGCTATTAAAGACTAAAGCGTCTGGCTTTTAACAATGCTCTTTTATAATAATAATAATTTTGAATGATTTAGATATCATTTATGTAATTATTATACCCATAATCAATTACACATGTATCATTTTAGTTAATCAATCATTAATAGGCACTTAGTTGAAATGAGTAAAAATAGCATATACAAAGGTCATACAAATAAGCTTTAAAATCAATAAATAAAGCTATAAAAATTACTACATGTGAGCTTAATTGTTCAATTCTCTATATATCAACTAAACTAACTTCATAACTTTTACTTGCATTGACGTAGTGAATATATAGCTTTAAGTTGTACTCTTTTATAGACAGCTCTTTTCTTCTTGCTGTGTAAATTTGTTTAAATTCTTAAAATTTTCAATCATGTAATATTCTGCAGAAGAGAGAAATTAATCTTGTTGCTTCTCTCGCGAGAAGTGAATCTCAGTTTTACTGATACACAGCGTGTGATTGGCTGTTCACTACTGATGTCACAGCTAAAATCAAAGCCTGAGTTGACAGAGAAAGCTGATGATCAGCATCATGGGACCAACAAAGCCTGAATAGATTTGGTTTGGTTTGGTTTTGTCAACTCTAACAAACTCAGGGTTACAGGATTAGTTTAAACTACCATCATGGTACAGGCCCCAGGCTTGGTCCTCTCTCGTCCTTCACTGTCTTCGCACCTCCTTTAATGCGTCCAATCTCCTCCGTGAGACACAAAGCTGGTGCGGCGCACAGCTGGCGCTCATCAGTCCACTAATGGAGTTCACTTGAAGGAGTGAATGAAAACAAGTGAGCGAATTCGGACAGCCATTTAATGTAGGCTATATCAGCTGTACTTTTGTTATTGTGGTGCAATGTGTGTGTGGCAAGCAGCGAGGCCGAGGGACTGTGAGAATGGGGCGAAGCCTGTGGCGTGACGAGTGAAGCCTGGTTTAACGTAGGAAATAGTGATTGAGGGTTTAGGGGGCGATTTTGGATTTAGCCCTGGTCTTGGAGTCTCCATTAATGCGCTAATGAGTTGAATCTGAGGTGTTTAATTAGGAAGAATTTGAAAATTGATTTACACTAAACAATACTTTCATCGGGAACTATATGTAAATTTTACCTTGATAAAAATGTTCTTTTTTAAGAGAAGGCAGAGTAGAGAATGTCTCAACAGGAAGGACTCATTTACAGCATTACCAATACACGCTCATTTTACCTTTCAGTAAAGCACATTCCACAAACATTGCAGTCCTACTATGCATTTATTAGCGATATAACACCAAATATAGAACATTATTCACCAGACGAACGAGCCAATAGACAATAAACTGTGTACTGTAAACTGTAACTGACTGTCATAAAACTATAAACGGCGGGCACTGGCGTCACTGCCATTATATAATATTGTAAAGTGTACACTATTTCAACATAAATAGTTCAATAACTGGTGTAACTTACATTTGTAGACTCTTTATTAACTTGAATTGCCATTAACAAAGCATTTATTATTATTTACTGCTTTGTAATGAACCTACAAATGTTAACACATCAGTTAATGTTGAAATAGTGCACTTGATAATAAGGTTCTCAAAAGCCATTAATACATGCTTTGTTTAATAATGTTGATAAGGTACACAACAGCATTTTTACCTTTAGCATAAGATGGTGAGTTAGAAATGTTCATCCGTTGTGTGTGTTAACTGCTATGTAAATATGTCCAGTAAGGTAACCTTACAAAAACAGTAAAGCTACAGGCATTGTTCATGGTTAGTTCATGTTAACTAATGCATTAACTAATGTTAACTAATACAATCTCATTGTAAAGTTACCGAATTTTCATGTATTAATCACTTTTTTATTGCCAATGTGTGATCAGCTTGTGACAAATCTTAAAAACTAAACCGGACCAGGGCCAGTGTTGTGCTGAATTTCGACTCCCCGTCAAATTAGTATCCCCACTTCGTTGAAGCCGCTACCTGATTGCCTAATGCCAACCCCAACCCCACACAACACCTGTTTCCTGCTCACCTGGACCCACGCAATTGAAACAACCGATCAAGCACAGAAGATTTAACTAGATGAAACTGTGACAGAAATATATTACTATTGTAGGCCTATAGAATACTTGTCAAAATAATAATAATAATAATAACAACAACAATAATATTACATAATTTAAACATTAATTAAGAATATATTTTTAAATCCATGGTTTAATTTAGTAAAACAGCAGCGCTTTGCCCCAAAAATGAAAGGATAAGTATTTGATTACCACCCTTTTGGCAATGTATTTGTATTCAATCATAAAAAGAAAAATTTCTTAGGACTCTATTATTCTTAAAGTTGTTCATCTAATTCATAATCATTTATTTAGTTCATTAGACATGTTTTATTGAATTTTTAATAAAAATAAATAAATAAATGGTTTCAAGTTTGTTATAATAAAGCATTTGTTCAACCAAAAAAAAAAAAAAAAAAAAACGTTTTCATTCATTTAATGCCATTTTAACTGGTGATAATAATAACCATAATTTAATAATACAGTTTATTTATTAAATAATTAATACCGTGTGAAACTGATGTTTTCATATCGTGAAAATCTCATTCTACCACAACCCAACCATAACTTTGAGTACATTTTAAATTAACTACTTTTTACTTCTACTTAAGTAAAATTTCATTGAAGTAATAGTACTTTTACTTGAGTAGAATATTTTGTTACTCTTTCCACCTCTGCATTCATTACATTTATTTACATTGAATGTTAGTTGGATATATAACTGGGTGCAACAGCCTGTCACTGGCAGTCCCTTTTAAAAAGAATCATGGTTTTACAAGTGACCATAGTTCAACTATAGAATTTGTAGATTCACATAGTTACCACCACTATGGTAAACATATTTTAAATGTTGTATTAAATGTTAAAATGCCTTTCAAATATAAAGTTAAGTGGATATCATTAGCCATTTTACTCTTGGTAATAATTGAAAAGTTCAGTTTAGAGTTATCTGTATTGATAGCAACGATATTGGCCTTTGAAAGTATCGTATCAAAAACAAAATTAGTGGTATTGTCCATTCCTAGTGCACGAGTGTGAGCATGAGCAGCAGGCTAAAGGCCCAAATATACTCATGGCGAAGTTCTTTTTTGTTCTTTGTTCAGGGGCAAAACGAAGTTCAAAATACGTGTGCAGCGGACTGCTAGCGAACATCCGTCACCCGCCACACTGCTGAGAGCGGAGCTTGGATGAATATGTAAATATGTGCTGCATGCTTTTCTCTTAATAACAAAATAAACATACAGGGAACATTTTTGAAAACGGCAAGTTTTTTGAATTATTATTAATTAAAACATAAGATAAGCATCTGATCATTGCAACATTGATATGTTTGCATGAGCTCTGCAAGTCACAATGCTAATATTACACTATACCTACACTTACGACATGACAATACCCAACACATTTCCCATTTATCCACACCCACACACACAGACCATTCCTTATTATTCAATAATTTAACTGACAGTGGAATTAAAGAGAATTTATTCCTATTCAATTCACAGATTGGTACCATCAGCTCATACTCCTAATGAAGAATATGGCTTGGATCACCAATAATTTTAAGGCTTTGCTTCTTTACAGACATTCGGTTTCTCTTATTTGTATTATTAGTTCTCACAGAGTTTTCAACACCGTGGACTTCCTGGTCATTTGCGTCATCTGATTTGTTAGAATGTAAATTTTTTACATTCTGCCCTGCAAAACCCACAAATGACTCTGCTTATCTCATGTCTCCATAGTATAAAACATTCTTTATTTGCATTTATTTCGTTTACAAGCAAAATGTACTGTAATAAACTTTATCTGGTTTAGCTAGTTATTTTGAAAATCCTGCAGGCTACAAAAGGAAAGAAAAGTTTGGACTAATCGTTTACTTTCATCATTACTTACACCATTTTCCAACATAATAGTAGTCATCAAAACCATGGAAAAAAACCAACTAACTTCTGCAATACAGCATGCAGGCACTATTTATTATTGTGTACAAAGCTTGTTTCAAGGATTTATGCAGAAGCCTTTCGGTCAAAACTTTCTTTTTTGTTGATTCATTAATTGATAGATAATAATGTCTAAAACTGAAAAAAAAAAAAAAAAAAAAAAGGCACTGAACGTGTTGGAGATTTTCAAAGGTCAATATATGTCTTTTTTGTCCTTTTAGTAAAGAGCAGTTAATATAAAAATGAGGTCTAATGAGTGGTCTGATGTGTTCAATGTATGGAAACATTTGTTGAAGTATTTTATTTATCCTATGAAAAACAATTGTACAACCCCAAATCAGAAAAAGTTGGGACAGTATGGAAAACGCAAATAAAAAACAAAAGTAGTGATTTCTAAATTTACTTTGACTTGTACAATATGAACACAAAATATTTCATGTTTTGTCTGGTCAACTTCATGTCATTTGTAAATATGCATCCTTTCCTGTCATTCAGACCTGCAACTCATTTAAAAAAAAAGTTGGGACAGTAAAGCATTTACCACTTTGTAATGTTGCCATTCCTTTTCACAACACTTAAAAGACGTTTAGGTACTGAAGACACCAAGTGATGAAGTGTTTCAGGTGTAATTTGGTCCCATTCTTCCTGCAAACAAGTCTTAAGGTGGGCAACAGTACGGGGTCTTCGTTGTCGTATTTTGCGCTTCAAAATGCGCCACACATTCTCTATTGGAGACAGGTCGGGACTGCAGGCAGGCCAGTCAAGTACCCGTACCCTCTTCCTCCGCAGCCAGGACTTTGTAATGTGTGCAGAATGTGGTTTTGCATTGTCTTGTTGAAATATGCATGGACGTCCCTGGAAAATATGTCTTCTTGAAGGCAGCATATTATGCTCCAAAATCTCTATGTACTTTTCAGCATTAATGGTGCCTTCACAGAAGTTTGCCAAGGGCACTGACACAACCCCATACCATGACAGACCCTGGCTTTTGGACTTGTTGCTGGAAACAGTATGGATGATCCTTTTCTTCTTTGGTCCGGAGAACACGGCGTCCATTCCTCCCAAAAAATACCTAAAATACTGATTCATCTGACCACAGTACACGTTTCCACTGTGTGATGGTCCATCCCAGATGCCTCCGAGCCCAGAGAAGTCGACGGCGCTTCTGGACACTGTTAACATAGGGCTTCCTTTTGGCACAGTACAGTTTTAACTGGCATTTGTGGATGTAACTACGTATTGTGGTACTTGACAAAGGTTTGCCAAAGTAGTCCTGAGCCCATGTGGCGATATCGCTTATAGATTAATGACGATTCTTGATGCAGTACCGCCTGAGGGATCGGAGATCACGGTTGTTCAGCTTAGGCTTGCGCCCTTGTCCTTTACGCACTGAAATTCCTCCAGATTCCTTGAATCTTTTAATTATGTTATGCACTGTTGAATATGAAATATCCAAATCTCTTCCTATCTTTCTTTGAGGAACATTGTTTTTAAACACTTCAATAATTTTCTCACGTATTTGTTGGCAAACTGGCGATCCTCGGCCCATCTTTGCTCCTAAAGGATTAGACCTTTCTTGGATGCTGCTTTTGTACCAAATCATAATTACAATCACCTGTTGACATCACCTGTTTCAAATCACATCATTATTTAACCATTTTCCCTCATTACTAGCCCTAAATTGCTCCTGTCCCAACTTTTTTTTAAATGTGTTGCAGGTCTGAATGACAGGAAAGGATGCATATTTACAAATGACATGAAGTTGACCAGACAAAACATGAAATATTTTGTGTTCATATTGTCTGCAATGAAATACAAGTCAAAGTAAATTTAGAAATCACTTCTTTTGTTTTTTATTTGCGTTTTCCATACTGTCCCAACTTTTTCTGATTTGGGGTTGTAGAATAAATTGGCTTACAAGTGTTTAGAGGCCTCATGGCCTTCATGACTCAGAAAAGTCTTATGGGAAAGGATAGGATTTTATCTGAAGTTGCTTGTAGTTGCCATCTGCACTGATAGTAAGTTGCTCTTTTGGTTCACGTGGCCTTTGATGTGTTCTTCTCTTGATAAAAATAATGAGGAACAAAATCACTGTTTGGGACAATCCAAAAATGTTGGCATTCGGCCACCATTACAAAGAGATAGCTTATGAATGGTTTGACCTTGATGAAAATGTTAGAGTACTTGGTAGACGCTAAGAAATGAGAGGGAGAACAGCACCTGCAGATGAGATCACTGGTCAAACTGTATAAAAGTGTGAGCTACAAGTGAAGAAATTCAGATGATCAGCTGGCATCTCACTTTGTTGTTCTGACAATAAAGTTTACCTTCTGAGACCGGGAACTTCGCTTCTGAGAGATTTTCTTCTTCACAGACTGAACTGAGGGGACACTTGTGACTTAGACATTTTCCACGACAAACACCACAGAACATTGCAAGATAACCGTCCATCAGATGCTAATTTGAATATCAGTAAAATGCAGTTTGGGGAATCAAGCCTCCAGGAAACAGACTTGTCAACAACAGGCTCATTCATTTACAGAATATAAACAAAAGTACAAGATACAATCGCTGCTCACAAAAACTACTCAAAATAGCACATCTGTATTTGCAACTTACTTTGCATTCCCTCACAGTTTTTATGAAATGAATACTTTACTGGTGGCTTTTATGCTATTTTTTTTTTTAACTGTTTACAATAATACATTATAGGCAGATACCTACATGCTTCATACGGTTGCTTTCGTGCACACTCAAAACATTGTCATATTAATAATAACAGGAAATGTGTCAAACTCATACTACCAAACTTTTGTCAGCCAAATTTTTTACAGTCCTGAAATCCATGTTCACGGTTCTCTGATGTCATTTAATGGTCACCTGACATGTGACACTTTTATGAACTCCTTGCAATTTGGGAACCCCTTGGTTTAAAAACGGACAAGGCAGAAAAAGTGTTTCAATGTTTCATGTTTAGGTAGTCAGCATGAACTGGATGTTGTGACTGATTTTACTTTCATATTGGGATGTATTTCCAAGTGAATTGGCTTAAAGTTGCCATGAAATCAAAATGGTGCTTCAATTCTTGATGCTTTTAATCGAATATTGCAGCATTTATTATACATTATTTATCTGTGCATATCATTTTTGTTTTTAAATTCATGAGCCCTCATAATCTTTAATCAAATTAGCTTCCCCTTCCTCTTGCAGCCACGTCTCATCTCTGAGTGTTTACAGGTGCGAGGGCGGGGCCACCTGTCACTCATATGAGATCGACCAATAGCAAACAATATCCATCCAATCAATTCCCCATGGATTCATCAAGTCCCGCCCTACATTTGTGCACGTTCCAGAAGCAGTTTGACTCGGATATATGCCACAATAGAGAAGAAATGACTTCTATTTCATGCCGACTTTAACAAACAAGAAATGTATTTTAAAAAAATGCATGCACAGATGCTATATATGTATTAAGAAAATAAATAGGGTCAATTTTGATTTTATGCTGACTTTAAGAACTAAGCAGAAGTTAGAGATCTTCCTATGGTTGTCTGGTTACTTTTGGGGCAGATGTCAGTTCAACTTATTTGTATAGTGCTTTTCATAATCCATATATGAATAAAGCTGTACAAAGACCACTGCTTCACATGAGCTCCATTGAGGAAACCAGGAATTTGCAAGGAAAATAATAAGCAAGGAGAATAAACGCTAAGTTTACAGAAGTCAGCACTCTGAAAACATTATGGAAATGCAGATGATATTATTTTCTTTACGCTATTTAAGGGATTAAGAGAAAGTGCTTTGTTTTAATCCCTTAAATAAACAAGAAAATGTTTGAGGATGTTTTGTAGATTAAAAATGGCTTTCCAGTAAGCCTGTTCATGCAAAACAGCATCATTACAACATACATCTATTTTACAATGCAAATTAATAAACACAATCTTATCTGAATGAAGGAAACGGTGTATGCTGTGAAGACTCCGTTGTCATCTGCTTTCACTACACTCTAAAAAATGCTGGGTTAAAAACAACCCAAGTTGGGTTGAAAATGGACTAACCCAGCAATTGGGTTGTTTTAACCCAGTGATTGGGTTGTTTTAAGCAAACATTTAACCCAACCGCTGGGTTAAAATGACCCATTCACTGGGTTAAAACAACCCAATTGCTGGGTTAGTCCATTTTCAACCCAACTTGGGTTGTTTTTAACCCAGCATTTTTTAGAGTGTACTTTAGAATATGGTGCCATGTGAGTGAATATTGCAAATTATATAAACATTTTGAATTGCGTTGTAATCAAAATGATTAAGGTCCTCAAGTCAGTATCATATTTTGTTCCCTATAGATTGATAGGCAACCTTCACAATTCAAAATAAAAATGATTTACTGGCACTCTGATTCCATGAAGAATCTTTTATTGCACACACGGTTCTTCTTAGTGGGAAAAAAAGGTTATATAAATTATTAAAATGTTCTTCACACTGAAAATTTTTTCTATGCAATGTTCTTTGGGGAACCAAAAATTCCTATTGAAACCTTTAATTGTAAGAATGTTGTTGGAAAGTGCTGTTGAAAGCTTCATTTAGCAGGGAGTTTCTGTGGGCTATCATGTGATGCATTTCACTGAGTCTTTGGATTGCCACCGTCAGCTCACAGTACTTCAGTTAAGAGAACTGACATTTAGCCAAGAAATGGCACTCTGAAATGTCAGCATGACATTTGTCTGTTGATTGTATAAAGTTGCATTTACAACATCTCAGCCGAGGCACCTGACCCTGAAACCTAAAATCATCTCACCCAATCTGCTTTAATAAACTACATTATCCTTCTATTTTCACTTTGATTCAGAGTTTAGCCTTCATAGGTGTTAATCCTTTTCTGTTTTCAAAATGGGCCTAGAGGTTTCACCGGTGTAGCAATTGAAGAAACCCTAAATTGTTCCTCAGGCATCTTTTCATTGTTACAGTCCTTGTTGTTGTGCACATGTAGGGCCTTTCTAGATTTTGCACACTGGAGACATCTGCTGGTCCAATGTGAGAAGAAAACAATGAGAATGCAGGGCTTGAAATTGGGATGATACTTGCAGTTTTTAGGTAAAATTACATATAATGCACATATCTTCATAATACATACACCAATCAGGCATAACAGGGATCGAAGGCTGGCCTGTGTGGTCCGATCAAACAGACGAGCTACTGTAGCTCAAATTGCTCAAGAAGTTAAAGCTGGTTCTGATAGAAAGGTGTCAGAGTGCATCAGTTTGTTGCGTATGGGGCTGCATAGCCACAGGCCAGTTAGGGTGCCCATGCTGACCCCTGTCCACCGTCGAAAGCACCAACAGTGGGTACATGAGAACTGGACCATGGAGCAATGGAAGAAGGATGGCCTGGTATGATGAATCACTTTTTTTTTTTACATCACGTGGATGGCCCGGTGTGTGTGCGTTGCTTTCGCTTACCTGGGGAACACATGGCACCAGGATGCACTATGGAAAGAAGGCAAGCCGGCGGAGGCAGTGTGATGCTTTGGGCAATGTTCTGCTGGGAAACCTTGTGTCCTGCCATCCATGTGGATGTTACTTTGACACGTACCACCTACCTAAGCATTGTTGCAGACCATGTACACCCTTTCATGGAAACGGTGTTCCCTGGTGGCTGTGGCCTCTTTCAGCAGGATAAAGCGCCGCCACAAAGCAAAAAAGTTCAGGAATGGTTTGAGGAGCACAACAACGAGTTAGAGGTGTTGAATATGGGCTTAAATTTCCCATATCTCAATCCTGCGGAACAAACAAGCCTGATCCATGGAGGCCCCACCGCGCAACTTACAGGACTTAAAGGATCTACTGCTAACATCTTGGTGCTGGATACCACAGCACACCATCAGGGGACTAGTGGAGTCCATGCCTCGACAGGTGGGCTGTTTTGGCAGCAAAAGGGGGAATCAACACAATATTAGGTCATAATGTTATGCCTGACCGGTATATATAATGCATTCGTCTAGGAAATAAACATTGTATTCTGTATATTCGTCATATTTCACCCCAAAATCAAACATACAAAAATTGCATTACATTTTACTTGTAATGTTTGCATTGTTTCTTTATTTTTACGATAATTAAGCACATTTTCTTCAACAATTCCCATTACGGTAACATGAAACTAAATCTAATTTCATGCAATATGAAAATAAAAATGTATTATTTTGTGTTGTTTATTTTTATTTTAATATTGTATTGTTCCGAATTGTTCCCCCTTTTTCAAGATGTACCTTTTGTAAAAAAATATATTTGAGTATTTTATAAAGAAAAGCTTTTATTTGAAAATTAATTTCATATTGCATATTTTTTATATTTAAATTTTTGTATTGAAAGTATGGTAAATATTGGTAAAATGTACCAACAATCACAATTAAAAATGAACAATTTATGGCATACCATAAAAATAACCTGTAGTTTTCATTTCCAATAGATTTCACTATGACTGATTTCTCACCTTTTTTATGTACAGTGACAGATGTTGGCATGTCAAGAAACCGGTGTTTTATTCCGCATCTGATCCAGGGGATATGAACGTTTTCTCCTTAGATCAAATAGCATGGAAAAGACAGCAGTTTCTCAGTTTAAGTATGAACCTTCAAAACCAATTGAATTTGATTATCAACTGGGTTAATTTGAACAAATTAGTTTTAAATATTTCCAAAACCAAATGTATTGTTTTTGGTACTAAACATTTGTTAAATAAACCTTGTAACCTAAATTTGACTATTGATACAACTTTGGTTGAGCAGGTTACTAAAACTAAACTCTTGGGTGTCAAGATGGATAATCAGCTCTCATGGACTGATCAGATAAATAGTTTCTAGGATGGGCAGAGGCATTGCTTTAGCTAGGAAGTGTGTGCCGTTTTGTCCACCCTCAGTCATGAGAACAGTAGCCCAGTCTTTGGTCTTGTCACACCTGGAGTACTGCTCAGTTGTTTGGTCCAGTGCTACACAGGAGCACTTGAGAAAACTTCAACTTGCACAGAATAGAGCTGACAGAGTTGCTATTGGCTGTTCGTACAGGACCAGTGTGAATGAGATGCACACTATATTAGAATGGTTGAAGGTACAGGATAAATTAAGGATAAGTCTTCTGTGCTACATGCATAATGCCATCTATAAAAACAACCCTAGATTTTTTGTGGATAAATTGGTGTACAGTGGGTATTGTCACCAATATATTACTCGGCAGGTCAGCTCTGGTGATTTAGTTGTTCCTTTTGCACAGTCAAATTGTATGAGGAGAACTGTACTATTTAGATCCTCAGTAGCTTGGAATCAACTGTCAATGTGTATAAGACAAATAAGCAACAGATCCTATTTTAAAAAGATGGTAAAATGTATGATCTGTAATGAAAAATAAGTGTAATGACTCAAAATGAACTGTATGTATTCTTTTGATAACATATTGTAAAAAGTGTAATGTGATTGTGTATGTTTTGATATTGTAAAACGGACCCCAGGAAGATTAGCGACCACTCGTGGAAGCTAATGGGGCTCCAAATAAATAAACAAATAAACAAACAGCAGTTTCTCCCTGAAGTCGGAGGGCAAGCACTGGGCAAGAGTGTTCTGCGGAGTAAAGTTAATCCGTTACGCAGCATCATTGTTACGGCACATCTCGTTTTACACATATTTGGCTACTATTATAAAGGGTGTATTATTGACATGTAAAAGTCTAGACACCGAATATAAAACAACCTCATTTTTTCAGACGTATTACCAAGAAATAAAGAGTCTTATATTCAGAACAATACAGGTAATTTCACAATGGGAAAAAATCCTAATTCCCAATGGTCCTATTGCTATTTAAGGGGGACATATGAGCCAGACTGGTGAGATTCACTCACAACAGCAGCAGCACATGATTCACACATGCTTTTATTAGAAAAGTTGATTTGCAGAACATTGGATTTGTACTTTACATATTTACAGATATTAACATTTTAGTGCATGCTGTAAAAATAGCTTTCATTGGTTTTGTATACAGAGGCTACAAATACAGAAGAATACAAACGTGACATAAATATACAGTCTATTATAAAAATACACACCCAGGCACAATTCTTCCTTTACAATAATTACAGCCAGACTGAACTCTTACACATCTCTGTAATTAGCATTACCAACACCATCATCAACATACAAAATATTTATAATACTCCGCATTAGAGTGCAGGCTAACTCTGAGCACTTATGATATGTTTGCTAGACGGCGGTCTCTAGCTCCACGTGAGACACTGGATTTGATGGGCGGAATGTTTCTGTCTCTTCCTGTGTTCCAGCATCCTTCTTTACGTTGCCATTTATTTCTTTATGACCATCAATCTGCTAGAATAATTTTCACTACTGTAAAATCACCCAAAGCAACAACGCATTTTATTGTACAGCCACAGTAGCGTCTTACCTTGCGTTCAGGAGGTGACGTGCAGCAAGCGCTCGGCTGCGCAAGCTTGTACAGAAGGGATCGTGCGGTTCTCACCACCGGATACACTGTGCCAGACGCCACATCGTCTGCTTTTGTTGGGCCTTGCAGTAGAAAAAGAATTGCACATAATTTTAAAACTGTATTTTTAGATCATTGCCCATGCAACACTATACGACAATGCAAGGGTGTTGTAGGTGGATGCCAGTTTTAATGTTTCTATCAGTATTATTTAGAATATTTATTAACATTTTCTTTTACAAATCAACTTTTGTCATTTTTATTAGGTTTTTTTATTTTTATTTCAGTTTTAGATTGCCATTTTACAACTTCCACTTATTTTTTAGTTAGTTGACAAGGAAACCATTCTAATATTTGTTTATGTTTTTCATCTAATATTTATATTTTATTTTAGCTTTATGCTAACACTTTACAATAAGGTTTCATTTGTTAACATTAGTTAACTGCATTAGTTGACATGAACTAACAATGAACAACAATACTTCTACAGCATTTATTAATAAATAAATGTTTTAAAAAAATTACATTTACTAATACTTTTTTTTTAATTAAAAACAGTATTTGCAAACATTATTAAATGCACTGTGAAAACTATATTTGTATTAACATTTACTAACATTATTATAGATTAATAAATGCTTATATATATATATATATATATATATATATATATATATATATATATATATATATATATATATATATATATATATATATATATATATATATATATATATATATATATATATATTCATGTTAGTTAAAGGGTAACTAAACCCCTGCTCAGAGCTTAACCCCGCCCACTGGCAATTTTCAAAAAATGCTGGAAAAGTGGGCAGAGCCCGGCGGACACAGAGGGGATGAACCGAGAGCGTGGTGAGCTCGTACCAGGGGCATGGTAGTGAGCCGTTAGCGGTACCATCCTACGTCACGATGTACCACAACGTCCAATAGGAAAATTCAACTGCGGTAGCCACCGTTCAACCCTAAGAGGGCAGCACTTTGGCGGTTTTACACCATATTTTATAAAATTAAAACACTTTATACTCAAATGTCAAAACATTGACTCGAATCAATGAACATCATTAATAAAGCCCCAGTATTACAGATCATTAACTAAAAAAAGTTGGTCTAGGGTTTAGTTACCCTTTAATGCATTTACTAATGTTAACTAATGAGACCTTATTTTAAAGTGTTATCCACTTTGTTTCCACCTCTGTTCAGCATTTGTTAATCTTTGTTAACGTTATTTAATAAAAATACAGCTGTTCATGGTTTGTTCATGTTAGTTTACAGTGCATTAATTAACAAGATTTAAATAATGCATTAGTAAATGTTGAAATTAACATTAACAAAGATAAATAAATGCTTTATAAGTGCAGTTCGTTATTAGTTAATGTTAACTAATGTAGTTAACTAATGTTAGCTAATGAACCTTAGTGTAAAGTGTTACCAATGCACTTTGTGCCTGGAAATAGGCTAACTTCCGTCAACATAACCAACGTGACAACCTGCTTGCACAGAGAGCGTGCTGGGGACAATTGAGTGCTGGTACGGCAGCAAAGTTAATTGATTATTATGTGGGAATGAAAGTATAGTTCCTAGCCATATCAGCCTAGAAAATAATTTTCTGTCAGTCTTAGTACACAATGTAACTACAGAAGAGTCAAGTTTTAAAGGTGCTCCAAGCGATGTCATGCGTTTTTTAGGCTAAAACATTTTTTGTCACATACAGCAAACATCTCCTCGCTATCCGCTAGCTGCCTGTCCCCTGAACACACTGTCAAAAACGCAGTCTCTGTAGTCCGCCTAAGCTCCACAAACTGCAACAAAAACAAACCTGGGCAGTCTGGACCACGAAGCACAACAAACAGTGCTCTAGCCAATAGCCGACAGGAATGATTTGGGGGTGGAAATCATTCTTGTCGGCTATTGGCTGGAGCACTGTTTGTTGTGCTTCGTGGTCCAGACATTGCTTAGAGCAACTTTAAATAGGAAAAATAAAGAAAGTCTTTGGTCATTTTTGAGCAAGATGCTAACGGTCTAATCAGAAAATTAGCCTATTTTTTTTTTTTTTAAAGTGGCGTGTTCCTTTTATAAATATTGTGATGTTTCCAAGCTTTATAATGGCAGTGACAGGGTCTATTGAGTTTGAAGTTAAAAAAAGCACATCCATCCATAAACGTACTCCACACGGCTCCGGGTGGGGGGTTAATAAAGGCCTTCTGAAGCTAATCGATGGGGTTTTGTAAGAAAAATATCCATATTTAAAACTTTGTAAAGTAAAATATCTATATCTGACCGCCCTCCTTAATCAATTTATAGCGTCAGTTATCAAAGTGCTTGTTTCGACAACTTCATCTGTTGGTGAAGACGCTACTATAGTTATTACGCTTTGTGTAAATAGGCTTTTAAACACCAAGCAACCGCTCAGAACACCACAGCAACTGTGTAGCAACCAGTGTTGTTATGGTTGATTATTTTGGTTCCTTGCCACCGTCGCCTCTGGCTTTTGGCTTGCTTAGTTGGGGACACTAAATACTCAACTATATTACTGATCTGCCCACATTGACACTATATGAGAATTGAACTGAGCTGGACGATGACATTACTGTTTTCTCCAGAGCGGCTGTACAGCCGAATCAAATTCTGTTGCAGTATTTTCCTGTTCAACACTGTGAAGCTGCTTTGAAACAATCGGCATTGTATAAAGCACTATATACATAAAGGTGACTTGACTTAACTAAAAGTTAATGGTGTTCATGGTTAGTTCATGTTAACTAATACAACCGTATTGTAAAGTGTTACCCAGGAATGAGAGTATAGTTCCTAGCCATATCGGCCTAGAAAATTGCAACTTTTAATTTTCCGTCTGTCTTAGTACACGATGTAACACGATGGTAAGTCAACTTTTAAATAGGAAAAATATTGAAACTCTTTGGTCATTTTTGAGCGAGATGCTAACGGTCTAATCAGATTCAATGATCTATGCTAAGCTATGCTAAAATTGCTACTATCAGACCCGGAGATCGGCTGAATGGATTCGAAAACGGTAAAACTCAACCGTTTAACCTTAGAGGAGCTGGAAAATGAGCCTATTTTCAAAAAAAGTGGAGTGTTCCTTTAATATAACTGATTGTGTTTGTCAGAAAGAAGAAAGTCATACACACCAAGGATGTCTTGCGGGTGAGTAAATCATGGGGTAATTTTCATTTTAAAGTGAACTTACCCTTTAAGAGTGTGATTTCTAAATTGAAAATCTAGTCCACATGACTAAGGACCAAATTTACTAACAGCTTGCGCCAGCAAACGCTTTTGACGTTAAAAACTACTACCAGGATTTACTAAACACATGCAAGTGAAAAATAAGCGCTGAAAATTATTATTTTTGCAGCTGACCTTATTGCTGTAGGAGTTAGCCTTTCAGATGCAAAATGTATGGGAGGAGAGTATTTAAATGAATCATGCGAGGTGATTTACTAATGTTTGCGCTCATCAATTTACTGGTACTTGCACCATTTACCGGCCAAAAAAAGCATGTCTTAAACCATACTCTAATTTGCGCTGCTCTTGATAGATTGCGTTGGTTATTATGGAAATGATCCGGCTGCGTCTGTTTGCTTTAATTTACGTGCAGTAGGTCATTCGCAGAACTTTCCACTCCCATCTGTACTTTTATGGAATTGCGCCCTCACGCTAATTTGCCCTGTTTAGTAACAAATTATTTCGAAAAGTAATATCACAACACTAATCAATAAGCAACACAACTTCAGGCATTTTTAATGTCTCATTTTGAATAAATACTATCTGAAGCTCTTCAGGTGAATGTTTCTCACCTGTCATGAAGCTGATAATGAGTCCGATAAGCACCACAGTGGAGGAGTTGAGCGCACTGTACCACATGTACGACAGAGAGTAGAAGCCATGCAGCCCTACAGGTCTGCTGAAAAACACAGAAAATGCATTTTAATTCTTTTCCTCAATATATGCATATACATTACACTGCATGATACTAATCTACAAGTCACCTGGCAGCATCTATGACGGCTGTCACAGCTGTGATGGTGATGTTGTCAGGGGCAGCTGCTACAGTGTTAGTAGAGTTGAATGGAGAAACTACAGAACTGGATGTCCGAGACAAAAAGCCACCAATGCCAACCCAGAAAGCCATGAGCAGACCTGCAGCAAGTCCTATTACAGCTCCCTGAATGACAAAGAGAAAACATTCTTGTGTAATTTATTTAAGCTTATTTCCACCACAGATTAAAAAATAAAAGGTAATAGTGATTTTTTTCCCCCCGCAATTCAGAGTTTTTCAATAGCTAAATATATTATAGGTAAACTCAGAATTTTGAGATATAAACTAGCAATTGCAAGAAAAAAGTCAGAATGGAGAGATATAAACTTGGAATTGTGATAAATAAAGTCAGAATTATGAGGAAAAAAAGTGAATTGTGAGTTTCATACTCACTTTTGTGTTGAGTTGTGAGAAATAAAGTTATAAACTTGCATTTGTGAGAGAAAAAAAAAGTCAGAATTGTGAGCTAAAATTAACCTTTTTTTAAATTCGTTGCAGAATCAAGCTTCTATATAAGTTGGATGGATTGATTGATGGGTGGAAGGAAGGAACTTACAATGCTATTGGCACATGGGAAAAAGATGCCGAGACAAAACAGACCGAGCAGTGGTCCACCGATCATCCCGAAGATACTGAGAGCAGCCTTAAAGTGAAAAACACAACCAGAGGTTAAGTAGGAGATTACATACATCTAGCCGATTGTTATAGCAAAATAAACCCTGATTGGATGATTGTGTCAGGTCTTGTATTATCTGGTTTATTTTTTTTAACAACTGACTAGATGTACATTATCCTGCTTATTGCATTAAGTTTCTGTGAAGAAAAAGTTCCTAGCAAGCCGATTTTTCAGCCCAGACATTTGTGGATATTCAGGTGGACATTTAAGGGTATCGCTAATGTTTCACTTATTTCCACTACATAAATAAAAATGGGAACATGAAATATTGAAATGAGAAAAACTGTCTTAAAATTGTACCTGATTATCATCTTATAATCCGTTACAGTGTACAAAACAACTGTTCTAGCAACAAGACGAACACTTATAAACTCGCAATTCAGAGGAAAAAAAGATGATGTGAGATAGTTACTTTCTATGAAAGAAACAAAGAACTGAATTTTATACAGATGTAAAGTCTGGAATTCCGAGAAAAAGTCAGAATTGTGAGATGTAAACATCTCAGGTTACGATTGTAACACTGACTCCCTGAGAAGGGAAACGAGTAGGGGTGGGCGATATACTGGTAGACACGATTAACCGGTAGAAATTTGTCAACCGCTATAGATTTTGGACTATTGTTTCTATCACGGTCACAGATCACATGACGTTGTTGTGCTTCATGGTCACGAAAGCGTATCATTTGCATGCGTTTTTAAGCATTGCGGTTTAAAAACAAGTGATTTTAAACAGAATTAGAAAGAATTCGATTTTGAAGTCCAAAAAAAGCGCATCTTAGAAGCAATTAATACGACTCCAGTGGGTTAATAAAGGCCTTCTGAAGTGAAGCGTTGTGTTTTTTGTAATAAAAATATCCATATTTAAAACTTTATAAACTATAATGACTGGCTGGAAGAGCCAGGATATTTTTTAATATATATTTTTTATAAAAAGATTGTGTTTGGCTGAAAGTCACATACACCTAGGATGGCATGAGGGTGAGTAAATTATGGGATAATATTAATTTTATGGGTAAACTAACCCTTTAAAGCAGGGGTCTCAAACTCGCGGCCCGCAGGATGATATTTTGAGGCCCCCTTCTTGACATCAAAGTTTAGTGTTAGTGCGGCCCACGCGTTGCTCTGAAAAGCACCTTTTTGCTGAGTCGTTGCGTGTGTAGCGCTTGCCACCTCCTTTGTATGTGTGTGTGTGTGTGTGAGAGAGAGAGAGTTGGCTCGCCACTCCCTCGTGCAGTATAATTGGTTGACACCGTGTGATTGACAGGAACAGACGAACGAAGCTGATCAGACAGTCGAAATGAATGTGGTCTAACAGCGCTCGTCAATGTCAAAATGATTGAGTTGGCCAATCAAATCAAAGTAGGCGGGGTTTACGTTCTCTTTTGGCTCGTGCACACTGCTCAGTCTTCACACACAGACGAGCGCGTCAATCTATCGCTTAATGCCGTTGCTGAGAGAGACTCTATTCTTTCCGGTGAAATCACAAAACAAAATCTTTGATTTTAATGAAGAAAAACTATATGAGAGCGGATTAGAATCCGGAACCTTTGACACGGTTGACAAAAATTCTACCACCAGACCACTAGAGAATCCATAAGTAAATCACAGATCTATGTATTTATTCACTCACTCATGCAAAGAATATCGGGACTAATAATACATTTGAAATATTATTTACAAATAGTCCCAAAAAGATTATTTCCCAACTATTAGACCTAGAATTTTGCTCACTGCTCTGTTTGACCTGTTACGGCCTTGCTGTGAATTAGTCTATTATTTAAAATAAAATTAAAATCATTCATTTTTTCATATCACATGATTTAATTTCTATAGGCTATATTTAGTTCAAATTCAGAGGAACAGTTCATGTTCAGAAGAAACATTCATGTTGAAGAACTGTTAATAATAAGGATTAAGAAGATTGGATCAGTTGTGCTACTTTTTTTTGGAATACTTGAAACATTTTTTATGTGTAATACTAATGAATCATGGCCCAGCCTGACCCAGAGTCTACCTCCAGCGGCCCCCAGGTAAAATGAGTTTGAGACCCCTGCTTTAAAGTGACGACAGCCTAATAAACCTGCTGTCATTAATGTTAATCAAACATCAAAAAAGAAGCAATCTTTCACTGCTCTTGACTGAATCACTTTTGTAACTTTAATAAGAATCAATGCATGTTTAATTTACACAGACAGGATATATTTTTGATTCCTGAAAATAAGCTGATTACAGCTATAAATTCATCAGCTAATAAAAGCATGCTTACCTGAAGAACTGAACTGTTCATCAAATGGATGACATAAGCCATAGCCAGACATATAATCCCATATGATAGGGCTGGATGAGGAATATAATCATCCATTATAAACATGCTCACTGAAAGCTTCATTTGATCAATTTGAGCAAAGGGGAAATCAGATGAAACATATTCTATCATTGTGCATCAGTGGGAAGACGGATAATGGGATAATGTCTCACCCAGCATCTTTGACAGCAGAGTGGCTCTGGCCTCCGTCATTGAGTAATGGGGTTTGATCAGATCCACCATGGTCACCGTGGCCAGTGAGTTCAATGCTGAGGATATTGTACTGTGAATGAGAATGAGAATGAGAACATGTCAGTTTTATTATAAAAAATAAAGTGTACTTTCTACCATTTTGATGCATCCTTGTGGTCTTTATCTGTATCTCTTCAGAATAGGAGTTTATTATCGATGCAAAAGTACATGAAGTTTGAGTATAATTTTTTTTTTTGAAAGAAATTAGTGTTCTTATTCAGCAAGGATGTATTAAAGGGATAGTTCACCCGAAAATTTAAATTATGTCATCCTTTTCTCACCCTCATGTTGTTCCAAACCTGTTTCTTTCTTCTGCTAAACACAAAAGATGACATTTTGAAGAACATTGATAACCAGACAGTTGAAGTTACCAATTGACTTCCATAGTAGGAAAAAAAATACTATGAAAGTCAATGGTCTGGTTACCAACATCCTTAGTTAAACAGAAGATTGAAACTCATACAGGTTTGGAACAACATAATGCTGCGTTCACACCAAACGCGAATAGAGCGTCAAATTCATGTCTATCGTGTCTAGTTGGACGCTTGAACATTTTGAATCCATTTGAACATTTTGCGTTTATTTTGCTTCAAACGCTCGATTTATACGTTTATTTATATTTATAAAATAATATATTAAACTAGACCGGGTTAACCCATCCTGATCTTCTGGCGATTTGATTTCGCCTGGCAACTTAGTCTGGAAACCCTTTGGATTCATTTCTACTGCTTCTGTTACACTTTTTCGGGAACCAATCACAGACTGTCTTATCCACCTGGCCCGCTATTGGAGGGATTATCACGATGACGGATAGAGATGTGATGGGTTGCTGCCCGTTGATCACGCCTCTTGTGGTTTGATTGGTTGAAGGACTATCCAATTGTGTACAGAGTTATTTAATTTATGCACGTTTATGCTCACGTGTGCAGTAGAAAATACAGAGCAGACTCCCCAGACCAATGTTCAATCTAAAATTGAGCTTGGTCTGGTGATAGCCAGACAAATATTAAACATTAATAGCCACACAAATGTGGTCCAGGCAACGCACTACCTACATTATCTTCACTGCATGCATATTTAAATATCCAAAGTTATGAAACTTCTCTTTGCCCTCAGACAGTCAAAAACGATTTGGCAGACAACAAATGATAGATTCAAGACACCAAAGACCGCCCTCAGATCTACACAAGACAAATTAAATCTCACGTTTAACCACTACAGAGGCATCGGAGCCAGCGGCAAATGTCAGAAGGACTGGCCGAGGAAAGGCTGCTCTCGCTGGGGTTTAATGAGCGCTGAGCGCCCGGTGATCGCCTGGAACTCCAAAAACGCAAGATTTTTTTTTTTTTAAATAGGCGCTCTCTTTATAAATAAAACACAGATTTGAGCTTTAAACAACTACATTCTCACCTGAAAAAGTCTTAAAACTAAACTGTGACCCAATAACAGTAGTATTTTTAAATTATGCAGCGTTTCTCATCACCTAATTTTACCACGTGACAGCAGCAAGCAGGCTCCTGATTGGTTGACGTGTCTTATCGCGCCGCAGGACCTCCAGACGCGCGTCAACGCGTCTTTACATTGACTTAACATTAAAATCACTCACTCCAGACACTCTATTTGCGTTTGGTGTGAATGCAGCATAAGGGTGAGTAAACGATGACCAAATTTGCATTTTTTGTGAACTATCCCTTTAAATTTAAATTCTCAATATTTCAAATAAATTAATCCTAAAAAAGATCAGTTTCCACACAAGTATGAAGCAGCACAATGGTTTACAACATTGATAATAATTATAAATGTTTCTTGAGCATCAAATCGTCAAATTAGAATTAGAATTTCTGAAGGATCATGTGACACTGAAGACAAATTCAGCTTTGATCATATTTGAGAATATTTGTATTTATGCACATAGATCATTTTGCATATTCATTTTTGACATTATTTTTATGACAATCATTCTCATCGAAAATTGCCATTACATTCTTACTATAGTAGTCATTTTTGATTTTACTGAAATATGATCGCTTCAATCATCAGGCTGTTACCTGAGAGATGCACTAAACAAGCAAGCCACAAACAATCCAGGAAGTCCAGGGACGTTTTGTAACGTGTCCATGATAAAGTAGAGCACCATCTGTAAAGAAATTCACTATTCAAATCAGGTGTTGTATAACTATAAGATCATTGTAAATGTGGTACTAGTTTGTTGCTGCTAACCTGGTCTTTGGATGTGATGTACTGCTGTTCTAAAGGGCTGTTGTTCCCGTAGCAAGCGTACATGACCAGCCCCATGAGACAACTGAGCATTAAAGCCACCTGAAGGCATGGAAACACCATATAGCAGGACCTGCACGAGAAATGTGACGCATAAATAAGAAGTACAAAAGTTAATCTGCTCTAAAGTTCATCTGAGAGTCTTTGGGGTCTAGGTAAAAAAAAAGTGCTTACATGACGGCTTCTCTCTCCGTACGAGAACTGAGGTACCTCTGAACCTGAGCCTGGTTCACTCCATAAAGAGACAGCATCAGGAACACTCCTCCAACACCTAACGTCCAGAACGTATGTCTCACCGTTGGGTCAGGATTCAGGCTGAACAGACAGTCAGTCAACTGGAGTATCAATACAATATCACTCAAGTCTGTAGCACAGAGTACAGGATGAGTTACATGCCTAGATGTAATACTTGTATATTAGTTTTACATTCTCTTTATGAACTTTTTGAAGTGTCAAAATGGGACAGAAATCGTTCAGATTTCATCAAAAATATCTTCATTTGTGTTCTGAAGATGAACAAAAGTCTTACAGGTTTGGAACGACATGAGGGTGAGGAATTAATGACAGAATTGGCATTTTTGGGTGAACTATCTATCCCTTTAACCTCAAGAAAAATATAAGAATAAAATATATTTGTTAGGGATGTGAAAGATATCAAATGAATGCAATAATTTTTAACACATTTACCAAATTTTACATTATTTCAGGATTCAGCCAGATGGAAATCATGTGGAATCATAATTATTTTATTAACTTATCTTATTTATTATTATATTTATCAAAACCTTTATTATTTTTAACAGTCGTAGCTTTTACAGTTTATTTGCTCTGGAACAATATTTATTGTGAAAAGTGGCATATAAATATATATTTCAATTTATCAAACATTAAAGGGATAGTTCACCCAAAAATGAAAATTCTGTCATAATTTATTCACCCTCAAGTGTGTTCAAACCTGTATGAGTTTCTATCTTCTGCTGAACACAAGAAGATATTTTAAAGAATGTTGATATCCAAATCGGAAGTCAAACCACCAATGACTTAGTATTGTTCCCCCCATACTGTGCTATGCCACACCAAACCAGTTAAAGTGAACATACTCAAAGCCAGAGATACGTCCACCATCTCTGACTTTAACCCAGGTCTCAGACAGACCACCAGCCTGCTGAACGCCCACAATGATGACGGCCAGCTGACCAGTAAACATGACTACTGTCTGGAAAACATCAGTCCAGACCACTGCCTTCAGCCCACCCTACCAGGAGGAAAAACATGCAAAAATAATTACAACATCTTTGAGACAATGCTAGCAAATTAAAATGGACTGACATTTGCAGCCCATTTTAATTCTAAAGATATTTAACCCTGTGCAGCCTGACATATGAAATAAATGATTATTCAAACAGTTAGAAATAGAGGTAACACTTTACAATAAGGTTCCATATGTTAAAAGCAGGGTAGGCGATTTGTTCCAGATTCTTTTTTTGTTGTTGTTATGCTGATCGAAAATCTCTTCACATTCTGATAGCAATCAATTTCATTGGTCTAAATGTATATATATATATATATGTGTATATATATATATATATATATATATATATATATATATGTGTATATATATGTGTATATATTTATGTGTATATATATATGTATATATATATATATGTGTATATATATATATGTATATATATATATATATATATATATATATATATATATGTGTGTATATATATATATATATATATATATATATATATATATGTGTATATATATATATATATATATATATATATATATATATATATATATATACACACATACATACATACACGCATGTCGACTGTGGAAGGTGTAGGACCATAACATGTTCGTCCAATCATTGCATTCGACCAGAAGGTCACATGGGCGGAAGTACCGCCCCATTGTTTAAAAGTGTGGAGAAGGAGGATCGTTCAAAATGTATTGTATGTTGAATGACATATTTAGTGTTTAAGTTATCATTGTTTTACCTGTTTTGTTAAAAAAGTGTTTGTATTAGTCTTCTAACGTTCGCTTTGTAAATAATGTGGCGGTACTTCCGCCCACGTTCGGCGTGACCTTCTCAACCAGCACAAGACGATCAATTGTGGTTAAAAAGTATATACATTTGCATTTTTTTTTAGAAAATGACAGATCGTTTAGCTAGATAAGACCCTATTCCTCAGCTAGGATCGTGCAGTACCATTTTAAGCACTTCAAAGCCCTTTGAAACTGCATTGATGTGGACGTTCAACATTTTGGTGCCAATTGAAGTCCATTGTGTGGAGAAAAATCCTGAAATGTTTTCCTCAAAAAACGAAATTTCTTTTCCACTGAAGAAAGAAAGAAAGACATGGACATCTTGGATGGCATTGGGATGAGTAAATTATCAGGAAATTTTAATTTTGAGGTGACCTAATCCTTTAACATTTATTTAACTACATAAGTTAACATTAACTAATGAAAACGTATTTCTACAGCATTTATTAATGTTGGTTCATTTCAACATTTACTAATACATTGGTAAAATCAAAAGTTAATGGACCTGAGCTGGCATGAACTAACAATGGAAATGATAACAAATAATTTGAATTACATTAAGTAATGGGACCTTATTGTAAAGTGTTACCAAACTAATTTTTAGACAAATCTGCAATTTGGTGCAAATGTTATTTATATGATCAAAAAGTAAGATGAAATTCTGATGGCTTGTAATGTAAATCAATGAGATCGTTATAAGAGTATAACAGACTACTTTTAAAATACATATAGATATCAGTTGTCACTCTATACCTCCCAATGTCTTGGTAAGATGATATTTAAATGCTTAGTTTGATGATCAAAGCTTTGCTGTTTTAATTGTGGGGTGCAAAATATGTAATGCTTTTAAATGTATAAACGTTTTAGATGCAGTGCAAGATGATGAAAGTTTTTAGTTTTTATTTTATCACGCACTGATGAATTTTGCACAATAAGACCAGATGCATGTAATCTGTAAAGCAAGTTTGGAAATATTCATATTGTGAAGAAAAAAAAAAAGATCTTACCAGTGCCGTATATATAGTGCAGACTAACCCAGTTGCCAGTACTGCTCCCCATAAATGAAAACCAGTAACTAGAGACAAGACATATGTCAAAGCAGAGACATTTATGTATTAGTACAATGTTAATATATTTATTTGAAAGTTATTGCAACATTACCTGCATTCAGTGCAAGAGCCGGTGTATAGATGCCAACACCCACATAAATGACCTGCAAAAAAAGACACACACAGTAACTCTCTCCAAAAGAGCCATCTAATGCATTAAATATGCAAAAATTGAAACTTTATTTCACAACAGAGAGGCTACAGCTTACCATCTGAAAAATAAATGTAACAGTGCCACACATACGGACGGCTTTACAGAAGCGAAGCTCCAAATACTGTAAGGTGAATGAGACGTGAGCATGTTTAATAAAGGCATCGATGACAGAAGAGCATGTTAGTGGTGCAAAACTCGCCTGGAGTGTTGCCAGGCTTTTGGGTGGTCTCTAAATAATATCTAATAATATGTGTACCTGGTAAACACTGGTGAGATGCAGTCTGTAGAACACAGGAATGAAAATGTGCGCTGGTATCAGGAGACCCAGAATGTAAGAGCAGCCAATGAACCAGTACTGCGTGCCATTGGTGTAGACTTCAGCCGGCGTGCCAATGACGGCCACGGCCGACTGGAAGGTGGCCATGAGGGACAGAGAGAGTGGCAGGCACTTCATACTCCTGTCTGCGAACAGAAACTCTTGCGTGGTGCTCTGGCGTCCTCCGGTGAAGGCGTAGTACAGCCCGATGGACATAGAGGCCACCAGCAGCAACGCAAATATCACATAGTCAATAATAGTGAAGTATTTGGGCCCCGATGGATCCATACTGAGACTGCAGGCATGAAGCGTGATATTAGATTCTCCGCTGTGTGATCAGGACAAAGGTCAAAGCCATTGGCAGCCTGCAAATCTGATGACGACCTGAAACATGTCACACACTGATAAAAGATTCAGGTTATGATTTCATGTTATGCTAGTACTGCATGTTGACATTTAAAGTTGGCATCTATTTTTCAAATGCATGTTATAGATTTTACAGTGAACATTTCATACTTGTAAAGATTTTTACATTTTAATAATCTATTTTACAAATGCATGGTACAGGTCTTAAAGGGTTAGTTCACCCAAAAAGGAAAATTCTGTCATTAATTCCTCACCCTCATGGCGTTCCAAACCCGTAAGATCTCCGGAACACAAATATTCCATGTGACTCCAGTGGTTCAACCTTAATTTTATGAAGCGACGAGAATACTTTTTGAGCGCAAAAAAAAAAAAACAGACAAAAATAACTTTATTCAACAATCTCTTCACGTCTGTGTCAGTGTCTATTCCAGCGCTTCCAAGTTACGTCAGAGCTACGCCAGCTTACCATTGGCCGATGACCACAACAACGCATGCGTGTGACGCTGACGCAGGAGCAGACCAATGTAAACTGCATAGGAGACTGACACAAACGAGAAGAAATTGTTGAATAAAATAATTTGTTTGTTTGTTTTAGCGCACAAAAAGTATTCTCGTCGCTTCATAACAATAAGGTTGAACCACTGGAGTCACATGGACTATTTTAACAATGTTTTACTACCTTTCTGGGCCTTGAAAGTGTTAACTAAATACATCACAGTACAATGGTATTGGCATGTATTTTTTTTAGGGGTCCAAAGGGTTAATGAAGGATGGTGAGCACTTTCCTACCAGACACTGAAGGGTTAACTGGCAGTTGTACTAGTCTGCACAGAGACGAGAGGACACTAGCTTTCAACTTTACCCCAAATGCACTCCCTAGGACCATAATTCATGTAAAAGTGTAAATATAGTAGCATTTACTGACTAATCTACCTAGTTGTCCCCACCATTATGTTGTGCAATTTCACTTCCTTGTTATTGTTAGTTAGTTAGTTAGTCAGTTGTTGGACGCATGCTGTGTTCCTCAGTGTTCATGTAGTGTTTTGTTCCTCATCTACACACGCACAACTGGTGCAGTGCGTTAACATGTTTGCTCGACATGCAGGTGATCTTACCTAAAGCAGTCAATCAGATCAGCTGGAGCTTCACACACTTCGCGAGTGCCATCCGGGGGCAGACAGTAAATGTCACTGTGTTGCACTAATGCACTCCTCCTAGTGTTACAGTTGCCATCACGCCTGAAGGTTACAGAGCCACTTTGTTGTAGTCAAACACCTGTGCACCTTACAATTTACTCTCTACATCTCCTCAGTGATAGTTAATGTTTCCCATCACACACATGTGCAGCTGTTTTTTATACAATCTTTCTAAAAAATGGTTGAATATTAATGTGAAGTAACAATATGCGCATTGCAATCAAAAAATGATTTTCCCACGTGGGGAAAAATAGAGCGTATTCATGAACACAGATTTCGTGGCTGCGCAAACAGCGCCCAGTGATGATGTTCTGGAGCACTGTTTGTGTTTTAGCTTCCGGGGTCGCGCATGAAACAACAGCGCGCCAGAATTCGAAACATTCGATTCACAAAGAAACAAATAAGCCAAAGTAAGCTTTTCCCGCGTCAACAACATAGCAATGGACAGCCAAATGGAACCAATGGAGCAAGGTAAAGCTAGGTAGTTTGTTAACATCTACACGTGACATATATCAAGATGTTTTGAAAACAGCTGGTATGTCACGTAAGTCCTCTTCTATATGGACTCGCATGACTAAATATATTCTATTTTATTATTTTCTAGTTGCCTTTAAACGTTTTGATTTTAAGTGTATGCTCGCAGGCAATATATATATATATATATATATATATATATATATATATATATATATATATATATATAAATAAATTCAGTCAAGATTGATGCTGCCTTCACGTGCTCTCGGCATTATCATAAGTAAAAATTCCACATGAACGCCCTCACATTTTGAAACTTGAATGCAACGAGCTCGTAATCACGACTTCAGAAGTCGGAATGATCACATTTCCGATAGCACGTCAGGGCAGCGTAAGCCTATAATTATCCCAACAACAACAACAAACTAAGTGTTTAAAAATGCGCACGCACAATATTGATTTGCAATAACTACATAACAATTTAGTAACATTACATTACAATCAAACAGTTTCAATTCAGTCAGTTTAATCCAATTCATAAAGGTAATAAATAGATATATTCTTCAGACATCAAAGTCTTATACATCAATTTTCATAATAATTTTCTCTTATTGAAATATAATTCATAAGGCAAGACATGATGGCAGTCTAATTGTACACACACACACACACACACACACACACATGTAGGGCTGTAACGATTTGACCAAAAATTAAAACCTCGATTAATTGAACATTTTACCTCGATTACGATTAATGAACGGTTATTTTTCTTTTCTTTTCTTTTTTTTTTGCTTTCCATTTTTTGCCCTCTTAAAGGGGTGGTAAACCACGATTTCACTTTTCTAACTTTAGCTAGTGTGTAATGTTGCTGTTTGAGCATAAACAACATCTTCAAAGTTACAACGTTCAAAGTTTAAAGCAAAGGGAGATATTTGCTTTTAAAGAAATCGATTTCTAAGGACTACAGCAAACGGCCGGTAGGGACTACTACACATTCACCCAGGGTTTGCTGACATCACCAGGCCCAATATTTACATAAACCCCTCCTCCGAGAATATGAAATAAGGGGGGCCATTTTGTATCGCCGCGGGGAATAGTTGTTGTGGTATATTAGTAGGCTGGAGTGCTGTTGACAATGCCGACGAAACGCTGTTATTTTCATCCGGATTGCAGGTCCACTTTCTTCAGCCTTCCTAGGGACGGGGGTGCGTTGCAGTGCGTTTAACATACAATGTCATATTCATGTGTGTAAGAGACATGAGGGGAACACGATCGCATTTGCATCGGATATATGCTGCCCATCATAAATCAAAGCACGAGACAGACAGGGGTCGGAGGAGAAGATCGGAAAATGTGACATAATGGACAATATTCATCTGTATTTGCAATACATGAGCCTTCAGCTGCACGAGTTAAGCTGCACGAGACAGGCGGGCACGCGCGGCTACCGCGGCACATCTCGCAGAGGAAAGCTTCCACAATCTTCGCGAGTACGGGCTACAACCTGTAAGTGTGATTTATTTTTCGTCGATGTGTTTTCCTGTAATAGTTCGTATTGTTAATTGTACGTTGTAGCAAGGAAGTAAACATGACAGCGCTGTTTGGCTCTGCAAACCAGTTTGTTAAATGCTCATTCATACTTAACGTTATCCGACAAACACCTAACGTTACAAACTGTTTAAAATCTCAACAGCGAACTTGGCATTAGTGTAAATTATTCTTTGATTAGAGCTTTTATGTATTGTTTATCTACAGGCGTGCTAAACATGGTTCTGTGTTTGATTTGGCTACTATGTTTAGTGTCCGTTCTTGCGACAGATATTTGGCAAATCGTTCTAAAAATACAAAAGTAACAGTGCCATTCAGTAGCGATCACTATAGATCCGCAGTCTTTACTCTTGAGGACTGAACAGGTTCTGCTCGATCATCTTCACTAAAATTGTCTGGGTTTGATTCGGCTCTTGGTATGGTTTCATTGACGCTATTGTACACAAAGCTCAGGCTACTAGCCTGAGGCTACCTGTAGAGGTAAGGGGCGTGACGCTTTCGAGAAATGTTCACTAGGCGGTTAGCGAATCACAACACACTGGGCCAGCTAACCAATCAGAGCCCATTGCATTTTTTTGAGGGACTGGCTTCACAGAATCCGGAAACCATCAGACCGTTTTTACAAGGAGGGACAGAGCAGTGTAGAATAAAGGTCAAATATATGAAAAATACTGAATTTTTTTTAAAAACGAAGCATGAACACATGTTACAGTGCACCCCACAAACACAATCAAGCCTTCGAAAGAGTGTGCTTTACCACCCCTTTAAGGTTTTTGAGTACGTTCCTGATAAGGTTTTTACTATTAAAGGTGGAATTTTTTTTCTAATGAAAAAGTGCATTTCTTTGTGATTTCAGCAGTTATTGTCAACGGGGATTTCTGCTTGTTGTACATCAGATACAGATACATTAACACAGTAGGCCTAGGCTACATTACATTTATTTGAATGCATAAATGAGAGAGTGATTGTGTGTGTGAATTAGTCATACCATCTCTATTCATTATGAAGCTGTGGTTTTACTTCAAAGGTTTTAAAATATATGCCTATAACGGTTGAGTTTATAAGCTACTTTAGTGACTTTACTTTAGTCACAGGACTGCGTTTCTGAGCTGCTCTCTGCGCGCGATCTTCACGTGATGTGCGAGCTACTGTGTGAGTGTTCGTTTGTCACGATATATCAGGCATTAGTTCAACATAATCGCGTTAAATGTTCAAGCCTTTAAATGCATTTACTTGACAAAATTTATGAGGACGAAAGTGAAAGCGATCTGGCTTCGGGGCTTGCGCGCGCCCCATGTGTGTGTGTGTGTGTGTGTGTGTGTGTCAGCGCATAAGAACGGCAATTAACTGACCTGTATAAACTGTGTAAAACATGCAGTTACTATAGTGATTCTGGACATCTATAAACAAAGATAACTGCTCCTGCATCTCTCTGTGTGCCTGCAAACTGCACTTGATGTGACTGACGGGGCGGAGTCACGTGACTAAAACCGAAATAACCGACATGGGAAAAATACGTCGGTTAGAGGTTCTGAATTTCGGTTTCGATTATTTTTCGATTAATCGTACAGCCCTACACACATGTATAACTCACTTTATTGTCAAGATTGAACCTATACAATTATCACAACGACAACAAAAAACGAAATGTTTAAGTTAATTTGCAATAACTAAATAACAATTGAGTAACATTAGCTGCAATCAAACTGTCACTTGTTTTACAGATTGTCCTATTTATAAAGAGTTAATAAACAATAGATATATTCTTTAGACATCAATGTTTTCATAATAATCCAATAAATAACTATATTATATATAATTCCTAAGGTGAGACATGATAGCAGTCTAAAGGGATTTTTTATTCTAAATGTTTATCATTATTATGGTTTTGATGACTTTACAATGATTCTACAATGCTATGTCTAAGCCTTTAGCTGTAAGCGTGTTTTCACATACTATTTTTGTATGCACCCTGTGTTTATGTGTCATGTTATATATCAGGTGTTCTGGGTCACCTGATGGCTTTGGAAAGGGGAGGCATGGGACAGCAGAATCAGCAACAGTCTGAGAGGTTAGAGATGCTCAAGGTCAGAGCTCTGACCCTCCGTGCCAAAAGAGATCAACTCAAACGGCAGACAGACGCCATCAAGGTGAGACGGCATTGAAAGTAATGGGACATTGATCAAATGTCTGACTTTCTCATTGATGTTTGTTAGAAAATGTCAAAATCTAGTTACTGTGGTGCATAAACTAGTGGCGATATGACCAAAACCTTATATCACAATACGAGTAATTTTATTTCACGATAACAATATATATCACGATATAGTTATTTTTTTGCTGTAACATTTTTTTGACATAACATTTTTTGATACCACTGAAATTTCATAATTCTTATCACAATTTTCAATATAATAATAAAAAAAAACTAATACAAGCATTAAGAGGAATGTTCTGCAGGAACACACACACATTTGCTATGGACAAAGTAACCCGTTATCCTATAAATAGGCTATAGAAAACAAAACATCTTACATTTATATTCAGTTACACGCTGTTATCCCTTTACAGTTACAACTCTCATAAAATACTTGAATTACATGTTGACTTTTAAACCTAAATTTAGCATCCGACAGCAGATATTTCAGCTAGATTCATGTTTTTGCGCTGAATACTACTTGTCTCCCTCTCTACTGCGTTCTGTCTGCCCTAGTATTTATAGAGTACATGTACTAGAATAAAGTAATCAAATGTATAAAAAAACATTGCATAGTTTTTGTGTAAATTAAACATACATTTATACACATACAAAAGTGATTCAGTCAAGAGCAGAGAGAGATTTCCTCTCTTTTTTGTTGTTCTAATAATTTTTTCCCGATATTTAAGCATTTTCCCATAATCGGGTATCGGTTTTGTAATATCGGATTCACTGTGCACTATATTTTTTTCTCTTTTTGTATGCAAGGAGGGAGTGAAATTACAGAAATTACTGTATTAAAAAAGTGTTAAATAAAACAGTTTGTTCAGTTCAGTGCTGTTGTTATAATTGACAAAATCAGATATAAAACAAATATCGGTTCTGTATATCCCTTTCGGGCACATACAGTCATGGCCTGTAAGTATTTCTCACAGAAAAGTATTGCAATTACACATGTTTTGCTATACACATGTTTATTTTTCTTTGTGTGTACTGGAACAACACAAAAAACTGAGGAAAAAAAGCAAGTTTGACATAATTTCACACACCAAAAATGGGCCATACAAAATTATTGGCACCCTTTCAAAATTGTGGATAAATAAGTTTGTTTCAAGCATGTGATGCTCCTTTAAACTCACCTAGGGCAAGTAACAGGGGTGGGCATTATAAAAATCACACCTGAAAGCAGATAAAAAGGAGAGAAGTTGACTCCATCTTTGCATTGGTTTTCTGTGTGTGCCACACTAAGCATGGCGAACAGAAAGAGGAGAAGAGAACTGTCTGAGGACTTGAGAACCAAAATATCAACAATCAAAAAAAAGGTTACAAGTAGAGGTCAACCGATAACTAGGTTGGACCGCACTTGCCGATAACTGATTAATCGGCCGATAGTTTTTCAAATGGATTCTGGATAAAAAAAACATAATTAAAACAGTGCTGAACTTTGAAAATGCGCTAAATTAAAAACATATAAATATGAATATTAAAATGAGAAGTTCTAACATAAATTCTTCAGAAAATAATTTAAACATTAAAATATTACAGGTCAAATTTGTTTCTTTACTAATAATCTAGAAACATGCATGTACATTTCATAGGTAACACTATGCAAGTCCCTATGCAACAAGGATGTATTAGCTTACATGAACTATATGCATTATGCATACATTTTTATAGCATGTATTAATATGAGCAATACAATTGTACTTTGATCATTCATGTTAGTTCATAGTGCATTAGCCAAGGTTAACAGATAAAAATTCAAACAATTTAATGTTGAAATTAACATACTAACGATGAACAATACTTCCACAGCATTTATTAACCTTAGTCAATGTTACAAATGGAATCTTATTGTAGTGTTACCATTTCATACAAATCCTAACAGTCAGCTTTTAGAAGGAGATTATCTAATAAAAAACGAATGCGTTTCTGCTTTGTTTCTGTCGGCAACATGATGATACAGTTTGCTTTCTCACATCACTAATTTTATATTTGCAACATTTGGGTCGGACTTGCCTGTGTTTTTATAACATTGTTTTAACTGCTTGAGGTACTGCTATTAGCGTCCTCTCAGCCTCGTCGACAAACACACACTGCTATTATTTACCTGTTAATGCAGCTTCAAGTCAAGAAATTGCCAACATACTGTAGTGCTCTGTATTCATACCGTTTTGCTGGCGTGTTTTAAACATCTGAAGTGTCAGCGCTCTCTGTGCAGTGTGTGCTCTCCGTTCCTATGCTCCGTTCAGCGCGCACCCTCACGTGGTAATGTAAAGGTTTTTTTTTTCGCCTCTAGAGACCGCTCTCGTGCTATATAATGCCAGCAGAGTAGACCCTTCTCAGAGCTCTTGTACTGTGTAATAACAGCGCACACGTCTCAGCCGCTCCAGCAACGGACACAACACGGGGAAACTATCGGTGAGGATTTTTGCCGATAACCGATGACGATTAATCGGTGCCAATTAATCGGCAAAACCGATGAATCGGTCGACCTCTAGTTACAAGTCCATCTCCAGAGATCTAGATGTTCCTTTGTCCACAGTGCGCAACATGATCAAGACCCATGGCACTGTAGCTAATCTCCCTGGACGTGGCGAAAGAGAAAAATTGTGAAAGGTTGCAATGCAGGATAGTCCGGATAGTTCCAAAGACATTCAAGCTGTCCTGCAGGCTCAGGGTGCATCAGTGTCAGCGCGAACTATACGTCGACATTTGAATGAAATGAAACGGTATGGCAGGAGACCCAGGAGGACCCCACTGCTGACACAGAGACATAAAAAAAAGCAAGACAACAGTTTTCCAAAATGTACGTGAGTAAGCCAAAATCCTTCTGGGAAAACGTCTTGTGGACAGATGAGACCAAGAGAGCTTTTTGGTAAAGCACATAATTCGACTGTTTAACGAAAACGGAATGAAGCATACAAAGAAAAGAACACAGTACCTACAGTCAAATATGGTGGAGGTTCAAAGATGTTTTGGGGTTGTTTTGCTGTCTCTGGCACTGGGTGCCATGACTGTGGGCAAGGCATCATGAAGTCTGAGGATTACCAAAGGATTTTGGGTCGCAATATAGGGCCCAGTGTCAGAAAGCTGGGTTTGCATCCGAGATGCAAAGACGAGACGCCAAACATACTTCAAAAAGCACCCAGAAATGGATGGCAACAAAGTGCTGGAGAGTTCTGAAGTGGCCAGCAATGAGTCAGATCTAAATCCCGTTGAACACCTGCGGAGAGATCCTAAAATTGCTGTTTTGTGAAAAGGCTCCCTTCCAATATGAGAGACCTGGAGCAGTTTGCAAAAGAAGAGTGGTCCAAAAGTCTGGGTGAGAGGTGTAAGAAGCTTATTGATGGTTATAGGAAGCGATTGATTTCAGTTATTTTTTCCAAAGGGTGTGCAACCAAATATTAAGTTAAGGGTGCCAATCATTTTGTGTGAAATTATGTCAAAGTTACTTTTTTCCTCTGTTTTTTTTTTTTTGTGTTGTTCCAATACACACAAAGGAAATAAACGTGTATAGCAAAACGTGTAATTGCAATACTTTTCTAGGAGAAATACTTAATTTTCTGGAAAAATTCCAGGGGTGCCAACACTTTTGGCCATGACTGTAAAGATGCAAATAATTGGTATCGGTATCGATTATAAATAATCAATATCGGTCGATTTCTAGTTTGATTTGCATTAATGATGACAGCAGGTAAATTTGGACACTGTCCCTTTAAGACTGGCTGCACGGATCCTTTATTGTCGTGTGTTCTTTTTCAATTTGTCAGTTCTTTCTCAACCGTTTTCATTACGTGACTCTGTTTACTTGCAAATACATGTCGTTTTGACACAGGTATCTGCATTTAACTGTTCAAGCCCAATTAGGCAGCAAAAGCACTCGGTTATTTTCTCACGCGCTCTATGAGCAGCGGCTTCATGTCACGCACATATACTGGAATTAGTTGTCTTTCGCTGCTTACTGTACTTCAACGGTTTAAAATCACCTGTTTTTAAACCACAGTGCTTAAAAATGCATGCAAACGATAAGCTTTAGTGGCCGTACAGCACAGCAACATCACACGAGCACAACCGCGATAAAGACGGTAGTCCAAAATCTCTACCGGTTAAAGGATTAGTTAACTTCAAAATGAAAATTTCCTGAACCCCCCCCATCTCATCCAAGATGTTCATGTCTTTCTTTCTTCAGTCGAAAATAAATTATGTTTTTTTGATGAAAACATGAGATGGAGTTTTTTGGCACTGGGACGGTACTTTCGCGTACGTCACGGCCGTGACCTTTCCAACGTGATGACGTCATACGTCGTGAAGAAGAACAACACAGAAGTCGCGCATTTGACATTTAAATGGTCTGGTTCATTGTTTGCTGTAAACTAGTCCTAAAGTGCACTATCGAAGTTCCTCTGAAACCCTCCAGCTCCATCTGCCTAGATCTTCTACAGGATTTATGAATGCAGCAACAGCATATCTTACATGCTCACAGACAGCAGCGCGTTTTTGTATCTATTAGCAGTAGCAAGTCATACTAGCTCAGTAGCAGCAGCAGCATAGCAGATCTAGTTTGCCAAGGACTATAACATTTTAATAATAGTTCTAATTCTATGATAATCGTGATATCCACACCACAACTTAAATGATATAAACAACACAGATGAACAATATCGTTGGAATCCCTTTTAGAATGATTTTCCAGCTGGCGAACGAAAACATTGATGGCCAATCAGAATCCACCTGACCCTTTAAAGTGGCAGTACATTCTTATAGCAAACACAAGGTTATTGTGCATTGGTGTGAACGCTAATATACCGGTAGTTATCGTTATAGTTATTGAACTCATGTGAACGGGCCTTACTGCAAATGTACTATAAACTTGTCCTTGTATGGCAGATCCTTAAAGATAAAATCAGCAAAGATCTTCCTTTACAAGATGATGTTGATGCTGGCGGCTTCAAAGAAATGCAGCAGTCTTTGTTAACTGCTTGGAGAATGCAGTTGAAAGACCTTCAGCGTGCTCATCATTTAATTGGTAATTATATACACACCCTGTTTTATTGGTGATATTAAGATCAGTCCTAGATCATGCTTCTGTTTAGGCCTGATCCATTGTTCTGTTTTTTCATTAGGTGGCTATGATTTGGTGGAGTGTAAGGAAGGGAAAAGTGTGTGTGTGTCTTTTCACACAGCCTTTGAGGGTGTGTATTTGGACACGTATAACATGGAGCTGGATCTGACGCGCACCGTGCAGATCTCCCGCCATAACATTCCCCCGTCATTACCTCTTGAGAGTTTTGCCAAACAGAACCTGCAGAAAGACCTTAAAGCCTTCCTGCAAACCCTCAGCCAGAACCTCAATGCTTTAGCTGGCCGCAGACAGCAAGTCTCCCTCGTTAAGGTATTTTATATATTTTTCTTTTCTTTTTTAAAATGTTATATATATATAATATATGTATATAATTTTTTTATATTTTTTATATATATTTATATTACAGGAATAATTATTTGTTTGAATATTACTTGTCTCCCTCTCTTCTGCGTTCTGTCTGCCCTAGTATTTATAGAGTACATGTACTAGAATAAAGTAATCAAATGTATTTGTCTTTATTGTGTAAATTAAACAAACATACATTTATTCTTATTAATGTTACAAAAGTGATTCAGTCAAGAGAAGTGAGAGATTTTCTCTCTTTTTTTGTTGTTTGATATAGAGATCGACCGATAATCGGGTTTACCGATATTTTTCCCGATATTTAAGTATTTTCCCATAATCGGTATCAGTTTTGTATTATCAGATTCACTGACACGTTAGTGACAGTGCACTATATTTTTTCTCTTTTTGTATACAAGGAGGAAGTGAAATTACAGTACCGGTATTTAAAAAGTTTTAAATAGAACAGTTTGTTCAGTTCAGTTCAGAAAAACAGATTTAAAACAATAAATATCGGTTCTGTATATCATTACCAGGCACATAAATATGCAAATAATTGGTATCGGTATCGATTATAAATAATCAATATCGGTCAATTTCTAGTTTGATTAGCATTAATGATGACAGCAGGGAAATTTGGACACTGTCCAAACCTCAATGCTTTAACTGGAGGCAGAAAAACAGTGTAAAAACAGTCATATTTAATTATGTTTTTTATTTTAACATATTTTAAAATGTAATTTATTCCTGTGATGCAAAGCTGAATTTTAAGCATCATTAGTGTCACGTGATCCTTCAGAAATCTTTCTAATATGTTGTTTTTTTGCTTCACTATTGTGATGTATATCCGAGTGAAATGGCTTTACTTACAATAAGAAAATGAAGGGCGGTCCTTTTTTTCCATGGGGAATTGATTGGATGGGTGCTGTTGGTTGATTTCATGTGAGTGACAGGTTGGCCCATCTTCGCGTCAGTAAGCACATCAGAAAAGAGAAGAGATGTCGCTGTAAGAGGGACGGGGAGATATTTTAATTAAAGATTACATATGAATTTCAAATAGTATGAATTTTAAATAATAATGATGTGCATGGATAAATAATTTATTTAAAAAAAAAATTATATTCCATAAAAAAACAAGAATTGTCAGTTTTGGTGACTTTCATGCTGAATATTTTTGTAGAATTCTTTGATGAATCGAAAGTTCAAAAGAACAGCATTTATTTTAAATGGAAATGTTTTGTAACATTATAAATGTCTTTACTGTAACATTTGATCAATTTAATGCTTCCTTGCTGGATAAATGTCTCTCCTGTCTTTGCCACAGGAACTCGTTGGTTCGGTGGAGGTGATGGAGAGCAATCAGTTGTTCAACATTCTCGTTCTCATGTGTACAGAACAAAGCGAGACTCTCAGAGCTGTTCTGTGCACACTTGAGTATGGAGATCTCACACAATGTCTCCCAACACGTGTCCGCATTGAGAGTGAAGGTATGGCACATCACAATTTAATTGACCCTGGCTAAACTTTACTCTTGCTTACTCTTTCTTGGTTAGAACAGATTCCTGTAGCTCAAACAGTAAAGCATGACACTAGCAATGCCAAGGTCATGTGTTCCATTTCCAGGGAATGCATGAACCGACCAAAAAAATGTATTGCTTGAATGAGATTTAAAGCCCTGTTTCCACCAAAATTACCCCTGCTGCTGTCTGCGTTTCCATTGCGGTCTTAATTACCGTGAAGATTAGTCCGGTGACGTAGGACTACGCACGACTTTCCAGTTCCCACTGTATTTCGCCCTCCGCTCAATAAAGCCTGAACCTAGTCTTCTGATAATCAGTCTTATTTTTTCAACTCAATTGTTGATTCGAATAGTAAACAACCCTTACTGCATGCACCGCAACAAACTTTTAGGTTGAAATAAAATTCTGTGTGAACTCAACCAATCAGCATGTTCAGCGCCCAAGTCCCACCCCCAACAGATCCTGAACTTTGAAAAAGTACTACCTCGCAAGCAGGGCCGTTTTGAGGGGGACATTTTTACCCGGAACTTTATTTAGACCCTGGTTCCTGCGGTCCAAATATACCGAGTACTACCCCAAAGTTCCTAGTTCCCACGGTGGTCACTTTGGATAAAATAGATGCAAATGTAACAGAACAAATTAATATGAATGATTTAAAGGGATCATTTGAAAATTCTGTCATCATATACATCAAGTCTTTGGTTAATCTTTGAAACACAAATTAAAATATTTTTAATGAAACCTCAGAGGTTTCTGTCCCTCCATTTAAAGGTCCCGTTCTTCGTGATCCCATTGTTCAAACTTTAGTTAGTGTGTAATGTTGCTGTTAGAGCATAAATAATACCTGTAAAATTATAAAGCTCAAAGTTCAATGCCAATCGAGATATTTTATTTAACAGAAGTTCCCTTTTAAAGCCTACAGCGAACGGCCGACTTGGACTACATCCTGGTACTTCCTTCATAAATGACGTCAGTCAGTAGAACAGACTAACCTCCGCCCACAAGAAACGCGAAAAAGGGGGCGTGGTCTTGTTGCTGTCCCACGTGGAGAAGAGGACGGTCGCGTGGAGAAAAGGAAGTGGTGCGTTTGAGTGTGTTTGTCGCCATGTCGTCGAAACGCTGTTATTTTCATCCCGGAGTCAAATCACCTTTGTTTGGCTTTGCCAGGGACGCTGTAGAGATCATTGAGCGCATATATCTCCCGTTAAGAGGGTGACCTTTCCGTACAACGTGCGCTAAGCTGCTGTCGAATCACAACACGGGAACCGCTGGCACAATCAGAACTCGTTACGTATTTCTGAAGGAGGGACTTCATAGAACAAGGAACTCATCAACCCGTTTTTAGGAGAGGGAAAACAGTGGTGTACAGATAAGTAAATTGTGTGAAAAATACTGTGTTTTTTTTACACGCGAAACATAAACACATATTATATTGCACACTGTAAACACAATCAAAGCTTCAAAAAAACACGAAGAACGGGATCTTTAAGGTCCAGGTAACCAAAACTTAGAAGATCCAAAAAGTTAAAGCATTGTAAAATGAATCTATATGAATTAATCAAGCGGTTTAATCCAAGGCTTGTGAAGAGACACAATCACTCACTTTAAATGATAAACAGATTTGCTAATGCTTTTATTCACATAAACAACACGCATGCATATAGCAGATCAATATGGTACATGGAAACACGTGTGTGCATCACATTCTAGTACAAACCTCATTGGTTCTCGTGCATCACACACGTGTTTACCATCAGCCACAGCTTGTCTGTATGGGCAGGTGGGCACAATATTCATCCAAGCATAGACCTCTATATACACTAAATGAATACTAAATTATAAACGTTTTCAGCATTCTGCAGTGATATTTTTCAGATTTTTTTGACTATTTTAGTATATAAGACATCTTTAAGACATCATTAAAGTGAGCAGGATATATTCAAACGAAGCGCATGGATTCGGCAAGCATGCGTTCATGATAGTGGGGCAGCCGGTCTCGGAGCCCTCCCCAATCTAAATCTGTGGTGAAAAATGGAACTGCAGCGCACTCTAATTGAGAGCCATTGGGGCAGATTTCTGGCTGCCCTGCTTATTTTCACATTAGGTAAACACACCTTACTTAAACCTCGCTTCAGACCAAGACGATATCAGTCCACTTCAACTATGTGTCTGCATCAGGTCAGTAACTAGTTGGCATGTCTGTTCTTCCTATGTGGAGTAGCGTATCAAATTAATGAGTGTAAACCCTGGTTTAAACGTTCTCATGTGAGTAGCTTTTATATACAGTAGTTCTGTTGTGTTTGTTTTATGTTTTTTTCTGAGAAAAGTTGTCTTTTTTTTTACCACTGGAATTGCCTACACAACCTGGAATATTCTAAAACAATATTCGGACGCAATAAATACTACATTAAGGCAATTCAAAGATAGCATTCTATGCGTTTGTCATGTGTACTAAAGTAACCCAGCATGATCTGCCAGCGATTTGATTTCGCCCTGCAACTATTAATTTATCCTGCTTCTACTTTTGCGGGAACCAATCACAGACTGGCTTATCCACCTGGCGCACTATCGGCGGGTTTAACACGATGACGGATGGAGAAGCGATGGGTCGTTGCCCGTTGATCACGCCTCTTGTGGTCTGATTGGTTGAAGGACTATCCAATTGCGTATAGATTTGAACTATGCTCGTTGCTCATGCCTCTTGTGCAGTAGAAAATACTTAGCAGACTCCCCAGACCAATGTTCAATCTTAAATAGAGCTTGGTCTGGTGATAACCAGACAAGTAAAGAGTGCCACCCCCAGGCTTAATGGACATTAGAATTCTGTCAAGATTGTGTCTGATGTGTTCAGCGATTAGAACAAAGCTTACACAATGTTTATCATAAATTAGCGCTAAGCCCAGAATCTGCCCTACCTACATTTATGGCCAGGAGCCTCTATTGTTTACCATATATGATGTGCTCTATATATGTGGCCGATCATTGTTTCGATGCAAATTAAAGCCAACTTAAAACTCAGCTCTTCCGCAAGCACTTAACCTCGTAAAAAAAAAAACTTTCCTTTCCTCTTTCTCTTCCTTTTTCCCTCCCTACTTTAGCCTGTGCTACACTGAGCAATGTACACGGTCTCAGGATTTCAGGCTCTTATTGCGCTTCTCGTCTCTTCATGACCAATCGCTTCATGTACCCCCAAGTTGTAAGTCGCTTTGGATAAAAGCGTCTGCTAAATGCATAAATGTAAATCCATAAATGTAAATGAAATCGGTCCATCATTTAAAGTGATTGTATCTCTTCACAAGACACTTGATTCATATGGATTCATTTTACAACCTTTTTGGATCTTCTACGCTTTGGTTACCTACTTTCAGTGGAGCGACTACCCCTTTAATATGAAATGATTTTCAGTAAAATCACAGAGGAACTGGGAAATATTGAATGGATATTATTCTTACATGGGCTGGAATGAAGTGTGAGATTAATTTAACTGCTATTTTTCATGCAGTAAAATCAATGTGGAGACTAAACAGAATCAATTTACATGATGGTTGTTATCAGATTATTAAATTGGTTTAGTGGGAATGTATGTGTCCTTATGTTCATCTAGCTATAAGGGCGGACACATAGTTTAATCCAAAGCATGCACTTTCTTTATTTAAAGATTTACAAAAAGAAAAGGAACTGAGATTACATTAATTTTGTGTTTATTTGCTTTCATTTTTATAGATAAAACAATTTCAGAATCTCCTCAGTGGAAGAAAAACGAGTCGCTGCTCCTGGAGTCTCCAGCTCATACGGCTCTCCTGACCATGAGGAGGATGGGGAGCATTGCTTAAGGAAATTAATTTCTTTAATGTAAATAATATCCTGTTATAGTGCAGTTGAAAAACCTGACAGTTCTATCAATGGATGAGATGCCACAGAGCTTTTACATTGAGGTAGATTAGCATGCAGATGAGGAAACAACTATTTAGCATGATCTATCAGTTTAAAATTCCCTTATTGACACACAAAGGTTCATCTGACAACACACACACATTGTTAAATATGTTCTATAGTGCTGAGAAAGCTCCTTATTTTCTGCTGTAGTTTTTCTCTCTGCAGTTGCTTCAGTCTTTCTTTATACCGTCGGTAATACTCTTCCTGATACATCAGCTCTTTCTGGGAGATGCTGTCGATCAACGCCAGGTCTTTCAGCTGTAGAATAGATAGCTGCCCATTCTCCGGCGATTTGAATTTTTCTGTGGATATCATAGATGGAGATGAATCATCTTGCTTGACAGAAAGTGATGCTGATTTAGCAAACCTCTGTTGGTTACCATCATCAAAGGTTTTTGCTGAGGATAGAGCTCTGAATGCCGCGGCAGATTTTGAAAATCGAGTCTTGTGTGCATCGTTTGCCATCCTGACCTCTGATATGGCCCTCATTGTGTTGTTTATTGTTGCGTACGGTTCACAAACCCTTAATTGCAGCAGCCGCTTGTGCTCTTTCAGCACTAACTGCCGTTCCTGCTCCAGCAGTCTGAGGTCGAGTCTGTATTTGGTGCTGATGTTGTGTAGTTTCCACTGAAGATCTACATCCTCTTTGTGGTTCCGCAGTCTTACGTCCATGTGAATGAAAGACTTGGGTTTCTTCATTCTCGACTGTGTTGTCATTTCGAGATGTTCCTTGATACGAATACTGTAAATGGAACAGACACCATTTTTTTGGTTAAGCACATGCAGATTGCTCCAAGGGGAATTTAATTTACAAACACACACAAATGTCTCAGAAGCTTCAGACTTTTAGACTGCAGTGATTTGTTTCAAGGCTAATTTATTTTATGAAAATATGTATGTGGACATTGTGCATATATAATAAATGAGAAGTTTACTGTACCTGAAACTGCTGCATATGTTTTCTAGTCTCGTATGAGCCCGTGGTAGACTAAGAATCTGCTGCTATGACACTTAAACATAACATGTCTTTCGTTCTGTCAGGTTTCAGTTTTGAGTTTCAAAGTCCTTCAGTCACATGATCACTATTGTGTTGATAATGACAAAGTAAAGCTGGAAGACTGGAATCTTCGGACCAAATTCAGGTCTTTATCTCCATGTAATGGCATACAACCCATTTGTGACATTTCCTAATTTTTCTGAAGGGATTATAACCTGTACCCTGGTGTCTCGCACTAAGATTCTCTAATTGGTGTATACTACAGCAGTACACATTTCAGTTCTTTATTTGTATGATTTATTATTTTTCTCTTTTTTTTTTTTTAAATGTGGGGATATAAAACATCTGGGATGAAATTAATTCATGGGCCAAGAAGTTTGGAGCATGGATATTATTAAATTATTTTATAGTATTAAATAATATTAACTAATGGAAATTGTCATCACCTTCAATTTATTTCTTCTGCTGAACACAAAATAAGATATTTTGAAGAAAATCTAACCAAACAGTTGACGACACCCATTGACTTGCATAGTATTTTTTTTTCTACTATGGAAGTCAATGGCCAACTGTTTGCTTACCCATATTCTTCAGAATATCTTTTGTTCAGCAGAAGAAAGACATTCATACAGGTTTGGAACAACTTGAGGGTGAGTAGATGATGACAACATTTTCATTTTTGGGTGAACTGTGCCTTTAAGCTTTGCAATATTTCCGTATATTTTGTGATGTATAAATTTAGACGTAAACTGTTCCAAAGTAGCTATAGTTTAAATACAACAGTTATTGCTACTAAAGAAATGGGGGTAGTGGCCTATTGTTACTACTGAATTGTAAATATGGGATCTCCTTCAAACCGTCTCAAATAGCTCAAATAATCTTTCAGAATGTGATTCAATGGTTGCCATAGTATTTTTTATGTTTAGTTCAGACCAACTAGCGTTATATTCACAACACAAAAACATCGATTTAATGAAGTATGTTTAATTTAAACTCTGTTTTTCGCTGTTTGCTTCCGCAGTGAATGTCCATGTCCATGTAAAGTTGAGCTGTGCAAAGTATAGTTTTAATGTAGTTAAAGATTAATAGTTTATAGCTCATATGTGCGTTGAAATTGCGCAGAAAAGCAGACACTGGTGTAAATACTCCAAGTCACGCATTTCAATCGTGTGTAAGGTTAGGTTGCATTACAATGTTATGTGTAAAATGGTTTCACCTTTAACTCACGTTTATAATGTTTTCATTAGGTCTTAAATTTTAAGGAAATCTGATGTCCTGTTTGTGTTGTTAAATCGCGTTTAAGTGTCAATGCAACAATGTCCGAGGAGAAAACAGTAAGTGGAAATTTAAGTATTGTCTTAATGAAGTATTGTATCTTTGAGTGTTTTAAAGTTGCTCAAATTGTCTTTTTTTGCTGTTGTTGTGTAATCACAATCATATGTATTGTATTGGCCTTATACTTTGTAATTTGCCAAAGTATTAAAGGGGAAAACAAACTAAATAAAGAATACTAGGTAACACTTTACAATAAGCTTTCATTTGTTAACATTAGTTTTAACATGAACTAACGATGAACAAAACGTATTTTAAAAATATTTATTAATCTTAGTTAATAAAAATACAGTCGTTCATTGTTCATGTTAATTCACAGTGCACTAATGTTACAAAATACAATGTCTGATATAATAATGTATTAGTAAATGTTTAAATCAACAATAAGATAATAAATGCTGTAGAAGTATTGTTCATTTTTAACTAATGTAAACTTATCGTAAAGTGTTACCAAATAATAAAATAATGTTAAAAATAGACATAGAAAATAAAAAGCATGATAAACAGCTTGTATTTCTTCTCATTTTTGAGTCCATGCTGGCAGTATGTGTTGATGAAGCAGGGAAACTGGATGTGAAACGTGTTCCTCGGCCTGAACCCAAAGATGGGCAGCTCCTCATCAAAGTCGCCGCAACCGCTTTAAACAGAGCTGATCTTCTACAGGTGAAACACAAATCCTGCCCATGTTTGTGCCCTGGACAAAGTGAACCCCATTGATGGCTCTTTTTAATTGACAGAAAAGGGGTCTTTACCCACCTCCCCCTGGAGAGAGTGAAATCTTGGGGCTGGAGGTCAGCGGAGTGATCGCTGACATCGGTCCTGGGGTCAAGGGGAACTGGATGTTGGGAAATAAAGTAATGGCTTTACTCGGAGGAGGAGGCTATGCGGAATATGTAGCTGTTCCAGAAGAACTCATCATGCCTGTCCCATCACACCTCAATCTTCATCAAGCCGCAGCTCTTCCTGAGGCCTGGCTTACTGCCTACCAACTGCTGCACTTCATAGGTAACAATGTCAGCTTGTTAATTAAAGGGATTGTTCACACAAAAATGAAAGAAAATCTGTTGTTAATTCCTCACCATGTCGTTCCCAACCCATAAAACCTTTGTTCATCTTCAGAACACAAATTAAGATATTTTGGATGAAATCCGAGAGCTCTCTGACCCCTCCACAGACAGCAGTTTAATTACCACTTTCAACGCCTAGAAAAGTTGGGAAGACCTCGATAAAATAGTCCATGTGACTCCTGTGTTTCAGCCTTACTGTTGTGAAGCGACGAGAATACTTTGTGTGCAAAAAACAAACAAAAATAACAACTTAATTCAACAATCTCTTCACGTCTGTGTCAGTCTTCTACGCAGTTGACGCAGTAAATACAGTCCAGCGCTTCCGAGTTACACCAGAATGCTGGCTCACCATTGGCTAAATCTGTTCACGTGAGCACCACGACGCATGCGTGTGATGCTGACGCAGGAGCTGACCAACGTAAACTGCATAGGACACTGACACAGACGAGAAGAAATTGTTGAATAAAGTCGTAATATTTTTTTTTTTTTTTTTTGTGCACAAAAAGTATTCTTGACGCTTTATAAAATTAAGGTTGAACCACTGGAGTCACACTATATTAACAATGTTTTACTACCTTTCTAGGCCTTGAAAGTGTTAATTAAACTGCTGTCTAATATGGAGGGGTCCGAGAGCTCTCGGATTTCATCAAAAATATCTGCATTTGTGTTCTGAAGATGAACGAAGGTCTTACAGGTTAACACTTTAAGTGTCCAAAAATGCTTTTTTGGGCCACCATATTCCCATATTCTCTTGTTTTTTTAGCAAAAGTGAAGCCGAATGAGACTGTGTTGATTCATGCTGGAGCGAGTGGAGTCGGCACCGCTGCCATTCAGCTGGTCCGCTTATGCCATGCGATTCCAGTAGTAACGACAGGGAGCCCTGAAAAGTTAACCTTTGCAGAGCAGATTGGAGCAGCTCTGGGAGTCAATTACAAAGAGCAGGATTTCTCAGAAAAAGTACTGCAATTCACTGAAGGTCAATAATTTTAGTATTCTGAATATGTTTATGAAATATTAAAATGAATGCATTTAAATTAATTGTGTGTTTTCGTTTAGGTAAGGGAGCTGATGTGATTCTGGACTGCATTGGTGGATCTTTTTGGGAGAAGAACATTTGTAGCCTTGCAATGGATGGGCGATGGGTGCTTTATGGCACATTGGGAGGGAAAACGGCAGATGGAGACTTGTTTGGCAAGCTTTTGAGGAAAAGAGGGCATCTCCTTTGCAGTCTCCTCAGAAACAGAAGTTTACAGGTAAGATGAGTTTTTCCAGATCGCATTGCAAAGGACACTATTTTTATTCATAAATGAATGTAGACTAAAAGGAGTGAATTGAAATTCATAGTTCACACTAACCATTATTTATTTAAACCTCATGTCACGCCAACCCGTAATGCTGTTAATTGTGGGCCTGTTTTAACTCCTTTAATGATGTATAATATTCAGTTGGACGCAAGGTGTACGCTTTAAATGAATGATTGTGTTTTATTTCTAGTATAAAGCAGAGCTGGTCAGGAGTTTCACAGAGCAGGTTTTGCCGCACTTCCAGTCGACAGATCCTCCCTTGCGGCCTGTGATTGACAGCATGTTCAACATGGAAGATGTTCAAATGGCTCATCAACACATGGAGGCCAACAAGAACATTGGGAAAATAATTATCACAATTGGAACCTCTTGATCACAGTATTATTATGGAATACATACAGTCAGTAACATCACCTGATCAGCCCCTGTGCAGCGGCATTGAGAATCTATCTATGCATTTACATAGAGCAACAATCAGCAGATTTGTTGTTGTTACTGTTTATGACCACTTTCCAGAGGTGGGTAGAGTAGCCAAAATCTGTACTCAAAAGTACAAGTTCTTACGGAAATATTTACTCAAGTAAAAGTAACAATCGTAATATTTACTTGAGTAAGAGTAAAAAAGTATTTCATGAAACTACTCAAGTAGCTAATTGCTAGTTACTTTCGATCTGATTGATAAGAAGCGAAAACCCTGAATTTCAGACTACTTGGGGAGCTTTCACACACCTCTCGGTAACACAATAAGTTTGTATTAGTTAACATTAGTTAATGCATTAGTTAACATGAACTAATCATAATCATGACCAACACCTCTGTTCAGCATTAGTTAATCTTTGTTAACGTTAGCTCATAAAAATACAGCTGTTCATGTTAGTTCACAGTGCATTAACTAATGTTAGCAAGATTTTAATAACGCATTAGTAAATGTTGAAATTAACATTAACAAAGTGCAGTTCATTATTAGTTCATGTTAACTAATGTAGTTAACTAATGAACCTTATTGTAAAAAAAAAAAAAAAATATATATATATATATATATATATATATATATATATATATATATATATATATATATATATATATATATATATATATATATATATATATATATATATATATATATATATATATAATATAAAATTCCACTTATTCATTGTTTTGTCCAGAAAGCTCATTTTGATTAATATTTTATTTTTTAAATAAATAAGCATATTATTTCACTTAAATACAAAATAACTCCATTGCATGCATAACCCTGTTAAATCAGCTCAAAAAGTCCCACATTGAATTGGGTGTCTCTGCTGACTTCTGGTGGAAAAAAAAGAAAAACATGATATTTCATGACTCTTACTACTTGATGGCCTTATCAAGTGCTATTAAATCCTAAAGTCCCGTTTGAAGTCAGTTTGCTTCAGTATGTATTTGGACATTACAAAATAATTTTGGGGAAATATTGAGCAATTTTGATTTGTATTGTATTGATTTGATTTTGTTTTTAATTTGTATTTATACAAAAGTGTCAGATTTTTCAGAATAATCCAAGTTATTAAGGTCCAAAAATGCTGTTATAATTTCACTATTCATTTTGCATTTGTGTGTGATTTTTATTTTTTATTATATTTTTTTTTTACAAAATAAATCCCTGTTTCTATGGGTGTCAAATTGAACCGCGAGGGAAGGATTTGTCAAGTCAACTTTATTTATATAGAGCTTTTAACAATGCAGATTGTTTCAAAGCAGCTTCACAGTGTTAAACAGCAAAATAATGCAACATAATTTTATTAAGCCGTATAGCTATTCCGGAGAAAACGGTGATGTCATCAGTTGATTTCAATTATCATACAGTGACAGTGTGGGCTTTAGAACAGTAATTAGATCAGTAATTTAGTTTATATGGTTAATTTAGTTTACTAATTCGATTTATTTGGATATTTAGTTGAAAAATGTGTTTATTTATTGTCCCCAACTGAGCAAGCCAAGCCAAAGGCAACAGTGGCAAGGAAACCAAAACCCCATCAGGTGACCCAATAAATCTTGGGAGAAACCAGGCTCAGTCGGGGTGCCAGTTCTCCTCTGGCCAATTAACAAACAGCTTTACAGGTCAGAGGTCATAATAGATAGGAATATTCGAAAGATTGGAGACGGGTTTATTGAGGATGATGTGTCAATTAAATAATTATTAAATAGGAATAATCGAAATATCGGAGTCATCACGCCAGAGACGGGTTTATTGAGGATGTGTCGATTAAATAATTATTAAAGGTCCCGTTCTTCGTGTTTTTTGAAGCTTTGATTGTGTTTACAGTGTGCAATATAACACGAAAAAAACACAGTATTTTTCACACAATTTACTTATCTGTATACCGCTGTTTTCACTCTCCTAAAAACGGCTGATGAGTTCCTTGTTCTATGAAGTCCCTCCTTCAGAAATACGTAACGAGTTCTGATTGTGCCAGCGGTTCCTGTGTTGTGATTTGACCGCAGCTTAGCGAACGTGTCACGGTTCCTGTGTTGTGATTCGACAGCAGCTTAGCGCACGTGGAAAGGTCACGCCTCTTAACGGGGTGATGTATGCGCTTAATGATCTCTACAGCGTCCCTGGGAAAGCCAAACAAAGGTGATTTGACTCCGGGATGAAAATAACAGCGTCTCGACGACATGACGACAAACACACTCAAACGCAACACTTCCTTTTCTCCACGCGACACGTCCTCTTCTCCACGTGGGCCAGCAACAAGACCACGCCCCCTTTTTTCGCGTATTATTGTGGGTTCTTGAGGTTAGTCTGTTCTACTGACGTCATTAATGAAGGAAGTACCAGGATGTAGTCCAAGTCGGTCGTTCGCTGTAGGCTTTGAAAGGGAACTTCTGTTAAATAAAATATCTCGCTTGGCATTGAACTTTGAGCTTTATAATTTTACAGGTATTATTTATGCTCTAACAGCAACATTACACACTAACTAAAGTTTGAACAGTGGGATCACGAAGAACGGGACCTTTAAATAGGATAATATTTATGCATTAAGTGTGTGTGTGAGTTCGTTCCAAGTTCAAGTGCAACAAAATACCTATTCAGTTGGTAAATTCTCCAAAAAAAAGTAATTCTATTGAATTAAATATTCATATTTTAAACATGGATTGCTTGTTATTTTATTATTATTATTATTATGGTGCTTACAATGTAATGATAACAGACCATGTGATCTCTAAAAAAGCCTGGTTGACATGACATTTCAACTTCAAGCAACATTTTCATAAATCTTTGAATAATTATTATGCATTAGCTCATATAATGAATAGAATGGAGGACGTTAGGCTCTACATACACGCCATTATTCATTCACATATATTTTAAAATGTTGATGTTAATTAAAATATAAAATACGGTCTGTGTTATTTGTCAGATACACATGTCCTTCTGGGATTGTAGCTACTCAATTACAGGTTTCTTTTTAACTGGCGCGCGGGGTTTCAAAGACAGAGACACCCTGCTCACGACTGCTCTCCGGCAATGAGTTTTCGTACTTGACGTAGGAGAAACTTTATTTCCTACTTCCTGGTCTACTCTGCCCATGATCAATGGATCAACTTTCTGTAAAAACGCTGTAAATATGAATACATACGCAACTTTATCAAACATCAACTTCATCTTCTCTTCTTAAACGGTAAGAAATCGATTTCATGAATCGATATATAATGATCTCAGTCAGGTTATGATCTCTAACAGGCCTGAGCTCAAATCAACGTAAATGACCTGAAAATGAAAATATAGCCATTGTATTGTTGGCGGAAATTTAGCCACCAGAAAATTCAATACTAGCCCTTCTGATTATGAATTTCTAACCATGTTAATATTTTAATCTCTTAAAAAATAATAGTGAAATGTTACGTGATTTCTTGTGTATCTTTTTAAAATATATCCATAAACAGTGGCCCTATGTGGAGGTATAAATGTCATTACTTTTGCGTCGTCTTTCGAATCATTGTGTTTTGTTGATTTCTAGTCAGTGTATTGTCAGTCCAAGTTGACACAGGTGTAATCAAATCACATACAAAGTGTGCTTGTGCTATTTTTGCTAGCACTTTAAAATAAGGTTCTGTTTGTTAACATGGGGTAACAATGTAACAGCCTACTTTTAAAGCATTTAATCTTAGTTAATGTGTATTTCGTTTACTAATACATTATTACATTTTAAACGTTGTGTATCTGATAATATTATTTATTGGACCTGAGTTGACGAACATTCAAACTTATTTTTATTAACTAACATTGACGAAGAAAATTAACATCAATAGAAAAGAAATAGGGTAAACGTACCTATTAAGCTCACTAAAGTCTACATTGAGACATTTTAGTGCACAGGGTAGGCTATTGGTTTCAGTAAAGTTATGTTAAAATAAAATATTAAAGGGATAGTTCACCCAAAAATGAAAATTCTGTCATCATTTAGGGTGAATTCAGGGTGATTGGGACTTTGGCACTTTTTCCAAGTCATCTCAATGGCAAAATGTGTCCCAATCACCTTGAATTCACCCTACTCACCCTCTTTTCCCGAGTTTCTTTCTTCTGCTGAACACAAAAGAAGATATTTTGAAGAATGTTTGTTACAAAGCAGCGAGAGCTACCATTGACTATCATAGTATTTTTTTTCCCTACTATGGTAGTCAATGGTAGCTCTATCTGCTTGGTTACAAACATTCTTCAAAATATCTTGAAATATCTTGAATATCTAAGAAATGTATACGGGTTTGGAACATCATGAGGGTGAGTAAATGATGACAGAATTTTCATTTTTGGGTGAACAATCCCTTTAATCTCTCACACAATAATATTTTATTTTAAAGGTCCCGTTCTTCGTATTTTTTTGAAGCTTTGATTGTGTTTACAGTGTGCAATATAACATGTGTTCATGTTTCGCGTGTAAAAAAACAGTATTTTTCACACAATTTACTTATCTGTATACCGCTGTTTTCACTGTCCTAAAAACGGTTGATGAGTTCCTTGTTCTATGAAATCCCTCCTTCAGAAATACGTAACGAGTTCTGATTGTGCCAGCGGTTCCCGTGTTGTGATTTGACCGCAGCTTAGCGCACGTGGCACGGTTCCTGTGTTGTGATTCGACAGCAGCTTAGCGCACGTGGCACGGTTCCTGTGTTGTGATTCGACAGCAGCTTAGCGCACGTAACTTGCACGGAAAGGTCACGCCTCTTAACGGGAAGATGAATGCGCTCAATGATCTCTACAGCGTCCCTGGGAAAGCCAAACAAAGGTGATTTGACTCCGGGATGAAAATAACAGCATCTCGACGACATGGCGACAAACACACTCAAACGCAACACTTCCTTTTCTCCACGTGGGACAGCAACAAGACCACGCCCTCTTTTTCGAGTATTCTTGTGGGCGGAGGTTAGTCTGTTCTACTGTTCTACTGACGTAATTAAAGAAGGAAGTACCAGGATGTAGTCCAAACCGGCCGTTCGCTGTAGGCTTTGAAAGGGAACTTCTGATAAATAAAATATCTCGCTTGTCATTGAACTTTGAGCTTTATAATTTTACAGGTATTATTTATGCTCTAACAGCAACATTACACACTAACTAAAGTTTGTAAAACAGTGGGATCGCGAAGAACGGGACCTTTAAATGACAAATGCATTTCAATTAACCCTCTATGGCATGAATTTTTATTTTTTGGGGAAAAAAAAATATTTCACCCCAATTTTTGGGAGCTTGGGGGTCCCTGATAATATATCCATCATAAAATGTGTCCCCACCCCACCCCTGAACCAGATATTGGTTTGTTGCCTTAGGGCAACAATGTGCTATAAGGGTACTCAAACCCCAAGGTTTTCTACATAGGTGGAATAGGTGGAAAACAAGCAATATGTGCATTAGATAAAGTTTTATTTTGACAAACATCAAACAATAAATAAAAAAATACTACTACTAATTACAACTAACACCTCATGTATTATATTCATACACCAATCAGGCATAACATAATGAGCACTGGCAGGTGAAGAGAATAACACTGATGATCTCTTCATCACAGCACCTGTTAGTGGGTGGGATATATTAGGCAGCAAGTGAACATTTTGTCCTCAGATTTGATGTGTTAGAAGCAGGAAAAATGGGCAAGCGTAAGGATTTGAGTGAGTTTGACAAGGGCCAAATTGTGATGGCTAGACAACTGGGTCAGAGCATCTCCAAAACTGCAGCTCTTGTGGTGTGTTCCTGGTCTGCAGTGGTCAGTATCTATCAAAAGTGCTCCAAGGAAGAAACAGTGGTGAACCGGTGACGGGGTCATGGGCGGCCAAGGCTCATTGAGACCCGTCAGGGTGCCCATGCTGACCCCTGTCCACCGCCGAAAGCACCAACAGTGGCACGTGAGCATCAGAACTGCACCACGGAGCAATGGAAGAAAGTGGCCTAGTCTGATGAATCACGTTTTCTTTTACATCAAGTGAATGGCCGGGTGCGTGTGCGTGGCTTACCTGGGAAACACATGGCACCAGGATGCACTATGGGAAGAAGGCAAGCCGGCGGAGGCAGTGTGATGCTTTGGGCAATGTGTTGCTGGGAAACCTTGGGTCCTGCCATCCATGTGGATGTTACTTTGACACGGACCACCTACCTAAACATTGTAGCAGACCATATACACCCTTTCATGGAAACGGTATTCCTTAGTGGCTGTGGCTCTTTCACACTTCCACAAAGCAAAAATGGTTCAGTAATGTTTCGAGGAGCGCAATGAGTTTGAGGTGTTGACTTGGCCTCCAAATTCCCCAGATCTCAATACAATCGAGCAACTGTGGGATGTGCTGAACAAACAAGTCTGATTCATGGAGGCCCCACCTCACAACATACAGGACTTAAAGGATCTGCTGCTAACATCTTGCTGCCAGATACCACAGCACACCTTCAGGGGTCTAGTGGAGGACATGCCTGTTATATCACATTAAAAAGTGCTATTTATCTAACCAACTGATGACACTGTGTCCCATGTGGCTTTGCTTCATGAAAGGACTGCTCCACCCCCAAACAAAAAGTCACACCCATTTCAGCCCCTCATTTCATTGAACAGACAGTCAGGTGATATTATATATACACGCTTTTTATTAAAAAAAGTTAAGGGGCCGTGTGAGGTCCAAAAAGGTAGTTTGTTGCCTGAGGGCAACACCATGCCATAGAGGGTTAAGATGTACATCATCATTAAATGCAAGCAAAAAGTCTGGCTGTGCTTAATGGGTACATGTTTGTACCCTTTAAGCACAACCCTGTTGCCATTAAGCTCATATCATGTTTTTTGGGGAAAATTCTTGTTTATTCTTAACAACATTTTTAAAGAATAATTGTATAAAGATTAACTTGAAGTGACAACCATCAGTTAACAGTAGGTTTATGAAGTATTTACATAGACGTTTAATGTGGATGAGCTTAAAGGGAGCACACTGAGCTTTAATGGAACAGCAAAAAATTATTACATTTTAAAGTACAATTTTGCTAAATAAATGATCTAGGTCATGTGTTAAGTTCATACATATTTTAATATGAACAGCTATTATTGAAAATAATGATGCCACAGAGCATCAATAAACTATAAATTTATTATATAATGGATTTAAAAATACAAGCCAGTAATGCCTGTGAAGTTATATATTAGTGTAGCACACAATCTTATACAGCTTGTAAGCTAACAGTGTTCTGTAGCACCTGCGCTATGTTGCTAAAACTATCTTTTGGATCGAACTGTAATTATTTCCCACATCCAGGTTCCAGGTTATAATATGCAAAAGTATAAACATTAATCTCTTAATAAATCTCCAAAATAAAGGCTTAAACATCTAAAGAAAAATGCACATTTAAGGGGCTTCTCTTTTTTTTTGTGAAAGTTTTCAGACAGCTTTCAAAATGGCACTAGACAGTGTGAACACATATATACCCATATCTTGGTGTGCGATGGTCTGATTAACAATTGGTTAAGACATCAAGTAGGATGATAAATTATTTTTTTATTTTTATAATCTGAGCTCAAAGATAGTAGTGTGCTTAATGGGTACATGAGCTTGATAGGTACGTTTACCCTAATGTAACACATTTTTCTTGCAAGCTAAATGTAGTTAACACATTAACTAATGTTAAAGGGATAGTTCACCCCAAAATGAAAATTCTGTCATTACTTTCTCACCCTCATGACGTTCCAAACCCGTAAGACTTTTGTTCATCTTCGGAACACAAATGAAGATCTCTGATGAAATCTGTCACTCCATAAAGACCCTTTAACTAATGGGACCTTAGTGTAAAGTGTTAAACTATTTTTGTAATGTAAATGACACTTATTTTGTTACCAAATACAGTGACATTCAGAAGTTTTTACATTGTCAAAGTCCTGTTTTTCTGTTATTTTGAGTAATAGAATGGAAAGCTAAAAATGACTCATGGCACTTCTGATATTCAGTGTTTTTAGCAGAATTTAACAATGGCAGATTCAAGTCGACCTCAACGCAAGCTGTCCAGAGCTGGAGAGAGTTTATACCAGACATTAGGCCTGGAGAAAGGAGCGTCGTCTGATGATATTAAGAAAGCATACAGGTATGTTGTTCAAATAATGCAACTCTTTTGTTAATTAATATTGAAAATGAGTTTAGCTATTCGAAAAAGGTATTGCTTCATAATCAGTTCGATAAATAGCTCATGTCAGTAAAGGAATTCATAAATGCAACATCCCTGAAAGGCTTTGTTTCATAAATCCTCACCATAAGAAAACTGGCGCTGAAGTATCATCCAGACAAGAACCCCAACAACCCAGAAGCAGCAGAGAAGTTCAAAGAGATCAACAATGCCAACACCATCCTCAACGACGACACCAAAAAACAGATCTACAATGACTATGGCTCCATGGGCCTCTACATCGCAGACCAGTTCGGAGAGGACAGCGTTAAATACCACTTCCTCATGAAGAAGTGCTGGTTTAAGGTGAGTCCTTTGTGTGTATCTGTCTATGTTCTTTGCTTTCAGTTATTCACTTGTATGCAATAGTACTGTAAATATTACAGCTCATTTCATGCACATGATTGGTATAATAATCCCTTTTTTTGGTTTTCTGGACCATGTTCAGACGCTCCTTGTGTTAGGTTCGCTCTTCACATGCTGCTGCTGCTGTTGCTGCTGTTGTTGCTGCTGTGGTAAATGCGGCGGTTCAGAGCTCGATGAAAATTTTCAGTATATGGATCCAGATGAGCTGGCGGCAGAAGATGAGCCGAACAGAGGTGAGGAGCAGTCATGTTTTCAGGTCTGGAGACTGCAAAATTTCCCAGATTCCATCTGGACCTGCTTAAAGCAATAGTTCCACCCAAAAATTAAAATTATCCCATAATTTACTCACCCTCAAACCATCCTAGGAATACGTGACTAGCATTGAATAGTGGCCAAATTTTTGAAGTAATCATAAAAGTAAACTTTGACTCCAGTGGGTTAAAAAAGGCCTTCTGAAGTGAAGTGGTGGGGAAAAAATAGACGCTCTCGAAAACCGCGTATCTCTCTTATGAACGTGTGTACGGCCATTGCTGAAAGCTAGTGATTATACTTTATAAAGTTTCAAATATGTATATTTTTCTTACACAAACACAGCGCTTTGCTTCAGAAGGCATTTATTAACTCCCTGGAGTCGTATGGATTACTTTTATGATGGATGGATGCGCTTTTTGGAGCTTCACAAACTCTATTGTATTCAATGCCCTTACAAAGCTGGGAAGGGCCAGCCCAGGACATTATTTAATATAACTCTGATTGTGTTTGGCTGAAAGAAGTAAGTCATATACACCGAGGAGGGCTTGAGGGTGAGTAAATGATGGTATAATTTTTATTTTGAGTGAACTGTTCCTTTAAAAACAATTGTTATTAAAGGAAATTGTAATATTTATGCATACATAGCCTACCACTGTGTTATTTGTGATTCACAGGCAATGACACAGTAATAACAGGACAGCCTATTCCCTGTCCAGTGCCTGGAGATTCAGGTGAACATTTATTATTTTCCTCCAACAGATGCATATTTAACTTGCTCAGTCATTTTGTATTTGTTAGACATTTATATATATATATATATATATGTATATATTAGTCATGCAACCCCTAGTGTATACATACTTTATATTGCCAAAAGTATTGGGACACCCCTCCAAATAATTGAATTAAGGTTTTCCAATCACGTCCATGGCCACAGGTGTATAAAATCAAGCACCTAGGCATGCAGACGCTTCTACAAACATTTGTGAAAGAATGGGTCTCTCTCAGGAGCTCAGTGAATTCAAACATGGTACTGTGATAGGTTGCCACCTGTGCAATAAGTCCATTCGTGAAATTTCCTCACTACTTAATATTCCACGGTCAACTGTTAGTGGTATTATAACAGTGGAAGCAATTGGGAACAACAGCAACTCAGCTACGAAGTGGTAAAATCACAGAGCGGGGTCAGCGCATGCTGAGGTGCACAGTGTGCAGTGAGATGCTATGGGAAAATTTTAATCATGACCACAAGATTAAACATTGTGCATGAAATGTTTATTGAATTGCATATATTCATACAGAATCAGTGTATCTGGGTAAAAGGTCATACACAACTTTAAGGGACACGCATAACATGGGGCCTATGTCGAAAACGAAGACTGGGATTTGACCTTTGAGGTCATCGATGGTCCAGTCTTAGGGATCAGGGTTAAAATGAACAGCACACTTGGGGATTTGAGTAAGTGCTGCTGATTCTTTCCATGTGTGGAAATTTACAGGAGGAGTGACTTTGTTTTAGCCTAGAAATCTAGACACACCCTAGTGGCAGCAAATCTAATCTGCAGCGAGTGTAGTCTAGCAGCTGGAAAAACCAAACTCTGTTCAGGCCAATCACATCGTGTATAGGGTCGGTGGGCGGGCTTAACATAATGACGGCACGTAACGGCAGAATTGTGGCGGTTCCGCGTGCTACTCGTAAGCAAAGAAGCTGGTGAACGGCGGTCGAATTGGCTTTGGCCTCTGGAAGACTTTGGGCCCTATCTTGCACCCAGCGCAATTGACTTTGTACACCGACGCATGTGTCATTCCTATTTTGCACCCGCGCAAAGCGCGCTTTTCCCTCCACAGAAGCACGTCGCTAAACTAGTGAATGAACTTGCGCTCCCTGGGCGGTTCAGCGCAAAAAAGGAGGGTCGTTCCGGCGCAAACAATCCCTGGTGCTATTTTGCTGTTCCATTAAACAATTGCGCCACTGACCAGAAAAAACCTAGTCTAAAGTCAGTGGCGCGTTGCGCGTTGTTCATTATGCTATTTTAAGGGCGCATGCTTGACCATAATGTATAGCGTGCACAACGCGCATACACTTTGCTCATGTAATCTACACAGATGCAACAGTTATTTTTGCAAATCATAAATTGTTACACTAAAAAAATATTAACACATGAGATGACGGAAATCATTGTGGTGTGCCACGAAGATGTGAAAAAATAGGCATAAATCTAGCTTACAAATTATTCAGGCTAATTATTTATTTAACCGACGCTATTTTGGGTGGGTTTCTCCCATCCCCATACAACACAACTTCTCTGTCTTTCACTGCTCTTACAAGAACATCAGTCTCCTCGGCTGTGAACCGCTCCTGGCGTGCGCCTGGTAAATACGCCATAATAATAGCAATCCATAATGGAACTTGCGCACCTGCTTTTAAAGGGAATGTTGGATGACGCTCTGATTGGTTTATTCACGTTACGCCCAAACCACACCTATGAATAATGAAGCTACTTCAGACCAACCCATTTTCGATTTGCGCCGGGCGCAAGAGCCATTTATCCCGCCAGGAAAATAGCAACAGCGCCGAGACCCGCCCACAAAGTTACTTGCGCTTCGCGCTTTGACACTTGCGTTTCAGATCGTTAAAATAGGGCCCTTTGAGTTAAGCTTTTCTTTGAGAAAAGAACAAAGAACGCCACTGAAGTCATTCTTAAGAAAGGAAGATGTGTTCGGAGTTTTGCCGACCGGATACGGCGAACGTTTAATCCATCAACTAGCTTCACTTCACGTTGCTCTCAGGTTGGTTGTAGCGCTATCCAATTGCATGCAGAGGGAATTTGAAAGACAACCGTTTGTCCCGCCCCTCGGATTGAGCCCTGCCAATGGTGAGTTCCCAGACCCAACATCTTGATGTGGGTCTGGCTTGTCAGGCTAACTTTGTTTGGGAACTGATAAAAGCCGAGTGCTGTTATGTCTAGTTAGTGCACTCTGCAGACATTGAAGATGGCTGTATGACTGTGACTCTTTTCTTGCGAGAAAATAAATCTTTCTAAAGACAATTGGGCAAGCTTTTTTCTCTTATTCAATAATGCGGTGATAGTTGAAATTTTGCCACGACAGTCAATAGCTACAGACCTCCAAACTTCAACCCGATAGAACACCTTTGGGATGAATTAAAGCGGAGACTGCGTGCCAGGCCTCTTCGTCCAACATCAGTGCCTGACCTCACAAATGTGCTTCTAGAGAAGAATGGTCAAAAATTCCCATAAACACACTCCTAAACCTTGCGGAAAGCCTTCCCAGAAGAGTTTAAGCTGTTGTAGTTGCAAAGGGTGGGCCAACTCCATATTAAACCCTACGGATTAAGAATGGGATGTCATTAAAGTTATTGCGCATGTTAAGGCAGGCATCCCAAAACTTTTGGCAATATTGTGTACCTATTAATAATTTTTTTTTGATGGTGACATGCTATTTTTAAAAAAAAGTTAAATACTGTGAAGAGGGGGACATCTCATTCATCATCAGTGATGGGAATAACGACGTTATAGATTAACAGAATTCTTTTTTTCAGTAACGAGTAATCAAACCAATTACTGTTTCTCCCGTTACAACACTGTTAGCGTTACTGAGAAAAAAAACGCGGCGTTACTATAATTGAGCTCGCTGAAACGGTTTTCATCCGAACAGACGGACCTGCAATGGTTTTTTTTCTCTGCTTGGTGTATGTGTGTGTGTGTGTGTGTGTGCGGGCGTGCATGCCATGCGTGTTGGGGGGTGGGTGGGGTGGTACACATAACTGATGATGATTGGTGGGTGGGAGACAAGGTTGAGGTTGATAGGTTAAGTTCACACACACACACACACACACACACACACACACACACACACACACACACACACACACACACACACACACACACACGCATATGTACAGTCACACAAACCAAGTTCAACGACTTCAAAGGTAGCTTTCGCTAACTGGAAGTATAAGCGCTACTTTTCCCTCATTGAGGTGAAAGGTAAGAATGTTTATGTAACGTGCAACTTATGCCCAGGAAGAGAGTCTCTCCACGTCGGTGGCAATAATTCTAATCTAATGAAACCTCACATCATCACATGCCGCCACAAAATTAGTGGCTAAAAACCCAGGTGATAACATGAGCTCCACTACCAAAGGAGTAGTATAGTACTGATAATATTTATACAATATTTACACTATAGTAGGTCTACTGATAATATTTACACTATAGTAGGTTTGATAGGTGTCTCTCACATTGTCCCACAGCAACATTACAATAGTGTATATTAATGTACAATGTTTTATAATAATAATTGATTCTATTTAGTGTCCAATTCATTCATTTAACATATTTAATATTGGGGGCATCCAAGTTTTGAATAAAAAAAAAAAAGGAACTCAGTAGTTACTTTCCCTGGTAATTAGTTACTTTTATAATGATGTAACTCAGTTACTAACTCAGTTACTATTTGTAAGTAGTAACTATAACTTTTTTAAAGTAACGTGCCCAACACTGTTCATCATTGAATGACGCTCCTGTTAATATCCCTATTACACAGTGATTCTTGTTTTGTTGGCCCTGATATTACTGGATGAACTTTTTTTGTGTGTTGTTCAACAGGACAGCCTGTGTTTGTAGGGATGCCCATTCCTGAAAAGTCAGGTGAATATCAGTAATTAGCATTAGCATGCTATATTCTGTGTGATGTTTGAATAATGTACTCTTTTGGCAATGAAATGGCAAAATAGTTGAGATGAAATGCTGATAGTCTTTGTTCTCCTGCAGATGGAGACACTGTTATACTGATCACTCCAGATGCACACAGCAAATAAACAGAGCAAACCCTATCCTGAAGATTGCCTCGTCAGCGAAACGAGGACACTGCTGTTGAAACGTGGTTCAGTGTAAGGTTGTGTATTGTCTGTGCAGTATGTGTGGGTCATTTGATCTCCAAGCATAATGCTATTTCTGTTTACATAATTTTATAATTGCCTGATTTTTATTGCAAAGACACTTTTTCTAATGCTTCTTTGATGAGGCACGCAGATCAGATTCAGCCCTTTAAATGCCATCTAGAGTACAATCAAACAAATACATGCTTGTGTAAAAAATTGCCAAATTCCCTGATCTTATAAAATAAGAATGTACTGTTTTTTTAACAACACCATATTTATTGATTTGCTCAATTGTTTTCTAGTGGGAACTGATGTATGCACTTTCTGTGCTGTACGTCACTCTTATGAACATAAAGCCTTTGGAACCTATATTAATATTATATTTGTACAATGTGAAGTCATTGAGGCTCTAATACAGTGATAACGTGTAAATCGGTATCTCTTCACAATAAGGTTTTTATTAGTTAACTTCTTTAGTTAACATGATTTAAGAATGAACAATGCTTCTACAGCATTTATTAATCTAAATTAATGTTAATTTCAACATTTACTAATGTGATTAAAATCAAAAGTTTTATTTTTTAACATTAGTTAATACACTGTGAACTAACATGAACAACCAACGAACAGCTGGATTTATATTAACTAACATTAACAAAGATGAACAAATAATGTAACAAATGTTTTACTCGTTGTTGTTCATGTTCGCTATACCATTATCTAATGAAACCTTATTGTAAAGTGTTACCAAATGATCCAGCAGTCCTTTCCTATCTATATGCACATAAACATTGACAATTTTAAGCTAACCATTTTATGATATATGATCATTTACTATGGTGTCAATCTTTTAAATGTTTCAAATGAACGTATATAAATGAGGAACATTATGCCATATGATCAATGGGCAGGGGTTCAGGTACGGTCTGTCCTGCTGAGTTCAAAAGACTACTGATGTTTTGTCACGCAACAGCTGGTAATTAAAGAGATTCATATTTTGTTGCTGTTTATTGTTTATGTTAATATTAATATTGCACGGGCTCAGGGATGGTTTTGTCTGAGATTCTATATGTATATGTATGTTTTTGTTTATAATTGTAATGGTTGGCAAATGACTGCTGCTGCAATATTAATTTCAATGAGGAATTATGAAAGATTAATAAATATAGATGATTATTGAATCTATTCAAGCTTTCAGTGTGAGTTTGTACATGTGAATTTGCTCTACGGGGTTGGCTTGCAGAAACCCTGTATGTAGACATCTTTACAGCAGGGAAAATGCTATATGTGCACATCTGTTATCCGATTTTATCTCTAGTTTTGACCTTGATGAAACTAAACATGGTTTTACTGCACCAGCAAATTTTGCCGGCATGCATGTGAAACAGCATATGGCTTTGAACTAACTGGAAACTTAGTTTCACATGAGTTCATCTTTAAAGTTCTAGAGATTTTAATACATGCTTTATTTATACCTGTAATTACAAGCACTATTTATTTGGAAGGATTTTTTATTAATGGCCTCCATAGTGAATTTGGAGAAAGTCCAGCTGAGCAAGCAGAACAAGACCATGACAAACTCACTTGAACTTTTGGGGTAAGTCTCTCATTCATTCTGCTGTTATTCGAAGTGTTTGATCCCGCTTTCTTCATTCTGTTTTGATTCCTTCCTCTAGTCTGCTGGATAATTCAGAGGATGAATACCTCAGCACTCAGTTTGAGTGTAAACGTGATGCACAAGCTTTTCATTGCCACAGCCTAAAAGACACTCGCTTGAAGCACCAGGACAAAACACAGGCCCGGAGAAAGTTACTCATCACATGTATTGTGTGCTTGATCTTCATGATCGGAGAAGTCGTTGGTGAGAATTAAAGGACATCCACAGTTTAAACAACCTAGTCTGCTGATTTCAAAAAATGCAGTTGATATTATGGCATACTGTTACTTCTAGATGCATTTGGGACCCGTCAAGCTTGAATAGCCTATAATAACGGATGTTATTATCTCCTGTAGCAGATCATGTGTGGTGCTGTGTTGACGCTCTGCTGTTCTCGTAGGTGGTTACACTGCTCACAGTCTCGCTATAATGACTGATGCTGCTCATCTTCTCACTGACTTTGGCAGCGTTTTGATCAGTCTCTTCTCGCTGTGGATTTCCTCCAGACCGCCGTCCAAACATCTGACATTTGGATGGCATCGATCAGGTGTGTGTCATATGTCAGGGCTTGACATTAAGCCTGTGCACATGCTTGTCCTTCAGACAAGTAAATCTGTCATACACTTGTCCGAGTAAAAAATTAGCTTGTCCGGAATTTTTTTTTTTTGGTCAATATAATCTATTCTGAAGCAATATTCTCACCAGTGTTCAATCAGCTTTGACATATTTAAATATGCATATGTGATATTTTTACCTTTTTATAAAGGGCATTTTTCTATAATCTTATTAAATATAGGCTATGCTTCAGCTTTCATTTTATATTTTTAAATTGGATCTATAATTTAAATTAGAATAAGACCCTATAGGCTGTTACCAATCAAATTAAATTATTTACACTGAAAAATTACAACTGCATTAAATAATGTTATGAGATTATTTTAAATATTTTTGAATATACAAATAAGAAATGTTGGAAAGATGAAACTAAACCACCAGTAGGTGGCAGCAGGTGATGGTCTTAATGAATGAGTCATTGAGTCGATTCATTCAAATGGATGATTCATTCAAGAATTAAAGGTCCCGTTCTTCGTGTTCTTTTGAAGTTTTGATTGTGTTTACAGTGTGCAATATAACATGTGTTCATGTTTCGCGTGTAAAAAAAAACAGTATTTTTAACACAATGTACTTATCTGTATACCGCTGTTTTCCCTCTCCTAAAAACGGGCTGATGACTTCCTTTATTCTATGAAGTCCCTCCTTCAGAAATACGTAACGAGTTCTGATTGTGCCAGCGGTTCCCGTGTTGTGATTTGACCGCATCTTAGCAAACGTGTCACGGTTCCTGTGTTGTGATTCGACAGCAGCTTAGCGCACGTGGAAAGGTCACGCCTCTTAACGGGAGATATATATGCGCTTAATGATCTCTACAGCGTCCCTGGGAAAGCCAAACAAAGGTGATTTGACTCCGGGATGAAAATAACAGCGTCTCGACGACATGGCGACAAACACACTGAAACGCAACACTTCCTTTTCTCCACGCGACACGTCCTCTTCTCGACGTGGGACAGCAACAAGACCACGCCCCCTTTTTCGCGTATTCTTGTGGGCCGAGGTTAGTCTGTTCTACTGTTCTACTGACGTCATTTATGAAGGAAGTACCAGGATGTAGTCCAAGCCAGCCGTTCGCTGTAGGCTTTGAAAGGGAACTTCTGTTAAATAAAATATCTCGCTTGGCATTGAACTTTGAGCTTTATAATTTTACAGGTATTATTTATGCTCTAACAGCAACATTACACACTAACTAAAGTTTGAACAGTGGGATCACGAAGAACAGGACCTTTAAGCGGTCATTTACGAATAGGTGATTGAATCTTTGATTCAACCGATTCATTCAAAACGCTGAATCATTCAGTGAGATGCGTTACGTTTTTGTTGTGATCTTTGTTTGGAACTATTTTCGCTGCTGAAATAGAACAAAAACAGTCCATATTGCATCTGAAATGTAAGTAACTTAATGTTAATTAATTGTTTATTGAGCTGGCGTATGAAATCAGCCTCATGTTCAGTCGTGATGGTATTCAGGAAAACAACACTCTTGTTTGTGTGATGTTGCTTAACTGTATCATATGTTATAAATATAAAAACTACACAATTTTTAACTGTGTATATTAACTGAGTTTCTTTGTATGAGTAGCGCTAATTTGTTTTGATTTTCTCATCGAGAGGCTGCGCTTTGGTGATTCCCTAGTTAGTTTTTAATTTGACGTTTTAACCAGGATACTTGTCCGTCGGGCAAGTAAAATTATTTTTCACTTGCCCCTTCAAAAAATCCACTTGTCTCGGACAAGCATTAATGTCAAGCCCTGTATTTTAAAATGTAATTTATTTGATGCAAAGCTGAATCAGCATCATTAGTCCAGTCTTCAGTGTCACATGATCCTTCAGAAATCATTCTAATATGATGATTTGCAGCTCAAGAAACATTTCTGATTATTATCAATGTTGAAAGCAGTTGTGCTGCTTCATTTATTTGTGGAAACTGTGATACATTTTTTATGATTTTTTGATGAGTAGAAAGTTCAAAATAACAGCATTTATTTGAAATAGAAATGTCTTTACTATCACTTTTGATTAATTTAATGCATCCTTACTAAATAAAAGCACAACTGTTTTCAACATTAATAATAATAATAAATGTTTCTTGACCCTCAAATCATCATATTAGAATGATTTCTGAAGGATCATGTGATACTGAAGACTGGAGTAATGATGCTGAATATTCAGCTTTTCATCACAGGAAAAAATTACATTTCACAATATATTAAAACAGAAAATAAATATTTTAATTTGTAATAATATTTCACAATAAATACTGTTTTTACTGTATTTTTGAATACATAAATGCAGCCTTGGTGTATGGAGGACGAGAAATAAATAAATGTATAAATTAATAAATAAATAATTAAATGCTCAAATAAATAAATGTATAAATAAATAAATAAATAAATAAATGCATAAATAAATATATGAAGAAATAAATATAGAAATACATAAATAAATGAATCAATAATTAAATGCTCAAATAAATAAATAAATTCAGAAATGAATGAATAAATAAATCAATAATTTTGTCAAAAGTATAATTTTGAATTGTGCTATTTTCGTATAATTTGTTTATGTATTTCTACATTTATTTATTTTTACATTTATTTATGCATTTCTACATTTATTTATGTGTACGTATGTTAATACGGTAGACAGTCCTAAACTCTCTCAATGCAGGATTGGTCAATTAGGCAAACCAGTCAGAACCGTTTCTTAGGAAGGAAGACAAGATAGTTAGCCATCTTTTTTGATTAAATCATGGTAAATCATGCTAGAACGTGGTAAATCGTGAATGTGGTAAATCATGGTAAACTATGGTAAATCATGCTATAATCATGGTACATCAGAACGTGGTAAATCCTGATAAACTATGGTAAATCCTGATAAGCTATGGATAGCTATGGTAAATCCTGATAAGCTATGGATAGCTATGGTAAATCCTGATAAGCTATGGTAACTCATGAAATTATCCCCTTCCAGTGTGGTTACATGCTAGATTAAGATGTTGGGTCTGGCTCAATCCGAGGGGCGGGATAAACGGTTGTCTTTCAAATTCCCTCTGCACGCAACTGGATAGTGCCATGAGCGCCACAACCAACCAGAGCAAAGAAGAAGGTGAAGCCGTGCTAACGTTAGTTAATAGACTTTCGCCGTATCCGGTAGGCAAAACTCCGAACATATCTTCTTTTCTTAGGAATGACTTCAGTGCCGTTCTTTGTTCTTTTCTCAAAGAAAAGCTTAACTCCGAGTCTTCCAGAGTCGCGGCCAAAGCCGACTCAAAAGACCGCCGTTCGCCAGCTTCTTTGTTTACAAGTAGCATGAAGAACCTCCGCAAATCTGACGTGCCGTCATTATGTTAAGCCCGCCCACCGACTCTACACGCACTGTGATTGGCCTGACCAGAGTTTGGTTTTTCCAGCTCTCAGGTCTACCAAGAGTTGCTAGACTACACTCGTGGCAAAATACATTTTCTGCCGCTAGGGTGCGTCTAGATTTCTAGGCTAGTTACATGCATCTCGACGACATAAAACTCTCACGACGGAATGTGCATGCGCGGGCAAAACTGTGGGGTAATGCTGACTTCCCATGCTATCGGAATCATCGTAAATACTAGTTTATAGTTAAATGATGGGACATGAACGCCCTCTCAAGTCAAAATACGAATGTAATGAGCTCGTAATCATGATTTCAGAAGTGGGAAGTAGGACATTTCCGATAGCACGTGAAGGCAGCATTAAACTGGTAAAACTGTGGCTCTGCAGTCAGACCCTTCTCAATCCAAGTCTACATCCATGATATCAGCTCTGATCTGAACTAAATCATTGACTACACGTTCCAAACGAAACAGAAGGTAGTCACTTGGTGCATGATCTATATCATTTGCTATTAAATGCAAATCATTAGCAATGGGACTTAAAAAACCCAGCCGTATTTAACAAACCTAGCATCCACAGTAGTACAGCCGTAGCCGACACATAGACAGTAAAAGACAGGACGATCCTGTTTAACCAATCCTGCATTGAGAGAGGTTAGGACCGCCTACCGTATTAACATACGTACGCATAAATAAATAAATGTGGAAATGTAGAAATGCATAAATAAATGCTCAAATAAATAAATGTAGAAATACCTAAATAAATGTAGAAAAATTATAGTATAACACAAAAACAATTTTTTTATACAAAAATAGCACAATTCAAAATTATTCTTTTATAGAATTATTTATTCATTCATTTATTTCTGCATTTATTTGAGCATTTAATTCTTTCTTAATTTATTTATGTATTTCTATATTTATTTCTTCATATATTTATTTATTTATACATTTATTTATTTATTTATTTATTTCAGCATTTAATTATTTATTTATTCATTTTTATTTTATAGATAGACTCGGTAGACCCAAACGTACTGTGAGGGTCTGCTGGGAACGTTTGGCCGAGTCTCCCGTCAGAGAGATCTTCAACTCCTGCCTCCGGCAGAGCTTCGACCGGATCCCGAGGGAGGCTGGAGATATTGAGTCCGAGTGGACCATGTTCTCCACCTCCATTGTCAAAGCGGCCGCTCGGAGCTGTGGACGCAAGGTCTCCGGTGCCTGTCGAGGCGGCAATCCCCGAACCCGGTGGTGGACACCGGAAGTAAGGGATGCCGTCAAGCTGAAGAAGGAGTCCTATCGGGCCTGGCTGGCTTGTGGGACTCCTGAGGCAGCTGACAGGTACCGGCAGGCTAAACGGACTGCAGCCCGGGTGGTTGTGGAGGCAAAAACTCGGGCCTGGGAGGAGTTCGGTGAGGCCATGGAAAAGGACTATCGGCTGGCCTCGAAGAGATTCTGGCAAACCGTCCGGCGCCTCAGGAGGGGGAAGCAGTGCCCTACCAACGCTGTTTACAGTGGCGATGGGCGGCTGTTGACCTCAACTGGGGATGTTGTTGGACGGTGGAAGGAATACTTCGAGGATCTCCTCAATCCTGCCGTCACGTCTTCCATTGAGGAAGCAGAGGCTGGGGGCTCAGAGGAGGACTCGTCCATCACCCTAGCTGAAGTCACCGAGGTGGTCAAAAAACTCCTCGGTGGCAAGGCACCGGGGGTGGATGAGATCCGCCCTGAGTACCTCAAGTCTCTGGATGTTGTGGGGCTGTCTTGGCTGACACGTCTCTGCAGCATCGCGTGGCGGTCGGGGACAGTGCCTCTGGGGTGGCAGACCGGGGTGGTGGTCCCTCTTTTTAAGAAGGGGGACCGGAGGGTGTGTTCCAACTATAGGGGGATCACACTTCTCAGCCTCCCCGGGAAAGTCTATGCCAGGGTACTGGAGAGGAGAATTCGGCCGATAGTGGAACCTCGGATTCAGGAGGAACAGTGTGGTTTTCGTCCTGGTCGTGGAACACTGGACCAGCTCTATACCCTCTACAGGGTGCTGGAGGGTTCATGGGAGTTTGCCCAACCAGTCCACATTTGTTTTGTGGATTTGGAGAAGGCATTCGACTGTGTCCCTCGCGGCGTCCTGTGGAGGGTGCTTGGGGAATATGGGGTTGGGGGTCCTTTGCTGAGGGCTGTCCGGTCCCTGTATGACCGAAGCAGGAGTTTGGTCCGCATTGCCGGCAGTAAGTCAGACTTGTTCCCGGTGCATGTTGGACCACGGCAGGGCTGCCCTTTGTCGCCGGTTCTGTTCATAATTTTTATGGACAGAATTTCTAGGCGCAGCCAAGGGCCGGAGGGTGTCAGGTTTGGGGACCACACGGTTTCGTCTCTGCTCTTTGCGGATGACGTTGTCGTGTTGGCCCCTTCTAACCAGGACCTTCAGCATGCACTGGGACGGTTTGCAGCCGAGTGTGAAGCGGCTGGGATGGGGATCAGCACCTCCAAATCTGAGGCCATGGTCCTCAGTCGGAAAAGGGTGGCTTGCCCACTTCAGGTTGGTGGAGAGTTCCTGCCTCAAGTGGAGGAGTTCAAGTATCTAGGGGTCTTGTTCACGAGTGAGGGTAGGATGGAACGGGAGATTGACAGACGGATCGGTGCAGCTTCTGCAGTAATGCGGTCGATGTACCGGTCTGTCGTGGTGAAGAAAGAGCTAAGCCGTAAGGCGAAGCTCTCGATTTACCGGTTAATCTACGTTCCTACTCTCACCTATGAGCTTTGGGTCATGACCGAAAGGACAAGATCCCGGATACAGGCGGCCGAAATGAGCTTTCTCCGCCGGGTGGCTGGGCGCTCCCTTAGAGATAGGGTGAGAAGCTCAGTCACTCGGGGGGAACTCGGAGTAGAGCCGCTGCTCCTCCACATCGAGAGGGGACAGCTGAGGTGGCTCGGGCATCTGTTCCGGATGCCTCCTGAACGCCTTCCCGGGAAGGTGTTTCAGGCATGTCAAACCGGGAGGAGTCCCCGGGGAAGACCGAGGACACGCTGGTCCTATGCTATGTCTCCCAGCTGGCCTGGGAACGCCTCGGTGTCCCCCCGGAAGAGCTAGAGGAAGTGTCTAGGGAGAGGGAAGTCTGGGCATCTCTGCTTAGACTGCTGCCCCCGCGACCCGGCCCGGATAAGCGGAAGAAGATGGATGGATGGATTTTTATTTTATACATTTATTTATTTATTTCAGCATTTAATTATTCATTTATTCATTCATTTATGTATTATGTATTTATTTCTTCATATATTTATTAATTCATTTATTTATGTATTTCTACATTTATTTATTTATTTAATTCTGCATTTACGTATTTATTCATTTATTTATTTATTTATGTATACTTAAGTAATTTCTCGTCCTCCATACTGGTGAGTAGAAGTGATAAAAAAAAATTTAAATATTTTTTTTTTACTTTTGACCGATAATATATACGTTGTCACTAATGTTTATTTTTTCTTAGGAATTACAGTTGGCAACTATGTCAACTATTCCACGTTTTTCTGTCATTTGTTTCGTCCAGAGGTTTTAGGGGCTCTTCTGTCTGTTCTGTCCATCTGGACCGTGACGGTGGTTCTTGTTCTCCTTGCTGTTCAGAGAATCGTCAGTGATGATTATGAGATACACAGTGATGTCATGATATTCACAGCTGGATGTGCTGTAGCACTCAACATCTTGTGAGTGAAGTTATTTGATTTCATTAGTGGTGTTTGCTAAGTCAAGCATAACTGTTACAAGTGCTCAGTCATATCCATGGCTAGGCAAGGAAAAAAATGCTAACCCTAAATGTTAAACTTTGGCATGAAGTTCGTACTACACCATCTGTGCGATGAGCATGAATGATTTCAGCAATTGTGTATTTCTTAATATGATTAATGTTTCTTCAAAAAATAATTCTTAAATCAAGATACATTTGAGAAACAAAATGAAGGCCCACTGATGTGCCTTGAAACGCGCAGCATTATTCAATGTGTTGATGAAATTTCCACTGAAACAGGAAGAAGGGCGGGACATATCAAACAGCTCCTCCCCTTTATAAAAATATCCAATAGTGTATAGCAGGGGTGTCCAACCATGGTCCTGGAGAGCTACCACCACCCTGCAGATATTAGCTCCAACCTCAATCAAACAAAAACAGTTTATATCACAGCGCGGCCAGAGCCATTGAGCTCGGTAAAGCTGCAGGTTCCTCATAATCTCTAACCATTTCTCCTCCTTATCTCCTCCATATCGCTTCAAAATAGAGCATTCTGTGCAGAATTCAAAATGGTCTAATACGTTTTCTGGTTTCAAAACGTTTCAAATGGTCTAATACGTTTCATGGTCTGTGCCGACTCGCACATATGATCCACTCTGTGCTCTCCCGTCTCTGGACCGGAGCAGACTATGAAACCAGACTTAATTCGCCCCAATGGAAATCGTTCCCTAGCTCCTATATAGTGCACTGTGCCATTCACCATGTAGAAAATAATAAATGTGAACAAGTGACTGATATTAGCCGCAGCTTTAGCGTCTATTTATAATGTAGGGGGCGGGGCTTCAGATTCTAGAGAGCATTTGATTGGACAGAAAATCTGATGAGAAGCTGAAGTGCAGAGTGATGTCATCAAAATCACTGATCCAAATTGGCGGAAGTGAGAATCTGTACGTTTTGAATGCTTATATCTTCTAAATGCGAATTCTGTCATTGTATTGGAGCACACTAGCTTATAGATAACAGTAAGGCTAACATATTCATACTAGAAGGCAAACAAAAACTTCCATTTTGATTTCATGGGGACTTTACAGGAACACGCCGAATTTTTGGGACTTCAGCTTAATCACCGTCCCCCCCAGAGTTGGTTAAGTCCATACATACCATTCTCATCTCCGCGTGTGCCATAACTCTGTCTGACGCACCCACCGCTAGCCTAGCTTAGCACAAAGACTGCAGGTAAACGGCTCCAGCTAGCAGCTGCTCAATAAGTGACAAAATAATGCCAACATTTTCCTATTTACATGTTGTGATGTGTATAGTTACATCATGTACTAAGACCGACGGAAAATGAAAACTTGAGATTTTCTAGACCAGTATGGCTAGGAACTATTCTCTCATTCATGTGCAATAATCAAGGAACTTTGTGCCTTACCATGGGTGCAGCGGCACAATATTACACAGTGCCTGAAAATAGTCCCCAGCACACTATGCACCCATGGTACGGCAGCAAAGTTCCTTGATTACAACACAGGAATGAGAGAATAGTTCCTAGCTTGTCTGGCTATCAACAGACCAAGCTCAATTTAAGATTGAACATTGGTCTGGGGAGTCAGCTATGTATTTTCTACTGCACAAGAGACTTGAACGAGCATAATTCAAATGACTCTGTACGCAATTGGATAGTCCTTCAACCAATCAGACCACAAGAGGCGTGATCAACAGGCAGCGACCCATCGCTTCTCTATCCGTCATCGTGTTAAACCTGCCAATAGCGGGCCAGGTGGATAAGCCAGTCTGTGATTGGTTCCCGCAAAAGTGTAACAGAAGCAGTAGAAATTAATGTACAGGTTTCCAGACTGAGTTGCAGGGCGAAATCAAATCGCCTGCAGATCAGGCTGAGTTTACCCAGTCTAGTTCCTAGCCATATCGTTCTAGAAAATCGCAACTTTTCATTTTCCGTCTGTCTTAGTACACGATGTAACTAACACATAACAACATGTAAATAGGAAAATGTTGGCATTATTTTGTCACAGGGCTCTCAAGTTTTCAACTGAGTTCAGAGTGAGATTTTGGCGGCAGGGGTTTGGGTGGGGACAGGTTTCTGATCTAAAAAATGACAATACGTACAAATAAAAACATTTAATTCAGCATTTCTTTGTGTGTGTGTGTGTGTGTGTGTGTGTGTGTGTGTGTGTGTGTGTGTGTGTGTGTGTGTCTGTGTGCGTGTGTGAGAGAGAGAGAGAGAGAGAGAGAGAGAGAGAGAGAGAGAGAGAGAGAAATGTGAAAACATTTCATTATATTTTATCTAGACAATGCATAGTAGGCTATCTATTAATTATTGCATGTGTCTATTTCAAAGATGTCAGAGAGGAGACAAATGGCAAATTAATATTTCATAATTTGGAATATGTATTTTTTTCTTTCCTTTTCTTTTCTTTCCTTTTTCTTTTCTTCTGAATCAGAACTAAATCAATTGTCAGAATTAGCTGCTGAAATTCACATACTCTGGTCAAACTGTTGGCTAACCTACCAGCTGCCTGGCTACATGTGTTCCCCAGCAAATATGAGATGACTGTTAAATGACTGTCAGGGCTCGACATTAATCCTGTTCACGTGCTTGTCCTTCGGACAAGTAAATCTGTCACTCACTTGGCCGAGTAAAACATTTGCTTGTGCAGGAAAAAATTTATAAATACATTTTTTGTGTGTGTTGTATTTAATGTTTTCTGAAGCAATATTGTATGTAGCTTATTATAGGCCTAGACTACTTGTTCTGAGCAGGTGTTGTCAATGAACAGGGTGTAAAACTCTTGGCTAAGTTACAGACACTCATGAAAAACTGATGCTGATTATCTGGGAAACATTCTCTAACAGCAGTCAAATTGTCATTGTTTGTGTCAATTTTGTGTAACATTAAAACAGGAGATCATGACTTACTCTGTGCTCAAAGTGATACTCAGAACCCCAGTGGTTTCCTCTGAGTGAGGATGATGGTGAACAATTCCAGGATGTTTTTTTTCCCATTGGTTGTTGCGTTAAATCTACCTCGGATACATTAGTGCTATTTTCTGATTGGCTATTGTGTAGCCTCTTTTTTTTTTGATTGGCTGATAAGTGGCAGGGGAGACGTGCTTTCCTGCCTGGTTCCATAGAGAGAGCGGCGCGCCAGATACATTTTGGGTGCTGCGGCATATTAAATATATGATAAATAGTTTTTCTGCATGAGAAATACAATGTGTGGCGGGAGCGTGTGACAAAAGGCCGAAATGAGTGACTGTCACGCTCAATGCGTGACACTTGAGAGCCCAGTTGTCACTTGTTGAGCAGTAGGCTAGCTGGAGCTGTTTACCTCCAGTCTTTGTGCTAAGCTAGGCTAGCGGTGGGTGCGTCAGACAGAGTTATGGCACGCACAGAAATCAGAATGGTATGTATTGACTTATCTAACTCTGGGGGATACGGTGGAATAAGCTAAAGTTCCAAAAAGCCGGCGTGTTCCTTTAAGGTTTGTTGTCTGGAAACAAAATGATCAAAATTAAGTGAGTTTATGCCTAAGACAAGAAAATAAATCTGCCAGTGGGGCCAGAAAAAACATTTAATTCAAAGGGAAAACTCATTTATTTTTCTGCCCCCATTGACACATTTTTAAGCTTAAACTCACTTCGTTTTGATACATTTCTAAGAAAAAACGAAAAAGAGTAAATATATCTTGATTTAAGGGAAACAAGACAAAAATACTAAGTAAGAAAAACAAAAAAGGGAAAAATGTTAACTTTAAAAAGGTACATTTTTACGAGATAGTTACAATTGTAGACCCACATTCGATTAATTATTTATGTAAAGTGAGGTCAAAACATATGCATGCAGGGAAATGGCATCTTGTACAGTACAGTGTTTCCATGTTTGTTTCCATCAGTTTGGCATTCATTCTCCATCAGTCTCCGGTCCGTCACTCTCACAGCTCTCTCGGTGTCTTGGGTCATTCTCACGGCCTCACAGAAGAGCACAGGAACACCAGCGTGAGGGCTGCTTTTATTCATGTGCTGGGAGATTTACTGCAAAGTTTAGGTGTGCTGCTGGCTGCCACTATCATCTACTTCAGGGTTAGTAACATTACTATTACTAGCATATACAGAAGTTCTCAGACTTTCACTTTTATGGACATTTAGTCAGACTTATAAATGTGCGAATGTGATTCATCAGATCAGTGTGTCTTCCTCCTCACTAATGCTAACACCTCTTCATTTGATGATTTTTAGTGAATGTATGAAGTCAGAAGAACACAATCTACTTTAAATCGTTCTGTCAAATAAATGCCACTTGTTTTGACATTTTATAATTCAACGCAGGTATTCCCAAACTCTTTTGTCAGCCTAACCTCTTTGACAAAATATTCTCTTGAGGTACTTCCTAAGATTAAGTTTATAGTAAAAAAATTAAAGAACATATTTCAATGTTCAGGGTTCTGTGACAACGGTTAATGGTCACAATAACTAAAGTATCTTTTTAGTAAATGTTTTATTTCGATTTTTTTATTTGACAGTATTTTTATCGTATTTTACATTTTTATGATAAACTTCCAAGTGAACCTCAGTTCGGGAAACCTTGATCTAATTCAACATTTTGATATTTTTGTAAGTAACTTCCATTACTTTTCTTTCTTTGTCCTAACAGCCTGAATGGAAAATAGCAGATCCAATTTGTACTTTTCTGTTTTCAATACTTGTGCTCGGAACAACATTCACCATCCTGAAAGACATATTCAAAATACTCATGGAAGGCAAGTGATTGGTTGATTCGTATATGATCGTAAATGCCAAACAATGTTGACACATAATCTATTATTTAAAGGTTTGGACCAATATGAGGGTGAGTAAATGATGACAGAATTTTCAGTTTTGGGTAAACTATCCCTTTAATGTTTTATCTGAAGGAGTCCCACGTGGTGTTGACTTTGATTCTGTGAATGACGTTCTGCTGACAGTGGGCGGAGTCAAATCGACACACAGTCTGCGCATGTGGTCTCTATCTGCGAGCGAAACGCATCTCTCAGTTCATGCGGCCATAGGTAAAACGTGTGCACGTTCAAATGCTTCTCCAAAAAATCTGTTGTTTAACCCAAACAAGTTATTTAATTTCCAGATGAGCAAACCAACCCACAGACTGTGCTGATGGACATGAGCAAAATACTCCAGGCAGAATATGGATTCAGCTATATCACTATTCAAACAGAGGCTTATTGCTTCCAGTGCCAGGAACAGATGGACTGACATGGGATTTTAGCTTCTCATTACACGGGTTGAGTGTATAATTCATGCAAGTGACATATCAATAGGATTTCAGTTCAATAAACATTCAGATTTTAGTTTTTCAAAGAAAGTGTTTCTTTTTTTTATTCCTCCATAGATTTTTAGATAACTGGTATCAATCTCAGACAGGCTTGTTTAGTAGTGTGCCCGATCTTCTTAGGTAAATGGAAAACCTATTAAAATGGTTGTTCCACATTATTAAAGGAACACGCCGACTTTTTGGGACTTTAGCTTATTCACCATATCCCCAGAGTTGGTTAAGTCCATACATACCATTCTCATCTCTGAGCGTACCATAACTCTGTCTGACCCACCCAGTGCTAGCCTAGCTTAGCACAAAGACTGCAGGTAAACGGCTCCAGCTAGCCTACTGCTCAATAAGTGACAAAATAACGCCAACATTTTCCTATTTACATGTGATGTGTGTAGTTACATTGTGTACTAAGACAGATATGGCTAGGAACTATGCGCTCATTCCTGCGTAGTAATCAATTAACTTTGCCACCGTACGATGGGTGCAGGCGCAATGATATTACGCAGCGCCTGAAAATAACTTTGGCTAACTTCCGTCAACATAACCAAATGACAACCTGCTTGCACAAGAGAGCGTGCTGGAGGAGTTGACATATTTGATACAAACTAATTGATACATTTAGATAAATAGATTTCATACATTATAGCATATTATAATACAATATTTCCCGCTGTTGTCACTTGTCATCGTTTCTACGACACGTGACTCACAATGACTGAAACGACCAATTAAAAGGGCATTCTCTCTAATGATGTTCCAACATGTTAAAAACGCTTCGCTGATCATAGACAAACGGGGAGAAATTAGTTGGCCTATCTAAGGCACACTGCAAAAAATGACTGTGATTTTAACGGTAAAAAACTGTGAAAATGTCTGTCATGGATTTGCACTGAAATGATTCTCAAAAATACGGAACAAAGTGCGTTCCGTATCAGTTCAATATGGAACAAGACTTTTATGTGTCAAATACGGGACGATTCCGTATTATACGGAACGGTTGGCAACCCTATGTGCCACCCCTCTGAGTCTGTGCCCCAGCCTGGCCCCCCACGAAAAATTGTCTAGACCCACCCCTGCTTGTCTTTTGAATAACTGTTCTATATTTGGTGTCATATCACTAGTAAAGGTACAGTAGGACTGCATTGTTTGTGGAATGGGCTTTACTGAGTGCGAATCTCTATTAGCTGCTAAGTTCATTGCAGGGCGCATTAAACCACATTTAAGAGTACACTAAAAACTTCATTGTAATTTAATACATATTTAATCCATTAATTATATATATTGTTTTACCTTCATTCATTAAAAAGCGTTATATCATCACAGGCACAATAAATCAATACAACACAAGACTTACCTGGCAGTGATAGAATACTTTTTCCTTAAAGCTGCACTATGTAACATTGTTTTCAGTAAAATATCCCAAAACCACTAGGCCAGTGTTATATATTTTGTTCAGTTGAGTACTTACAATATCCCAAATGTTTCCAACTATTTGTAAATCGTGAGAAAATTGCTATTTTAACCAAGGAACCGGGACGTGTGAGGGATTCGCCTATCAATTGCGTCATATTTGCGTTACCCTCGGTTTCCGGTTTTATTTTGCAGAAACGCTTTACTCTCACTGCAGTGTGCAACCAAGGGGGTAATCCAGCACCCGGAAAGCATACCTTCCATAGGGGCAGCCATTGCTAACCAAGCCATCATCTGCTGTTAGCATCCCATTGACTCCCATTAATTTTGGCGTCCCTTTGACAGCAAATAACTTTACATCTGAGGCTTTTAAAGACTCCATTTGTCCATTGTTTATTTCTAAAGAAACACGACAATGTATAAAAGGCTCCATTATCTTACACTATCGCCCTGTAGAAGCCGTCTTTGTAAAAATAGGCTAACGATTGCATCATAACCACGCGACTCTCTGTCGCACAGTAGAGAAATTACCGCATAGACAGGAGGAGAAGCTCGCAGGCAATCTTTTATTGTCTACGAGGCAATCGTGGGGGGACGTGGAGGCATAAAGTCTTATGACAAAATAATTAATCAGAATACTTACCAAAAGTTGCTTCTGCTCACGCTCGCCATCTCTGCAAGATTCTGTGATTCAGATTTCCCTTTGCACAGCTACTAGAAGACTTGCTACTGTCGGACAGGTTGCTCACGTCACATCTACGTCGTCAAGCTCAGTCTGAGGCTGCGCAGTACGCTCAGCCATCAGGAAATGAGTGCTTCTATCTGACTTCACTTTTCTCTGTTGAAGTCTATGGGGTTGCTGTGTCCATTTCTTTTACTGTCTATGACGGCACCAGAGACGGCACTCGCAAGGAATGGATTTGTTCACAAATATTACACCATTTAAACATTTACTAAAATACATACTGAGTTGATAAAAGTCTTTTGTCATACTTGTTTGTTCACAGTTTGAACGTTCTTGTTTCCAATTGTTTAATATTTCAAGATCTGAGGTGAATTACCCCATTGTTACTTTTAGTACGACTAACAAAGCTGGGAGCACTAAATAATATTCAAATTCACATTACATGCTTTTAACATTAAATAAAGCACATGAGCATTACCTGAGATTATCATTGCCATGTTTTGTGTTGTTGTTCCAGCCGCGAGTTCGCAGAAATGGGGAAACCATTTATAAAATAGAATCATTGCAAAAACTCTCGCGTCGCGTGTAGTTAGGTGTTAGTGAGTCCTACTGTCAATCAATCAGTTTCTATGGCAACCATGATGATAAGTCACAGAGAGCACTTAAAATAAAGACTCGCACTGGCAATTTCTTCATTGCAGCGATAATCCGAGCAGAGGCGATTTTGGGCGACACATCTACCGATATTTTACAGCAGAAACCAATACGATACTACGAACAATACTATCTTTAGAAACACCATAATTTCATACAGACAGAGTATATATTCAGCATGCTCATATTCAGTTTATAGACTTGTTGGGGTAACAGAGTAGGACCCAGGACCAGTAGTAAAAAAAATTAAGACCAAGAGTCAGGAGTGTTATTAATTACAGAGACATTTACTGAAGAATAGTTTGCAATTCCATCAGCAAAGCCAGCTTAAAGTCTCACAAGGAGTTCGTAGGCCGCGCTCCCATACCAGCCTACCCGCCTCCACCTATCGTACATACAATTTCTCAACAGTTATACTGTTTTCAAGGTCTAACCACGTCATTACTGCCATGTGGAATGATTCTGATTGGCTCAGAGAAAATGGACAGTCATGGTAAATGGCGAGTTGTACTGCATTGACAGCTGCTGGGTCCCGGATGAGAAAGATGTGCAGGTGGAGTTCATGGTCATCGAACGCATCTACCAGCTTCTCGGGTGCTCACCAGGCGACATAACTGCGGATGAGTGCATGTCAGTCAGTCACTGCGTTTACAAGGGGGACGATCTGCAGATCGACATGACGCACCCAACCTGCACCTGCACCTGTAAGACCCCTGAGAACAGCCCGACAGGTGAACGCACCACTCAACTTTTCTTTATAACTAACTTATAATAGTATAATATGGACATCACTTGGGCTCTGTTTACAACTGGTATTAAGATGCGTTTTAGTCGATCGGATCACAAGTAGACAAGGGAAACATTACATCTGGGTTTTTCTTTTGAGGGGATTTCTTTGAGGGGACCCAGATAGCAGACCAACACTTAATCAACGTTGAATCGATGTTAATGCATCAAATCAATCAAATCACTTTATTTGTCACTCTACCATATGCACAAGTGCAACAGTAGGTGAAATTCTTAGGTGCAGTTCCGAGCAACATAGCAGTCATGACATGACATGTACAACATTTAAGCAACATCAGATTACATCATCTGATGCGCACACAATTACTCACAGCACAGTATACACTACAATAAACAATAAATAATTTACACAATGTGAGTGTAGTTCTCACAGCTTTAAACAATATACACATACTTACAATATACATATACTTAAAACAATATACACTAAACATACATTAAACAATAACAGTATACATTAAGCTATAGTAATAATATACAATGTACAGTATACAATATGTTCACAAATTGAAGTCCAAAGTGCAATAGATGCTGTATGATAAATAAATGTGTATATAATGTGTGTGTATCTACAGTGGGTTGTGCTGAGTGATATTCTGTCCAGTGTGTGTTATGAACTGATGGATCAAGAGTTAAGTAGTCTGATTGCTTGTGGGAAGAAGCTGTTCTGGAGTCGGCTGGTGCGTGTTCTGATGCTGCGGTACCGCCTGCCTGATGGCAGCAGTGAGAGCAGCCCATGGCTCGGGTGGCTAGAGTCTCTGATGATCCTCTGAGCTCTCTTCACACACCGCCTGGCGTAAATGTCCTGGAGGGAGGGAAGCTCACCTCCGATGATGCAGCTGGCCGTGCGCACTACCCTTTGCAGGGCCTTGCGGCTGCGGGCGGTACTGTTGCCGTACCAGGTGGTGATGCAGCCAGTCAGCAGGCTCTCGATGGTGCTGCTGTAGAAGCGTGTGAGGATGTGGCGGTTCATTCCAAACCTCCTCAGCCGTCGCAGGAAGAAAAGGCGCTGATGAGCCTTCTTCACAACGGCCTCAGTGTGGACGGACCATGAGAGTTCCTCTGTGATGTGGACACCGAGGAACTTGAAGCTGCTGACTCTCTCCACCGGTGCTCCATCGATGGTGATGGGGCGGTGTTCTCTCTCATTCCTCCTGAAGTCGACCACCAGCTCCTTGGTCTTGCTGACGTTGAGGGAGAGGTTGTGCTCCTGACACCACCGTGTCAGAGTGTGCACCTCCTCTCTGTAGGCCGTTTCATCATTGTCGGTGATAAGACCTACCACCGTCGTATCGTCAGCAAACTTGATGATGGTGTTGGAGCTGTGGATTGCCACACAGTCATGTGTGTACAAGGAGTACAGGAGTGGGCTGAGAACACAGCCCTGAGGGGCTCCAGTGTTGAGAGTCAGTGATGAGGAGATGTTACTGCCCATTCTGACCACCTGGCGTCTGTTTGACAGGAAGTCCAGGATCCAGCTGCATAACAGGCTGTTTAAGCCTAGAGCCCGGAGTTTAATGTCAAGTATGGAGGGCACAATGGTGTTGAATGCTGAGCTGTAGTCCACAAACAGCATTCTCACATATGTGTTCCTCTTTTCCAGGTGGGAGAGAGCAGTGTGAATTGTAGATGAAATGGCATCATCAGTGGAGCGGTTTGTGCGGTATGCAAACTGCAGTGGGTCCAGTGAGGGGGGGAGAACAGAGCAGATGTGGTTTCTGACTAGTCTCTCAAAGCATTTACTGATGATGGGGGTCAGAGCAACAGGACGCCAGTCGTTTAAGCAGGTGTTTTTTGACTGCTTAGGTACAGGAACAATGGTGGACGTTTTGAAGCATGTGGGGACCACGGACAGGGAGAGGGACAGGTTAAAAATGTCCGTAAAAACTCCAGCCAGTTGGTTTGCGCACGCTCTGATGACGCGGCCCGGAATGCCGTCTGGACCCGCGGCTTTACGGACGTTCACCCGCCGGAAGGATCGGGTTACATCCGCTAAAGATACGGAGAGTGCACTAACCTCTGTATCTTCAGCCGCGAGCTCTCTCTCCGCGAGGGCGTTGTTAGTTCCCTCAAAGCGAGCATAAAAGGTGTTGAGCTCGTCCGAGAGAGAGGCAGCGGTGTTCACGGTGGAGTTTGTGTTCCCTTTATAGTCCGTGATGGTGTTAATTCCCCGCCACATGCTTCTGGAGTCGGTGGTGTTGAACTGTCCTTCAATCTTGTCCCTGTACTGGCGTTTTGCTGCTCTGATGGTTTTCCGGAGGGCATAACTTGCTTGTTTATGCTCCTCCGCATTACCGGAGTTAAAAGTGGAGGTCCGCGCATTGAGTGCCGCGCGAACATCCCCATTTAGCCACGGCTTCTGGTTTGGGTACAGCCGTATTGTTTTGGTCGGAACAACGTCTTCTACGCACTTCCTGATGAAACACGTTACGCTATCAGCGTAAACCTCGATGTCGTCATCAGAGGCCGACCGGAACATCTCCCAGTCCGCGTGATCAAAACAGTCTTGGAGCATAGAATCTGATTGGTCCGACCAGCACTGGATGGTTCTGAGGGCGGGTGCTTCCTGTTTGAGTCTTTGCCTGTATGCGGGCAAAAGGAGGATGGAAGCGTGATCTGATTTGCCAAATGGTGGGCGCGGGAGGGACTTGTAACAATCCTTGAAGGGAGAGTAACAGTGATCCAAAACACGGTTCCCTCGCGTGTTGAAGCTAACATGTTGGTGGTATTTAGGTGCAATACGTTTGAAGTTGGCTTTGTTAAAGTCCCCGGTCACAATAAACGCAGCATCAGGATGCGCGGTTTCCTGCTCACTCACTGTCCTATACAGTTCCTTTAGTGCCCGGTCTGTGTCGGCTTGTGGGGGAATATACACAGCTGTGATGATGACCGCGGTGAATTCCCTCGGTAGCCAGAATGGTCGACACAGAAGCATGAGAAATTCCAGATCAGGAGAACAGAAAGACTTGATAGAATGTACGTTCCTCTGATCACACCAGGATCGGTTGATCATAAAACACACACCCCCGCCTTTGCATTTCCCGGAGAGTTCTTTTTCTCTGTCCATTCGATGCACGGAGAACCCTGTGGTTTCGATGGCCGAATCTGGAATCTCAGCGGACATCCAAGTTTCTGTAAGTCAGATAATACAGCAGTCCCTCGTGTTTCGCTGGAAAGAGATCCGTGCTCTCAGCTCGCAGAGTTTATTGTCCAGAGACTGAACATTAGCCAGTAAAATACTGGGAAGCGGGGGTCGGTTTGCGCGGCGTCTTACTCTGATGAGTACGCCGGCTCTCTTCCCTCTTCTCCGGCCGCATTTCCGCGGTCGGGCCGCCCAGACAAAAGGATCCGCTGCTGTGTTTGTGAACGGCGGTTCGTCACTGAAGAATTTAAAGTCCGGTTTTCGGTGTGCGATTGCCGAACCAATGTCCAAAAGTGTCTGTCTGTCGTACGTAGTAAGGCAGACAACATCCAAGACAAAAAACACAAAAACTATAAACAGAACAAACAAAAAACTACAATGTTTCAGCAGAGCTCGCGACGTAGCGGCCATCCTCGGCGCCATCTTGACTCACTAGATGTCTACACTTGACTCACAACTAGAATATCATTGAATCAATGTTGAAATTTAACATAGATTTTTCATCAGGTTTGCACCCTGAAATAATGTTATTTCAATGATGAAAATGCCCCCAAGCAATGCCCCCAAGCCTTTCAGGGGCGTAACGGAGCCATTTTTGCACCGTCCCAGCAAAGATAAACTCTGAGGCCTCCTTTTTATCAGCATTCACTTGTAAGGCATCTACAACAACAAGAAGTTAGTAAATATTTGGAAATGTGACTAGTTATACATTTCAAATGTACTACAAAATGAAGTGAAACTTGAAATGTGATCAATCTTTACATTCCATTTAAAACACGCTGAATTTAAATTAAAGACTATTTAATGAATTTGAGTATAGACTTTTCCCTTTAAAGCAGCACTAGGTAGGTTTTGCTCTCTGGGTCCCCCTACAGTTGGGAAACAGTATTGTCCTCTACTACTGTCGTAAACTCTGTCATCCTGCATCAGGGGATGCATTTACACACTAATATAAACCATGCATGAACAGGATATATTTCTATATTGTAAATCCTCTTTAGTGAAAGACTAATCCATGCTTTTGTGTTCTCGTGCAGGGAGATAGCGAGGGACCAAATGAGACTGAAGGAGCTGGGTATTACTCACGTCCTGAATGCAGCTGCGGTGAAGAACAAAATGAGGCTGTTGTTGGGACTGCCATGGGAGAAAGACCCGGAGAGAAGCTGTTAATGCAGGGGTGTGTTATTACAGAAGCATGAAAATTAAGTATTGTAGCTTGCCTGCATCGCATGGTTCAGACATCAGCAGATACTTCCCAAAGCTGCCAAATTCATCCGCAAGGCCAAGAAAAAAACAAAAAGTAAGATCTTTGTTCTGGAGTGACAAACTGTTTGGGACATTTTTTTTTTTAAATTTGTCTTTCTGTTTTTATTTCCACAGATAAGGTGTTCATTCACTGCATGGAGGGTATCACCTACACCCCTACACATTTTCTGGCATACCTCATGATCCACCATAACATGACTGTGGAGGATGCTATTGATCATCTCATAAAGGTGCGATACATCAAGCCCGACATAGAGTTCCTGAAGCAGCTGGCAGTCCTCAATCAGGATCTCGTGCACAAAAATAAAACAGCAGCTGCAGAAAACACAAGCAGGAAGCCAAAACTAAGTCCTGCAGAGCACCTACGAAAAATAGTGCACACCATCATGAGAGGCAGAGCGAGAAACAGAAGAATCCCAGAGAGGGAAAAAAACAGATGCATCGATGCCATTAAAGATCCAAGCATATACACACAGTGAGTGTGTGTGTGTGTGTGTAACCAAATAGAAAACAAAACAACTGTGTGTGTGTGTGCTTAATAAACATGTTAAAGAATATAAAGGAGTATAAACGTCTTATAAAGGTTGGTTTAACTCTATATTAAGTTCATTATTTATTACTATTGTATATATGATTAACTAATGCAATATTCTGGACCCATAAGCTAAAGTGTTACTGGTGTTTGTGCTATGTCGTGTCCAGATTGTACTGGGTGGTAGGATGTAATAAGGATGACCTGCTAGTCTGGGTGCAGTGTGAGAGCGTTTTGGCCAGTTAAGTTTTTTTTTTTACCATTACAGCTGTCAAGATGAACAAATCGTGAAAGTGTTGATTATAGCATTGTTTTTAGATCTTTTCCCATCACATGAAAGGCTGCAGAGATGAGCATTGAGTAGATTGACAGTCTGTTTATCGTGTGAATGCAGTGATCTCGTCATTGCAAATGTAACGGACTGCTCCGATACACAAAGGCTGAGAATCCAAACGGTGATATGGCAATAGTCTGAGGTGGAGTGCCCTCTGGTGAACTACACGGGCACACTCGGACAAGTGTGCAGATATACTCGCAATGTGTGATTGACAGCTTCGAGCATTTTAAAGAGAGTGTTCTTTGATCGCTCTCTGTAGTGTAATCATTTAAATAACAGATTTGTTTCATGCTACTAACAGAAACAATGTGAAGTTGATCGTTGCTGCATAAACAGTATTAAACTATTTAGAAAGAAAGTCTGTGTGAACTTGAACGATTAGCTAACGTTACACATCAGAAATCACTGATCACAGATCAGGCATTAATGAACACTGTTACTCACTGTTTGCGGTGGTGCTGTCGAATCCATATCGTGAAAGTCTGTTTGTAAAGCCTGTGCTGAAATTGCGACTAAAATAAACTGAATGCATTTTCTCCAAATTCTCTGGGCGGGCCCGTGTTTACAAAGCTCTCGTTTGAAGACTAATACAAATGCCCTTTACCAAAACCACAAAATTTTCAACCTCAAAATCGTCCGATATCGTTGTTACCTTTTTTTTGTTGCTAAAGTGCGTTTGTATTAGTCTTCACACCAGTGCTTTGTTAACACAGGGGTGGTACTTCTGCCTATGTCTAGCGTGACATTTCCGACGTGATTCGTCATCCTTAGCGACTAGCAGATCTGCGCAAGATAAACAATTTAGGTTAAAATCTTTATTCATTTTAATTATTTTTTAGAAAATTACTGATCGTTTTGCTAGATAAGACCATATTCCTCATCTGGGATCACGCTTTTCTTTTCGACTGAAGAAAGAAAGACATGAACATCTTGGATGGCATTGGGGTGAGTAAATGATCAGGAAATGTTCATTTTAGGGTGAACTAATCCTTTAAGCTCGAGGCCAAATAAAGTGCATATTCACCATTCTAGCATAAGGCATTACATTATTTTCAAATCCATTTCTGCCTGGTACACACACATTGATATGCCTAATGGTTCATTTTGCAGTTTCCTTTTGTCGATCTGTCCAGTATTTAACGTAGGCCTCCTGGAACATGTTCTTGCAGCTTATCTTGGCCTTCAAGCGGGAGCAGATGAGGAAGGAGCCGCCCATCTTGCGGTGCAGTGAGTATGTTTCCTCCGGCGGAGGAGTCAGACGCTCCTTCAGCATCACAGGAATCAGACTGTGGATCCGCTCTGTTGTGCTCTGGGAACCGAAATCAAATGGCTCGTATGACGCGAATGCTTCCCCGAGGATCATCACCGCACCCACGTGGGCGTCCACCATGGCCTGAAATGTTGAAAAGAATGAAGTGAAATTACACCCAAGGTTGTGCGCCATTCAGAACTGAATTGAGGTCTAGTAGGAAAAAGGATGCAAAACTATGATTCAAATGTGATTTTATAGAAGTAAATTAATATAAATGTAATTAAAATTAGGTTTGGTTTTGCTGCTGCAAGACAAAGAACCCCATAAAAGATCTAGACAGGTGGTGCTGGGGAGGAGGGGGGAACTGAGCTCCGTCTAGTCGGACCAGAAAAATAAAGGCGAGTGTAGATAGGAAGCAGCGATTGATTGGCTGCACAACGACGAGACAGCCAATCAGCTGCAAGGAATTCATGACTGAAACATGACTGCCAGAAGTTTTTTTTTTTTTTTAAGTTGCCAGCCACCGCCAGCATTTTTTAAAATAATTTTCACAAAATGATCATGGCTCCCAGAATATTTTGGTTCTATGAATATCTGAACATGCAATATATCAAAAGAAGGACATAGCCTCTGCGTTTAAACAGATTTTAAACTGCTTTTATTCTAGCTTAATGCATTATTTTGTATCAACACTTGAATGTGGGTAACAGTGTTGGGTAAGTTACTCTAAAAAAGTAATTAATTACTAGTTACTAATTACATATTCAACGGTGTAATTAGATTACTGTATTAATTACTGTATGTAAAAAGTATTGCATTACTTATTACTTTCTAAATCCATAACCTCCTCGACCAGTTGAATAATACAAGGATAGACATGAAACTGATCTTTTAATTCTTTCAAATATATAGTATAAAATTGCAAAAATTATTCTTGAGCTGACCAAAGTATTTCAAGGGAGAAGGTTAGATTAAAAAACACTTTAAAATTTGATGTTAAATCCACTTTTTATATAGAATCGTTTTAGTCTATACAGTATTTAATGCAATTACATCAGACGTAAATGTAATTAAATTACAGAACAATTGAGAGTAATCCTTTAATTGACTTTTTCAAGGGAAATTAAATTAAATTACAGTAATTCATTATTTAGCAATTCATTACACCCAACACTGGTGGGTAAGTTTAATAAAAAAGCACCATTTTGAGCAAAAAATCTGAGAAAATCTACATCCAGATTGGATTCAGAATGATGATCAAAACACAGATGGAGTAGATCAAATCCATTAACACCTCCAATGCTTCACAGTCCTAGTGTAGCTCTTCCTGGGTCGACATTTCATTCAGTAACATTAGGCGGTTTTGATTTATATGCGTTATTTTACATATGCATATGATTATATGCTATCGCTTGTGTCTGCGTCTTCTTCGCGTGTGTTTTGATCATGAGATTCAGTTCTCTTTCAGAAGATGTGTTATAGCGCCCCTACCATATTACAGTGAAAACACAGAAAGCTGGAAAATTCTGTCAATGAGTTAATTCAAATAATTACTTATTTATTTTAATTAATAACATTTCTTTCTCCTTTGTTGGGTAATTATGTACAGTTTCTGTGACTTATAATTCAGTAAATTCTTTCTATCACTGCAGACAACATGTGGGGCCAATTCCATTCACACTTATGAATGTTAAATGTTTACTATGCAAATGGAGCTTCTCAAACAAGCTGAAAATGTTTTTGGCAGTGGCTTAACAGGATAGGATGTGTCCAAAGACTTCAGGTGATTTTTGGGTCTGTATGCTCTTTGGAGTGAATTACTGTACCTTTGACTCAAATCCGGTCAGAAATTTCATATCGATCGACCGCCTTAAAACTCCCTCTCTGTTCCTGTCCGCAGCAGCCTTTATAATCTGATCAAGAAAGAATTCCATTTCAAGAAATGTCACAAATTTAAATATATGAGACGATTTAAAAAAAATACAGAATGTTAAGTTTACAGTGATACCTCAATATAGACATCAGTGAAGCTCGCATCAAAACCTCTTGTGGCTCCAAAGTCTAACAGAGCAACCTGCATATGAATCCCAGACAATATTTATTGCAATCAAAACAATGAAGATTAAACTATTCTAAATATACAATAAAAACCAGAGACATACCTTGTGTTTTTGTGGGTCAAAGAAGAAATTGGACCAGTTGGGATCCGTCTGCATGTATCGAAACTCAAAGAGTTCACGTAAACACAGAATCAGAATCTGCTCGCAGATCTGATAAAGAGCAGATATAAATATTATGACTTCAGGACTACAAAAAGAGCTTTTTAATGAAGACTACATCAGTCTGGAGGCATGTGTGGCCGGCTTTACCTCGTTCTTGAGTTCCTGTGGCAAGTCATCTGCCTTATCCAAAGGGAAACCAGACACCAGCTCCGTGGTGAGGACGTGCTGGCTGCTCAGTTCATCCACAACATTTGGCACGTAGAAATAAGGATGGCCCTTCAGTAACTCCCTGTAATGATATTAAAGGGTTAGTTCACCCAAAAATGAAAATTCTGTCATTAATTACTTACCCTCATGTCGTTCGACACCCGTAAGACCTCTGTTCATCTTCGGAACACAAATTAAGATATTTTAGTTGAAATCCGATGGCTCAGAAAGGCCTCCATTGGCACAATGCACTGTACACTCTCAAGACCCATAAAAGGTACTAAAGACGTCGTTACAACGTCCATCTCACTACAGTGGTTCTACAATCATTTTATGATAGATGAGAATAGTTTTTGAGCGCAAAAAAAAAAACTAAATAACGACTTGTATAGTGATGACCGATTTCAAAACACTGCATCGTGAAGCTTCGAAGTGTTATGCTGTGTTCACACCAAACGCGAATCGAGCGTCAAAATCGCGTCTACCGTGTCTAGTTGGACGCTTGAACAGTTTGAATCCATTCGCGTGTCCACAGCAAATTGGACGCGCATATAAATTGAGTGTTTGAAGCGAAATAGACACGCGTTCAAGACGCTCCAGGAGAAATATGTCATAAAACACCACTCTGCTTCTTTTATTAAAAATATATATTAAACATTAATAGCCACACAAATGTGGTCCAGGCAACTCCTACATTATCTTCACTGCATGTACATTTAAATATCCTTAAAAAATAAAGTTATGAAACTTCTCTTTGCCCTCAGTCAAAACAATTTGGCAGACAACAAATTGTAGATTCATGAAACCAAAGATTGCCCGTTAGATCCACACAAGACAAACCACTACAGGACATCAGAGCCAGCGGAAAACGTCAGAAGGACTGGCCGAGGAAAGGCTGCTCTCGCCGGGGTTAATGAGCGCTGAGTGCCCGTGATCGCCTGGATCTTACAATACCAAAAACACAAGATTATTTTTTTTAAATAGGTGTTCTCTTTATAAATAAACCACATATTTGAGCTTTAAACAACTACATTCTAACCTGAAAAGTCTTAAAACTACATTTTGTAACACAATAGTAGTATTTTTAAATTATGCAGGGTTTCTCATCACGTCACTTTATCACGTGAGAGCAGCAAGCAGGCTCCTGATTGGTTAACGTGGCGCGAATTGACGCCAAAGTTCCGATTTTTCAACTCGGGCGTCAGACGCGAATTCGCTTCAAATGCGTGAATGCACAAAAAACACTACTCACGCATAACGCGTTATCGCGCAAGACGGTCAATTTGCGCCCAATTCGCGTCATTCGCACAAACTGGACGCGCGAATAAGGCAGAATCGCGTCTATCGCACCGCAGGACCTCCAGACGCGCATCAACGCGTCTTTCCATTGACTTAACATTTAAATCACTCACTCCTGACAATCTATTTGCGTTTGGTGTGAACGCAGCATAATGAATCAGCGAGTCAAATCATGATTCGGATCGCGTGTCAAACCGCCAAACTGCTGAAATCACATGACTTTGGCGATCCAAACCGCTGAATCGACTCACTGATTCATAACGCTTCGAAGCTTCATGATGCAGTGTTTTGAAATCGGTCATCACTATATAAGTCGTTATTTAGGTTTTTTTTGCGCACAAAAACTATTATTGTCGCAATAAAATTATTGTAGAACCACTGTAGTGAGATGGACGTTATAACGACGTCTTTAGTACCTTTTATGGGTCTTGAGACTGTACAGTACATTGTGCCAATGGAGGCCTTTCTGAGCCATCGGATTTCAACTAAAATATCTTCATTTGTGTTCCGAAGATGAACGGAGATCTTACGGGTGTCAAACGACATGAGGGTAAGTAATTAATGACAGTTTTTTTTTTTTTTGGGTGAACTAACCCTTTAACACCGACAGAATCTTACACCTGAGCCACAGAAGAAATATTGTACTCTGCATAAACAATATATTGCAGAATGTTCTAGAAACACTAAACATACATCTAACATGATGCATTTGTATATTTTTACACAAATCTTACACATTGGTATTATTTATATTGCAAAAGGTGTAATGATGAAGTCAATTTGATTTGTGATATCTAGCTCTATAACGAAATGCAGTTCATAATTCCTATCTGGGATTCAGTGTCGTTCTTATAAAAATATTAAATAATAATAATAATAAAAAACTTACAAATATTAGAAATGTTGCTTTGGCAAGTAACCAAAATAAAATATGAAAGGCATAATATGTAACATTTTTGGATTAAATTACTTACGTGTACATGTAAATTATCCCAAATGTTTCCAAGAATTTTTAAATACAAAGAAATAAGCAATTTTAACAAGGACACAGGCCGTGTCTGTGCGTCGCCTATCAATAACATCATAGCCCCGTTACCTTTGATCACCGGTTTTATTTTGTAGAAACCATGGAAACACCAATGACGCTTGAATATATGCGTTTTATTAGACAGGTGAGCAACTGTTTGGATACACTCATCAACAGAAAACTAATCATTGTTATATAGCACAACACAGTTAGTCTTATTGTTTAAATCTGGTTTCTGTCAGGATCACTATCGTCAAAAATGATTGATTGACTATAAGCATATAGTTTGGATTGCCGGTATGGTTCTGTTCTGGGCAGGAACACCTATCATGGATAAAATAACCCCCTTAAGGGTAAACAGAACAGAACCAACATAATGTATTGCAGATATCATTAATGTTGATATCAAATGTACCAAATAATTCAGGAATTTAGTCTGATTCAAGAGGAATTAGAATACCAAATCCTGACTGGACAAGAGGAGGAGCTGGGGCTGGAGGAGGGTAAATGCGCTCTGGAGAATCGTGATAGCTGCTGATAGTACTGAAGGAGCTTATATGTCTATGCTGTGATAGACGTTGTATTCCTATAGGTAGGCGTGATCAGCTGACAGTCAGCTGATGCGAGCTTGACTGACGTGACCTGCCAGAACTGATGCTATACGGTTGATTTTCTTGATTTACAGCGAATACCATGTTTTACCATGTCTAATATCGATCTAGCTTACTGCAGTGTGCAACGAGTGTCTCATAGTAGCCGCCGAGCGAACGCACAGAGTAGCATTATAACGTAACTTTCAACACACTCAAATGTATCTAATATGATAAAACAGTGCTGCGTTACCCCACACACACAAGCCGAAGAATGCTTTTATTATGCTCGTCTGCTCTCGAGCCGTGTGTCACACTTGTCTCTCTCATTAGCAGTCACTCCAGGGGCTTTCAGCCCCACCCTGCTTCATACTACAGTAACGTTAATAAAGCTCATTCATGAATATGATTTCTGCCCGAGACCCGTTGGATTCTTTCCCACCGGCTGTAGAGGAGAAGACAACAACTCCCATGATTCCATGAAATCAAGGCGCCATCAAGCTACGCCTTTGTTTTGAATAAGGGACCTCTAATGGCGAAAATTACATATTGTGCCTTTAAGTTGAAATTAAATTAAAAAAAATTAAAGCTAACTATAATTTAATAAAAATGACAAAATTAAAACTGAAATAAATAAATAAAAGCTAATTAAAAATATTAATAAATAATATAGCATATAAATAATACTAAACTAAAACTGGTCTGCAGTCTAACATTTGAGTATAAAGTCTCATTTAAATATTAAATTACCTACGCTGAGATTATGGGCCCACACTTTGGATCTAGATATTCAAATACTCACTGGAATTTCTTGGCACATTTGGCTTCCCGTACATAATCACACTCCAAAGCCAATTCCCTGCTCATGACCTCTATGAGATGCTCCGGAAACAAACCTTCACACGAACAGAACGACAGATACGGTTACAGTAGGGCTGAAATAAAAGCATTCTCACACAACACAGTTCATACCTTCAGGTAAAGCATTGCTGATACTGAGGACTGTCATTAGGTTGTTCACATCGCTGTTTATACTTTTGGCCACTCCTGGATACTGTCAGTACATAATAATGTTCAATTATTTAATGTCTAGAATAGATCTAGCAGCACATAGCATACATGTGAAACACTATGAAACAAAACCAGCTCTCGAACCTGGATTTTCATGGCCACCTCTCTGCCGTCCTTCATTCTGGCCAGGTGAACCTGACCAATGGAGGCCGCCGCAAACGGGCGCTCCTCAAAGTACTCCAGTTTATCCTGCCAGTTTGGACCCAGATCACTGACCACCGTTTTCTGTCCAGATGATAAACACACCATAAAACTAAATCTTATTTTAACGTAATATAAACGTATATGCTGTTGCTGTTCAACCTGCGAAGTGCTATCTCTACGTCTACACTACTTCAGACACATTTGAAATGCATTTTATCCTCTATGTTTTTGCATTTTTGTGTCTCAAAACCATCAACGTTAAATAAATACTCAAATTCATATGATAAATTTGAATATTTATTTAACGTTGTAGTGTGGACTGCTAAAACTGAGATGATGTATTAGAAAATATTATGCATGTTTAGTCATGTGATGCATATTGTATGAAGGCATTTACTCGAAATTGCTGTCCTGCTGTAAAACATGAAGGTAATTGTGTTTTAGACCATACATGGAATAGCCACTGATCTAGTGAGATATTTTTTCTACTAAAATTATTGTGCCAGAAGAACAATGTGAGAATTGTATTATGTCTGGTCTCTCTGTATCATCTCAGTGAGCTATTATTACATGTTATGCATGCACAGTAAAATGATTTTAGCGTGTGTTTCAGTGTGGACGAGAAACTTTTGGAAAACACTTCAAATACTAGTGTGGACGGAGAGCTTTTTGAAACACCGTTTTCAAATGTATCTGGATTAATGCAGCCGCAGAAATAATTATATTAATTAAGTCAAAAATGATTATCTGTCTTAAAGGGATAGTTCACCCAAAAATGAAAATTAGCCCATGATTTACTCACCCTCAAGTCATCCTAGGTGTAAATGACATTCTTCTTTCAGACGAATAAAATCTGAGTTATATTAAAAATGTTCTGGCTAATCCAAGCATTATAATAGCAGTAATAGTTGCTCTGTTTTTGAAGTCCATAAAAAAATGCATCTGTCCGTCAAATAACGTGCTCCACGTGGCTCCGGGGTGTTAATGAAGGCCTTTTGAAGCGAATCGATGCGTTTGTGTAAGAAAAATATCCATATTTAAAAATGCATTTTATTTTTTTCTATGGCTCTGCATCAGCCGTCCCGCGCCATCACTTCCGGCGAATAAGGTCAAAATACATGCAAAATACTGGCGCGATCATAGATATATACATAGATTCCTCATTAGTGCCTGCGCGGATCGGTCGAATGAAGCATCTTGTCAGGATTCCTGGGTGATCGTGTTTGTGTTTATGTATTTCTTACCTGTTGGTGGTGGTTCCTCACGGGTTCACTGGTCCCTCCCACTCGTTTCACTAATTGTTCACCTGTCGTGTCTCATCAGTTATTTCCCTTTTTATAGCACAGTGTCCTGTCTCTCGTCGCGTGCTCATTGCCTTGGTTGGTCTCAGTCACTCTGTCGGTCCAGTCGGAGGTTCTTGTTTTGTTCTCTCTTTAGCGATTCTCAGGTTCGGTCGCAGGCGTCTGGAGGCTTGTCTTTGCCCGGAATTCACACGTCTGTGGATGTAGGAGAACTGTCCTTGAGAGAACTCTGCTCTGCCTGTCCGGTGTGACTGGTGCGCTTCGTTTTTAGGCGAGATCCAGTCTCATCCAGGTTCCACGAACTGCCTTTTCTTCCGGACGCTGCATCGTCTTCTGTCCAGTGCATGGAGTATTTCGTCAGTCATTCAAAGTGAGGATTTCTCTCCGGTTACCCACCAGAGTGGATTACGTCGTGGGACACCGCGTGTGGACTCTATTCTGAAGTGTGATATGTGCCTTGCCTAGACTTCTCAGTGTACTTCTAAATAAACATTGAACTTGCATTTGACTCCGAGACTCATTGTGACAGATTGAGCACGCCACTGATGGAGTCAGCGAGTTCGGAGAGTTCGGATTCGGTTTATGCCGCACTTCATCAACAGACAGCGGTCATTGAACAGCATTCATCTCTGTTGAGTGTAGCTGCCAAAGATTTCCTTGCCCTGTCAGAACAATTTACGGAGCTCAGTACCCGGGTGGACCAGCTTAGTTCCCCGGACGGTGGGCGTTTCCTTTCTGCACCTGTTGAGAATGCACCTGCAGACCGTGAGCCACACGCGGCGACACCTCCATGCTTCGACGGCGACCCCAACACCTGCCGAGCCTTCCTGCAGCAGTGTTCCCTTGTCTTCGCCCTTCAGCCACGACTTTTTGCTGCTTCTACGTCAAGGGTGGCATATGTATTGACACTTCTCACCGGAAGGGCGAGGCAGTGGGGAATGGCTGTATGGGAGGCCAAGGCTCCGTGCACGACTTCATTTGAGGCTCTCGAGACGGAGATGCTGAATTTATTTGATCGGTCGCTTCGTGGGGATATGGCAGCCGCCGAGCTGGTAAGGCTACTGCAACGAACCTCTTCCGTCACGGAGTATGCCATCGCGTTTAAGACACTAGCCGTCACCAGCGGCTGGAATGACGCTGCACTACGGGCTCAATTCCTCGAGGGTCTTAATCCTGCCATTCAGGACGAGATTGCTGCACGGGATCCTCCAACATCTCTAGAGACGGCGATCGACCTGGCGTTGAGAGTCGAGACTCGCCACCGTCAACGAGACATCCGCCGGTCGTTTCGTCATCTCGCCATCTCTGAGCCGGACGAATTCACCGCACCTTCTCTCCAGACAGAGGAACCTATGCAACTGGGCAAGCTCCGTCTTACCGCCACTGAAAGACATCGTCGTCTGTCCCGTGGGTTATGTTTGTATTACGGTAAGGCGGGGCATATCGCCGCTGCGTGTCCGGTAAAAGGGTACTGCCCGCCGATGACTTCGGGAGTTTCGGTGGGCGTGTCGTCACTAAAGTCTTCCGTAGGTTGCACCACACTTCCTGTAACCATTAATTATAAACAGTCTTTTCAGTCACAGGCGTTGCTGGATTCTGGTGCGGAGGCAAGTTTTCTGGATGCCGGTTTGGCCGAATCGTGGGCTATTCCTTTTATTCCTCTCTCTTCATCTCTCTCCGCCTGGACTTTAAAGGGACAGCACATGGCTGTTATCACCCATCGCACACCCCCTGTGAGTTTGTTCGTTTCTGGCAATCATCGTGAGGAGATCGAATTTTTGTTATTAGAACAGTCTCAATCGCCGGTCATCTTAGGGCATGACTGGCTGACCAAACATAATCCTCACATTGATTGGCAGAACGGTGTTGTGTTATCTTGGAAGTCTTCGTGTCATGTTTCATGTCTCGGTCCTGCTTCTTCTCCTGTTGTATGTTCTACTTTTCAGGTTCCTGATGTTGATCTCTCGGGAGTTCCGGCGGAGTACTCTGATCTGTATCGGGTGTTCAGTAGGGCCCGGGCGGCTTCCCTGCCTCCTCACCGGTCGTATGATTGCGAGATCAAACTTCTCTCAGACACTTCTCCGCCTAAGGGTCGCATATTTTCCCTATCTAAACCAGAGAGAGAGGCTATGGATAAGTACATTAATGAATCTCTTAATGCCGGTCTCATTCGCCGCTCCTCGTCTCCAGCTGGCGCTGGATTTTTCTTTGTCAAAAAGAAGGACGGGTCTCTTCGTCCGTGCATTGATTATAGAGGGCTGAATGACATTACTGTTAAGAATAAGTACCCCTTGCCTTTAATGTCGTCAGCGTTCGAGTTATTACAGGGAGCACACGTGTTTACCAAGTTAGATCTGCGCAACGCTTATCACTTGGTACGTATCAAAGAGGGCGATGAGTGGAAGACAGCTTTTAATACACCATCAGGGCACTGGGAATACTGCGTTCTTCCGTTCGGCCTTTGTAACGCACCGGCTGTCTTCCAAACCATGGTCAATGAAGTGCTGGGTGACATGATTAACAAATTTGTCTTCGTGTATCTGGATGACATTCTCATCTTTTCTCCCTCAATGCAGATACACACCCAGCATGTTCGCCAGGTTTTACAACGGTTGTTAGAGAATCAGCTCTTTGTCAAGGCGGAGAAGTGCGAGTTCCACAAGGAGTCGGTTTCGTTTCTGGGTTTCGTCATAGCCGAGGGAGAGATTCGTCCCGATCCCGCTAAAGTTAAAGCGGTCGCCGAATGGCCAGTGCCCGACACTCGTAAAGAGCTTCAGCGATTTCTGGGTTTCGCCAACTTTTATCGGCGTTTCATCAGAAACTTTGGTCAGATCGCTAAACCTCTCACCGCTCTTACTTCCTCTAAAGTGTGTTTCCGTTGGAATACTGAAGCTCAGGAGGCCTTTGATGAATTAAAGTCCCGTTTCATCTCTGCACCTGTTCTTTCTATTCCCGATGCGGCTAAACAATTTATAGTGGAGGTGGATGCATCTGATGTCGGGGTAGGCGCCGTTTTATCTCAGCGATCCTCTGTTGACGGGAAAGTGCATCCGTGCGCTTTTTTCTCTCATCGGTTAAACCCAGCGGAGCGAAATTACGACATAGGTAATCGGGAGCTGCTGGCGGTTAGACTTGCTCTGGGTGAGTGGCGTCACTGGTTGGAGGGAACCTCGGAACCCTTTCTGGTCTGGACGGATCATAAGAATTTGGAATATATCCGTTCAGCCAGAAGATTAACATCTAGACAGGCTCGCTGGGCACTTTTCTTTGAGCGTTTTAACTTCACCCTCTCGTACCGGCCGGGGTCCAAGAACACTAAACCTGACGCTCTCTCCCGCCTGTTCGAGGGTTCCGGGTCGGAGCGGACCGAAACCATTCTCCCGGAGGGGAGGGTGGTCGGTGCCCTCGTGTGGGGAATCGAACAGCGGGTGAGAGAGGCCGGCCGAGAGGGGGAAGTTCCGGAGGGGTGTCCGGCGGGTCGTCTATGGGTTCCTGAGCGTTTACGTTCCGATGTCATCCGGTGGGGTCACGAATCCAAGTTTGTCGGCCATCCAGGAATTCGGAGAACGTTGGCTGCCATCCGTCAACGTTTTTGGTGGTCTTCTATGACTTCGGACGTCAGACAGTTCGTATTAGCCTGTTCAGTCTGTGCTTGTAATAAGGCATCTAATCAACCTCCCGCTGGTCTGCTTAAATCTTTGCCCGTGCCCTCCCGCCCCTGGTCTCATATAGCCCTTGATTTTGTCACCGGCTTACCGGCATCTAATGGTAACACTGTTGTATTGACTGTGGTGGATCGTTTTTCTAAAGCGGTTCATTTTATACCCCTACCTAAACTTCCTTCTGCCAAGGAGATGGCTCAGGTTTTGATTGATCACGTCTTTCGGTTACACGGTATTCCGACTGATGTAGTTTCAGATAGGGGTCCTCAGTTCATCTCTCGTTTTTGGCAGGAGTTTTGTAGACAGATCGGTGCTACAGCCAGCCTGTCTTCTGGTTATCATCCGCAGACCAATGGGCAATGCGAACGGGCTAATCAGGATCTCGGTCGAACGCTTCGCTGTCTGTCGTCTAAATATCCGAATTCTTGGTGCCAACAGCTTCCTTGGGTTGAGTACTCACATAATTCTCTTCCCGTCGCATCCACTAATTTGTCTCCGTTCGAATTATCTGTCGGATATCAACCTCCCCTTTTCCCATCACAGGAGCCCGACGCAGTGGTTCCGTCTGCTTTAGCTTTCGTGCGCAGGTGCAGACGCACTTGGAGGAAAGCTAAATCACTCTTGTTACAAAACTCCAGACGAACCAAAGCTGCGGCTGACCGTCACCGGCGACCTCCACCCCGTTATGTGTGTGGACAAAAGGTATGGCTTTCCACCAAGGATCTGCCTCTCCGTGAGCCTTCTCGTAAGCTGGCTCCTCGTTTCATTGGGCCATACAGTATATCTAAGGTCATTAGTCCGGTAGCGGTCAAGCTTAAGTTACCTCCTATTCTTGGTCGGGTTCACCCAGTTTTTCATGTATCCAGGGTTAAACCTGTGATTTTTGCCAGGAATAATCCCCCTGTCTCTGCCCCTAAACCCCCCGCCCCTCGTCTAGTGGATGGTGCTCCTGCCTATACTGTTAGGAGATTACTAGATTCTCGTCGCAGGGGCAGAGGTTTTCAGTATTTAGTGGACTGGGAGGGTTACGGTCCGGAGGAGAGGTGCTGGGTTCCGGCCCGGGATATACTGGACCCTGGTCTGATCGAGGATCTCCGTCGGCGACAGGGTGAGTCTCCTCCATGCCCGTCCGGTGCCGGTCATGGGGGAGGGGATACTGTCAGGATTCCTGGGTGATCGTGTTTGTGTTTATGTATTTCTTACCTGTTGGTGGTGGTTCCTCACGGGTTCACTGGTCCCTCCCACTCGTTTCACTAATTGTTCACCTGTCGTGTCTCATCAGTTATTTCCCTTTTTATAGCACAGTGTCCTGTCTCTCGTCGCGTGCTCATTGCCTTGGTTGGTCTCAGTCACTCTGTCGGTCCAGTCGGAGGTTCTTGTTTTGTTCTCTCTTTAGCGATTCTCAGGTTCGGTCGCAGGCGTCTGGAGGCTTGTCTTTGCCCGGAATTCACACGTCTGTGGATGTAGGAGAACTGTCCTTGAGAGAACTCTGCTCTGCCTGTCCGGTGTGACTGGTGCGCTTCGTTTTTAGGCGAGATCCAGTCTCATCCAGGTTCCACGAACTGCCTTTTCTTCCGGACGCTGCATCGTCTTCTGTCCAGTGCATGGAGTATTTCGTCAGTCATTCAAAGTGAGGATTTCTCTCCGGTTACCCACCAGAGTGGATTACGTCGTGGGACACCGCGTGTGGACTCTATTCTGAAGTGTGATATGTGCCTTGCCTAGACTTCTCAGTGTACTTCTAAATAAACATTGAACTTGCATTTGACTCCGAGACTCATTGTGACACATCTACATATATATATCTTTGATCGCGCTAGTATTTTGACCTTATTCCCCGGAAGTTATGGCGCTGGGAAAACTAGATGACATTCGTCTGATAAGAGGTAAAAAAATAGCATAAATACTGTTCGGTTTCTCGCAGAAACCGATCGTTTCGTGTCATCAATGTGTCGCCACAAGCCGCATGGTTTAATAAGGATTCGTTTGTCTATGTTTTTACTCTCATTGCTCTCATACTCTAAAATATCCCCATTGACATGCATTATACGACTATCACACTGCAACGGTTGGAGTTAAAAATCTTAATTTGTGTTCTACTGAAGAAACAAAGACACCTACATCTTGGATGTCCTGGGGATAAGCAGATAAACATAAAAATTCCGTTTTTGGGTGAACTATCCCTTTAATGTCTTTCTAATTCAGCTCAACAGCAAAACAGTTCACATTACAGACATAAAATGACTTGCAAACATTTTTTTGAAAACTTTAAGCAGTTTTGGGGAAAGTTACTTTTAAAAGTAATGCATTACAATATTGCGTTACCCCCTAAAAAAGTTACGAATTGCATAACTTAGTTACTTCATAATGCTTTACGTTACTTTTGCGTTACTTTTTCTCACCGTGGCAAAGGTAAAGGCCCTTTCACACCTTTCACATAAGTGAAATTATGCAGGAGAAGAAAGTTCCACACTCTTTCCTCAGCAATAAAAAAAAGAAGAAAAAAAAACACTCTTTCGACGCAGGCCACAACAACTTTGCCAGGCTAGACCCATCCAGTTTCTGCCGATGTCTTGTCTGAGCGAGTCCCGCCATTGGGTTGCGGTACGGTCTTTTGATGTCGAGAGGCAGCCATTTGGCCAACCCTAATCAAACACACCTGAACCAGCTAATTAATGTCTTCAGGATTACTAGAAGGCTACAGGCAGGTGAGTTTTATCAGGGTTGGAGCTAATCTCTGCAGGACAGTGGCCCTTGAGGACTGGAACTGCCTACCCCTGCCATAGAGCATGGTCGGCAGGACAGGTGAACAGGTGGGCGCGCAGGGTGGTGTCGGTCGTGTTGGTGACCACCTCTGCTATGGACACATAGCTGACCCAGGCAGCCCTCCGTCGGTGTGCCAGCTCGCGGTTGTTAGCTCCTGGCTGAGGTAGATGTAGCTGTCGACCTGCTCGATCTCCTTCTGTCCAATGTGGATGTTGTTGTTGGTGGCCTGAGGGTTGCGCATCAACTTTGTCTTGGCCAGATTAAATACAGAAAGTATATTTGTGCTGTTCAACATATTTAATTATTGCAGGTTTGCGTAATAGTTCGCATTTGACCGTTTTTATTCATTTTGATGAATACTGAATCCTGAAATGAGTGAACGCACGCTCACTTTTGGTCTAGAACTACAACAACCGCATTAACTCAGATATTTTGTTGTAAATTTAAAATGTGTGTTACTTATAATGCGTTACCCCAACACTGACTTTAAACGCTGTTTGCTTGCGCTTTCAACTCTCACATTTGAGGCTATACCATCATTTGCTTGGTGGGCATGAAGTCGGCGCTCTGTCGAACACGGTCAAAGATCTTTGCAAGCTGAGGGTTGATGAAAGCATCGTCTATGGACAAGAAAAGATGAGCAGAAGCAAAGATCAGTGTGTAGCAGATCATGCAAACACACTTTAGACCAACTCCGAACATGTACTTTTGCAGCATGAACGGCATGAAGCACTAAAAAAAGCTTTGCATGGTTATTGTGGCCAGCTGGTTTTCTTATTTTGGACCGTGACATATTCCAGCTAGCTGAGTCCTTCACCTCAATGGCATGGCACATAATACACCTCAATGTCAGGGCATATACTACATTACAGCCCTTTTAAAAAACAACAACAGATTAAAAGAGACAATGTGATCTTATCAGCTTTCTGTCTGGGTCTACTTTCCTTTTAACAAGTGGTAAGATACAGAATGCAGTCAGCAATATAAACAGCCCTACACTGTGTCCAGGGAAAGGGGTGTAATGATATTTCAGAATGACATTTGTGTCAAATTCTTAACAGGAATAAACCCTGCCATGTGTGGCAGTATAGCAAACAGGTCAATGCCAAGGGTATAGCGGCCGAATCAGAGAAGAAAACAAGTGGTAAAAACACATATTCCATCCTATTTTTAAATATTTGTGATAAAATTAGTAATGCTAAATTAAATTTACATGAATGGTGTCGTGATGGTGCTAAACTGTTGTGTTGTTGCCAGGGTGTTGCTAGGGTGATATTTACTGATCAAAAGACCAGATCAGTAGTCATTAAATGTAAATATTCTATATAATACTTTATGATCTTATTTATGAAATATGTCTATAAATGTATTACCCCAGATATATACATTACCAGTCAAAAGTTTGGAAACATTAAGGCTTTTAAATGTTTTTTAAAAGTACTCTTAATCTCACCAAGGCTGCATTTATTTGATCAAAAATACAGTAAAAACTGTAATACTATGAAATATTATTACCATTTAAATAACTGGTTTCTGTTGTAATGTATTTAAAAATGTAATTTATTTCTGCGATTCAAAGCTGACTTTACTCCAGTCTTCCAGACAGTCCAGACAGTGTCACTATCCTTCAGAAATCATTATAATATGTTGATTTGGTTAGTATTATTATTATTTTAATATTATTATTATTTTTAAACTTACTTACCCCAAACTTTTGAATGGCAGTGTATCATGATTTCCAAAAAAACCCAGCTAAAACTGTTTTCAACATTGACAATAATAAGAAATAATCTTCTGACTTTGAATCCCAGGAATAAATTACATAATAATATTGATTATAATATTTCACAGCATTACAGTTTTTACTGTATTATAAGCTTGCACTGAATTTAAAAATGACTGCACTAATATTCATTATTGCTACAGACTGATGTGCTTGGAAGAATCTCTCACCCTGGATGCTGAGCATCTGTCCTAGTTTAAGCGCGGCTCCTCTCACTTTGCAGAGAGTCCGAACAACCCTTTCAGCATTGGCTTCTGATATGAACGGGTTTGAGTCCAGAATTGCTTTTTTCTGTCCTGCCAAAGAGGAGAGAGGAATAAAATAACCCAACTTGTAAATCACAGCCAACCATAATGTCCAACCATATTTTCCCACCTGATTTATCTCCATGTGCAAGACTCTTCTTTGCCACTTCAGCAATGGCTCCAATGCCCAGTCCAACAGCTAAACCTGTGGGAATCATGAAATATTTTGCATTTGCTTGTTTGCCAAAGCCTTTTTTGAGCTAATTAAACAAGCAATCACACTATAATTTGTGTTATCTCACCTCCAAAGTTCACCAACCTTCCCAGCCTCGTGACTGGCACTTTTCTCTCTCTGGCACTCTCACTTAGCTGAGAAAACAACAGTAGATAATATACTCAGAGAAGGTGTTTCTATAGTTACTGCTTTAAGATAAAAATTGATTGCAATGCTGCTTAGATGTTAAAGTATTCAAAGTAAATCAGACCATAACATTTCAACTTCAACACTTTCAGTCAGGGCTGTGTGTAACCAATAAGAATTTACAGTCTGGTGTGCTGTACCATTTGCTTATGTCTTCTGGAATCAGGTGTTTTGGCATCTTTGGTTGTGTCGACACCTTCTCTTTTCAGTCCACAGTAATATCTGTGGTCTTGGTGGAATGAACAGATCTGTCCATAGACGTGCTGTTGAGCTGGACGAATCTCTCCAAACAGCCTGTGTCCAGATCTCCCCAAATACCTGTCACGACCCGTGGCACATTCAACAACACCGGCAGTTGCAGCATTTCGGTGGCTGCAACTGCCACATTCCTGAAACTAAGCATGCAGGGCAAACAAAGTGAAAATCTGGTCTAGATGGATCTGGATGAAGTTTTGGAAATGCTAACTTCAAATCATGGCAGCTAAAAACACCACTCAGACAGCAGATTGTCAATCTTACCTGTTCTTTCAGGTGCGGCGTGGTAAAACTGACTTGTTTTTGACCTCCAAGTGTAAATTTTCTGACCCTGTTGATTCCCCTTATCAATAACATATCAGCTGCCATTTTTTTACTTTCAGAGCTGTAAAAGCAGAAGAACTTTTGAGGCTTTTCTTAAATAAATACATAAATGAGTGTGTATTTACATATACCTAATAATTATACACAGTACACACACACACACACACACACACACACACACACATATATATATATATATATATATATATATATATATATATATATATATATATATATATATATATATATCATCTCAATTAAAATAACGTTATAGTGAGGTAATTTTTTGTCATATTTTGAATAAAATAAAATATATACACATATATCCTACATATAAAAAACAGATTTCAGATTAAATTCAGAAACTTAAAATGCATTCTCCACTGGATTCAGATTGAACCCTGATCAATTCTACATTGATTCAAGATTCAAACTCAAGTTAAATGACAGCAGTCAACTGACCAAACAGGCTTTCTGGTGCAGGTTTCAAGATCGCTGTTTTAAAGCAATAAACTTACTGTAATCCTTAGTGCCATTCACTTCTGTCTTCATTTATGGATACACCAGACCAGGCTCCAACTCCATTAAGTTTCCGTGAGCTGTCCGGTCATACGATGGCATGCAAATGAAGCAGTGTGAAAACGGTGAGCTGAGGTTCTGAGACAGCAGCCAAAAATGGATTCAGCGCTTCTTCCTCCAGGCGGCGCTACGGACAGGGTTGCCAGGTCTGCGTAACAAAACTTTCCCAATGGCCAATAAAATAGACCAATGGCAATTTCCCAAATATCAAAACTCATATACCCGGTTTCACAAACAAGGCTCAAGGCTAGTTCCAGACTAAAATGTCTTCACTGCTAATATCCCTGCTATGTTTTAAATGTAACAAGCTCCAAGGTACATTTTTTCATTGTGTGGAATGTGAAAAGGCGCAAAGGTTTTGGAGTGGGGTGACTCTCAATATACTATTTACAATTTACTCCAATTTCTCTAAGCCCTCTATTGTGTGTACTGAGTATCTATGCAGACAACTGTTCTTTGTCTGTTAAAGAAAGAAAATTGGTGGACTTACTGTATGTCTACTGCTGCATTAAGAATGCTAGCTGCCCTTCTCTTGGACTTTGGCTGAAAAACTTTAGAAAAACTCTAGCTTGCCTCTTGAAAAACTTGCGTGTGTAAGATGTTTTTGGACTTTTTTAAAGATGGAGATATTGAATAGGCTCTGGATTTAAGTTATTGAATATAAGTTTAATTGTGACCAGGTCTGTGTGATATACAGCGTTGTATGTAGGCTATGTGGCTGCATTATTTATTTATTATTATTATTATTATTAAGTGACTGCCACAGGTTTGTTGTTGTAGGTAAAGAGTTTGATTAAAGCTACTGTCCGTTTTTTGTGTTCAAGATTTACAAAAATTATATAATGAGAATGTACAACACATGGGCGTCGGAACCATTGTATGTGGGTGGGACAAGACCCACCCACTTTTTACGATCAATGATGTTGGACCCACTCACTTTTATAGTCTCTAACATTCAGCACATGTCTGTTAGGGGTGTAACGGTACACGTATTCGTATTGAACCGTTTTGGTACAGGGCTTTCGGTATGGTGCACGCGTGTACCGAACGGTTATGAATGTAATCTTTAACAGTTAACAGTCGGCTTGTTGTAAGCGTGGAACACACTTCAATCCGAGTTCCCACATTTTTTCACGAAATTCAAACGATGCCGTTTTAACCCTCTTTAATTTGATGTGACTGATAGACGTGTATCAGTTCAACTTAAAGCGGCGGCGCGCGAGTCAATGCGATCATAGACGCGTATCAGTTCAACTTGCAGGCAGCGCGCGGCGCGCGAGTCAATTCCTAAAGAATAAACATAAATGAATACATCTTAAAGTATGTTGAGGATACATTACAACTTACTGAAATGTATCATATGTCGTGTAATCGCTCCATCTGTGTTTCAACCGCGGAAAGACAATAAAACAGCTTGTAAACAATGTCATGCAGAATCAGGTTTACTCAAAAGTCATTCAGTGTCCGCAGCTGTTAGCTCACTAGAGAAATCAACTCTTTCACTGAATACATGCACTATATTAGCCGTTATATTCATTATATTAGCCTATATATATTCATTATATACTACTTAGCCTGTTAGTGATGTCTTGTTTATTTAATGTATGTTTAAATAAATCTGTCATGAAAATTACAGCCACTAAATGATTATATTTCAACAACAAATAAAAATAATTCGATTTAGAAGTTAATGCAAAAACTGCCTTATGTGAAGCTTATGAGTGTTGATTATTATATCTAAAAATAAATAGCAACTTAATTTAGGCTAATAGTTTGGGCTCTATTGTTAATCTTTAATAGCTATATGTAAGTAAGGGCTCCCTATAGTTTACAGCATTATCTTTAAGAAACTTTTAGTTATAATTTAATTCATTTAAGGACAGACACATTTTTTTTCATTAAACCACTGTTGAATAAAAATGTATAAAAAGCAATTTTGTAAAACTGCTGTACCAAATCCATACCGAACCGGGACTTCAAAACCGAGGTACGTACCGAACCGTCAGTTTTGTGTACCGTTACATCCCTAATGTCTGTTTACCTACCCCTAATCAATAAACACTTATTATTAAACACATGTTAGACGCTTTATTTCCACTTTTCTAATATTTTCTTAATTTTTATTGAAAATAAATGCCTTTCCGATCTGAAATGTGATGGGAAAAGGGAGAAGATTTAGCTCGGCGAAAGGCAGACTTGAACCACGGGTCAATTTGTGTCAAATCTAGATGCCGTGCGTCTTACCCCTACTCTACTACTGCTGCTCTCAATGATATGGCGATTTCCGTAATTTTGTCTTCCAAACTGTACGTTTAGCAAGTAAAGCGGTATATTTGTACTTAATTTAATTGGCATCTATTCCAGTAAAAAAATTCTGAGGACCCACCCACATTTTTTTTGCTTCCGACGCCCATGGTACAACATGAATCCATTTTCCAAACCGTGTTTTTGTCTTACCCTGAATCATTATGGTACACTTATAATTAGTGTTTATATTGGGACTTTTTCAGACCGGTCTGTTAGGAACCGCTGCGGAGGAGCACAGTCCCTGCGTGACTCGCCATAGACATTATAGAGAGAAATAGCTCCGGCTGCAATGTTCTTCCGCAAGACTCATGCAGTTCTGTTTGTTAACCGCTAAAGCACAAAAAGTTACGGACTGCAGCTTTAAGATATTTTCATGTTTTGTAAAAGATATGTTTAAAAAAAACATCTTCACTGAAAGCTACTTGCAGTGATGTTTCCCCCCTTTTTGAGAATACACATGAAAATGCACTATCCAAACTTAAAGGGCTGTAATTCAAGAATGCTTTGGAATATAGACCAAAGTTTGGTCTCGTTTTAAAGAAGACACTCTGCATATTATTGCTGAAGTGAAAGCAATTCAAAATATGAAAGTATGACGTTTAAATCTACTGTAAATGAAAAATACTGTACTAAATATTTTTTTATTTCATTTAAAATATATATTTTACAAACAATGTTTTACTATAAAATTACTATAAAATCAAAGCCATATGTCCAACCAAGTTGCGTACCAAATTTGAAGTTGATATCACAAAAATTGAAGTCCCCCTGAGATTTTGTTTAGGCGCTATACCAGAAATAGCCTCCGGGTGTCATACAAATTCCATTGATAGTTTTTTTAAATGCATTTTCCTGTACATTTCTGTCCAAATATATCTTCCATCACAAAACAGTAACCAAATATGGACCCTTGAGACTCAGACCTTTCCGACAATGTGTTTTGTCAAGATTGGAAAATATTTTAATTTAAAAGTAATATGAAATATGACACCGCCCACTAGGGGAGGAGCCCGCTAGAATAATTTAGAGTACCGTTTCCACGGTAACACAATGTCCGATTTCAAAACGTTTTTCACAGGATTAATTTTGAGTTTGTAAACTTTCAAATTATACCTAATTTATGATAATTTCTTAAATATATGATACGAAAAAAATTAGATCAAAAAAGAGCACCTGGCGTCCCACCTGTGGGACGGTGACAGTTAAGGGGTTAAAATATGTCACTGCCATTGTTTTGTCTCAAGATGGACACCGGTAATGTTTTATTTCTAAGGCACATAACATTTATAAAAGTCTGTCTGTGAAACCAGGACCCAATGTGCCATTCCCTTACCTAAAATACATATTTTATAGACACTGTTCTGCAAAATGAAAAACACTAGCCTATATCGTAGTGATCAGAAAAGTTAACATCTAGCACAATGTTATCAATATTTAAATACAAGCATTTCAGTTAAATACAATTTATGCATCATATCAAACTCTCAAATGATCACACTTACGCAGGAAAACCTCAGACTTGGCAACCCTGGCTAGGACCGCCCATTTGTATTTAAGGGTCTTGCGCTATGCACTCTGATTTACAAACCCCCTAAATGCAATAAGGATTTTATTACTCAATTTTCAGATTTTCTCTCTGATCTGGTGACTCGAGCTGATAGACTATTGATTCTTGGCGATTTTAACATTCACCTCTGTTGACCTTCAAAACCGCTGGACAAAGAATTTGTAACGCTTTTAGAGTCTATGAACTTCGTACAATCTGTATGTGGTCCAACTCACAATTTTGGTCACACATTCGATCTTATGCTGTCTCAAGGTTTTTTTTAATCTCAAATCTGGAGATCATTGATGCATGTAGGCTATGTCTGACCATTATCCAATTTTGTTTGAATTGGATTGCTTTCTCCCGTCAGCTATTTGTTCCCAGCCTCCATGTCTCTCTCGATCTATTCATTCTAACACTGCAAATTTGTTTTCTGAATATTACTTTTTACATTTTAATAATAATTTTCTTAAAGAAATGGATACTGACTGTCTGGTTGAGGAATTTTATAAAAGATCCTATGTTGCTCTGGACGCTGTTGCTCCGCTTAAGCGTAAAAGTATGAAGGTTTCCGGCCAGCCATGGTTCAATAATGCCACCCGTACTCTCAGACAAGAGTGTTGAAAAGCAGAGCAAGAGTGGAAAAAAGATAGGCTCCAGGTTTCATTTGATATTTTAAAATCGAGTCATTTAAACTATCAAATGGCAGTCAAATTTCTTTTCCCAATTAATTAACGACAACGCGAAGAGACCGAAAGTAGCTACTGTTTGAAACGATTGATTCTCTTCTAAACCCGACTGTGAATATTGTATCTGAAGCCTCTGCAGTGCTTTGTGAAGATTTTTTTAAACATTTCACTCAAAAAATTAATGATATTAGAAGCTCCATTGTTTATTCTGAACCGTGTCAACTGCAACGGCCTTGCCCTATGAGTTGTCTGTCTAACTTCCAACCTGTTTCTCCAATTCAATTAGCAGATGAAATCTCTACTATGAAGTGTTCTGGTTCTAAGTTAGATATTATCTCAGCTCGTCTGTTTAAGGATGTTTTTCCTACCATTAGTCCTATGGTAACAGCTATAGTTAACAGCTCTTTAGCCAAAGGTGTTTTTCCAGATAGTTTTAAACATGCAATTGTGCAGCCTCTGTTGAAAAAAACTCAACTTGATCCGGAAATGTGCAATAACTATCGACCAATCTCTAAACTGCCTTTCATCTCTAAGCTTTTGGAGAAAGTAGGGTTTTCACAGCTTCAGACTTATTTGGATTTTTTTAATATTTTGGACATGTTCCAATCTGGGTTTAGATCATTATATAGTACCGAGTCAGCTCTGTTGAGGGTTACTAATGATATCTTGCTTGCTCTGGATTCAGGCTCTTGTGTAGTGCTGGTTTTGTTGGACCTGAGTGCAGCATTTGATACCATTGACCATAACATCCTTCTTGAACGACTAGAATGTATGGTAGGTGTCAAAGGCACTGTATTACAATGGTTTGCTTCGTACCTCGCAAATAGGACTTTTTCTGTAAATTTAGGGAAATTTTCCTCATCATCTGCACCTGTTTTGTGTGGTGTGCCCCAAGGATCCATTTTGGGACCTTTATTGTTTTCCCTTTATATGCTTCCATTGGTCCTCATTTTTCAGAAACACATTTCATATCACTGTTATGCAGACGATTCCCAGTTTTATCTACCAGTAAGGCTGGACACCACTGGTTCATCTGATGTGTTATTGAAATGTGTAAATGACATCAAGAGGTGAATGGCAAATAATTATTTGCAGCTAAATGAGGATAAAACAGATGTTTTGATTCTAGGTTGCCCTGCAAATTCCTCCCTGCTCTGGAAGCCCAGTTAGGTCCTCTTTCATCAAATATTACACAAACAAATCGAAAATCTTGGAGTGATCTTTGACTCTTCACTATTTTTTGATAAACAAATTAGTGCTGTTATTAGAGGAAGTTTTTTTCCATTTAACACTAGAACTACCAGAATTCTATATCTACTAGAATGGCCATAGCGGTCATTCTGACCGTTCGTACTAGACTGCACCAAATGTCATTTTTGTCATGTCATATTTACATTCAAAGCTTCTATTGAGGATTTAGAATTAAGCAGTTACATTAGTTATTGTATTAACTAACATGAACTAACCATGAGCAACACATTTGTCACTGTATTTGTTCATCTTTGTTAACGTTAGTTAATATAAATCCAGCTGTTCATGGTTTGTTCATGTTAGTTCACAGTGCATTAACTAATGTTAACAAGATTTGAATAATGTATTAGTAAATGTTGAGATTAACATTAACAAAGATAAATAAATGCTTTATTAGTTCATGTTAACTAATGAACCTTATTTTATAGTGTTACCAATTAAACTTTAAATGTCTATCATCATATTTTATGACGGCATCGCCGTAAAAAGTGTCAAAATCCTCAAACAAAATTCTCAATTTGAATAAAATCGAACAACATGGAAGGAGCACGGGGCACAGAGAGACTCATATTGGTCTACATATTACGATCTTTTTAATAATATATAATTGTGTAATTGTGTAATAGCTACTAGAGTCTAAATGACAAGAAATATGGATTGAAGAAGAATATTTAGTTAGATAAAAATCTGTTGTGAATTATGGAAATTATTAGATCTATCTTTTTTCAACTATTTTGACTTTTGGACTTTATACAATTCGGAAATAATCCAATACAGCCACCAGCATCCTCAAGGCTCTGAAGCAAGGCTAAAACAAGGCTCTGCGCCAGACAATCTCTTTCTTGCTGACATGTCAAAGGTAAAGCTACGTTTTATCTTAGCAATAGCATATACAAACAACTAGATAGTTGATAGGCATCAGTGGCGGGGAAAACTAGCAAACTCTGAAATAATATGCCATGTACACCGTCTATAATACGTACGGTCAATTTGACCATTATGGCCATTCTAGGTAGAAATACTCAGAACTCTTTTGTCCTTCGTATTTTTAATAAAATAACAATAATAGAACAAAATATACTTACATTTAGGAAAAGTCAGGATATGAGTGAGTGAGCATGGGAGCAACCCTCTAGTATAGTCAATTACCTCTGTCTAAATGACCAAGACTGATAAGGTTGTGATCATGTGCCTGCATAATGGCCAGTGCGAGGACCCTGTGCGACCTTGAGAACCAAATGAACGAGTTCAATAAGATAATCAGATGTCTAAATAAATGGTCAATAATGAATTGACATTCTAACCTAAACTCGCGGTCATGATAAATTCGAGTCAGATAAAGATAAATGGGAATTAAATCCCTTTGCCCAGCTGAAAAGACCAAACACGCAAGAAACCTTCACCCACTACTCGTAAGCCTTCATTGGGACGATTGGGCGGGCCTTACAGTATCAAAGTTCATTTCATTACACTGACTTTTTTTGGCCAGCCTTCCATAGTTGACCCTAATGAACAATGTTATGTCTTTGACTATCCCATAAATATGCTGTAAAATCTTCACAAGCTTGCATTAGCTTGGTGTAAACTTGTTGCTCATTGACTTGACCCACTGTATATATTTCTGTTTTTATTACAGCTTTTAAGCAATGATACAATATTTGTTTGACATCAAAACGTTTCCCAAAACACTTTTCTTCTGCTTTGGCAGCTGTGGTCACACAGTCACACCGCCAAACAATATGTTGAATCAAAAAACCTAAATGATTAATTAGTGCAATAATCTTTACACTTTTCAGTCAAATAAATGAAAATCCAATGCCCTCTGAGATATATATATATATAAATAATATATATATATTTTTTTTCTTGATCACAATTTCTACACAAAAAACACATTTGCAGAGGTGCGGTATTAATGTCAAGGTTTGATAAATGTTTTTAATTTGGGGAAAAGTTGCAGGGCATTCTGGGTAGTGACCTCTAGGACCTTCTCCAAGGGAATTCCTTTGATTTTGGCGATGTATTCGGCACTAATGCTGATGTTCCTTGGTACATTCCTCACCTACAGTTAAAACACAGATGTAAATAAATGCAAAAAACATGTCAAATCATGTTTATGGCAGAACGACTAAAACATGCCATACCTGCTTCTCAGGTCCCAGCGCAGGAGAGTCCGTCTCTAAACACATGCTCTCCAGAGGAAGCTGCTTCACAAGCTTCTGCTTCTTATAAGAGGTGGATATCATGAGATGTGTGACTAATACATGCACTGTGGTGTTTTATTGTAAATTATTCAAACAGATATACACTACAAGTTAAATGTTTAGACAAGATCTTAAGAACATCTTCAAATAAATACTTTCACCTAAATGTTTGAAATTAGTTTGTAGACAAATATGAATAATGAATAAAAAATAAAAAAATCATTACATTTGATTGAGAATGAAGAAGCTCAAACATAAGAGTTTTGACATGACATTTTGGTCTATACGTAATTCTCATATTTACATTTCTGTTCATTTTGATGAATTATACTTTATTGTTCAAGCTTTTGATTTGGAGTGTACACTATATTGCCAAAAGTTGGGACGCCTGCCTTTTATGCACATTAACAGCCCATACTGTCTGCAGGGTGCCTGAGTTACACACTTTCAAAACGGAATTTATAACCAAAAATAATCATTTTTTTGGTTATACATTTCTTTTAACCCTCTTTTTTTTGTGTGTGTGTGTGTGGGGGGGGGGGGGTTGTCTGAGCTTATTACAGAATTAGAACACTGTATGTGGGTATGGGAAGCTTTCAACTTGGGTAGGCCAAATCCCAGCGGAAATCCCAAATATGGCGTTGACCCAACCTTTGAAGCTTCAACTCTTCTGAGAAGGCTTTCCACAATGTTTAGGAGTGTGTTTATGGGAATTTTTGAACATTCTTCTAGAAGTGCATTTGTGAGGTCAGGCACTGATGTTGGACGAGAAGGCCTGGCTCTCTGCATGCCTAGATGCTTGATTTTATACACCTGTGGCCATGGAAGTGATTGGAACACCTGGATCCAATGATTTGGAGGGGTGTCCCAATACCTTTGGCAATATAGTGTATGTCAATAAGACCCCTTCACGGTTCACGTCACAGGAAAATTCGCAGTGCAATGTTGGGGTCAAAAAGTTAATTCCATCCCATTAACTTGTGTGTTAACCAGAGAATGCTCGTACTGAATGTCAGCTTGCTTATTTTGCTCAAGATAAGGATTTATTAAGTCCACATGTCACGCAAACAAGAACCTATGCTTCTAACTACAGGTTGAGAGCTGTCGTTCCAACCACAACTTTGCAATGCTGTTTGCGAACGTTAGTTGGAACTATGGTTTCGGGAAACACCGACTCGTTGAACTATGTTGATAACGACGGAACTTGCGACCATAGTTGGCTAACGATGCTTTTGGCTAACGATGCTTTTGCATATTCATTTAATCTTGCACAAACAATATAAATTGTTTGTAGTCATTGTCTGTGTTTTATATGTGCCTAATAAATCCATGCCCTCTGTAGCGAACCTAAGCTACTGGTCCGTTACCCGGTGCTCTGAAATTCAGTGACTAAGCCCAGGTAAAAAGAGTAAAGTGTTACAAAAAGTGGTAGTAGTTAGCCACAGGCAAGCACCAACTTTGTGACAACAATTGTAGAGTTAAACCATGGTAAATAAACCAATGTTTTGTGTAAACTGTAGACTGATTTAACAGTTAAGTGAAGTTTGATATCTGGCAATAATTGTGACCTGTGGCAAGCTACAGACTCTCTTTACATTAGCGCTTTCACTATGCTAACAGTAGATTGCGTTGTTTTTCTGACCCCATGCTAAAACCTAGGTTTTAGATGTTTACATACTGTAAAGAGCACATACTGTAAAGAG